>JAEOAD010002086.1:3337500-4080000 GCA_036365145.1 Orientallactaga sibirica | reverse complement strand
AATATTTTATTTATTTATTTGAGAGAGAGAAAGAGGCAGAGAGAGAGAGAGAATGGGCCATCTCTCCAGCCCTACATTTTTTTTGTTTTTGCAGGTAGGGTTCCACTCTAACCCAGGCTGATCTGGAATTCACTATGTAGTCTCAGCGTGGCCTTGAACACAAGGTGATCCTCCTACCTCTGCCTCCCAAGTGTGCCACCACACACAACAGCTACTTTTTAAAAAGCTCGACATCCTTAGCCATGTGGGAAATGCAAATTAAAACTACTCTGAGGTTTCTTTTTTTAAATTAAATTATTATATTTATTGAGGGAAGTAGATCTAAGGAAAGGCACCCATGTAGCTAGAGATCCCATGTGGAGGGCCTGGAAAAAGGCATGGAAAGAAAAGAGAAAAGAAAGTTCAAGGAGCTCCTGCCATGTGCAGAGCTGGAGGGGATAAAGAACCCATGTGGAGAGTAAGGGCTGGGGGGCTCCCTCCTGGGCCTGGGCCCAGCTAGCCTGAGGGAAAACTCACCCACAGCTGGAAGTTCCCAAGTGGTCTGAGCCACTCTGAGGTTTCATATCACCTCACTTACAATGGTTATCATCAAGAAAACTACTAGCCAGGCGTGGTGGTGCACACCTTGAGTCCCAGCACTCAGAAGGCAGAGTTAGGAGGATCATTGTGAGTCTGAAGCCAGCCTGAAACTACACAGTGAGTTCCAGGTCAGCCTGGGCTACAGCAAGACCCTACCTCGAAAATATATATATATATATATATATATATATATATATATATATATATATATATAATTTTTTTAAGCCAGCATGGTGGTGCATGCCTTTAATACCAGCTCTAGGGAAGCAGAGGTAGGGCGATCTCTGTCAGTATGAGGCCAGCCTGAGACTACATACTGAATTCCAGGTCAGCCTGAGCTAGAGTGAGACCCTACCTTGAATAAAAAACAACAAAAAAAATAAAAGGAAGACAGGAGCCGGGCGTGGTGGTGCACTCTTTTAACCCAGCACTCGGGAGGCAGAGATAGGAGGATCGCCGTGAGTTCAAGGCCATCCTGAGATTACATAGTGAATTCCAGGTCAGCCTGGACTAGAGTGAAACCCTACCTTGAAAAAAAAAAAACAACAAAAATAATAAATAAAAGGAAGACAGGAGCTGGTTGTGGTGGTGCACTCTTTTAACCCAGCACTCGGGAGGCAGAGGTAGGAGGATCACCGTGAGTTCAAGGCCACCCTGAGACTACACAGTGAATTACAGATCAGCCTGGGCTAGAGTGAGACCCTACCTCGAAACCACCCTGTAGAAATAACATCAGCACTATTTAGGGCAAAGTTGTGAGATGGGGAATGAAAGAGAAGTTTCTTCTAGCTAATTGGTAAGATATGAAGTAACTACAACAATAGGTCATTTCCACTCACCAATTAGGGCAGTCACATGAAAACAAACAAGTACCGGAAAAGATGTGGAGAAACCAGGACCTCCGTGAGCTGTTGTGCAACATATGGTGCAGCCATTTGGGGAGTAAACAGTAAAAGCCTCTCAAAAGGAGTAACCAAACCAGGTATGGTGGCGCACGCCTTTAATCCCAGCATTCACGAGGCAGAGGTAGGAGGATTGTCATGCGTTCCCGGCCACCCTGAGACTACAGAGTGAATTCCAAGTCAGCCTGGGCTAGAAAGATACCCGACCTCGGAAAAAAAAAAAAAAAAAAAAAAGCAGTGGGGGCTTAGGAGATGGGTCAGTGGTTAAGGCACTTGCCTGAAAAGCCCAAGACCGGAGTTGATTCCCCAGTACCCACGTGAAATCACAAGGTGGTGTGTGCATCTGGAGTTCGTTTGCAGCAGTTGGAGGCCCTGGTGTGCCAGTTCTCTCTTTGTCGCTCACTTTCTCCTTGCAAATAAATAGAAATATTTGGAAAAAAAAAAAAAAAAAACAAGAGGAAGGAAGAAATCCTGTCCTATGCGATGAAAAAGGTCCCATGAATAAACAAACAAGGTTACACACACAGGAATTCTGAGGACAGTACACTAAGTGAAATAAGCCAGTGTTGAAAAGATCAACACCACATGACTCTGCTTACAGACAGCATCTACCATAGTTAAAGCCTAGAAACAGAAGGAAGGAAAGAAAGAGTGGTGGTTACCATGGGCCTGGGTAGAGGAGGAAAACACGTTATCATTAAAAAGGGCCAGGGGGCTGGAGAGATGGCTTACCAGTTAAGGCGTTTGCCTGCAAAGCCAAAGGATCTGTGTTTAATTCTCCACGACCCACGTAAGCCAGATGCACAAGGGGCACATGCATCTGGAGTTCCTTTGGAGTGGCTGGAGGCCCTCATGCTCTCTCTCTCTCTCTCTCTCTCTCTCTCTCTCCCTCTTTCTTTCTCTCTCTCTCAAATAAATAACTAAATAACTAAAATATATTTTTTTAAAAGATTATATCAGCATGGCATGGTGGCATAGTCTTTAGTCCCAGCACTCGAGAGGCTGAGTAGCTAAGGCACTTGCCTGCAAAGCCAAAGGACCCAGGTTCGATTGCCCAGGACCCACATAAACCAGATGCACAAGGTGGTGCATGTGTCTGGAGTTCGTTTGCAGCAGCTGGAAGCCCTGGTGTGCCCATTCTCTCTTTGTATCTCTCTTTCTCCCTCTCTCAAATAAATAAGTAAAATATTCTAAAAAATAAAAATAAAAAAGTAGTGGGTGGGAGAGATGGTTGGGTGGTCAAAAGCACTTGCTTGCAAGGCCTGCAGATCCTGGTTTTGATTCCCCAGTACCCATATAAAAACAGATGCACGAATTGACGCAGGTTTGCAATGGCAAGAGGCCCTGCATGCCCATTCCCCGTCCCTTTTCATTCTCTCACTCTCTTTCCTCTCTATCTGCTTGCAAACAAATAAATTTTTTAAACTTTTTATTTTTATTATTTTTTTGGAGAGAGACACAGAGAGAGAGAGAGAGAGAGAGAGAGAGGAAGACAGAGATGGGCGCGCCAGCAGTGTCTCAGCTGCTGCGAACGAAATCCAGATGTGTGCGCCCCCTTGTGGTCAAGTGCGGCATTGCGCCCTTGCGTCACTTTGCATCTGGCTAAACATGGGACCTGGAGATTGGAACCGCTGGAGATTGGAACCAGTGTTCTTAGGCTTAGGAAGTAGGCGCCTTAACCCCTAAGCCATCTCTCCAGCCCACAAATAAATATTTTAAAAATAAAAACAATTAGTGGGCTGGAGAGGTGGCTCAGCAGTTAAAGCCACTTGCTTGCAAGGCCTGCTGGTCTTGGTTCTATTCCCCAGTACAAGCCAGATGTACAAAGTGGCAGTCTCACTGACAAACATACCATAACCAAAGCCAGCAGATTACCCACGGAATGGGAGAAAAATTTCACCAGCTATACAACTGACAGAGGCCTAATTTCTAGAATCTACAAAGAACTCCAAAACCTAAACAATAAATCAACAAACAACCCACTCACAAAGTGGGGCAGAAAACTGCACAGGCAGTTCTCAGAGGAAGAAATACAAATAGCAAACGCACATTTAAGAAAATGTCCGTGCTGGGCGTGGTGGCGCACGCCTTTAATCCCAGCACTCGGGAGGCAGAGGTAGGAGGATCGCCGTGAGTTCGAGGCCACCCTGAGACTACATAGTTAATTCCAGGTCAGCCTGGACCAGAGTGAGACCCTACCTCGAAAAATCGAAAAACCAAAAAAAAAAAAAAAAGAAAATGTCCAACATCCCTAATCATCAGGGAAATGCAAATTAAAACAACAATGAGATTCCACCTTACCCCAGTAAGGATGGCTAACGTTAAAAAAAAAAAAAAAAACAATGAAAACAAATGCTGGCAAGGTTGTGGAGAAATAGGAACAAGTTTTCACTGCTGGTGGGAATGTAAAATGGTTCAACCATTATGGACAGCTATATGGAGACTCCTGAAAAGGATGACCATAGACCTACCAATGGATCCAGTTATTTCCTTATTGGGCATTTACCCTAAAGGCTCCAAACCTCAGACCAGAGACATTTGCTCAACCATGTTTATAGCTGCTCAATTCATAATAGCACAAAGCTGGAATCAACCCAGGTGTCCATCACTAAATGAATGGATAACAAAGATGTGGTATATCTACACTATGGAATTTTATGTAGCAGTAAGGAAAGATGAAATAAGGAAATTTGAAAAAAAAAAATGGTCAAACATGGAACAGATCATCCTCAGTGAGCTCACCCAAGAACAAAAAGATAATCGTCGCATGGTCTCGTTTATCTGCCGCTCCTAACCTGAATCCACGTGACATGCAGCCAAACCTAATAAACACTCTGAGGACCAGACAAGAGGGAGGGTGGGATGGAGGGAGGGTCAGGGTGGGAAGGAACGAGAGGGTGGGGGGGACAAGGGGGGGATACAAATTGGGACCTAAAAGGAAAAGATACTATAAAACCCTTTACTCTGAACAAGAGGCTAAAACATTGATCCTTCAGCAGGCCCGCAGAGGGACACCCAAACCACAGGAATCTGGAGAAAGCATCATGAAGGCTAACCCTAATCTTGTCCTGCTTCTCTCTCTCTTCTCTTTCTCTCTCTCTCTCCCTCTCACTCTCTCTTTCTACCTCTCCTCTCTATACTCACTTCCTCTTTATATTATTATCTTTTTCTTCCCTCACCTTTCTAGGTGCAGACTTAAAACTCCCAGTGCCAGCATGGGGTTAAATTCCACAATGAGCTCTTGATCCGAGACACCTACAAGGTTCCCCCCCCCCCAAAAAAAAGACAGACTTCTTTTTGTTTTTTTGAGGTAGGGGCTCCCTCTAGCCCAGGCTGACCTGGCATTCACTATGTAGTCTCAGGGTGGCCTCGAACTCTTGGTGACCCTCCTACCTCTTCTTCCCGAGTGCTGGGATTAAAGATGTGCGCCACCACGCCTGGCTTGGTCTTGCTTTCTACTGCCCGGTCCCACACCTGCTTCCTCAAGGGTGGTGCTGCCTATGCAAGACAGACTTACTTCCAGACTATAACTCGGGTTTTCACATGTCAGGCCACCTGCATGATACTGATTTTATATATATATACATATACACATACATACATATACAGACATACATACACATACACACATACACACACATACATATACATACATACATACATACATACACATACATACATACACATACATACAGATTTTTTTCCCCACGGAAACAAAAAAAAAACCCTATGTGTTTGGTCTGTTCACAGTGACTAAACTCTGCTGCACTTGGCCTCTGGCAGGAAACCTGGCCCAGGGCCCTGGACCAAGCAGGGTGCACTTGTTTCCTCCTGGTCTTCCCGTTTTTCCTGATTCTCCACAGTTGTGGAAACAGTATGGGGGACATTGAAGACATGTCTCATGTCTAATCACCAGGGTTTCTTTCTTCACGTCCGTTTATTTATTTATGTCTCATGTCTAATCACCAGGGTTTCTTTCTTCACGTCCGTTTATTTATTTCTGCTTGAAGCTCCTAGTCAGGTCCCTTTGAAACTGCTTGAAAGAATTTGGAGTGAGGGATGGAAAATTTATTGTTAAATTGAAAGCCCTTGTCTGGCCTCCTTGCCTCAGCCTCACCCTCTTCCCGGGAAATACAGTAGAGAGGGAGTGGCTATTTGCCTAAAGAAGGAATCAGTTTTGCCTGTTTGTCCCTCATGGTCCTTAGACAAAAGTCCAAACTTTTAACTTTTATTTATTTATTTATTTATTTGTTTATTTATTTATTTATTTTGAGGTAGGGTCTCACTCTAGCTCAGGCTGACCTGGAGTTCACCATGTAGTCTCAGGCTGGCCTTGAACTCACTGCGATCCTCCTACCTCTACCTCCCAAGTGGTGGGATTGAAAGCATGCGCCACCACACCCGGCTCTCAAATATTTTATATTTTATTTAATGGGGGTGTGTGCAAAGAATGGGCATGCCAGGGCCTCCAGCCACTGCAAAGGAACTCCAGCTTCATGTGCCACCTTGTGCATCCGGCTTACGTGGGTCTTGGGCAATCGAACCTGGGTCTGTAGGCTTCACAGGCCAATCACCTTAACTGTTAAGTCATCTCTCCAGCCCAAGTTTAATTTAAAAAAAAAAAAAAAAAAAAGAGGCTGGGCGTGGTGGCGCACGCCTTTAATCCCAGCACTCAGGAGGCAGAGGTAGGAGGATCACCGAGTTCGAGGCCACCCTGAGACTAGAGTGAATTCCAGGTCAGCCTGGGCTTGAGTGAGACCCTACCTGAAAAAAAAAAAAAAAAGGGCCGGGCGTGGTGGCGCCGCCTTTAATCCCAGCACTGGGAGGCAGAGGTAGGAGGATCGCCGTGAGTTCAAACCCTGAGACTACATAGTTAATTCCAGGTCAGCCTTGAGACCCTCCTTTTCAATTTTCTTTTAAATGTTTATTTCAAGTATTTAAGTAGTATTTTGAAAATATTAGTGCTTTTACCTGGTACTTGGCAGGTAGCAACTAGCAGGAGGATAGAATACAGAAGGCCAGTACATAGGGAGAAGCCTGTCTCAAATACTGCTTCCGTTGTCTGGCCAAACAGGTATATCATGCCCACCAAACCGCCCTCTAACTGCTTTTTCTTTTTTTTTCTTTTTCTTTTGTTTTTTCAAGATAGGGTCTTACTCTAGTTCAAACTGACCTGTGCAATTCACTATGTATTCTCAGGGTGGCCTCAAACACACTGCAATCCTCCTACCTCTGCCTCCCAAGTGCTGGGATTAAAGGTGTCCGCCACCACACCCGGCCTTTTTTTATTTTTATTTTTATTTTTATTTTGAGAATAAAAAAAAGATACTAGCCACATATCCAAGTGTGCTGGCACATGCCTTTAATGCTAGCATTCAGGAGGCTAAGATAGGATCACCATGAATTCCAGGCTAACCACTTTGACATGGGCAGCTCAATAGTACTTTTCAGTAAAATGCGCTGGCAAGCAATCTCATTTTTGTGAAAATATCATAGAGTACATTTACATAAATGAAAATGCCTATGACATTACTAGGTCATGTAATTTTATGGGACACAGTCATATATGCAATTCATCATTTTGAGGTATATAACTGTATATATGTATGTATGTGTGTATATACATATATGCACATGTATATGTATAGACTTTTTGAGGTAGGGTCTCAATCTAGCTCAGGCTGACCTGAAATTCACTATGTAGTCTCAGGATGGCCTTGAACTCATGGCAATCCTCCTACTTCTGCCTCCCGAGTGCTGGGATTAAAGGCGTGCGCCACCACACCCGGCTATTTCTTTATTTATACATACATACAATGCTTTGTCAGATATACAATACAACTTGCAAACTTTTCTCATGTTCTGCAGATTGCTTTCTCACTCTATAGTTTCTTTTAACGTGCAAAAGTGTTTTCGTGTGTGTTTATGGTGTGTGTGTGTGTGTGTGTGTGTGTGTGGTCGCGATGGTGATATTGTTCATCATGATGATGAAACACAGAGCCATTTGCTTGCTATAGTCATTATTGGTCTTTGGGAATGGAATTTTCTAGAACAAAATGACTTACAAAGCCAGGCATGGTGGCACATGCCTTTAATCCCAGCCCTCGAAAGGCAGAGGTGGGAGGGTCGCCATGAGTTCAAGACCACCCTGAGAGACTACATAGTGAATTCTAGGTCAGTCTAGGCTAGAGTGAAACCCTACCAGGGAACAAAAAAAAAAAAAAAAAAAAGACTAACAATTCATATCTTCCTGGGCAAGACGTTCCTGGATTGCAAAGATTTCCAGTGAAGCCTGATACCAAAATCCTATGACAGGGGAAGTCATGAGCCCTAGGGGTGTAACATCTGCTGGTGTCTGGCTAAATGTATATACTATGCTCACCAAACTGCCCGGTGAGCACTTCTCTTAATGTTCATACCCAAGTATTAATGCTACTCTCACTTTTGGTTAGAGAAGCTTCTCTTTTCAGATGGTGGTGACCAACAGGATGACTCAGAAAGCACCATGGTGCTGAGAAGAACTGACAGAGGAGCACTCAGCTCTGAGACATTTCTAACACACCTTTCAGGGCCCACTGCGGAAGAGGTGGCAGAAAGAACATAAGAGCCAGTCTGGCGTGGTGGCGCACGCCTTTAATCCCAACACTTGGAGGCAGAGGTAGGAGAATCTCAGTGAGTTCGAGGCCGCCCTGAGACTACATAGTGAATTCCAGGTCAGCCTGAGCTAGAGTGAGACCCTACCTCAAAAAACAAACAAACAAACAAACAAACAAACAAAGAATGTAAGAGTCAAAGGAAGGTAGGACTGCTTGCAATGCACTCTTCCAGACACAGAATGGCCTGGATATCCATGACCTCGCAGTGCCTGACACTACCTACACAAGACGATCATAATAGGAGGAAAAGATGATGACATCAAAATAAAGAGAGCCTGATTGCGAGAGGACAGGGGTATGATGGAGAGTGGAGTTGCAAAGGGGAAAGGGGGAGGGAATTACCGTGGCTTATTGTCTATAATTATGGAAGTTGTCAATAAAAAAAAACCAAGAGACAGAGAGAGAGAAAGAGATTTCCAGTGAAGCCAGCAAATAAAAAAGTCTTTTGACAGTAAATCTGCATGACTGTAAATGATCTTAGGCTTTTGAGGTGAGGGTTGGTTTTTTCGAGGCGGGGTCTCACTCTAGCTGAGGCTGACCTGGAACTCACAGCGATCCTCCTACCTCTGCCTCGCAAGTGCTGGGGTTAAACGTGAGCCGGGGGCCACCACACAGGCGTTAGGTTTTAACTGCGCATCCTTGTCTCATGATGGCCAAGCGTCTGTTGTTAAGCAACCCTTCTGTGTCGAATATCGCCCTCTGCTGGCTACAAAAAACCTGGGACTAAAAAAAAAAAAAAAAAAAGGTTGGGTTTTTTTTGTTTTTTTTGTTTTTTTTCTAAACAGAAAGACTCTGCTGCCACCCACTGGTTTCTTGTTAAACTTTAAACACTTGCATTTTAAGCACCAAGCACTGAAGATATTGTTAACAATAGAGAAGTGTAGATGAGGAGGTGAGAAAAAGACAGGTGAGCACCCAGGGAAGTGGCTGAGGAGAGTCACTAGCAAGGTTCGATGCGCACCCCAAAAGAGAACTGGTAGGCTGGAGAAATGGCTTAGCAGTTAAGGTACTTGCCTGCAAAGCCAAAGGACCCAGGTTCGATTTCCCAGGGCCCATATAAGCCAGATACACAAGGTGGCACATGCATCTGGAGTTCTGCAGGGGCTAGAGGTTCTGGCACTCCCATTTTCTCTCTCACTCTCTCTCTCCCCCCTCTTTCTCTTTCTCTCTCTCAAGAAATAATATTTTTTTAAAAAAGAGAGAGAGAACTGTCTTCATACTACAGGGTGGTCATTTGAGGTGAAGGACAACTAGAAAAGCTTTACTGAGGCAGGAGACTTCCAGGTATATCTTGATGAAGAATTTATGTGTCTATGTGAAAGAGGGATCTGGAACCAGAGGCAGAAGAAGGATGGTGGAGAAAGGTGCCTGCCAAGGTCTGCATCATGCCTAAACCAAGAAAGACAAAGGAGACCGGGCCAGGAAGGCTTCAGATGCCACGTGATGGAGGCTGTCCCATGGCAATAACTGGGAACCACAGATGAGTATGACGCAAGGCAAACATGGAATTAGGTCTCGCTCTGCTGAGCTGGAATTCACTATGGAGTCTCAGGGTGGCCTCTAACTCACAGTGATCCTCCTACCTCTGCCTCCCGAGTACTGGGATTAAAGGTGTGCATAACCACGCCCAGCTAAAAATAATTTTTAAAATATTTTTTTTATTTATTTGAGACCAAGAAAGAGGCAGAGAGAAAGACAGAGAATGGGAGCGCCAGGGCTGCCAGCTACTGCAAACAAACTCTAGATGCATGCACCACACCATGTGCATCTGGCTTACGTGGGTCCTGGGGAATCAAATCTGGGTCCTTAGGCTTCACAGGCATTCACCTTAACTGCTATGCCATATCTCCAGCCCTACTTTTAAAAAAATATTTTATTTATTTATTTATTTATTTATTTATTTATTTATTTATTTGAGAGAAGGAGGAAGAGAGAGACAAAGAGGCAGATAAAGAGAGAGTGGGCATGGCAGGGCCTCCAGCCACCACAAACGAACTCCGGACACATGAGCCACCTTATGTATCTGGTTTACATGAGTACTGGGGAATCTAACCTGGGTCCTTAGCCTTCGCAGGCAAGCACCTTAACCTCTAAGCCATCTCTCCAACCCTAAAAATATTTGAAAAAAAAAAAAAGGAAGGAAGGAAAGGGAAGGGAGGGGAGGGAGAGAGAGAGAGAGAGAGAGAGAAAGAAAGAAAGAAAGAAAGAAAGAAAGAAAGAAAGAAAGAAAGAAAGAAAGAAAGAAAGAAAGAAAGAAAGAAAGAAAGAAAGAAAGAGAAAGAGAGAGGTATTGGTTAGAAAGATACAGATACAGCAGTTCAGGAGACTGAAGGAACTTGGGGGCCTCGATGCAAAGCAGATGGAGAGAGGCCCAGCAACTGCCTCAGGACCAGGCTGTCACAGAGAAATGGAATGGAATGGCCTTCTTCAGGCTCTAGCCAAGATATCAGCCTTTGACACGATTGTTTTTTTTTTTTGTTTGTTTGGTGTTTTGTTTGTTGGTTTGTTTTCTGAGGTAGGGTCTCACTCTAGCCCAGGCTGACCTGGAAATTCACTATGTAGTCTCAGGGTGGCCTCGAACTCACAGCAATCCTCCTACCTCTGCTTCCTGAGTGCTGGGATTAAAGGCGTGTGCCACCATGCCTGGCTTCTTTGACACGATTTTATACACAGCGTTTTCCTATCAGTCAAGAAGAGCACAGTGAGACGTAGCATGGACCACTGAAGTATCACAACAGCATCATTATAATTCAAACATGCCCTAGACACGCAGAGAAGAGGGAAACGCCACAGTGGACAGCAAATGATATCGTCAGGAGTCAACTATCTCTTACCCTATCAGGCATTCCTCCTCATGACTAAAGTGTGGTGCTGAACTCCATAAGAGATTTATGAAATCTACTCTCTGAAAGATAATGGTCCTAGGTCATGAGCCTTAGGGGTATAAGCCTGACTAAATGTATATATTATTCCCACCAAACTGCCCTGAGAGCACTACACTTAATGTTCATATTCACATATTAACGCTACTCTCACTTCTGGTTAGAGAAGCTTCTCTTTTCAGATGGCGATGACCACCGGGATCACCCAAAAGGCAACATAGTGCTGAGAAGAAGGGATGGAGGAGTGCCCAGCACTGAAACAGCTCTGTCACACCCTCCAAGGCTCAGGGACCATTGTGGAAGAGGGGGCGGATAGAATGAAAGAGCCAAAGGAAGGGTATAACCTCTTACAATGCAACTGTCCAGACAGAAACTGGCCTCGATATCCATGACCTTGCAGTGCCTAGCAATACCTTCGCAAAACCCTCAAAATAGAAGAAAAAGATGATGACATCAAATTAAAAGAGAGACTAATGGAGAGAGGGAGGGGATATGATGGAGACTTGAGTTCTAAAGTGGAATGGGGGAGGGAAGGGAAATATCAGGTGGGTTTCTTTTTGTATTTAAGTATAAAAGTCAATAAAAAAACAATAATTAAAAAAAGAAAGCAAAAAAACATAGAAAGAAATAAAATATTAGTCCTAGTTAAAAAAAAAAAAAAAAAAAGGTAATGGTCCTGCTCAACCCTGTGGCACACACCTGTAATCTCAGCACACAGGAGACTGAGGCAGGACTGTGAGTCCCAGGCCGGCTTGGGCTACGTAATGAGAAGACTATGTCTCAACAAGGAAGAAACAAGGAGCTGGGGAGATAGCACACTGGCTAAAGTGCTCACCACATGTGCATGAGGAACTGAGTTCAAATCCCCAGCTCTTGATAAGAGCCGGGCATAGTGACATGAACCTATAATTTCAGTGCCAGAAAGAGACGGGAGTATCCCTGGGATTGTCTGGCTAGCTTCTCCAAATCCACTGAGAGATCCTGTCTCAAAAAAAAAAAAAAAAAAAATAAGGTGGGTCCAAGCATGGTGGCACATGCCTTTAATGAGTTTAAGGCCACCCTGGAACTCCATTGTGAATACCAAGTCAGCCTGGGCTGCAGTGAAACCCTACCTTGAAAAAAAAAAAGTGGAAAGTGATTGAGGAAGAATTCTACCATTAACCTCTGGCCTCCACACGCACACACACACACACACACACACACACACACACACGTGCAACACCCATGCATACCACACACATACACACACAGTAAAGAAAAAAGAAGAAAGATGAACCCTTAAAATGTGTGCATGAAAAAGCCGGGCATGGTGGTGCACGCCTTTAATCCCAGCACTCAGGAGGCAGAAGTAGGAGGATCGCCGAGAGTTCGAGGCCACCCTGAGACTACATAGTTAATTCCAGGTCAGCCTGGACCAGAGTTAGACCCTACCTCGCAAAGCCAAAAAAAAAAAAAAAAAAAATGTGTGCATGATTCTGGGTTTTTGTTTGTCTGTTTGTTTGCTTGCTTGCTTGCTTGCTTGTTTCGAGGTAGGGTCTCACTCTAGCCCAGGCTGACCTGGAATTCACTATGTAGTCCCAGGCTGGCCTCAAACTCACAGCGATCCTCCTACTTCTGCCTCGAGTGCTGGGATTAAAGGTGTGCACCACCATGCCCGGCTCAGTTTTATTCTTCACTGGTCATGCCATTCTGTCGGAACTACAAGAATGGAATATACAAAAAATGTTTACAGTCTAAGTCTTTGTAGTGGACACATTTGGACCAGGTACTCCCAGGTTCGTGGAGTCTTACTCAAAGCACACATGAATAGCAAAGCAACAGAAAATTATTGAAATAGACGGTGCAGGATACAGCACAAGGCAGCATGGGGCTACTGGAGCTAGAGTGCCCAAGACCAGCATGCTCCTGTCCTGGGCGTCCTTGTATGCGGTCCTGGATGAGGAGGAGTTGGTTGCTGGGGATGGGCTATGGGTGGTCCTTCTGCTTGGACACGCCTTTGCTCATTGGCCGTGTCCTTTCCCATGATCCAACTGATTTAAATCATATGCCCACCCAATCATCCATACACATGAGATGGTAAATTAAATAGAGCTGGAGAAATGGCTTAGTGGTTAAGGCGCTTGCCTGCAAAGCCAAAGGACCCCAGTTTGATTCCCCAGGACCCCTGTAAGCCAGATGCACAAGGTGGCACATGTGTCTGGAGTTTGTTTGCAGTGGCTGGAGGCCCTTCTATGCTCATTCTCTCCCTCTCTCTCTCTTTTCAAATAAATAAATAAAATTATATATATATATATAGGTTCCTCAGTCAGGGGCTGAAGAGATTGCTCAGCAGCTAAAGGCACTTGCTTGCAAAGCTTGGCAGTCCAGGTTCAAGTCCCCAGTACTCACGTAAAGCCAGAGGCAGAGATCCTGAAGGGGCCACATTCATTCTCTCTCTATCTCTATCCTTACAAATAAATAAGATATTAAAAATGATTTAAGGGCTGGGGAGATGGCTTAGCAGTTAATGTGCTTGCCTGTAAAATAAAAGGACTTAGGTTCAATTCCCCAGGACCCACGTAAGCCAGATGCACAAGGTGGCACATGCATCTGGAGTTCATTTGCAGCAGCTGGAGGCCCTGGTGCGCCCATTCTCTCTCTCTCAAATTAAAAAAAATATTTTTTTAAATTATTTAACCAGGTGCACACCTGTAAACTGGCCACTAGGAATGCTGAGACAGGAGGCTCCAAGTTATACAGAGGAAGACCCTAATTCCAAAACAAAACAAACAAACAGCCCGGCGTGGTGCTGAGAATCCCAGCAGGGAGGCAGGCTCACAAGTTATACCACCCTGAGACTACATAGTGAATTCCAGGTCAGCCTGGACCAGAGTGAGACCCTACCTCGAAAAACCAAAAAAAAAAAAAAAAAAACAGAATTACCATAAGACAGTATGCCATGTTAAGGCAGTGACAGCCTCATACATCTCTTTGCTGGGTCTCCTGATGGTGTCACGTCAAGGGATTGACCTATACCATCCAGGCATGTACACTTGAAGCTGCTCCCACAATGTTGCAATCTCCTAACAATGTTGCAATCTGTTCCCAACAAATGATGATCCCCAATCAGTCAGTGTCCTTGGTCATCTGTGTGGCTCTCTCTGTAAAGGTGACACCACTATCTTCTTCACTGACAACATGGGGACTTCCAGTGCCTCGCCCCTAGTACCCCTTCTTTTTCACCTCAAACTCCCCCCAGGTTTTTTTTTTTTTTTGAGAGAGAGACACAGAGAGAGGAAGACAGATGGAGGATGGGCGGGCCAGCAGCCTCTCAGCCACTGTGAACTAACTCCAGATGCATGCACCCCCTTGTGGACAAGTGTGGCATTGCGCCCTTGCATCACTTTGCATCTGGCTAAACGTGGGACCTGGAGATTGGAACCAGTGTTCTTAGGCTTAGGAGGCAGGCGCCTTAACTGCTAAGCCAGCTCTCCAGCCCTCCCCAGATTTTTAACCATTATGTTCTTTCCCTCCTATTTATGCAAGGATGAATTTTTCAACAGCTTCTGACCCGTTCTAGCCTCCAGCTCACTGAAATTCATTTCCATTCTATTCTAGTACTAAAGCTCTGAGAGAGAAAAAAAAAAAAAACACTTCACTGGTGGGCTGCAGAGGTGGCCCAGTGGTTGCGTGCACTTCCTATGGCAGCAGGAAGGCCTAATGGGGCCTGAGACTGGGGAAGCTCAAATCTCCAGATCCCATGTAAACAGTGGCCTGGCCACTAGCAAGTGTAACCCCAGTCCTACCTGGGAGCAGAGACCTGAGAAGTAACCAAATGCAGCAAGCTCCAGAAACAGTTAAAAAACAAAAACAAACAAACAAAAAAACTGGCACAAAACAAGACCAGGTGGAAGGGCAATGCAGTGGGACACGCAATGTCCTACTCCAGGGTGGCTGAGCAATCCCCGCTTTCAGAGCTTATGAGGCACACAAGGGTACACGTGAGGGCATACACCACACATCACACACACACACACACACACACACACACACACACACCACAAAAACCTTCACTGTTGACATTCCTAAGCACCAGGAAGGAGTTCAGCAAAAGCAGCCCCACTGAGCACAAGGCCTCCTGCTCCTTCCTATTGTACACGTGTCCCACTGTCCACATTCAGCCGCCCGCATGTAACTACAGAAAGGAAATGATAAGAAATGACATCAAAGAGGGCTGGGGATGGAGCCCTTACCTGGCATGCTCAAAGCCCTGACTTCAATCTCCAGCATTTCAAGAATATATATGTATATATCTTTGGACCCCACTTCAGACCATTGTGTATAAAAATTTGGAGATGGAGCCCACCAATTGATATGTTTAAATGACTTTCTTGTGCTGGAGAGATGGCTTAGCTGTTAAGGTGCTTGCCCGCAAAGCCTAAGGACCCAGGTTCAATACCCCAGTGCCCACGTAAGCCAGATGCACACGGTGGTGCAAGTATCTGGAGGTTATTTGCAGAGGCTAGAGGCCCTGGCACGCCCATTTCCTCCCCTTTCCCACACCCCTCTCATAAATAAAATTTTCCCTTTTCTTTTTAAATATTTTATTTATTTATTTGAGAGAGAGAGAAGGAGGCAGAGAGAGAGAGAATGGGCAGGCCAGGGCCTCCAGCCACTACAAATGAATTCCAGATGCTTGCACCCTCTTGTGCATCTGGCTAATGTAGGTCCTGGAGACTCAAACCTGGGTCCTTTGGCTTTGAAGGCAAATGCCTTAAACTGCTAAGCCATCCCTCCAGCCCCAATTTTTTTTTATATATTTGAGAAAGAGAGAGAAAGAGGAAGATACAGAGAGAGAGAAAGAGAATGGGCACCCCAGGTCCTCCAGCCACTGCAAATGAACTCCAGACACATGTGCCATTTCGTGCATCTGGCTTATGTGGGTCCTGGGGAATCAAACCTGGGTCCTTTGGTTTCTCAGGCAAACACCTTAACCACTAAGCCATCTCTCCAGCCCATATTTTATATATATATATATATATATTTTTTTTTTGTTTTGTTTTGTTTTTGTTTTTTTTTTGTTTTTGTTTTTCGAGGTAGGGTCTCACTCTAGCCCAGGCTGACCTGGAATTCACTATGTAGTCTCAGGGTGGCCTTGAACTCACGGCGATCCTCCGACCTCTGCCTCCTGAGTGCTGGGATTAAACGTGTGCGTCACCACGCCCGGCTTATAATGTTTTATATAAAGAGGGCTCATTTGTACAACTCTTGCCTAGTAATATGGATTAAGAGCAAGACTTTGGAAGGCTGAAGAGATGGCTCAGTGCTTAAGGCACTTGCGTGCAAAGCCTAATGACCTGGGTTCAATTCCCCAGTACCCACATAAAGCCAGATGCACAAAGTGTAGCATGTACCTGGAGTTTTTGTGCAATCACTAGAGGCCCTGGTGCACCAATATTCTTCATCTCCCTCTCCTTGCAAATAAATAAATAAAAATACTTGGGGGGAGGGTTTCTCAGTAGGGTCTCGCTCTAGCCCAGGCTGACCTGGAATTCACTATGTAGTCTCAGGCTAGCCTCAAACTCCAGGCAATCCTCCTACCTTGGCCTCCTGAGTGTTAAGATTTAAGGCATGCATGCAATGCCACACCCCACCTAAATAAAAACATTTTGAAACAGGGCAAGACTTCTTTTTCTGGTAAGTAGTTAGCCAGGAACTGACCCGCAGATAAATGGATGCCACCTCCCCTGCTCTGGCAGGACTAGAACTCGTATCTGGTCCAGTCTCATCCAAAGTAGCTGAAAGCAACAATCTCCTAACCCCGCCCCTAAGCGCCCCTCAGCAACAGCTTCCTATTTCGCCCCCAGTTCTGTGGCTTAGCTCCATGGGTGGGCCCTTCCTGAGCCAGTGCTCCTCTGCGGCCCAGCTGGTTACTTGGCCGCCTCCCTTACACGCCTGGGTCTGAGAATGAGGTTTGTTCTAATTGCATGTTTGACTCATATAAATGGGCTGACATCAAAATAGAAAGTTGAAAGCCGGGCGTGGAGGCGCACGCCTTTAATCCCAGCACTCAGGAGGCAGCGGTAGGAGGATTGCCGTGAGTTCGAGGCCACCCTGAAACTACATAGTGAATTCCAGGTCAGCCTGAGCTATAGTGAAACCCTACCTCGGAAAACCAAAAAAAAAAAAAAAAAACCAAAGTAAAAAAGGAATTTGTTGGGAAGAAGAGGTTCAGTGGGAGGGAATGGGGGTGACAAGAGAAGGTAATGGATGGGGATTAGGATCAAAATATATTATGTACATGTATGAAATTTGTCAATAGAAATTTAAAATGGCCAGGCGTGGTAGTACACACCTTTAATCCCAGCACTCAGGAGGCAGAGGTAGGTGGATTGCTGTGAGTTCGAGGCCACCCTGAGACTACAGAGTGAATTCCAGGTCAGCCTGAGCTACAGTGAGACCCTACCTTGAAAAACCAAAAAAAAAAAAAAAAAAAAAAAAAAAAAACTTTGTTTTTCCTTTTGCCCACCTGTCCCAGCCCCGGGGCCAGCCTGGCACCGGAGAAGAAAGGAGACTGAGAAGGAGCCTTACCTGGCTCTGATGAGAAGGAGTCCAGTCCCCAGGCTCCTCTTCCCACTCAGGGCTCTCCTCCCCTCTTTCCCTGCCTCTCTCTTCTACGCAGTTCAGCGTGACCCCCTCCACCCAGCTCCATAAGGAGACTCCATCAACTCTACCAGACCCCGCTGGGAAGCACAGCTCCCACAATTAAAACTTTTATGGTGGTGAAGTTTTGAAAATATATCATCCTTCACACGTGCACCACCCACAAAAACTGTTTCATTGCTTTTTATTATTTATTTATTTGAGAGAGAGAGGCAGATAGAGAATGAGGTTGGAGAGATGGCTTAGCAGGTAAGGCCACCCTGAGACTACATAGTGAGTTCCAGGTCGGCCTGGGCTAGAGTGAGACCCTACCTCGAAAAACCAAAATAAATAAATACATTTTTAAAAGAACATGGAATGTCTCAGTGGGTAAAGCATTTTCCGAATTTGGATCCCCAGTACCCACGTAAAGCCAGATGGTGCAGTAGACATCTCAAATCACAGCAGGCCCATGGCTAGAAGGGAGGTGGAGACAGGAGAATCTTCTAGAAGTTCACAGGCTAGCTACCCTGGTGGACACAGCAATGAACAATGAGAGACGCTGCCCCAAACAAGGTGAGGACTGACACTCCAAGTTGTCCTCTGGCCTCCACACATGTGCTGTGGCAAGCACGTGCCCACCTTCACACAAATATGCATGCACCGAAAAAGGAAGGAAGGAAGGGAGAGAGGGAGAGAGGAAAGCTGGGCGTGATGGCGCACGCCTTTAATCCAGCACTCAGGAGGCAGAGGTAGAAGGATCACCATGAGTTCGAGGCCACCCTGAAACTACATAGTGAATTCCAGGTCAGTATGAGCTAGAGTGAGACCCTACCTCGAAAAACAAAAAAAAGAAGGGAGGAAGGAAGGGAGGGAGGGAAGAAGGGATGGAGTAAAGAAGAGAGAGGGAGAAAGCAGAGAGAGGAAAGGGGGGAGAGGAGAGGAGAGGAGAGGAGAGGAGAGGAGAGGAGAGGAGAGGAGAGGAGAGGAGAGGAGAGGAGAGGAGAGAAGAAAGGAGAAAGGAGAAAGGAGAGGTGCAGATGTCTGGTGCAATAAAGCTACCATTGACTAGTGAAAGCCCCGCAGTGGAGAGTAAGAGGCAGTGGTCCCATCCAGGTGTTCCCAGTGCCCCTGGAGACGGCATGGATGTTTTTTTGTATTTTTGTTTTGTTTTGTTTTGTTTTGTTTGTTTGTTTTTGTTTTTATTGTTTTTCAAGGTAGGATCTTGCTGTAGTCCAGGCTGACCTGGAATTCACTATGTAGTTTCAGGGTGGCCTTGAACTCATGGTGATCTTCCTATCTCTGCCTCTCAATTGCTGGGATTACTACCACGCCTGGCAACACCTGTGTTTTTGTATGTGTGTTTTTTTAAAGGCAGGGTCTTATTCTAGCCCAGACTAATTTGGCACTCACTCTGTAGTCCTCCGCTGGCCTCGACCTCATGGTGATCCTTATTACCTCAGACTCTGGCATGGATGTTTTACACAGGATAACCAAGCTGTACACAGTGCACAGCTTCCCCCTCTGCCTGTCCCTGCCATCCCGTGCCCTTGGCCGCGGCTGTGTGTCTCCAGTGTTCTTTGGAAAAGAATTCGTAAGAGGAGGATGGCATTAACTTTGCACACACACCAGTGCCTCACTGCATTTTTTCTGGGGCTGTTGCTGCTGCTGCTGCAAAACTCATTTAGCAAATGTGCTCAGAGCGCAGTTTCTCCAATGGCCTAGACGATTCTCTGCTTTTGATCCCTGAAGCGCCACTTTCCAATCCCTCAGTCAGAAATCAGAGGGCACCCACCCTCATATCCTGTGCCCGTGGCTGGCTGCCAGGCTGTAAGGTGCGAGGGGAGAAGGCATAGCACTGAGCACTTGGAAAGCCTTGAACATTTCCCTAGATCTTCCTTGTCTCGTCCACACGGCAGCAGCATACATACAGCCTTCTAGTAGTTTCTATAAAATTTCAAGCAGCTGAAAACTAAAAGCAGTGGCCTGGGATTTGCAGTAAAAGTGCCCACATGAGCTGAAATAACTGGGCCTGGCCTGGTATGGTGGTGTACTACTTTAATCCTAGCACTTGGGAGTCTGAGGTAGAAAGACGGCTGGCTGTAAGTTCAAGGCCAGCCTGAATCTAATTCTAGGTCAGTCTGGGCAAGAGTGAGAGACCCTACCTTGAAAAACCAAAACAAAAGAGAGAAGAGAGAGGTGGGATAACTGAACTGAGTTCAATTGCATCTGCCGATGTCACTGACCACCCCAAGAGAGGACTCTTGCCGGTTGCTTCTGTGTCAACGTGCACTCGGGACAAGGGCTGGCTCATGGGCGAAGTCGTGGTTAGTATCCAATGCCAGTCTCTAAACACGGTTTTAGGACTATTGACTTATCCAAATGCCTAAAGAGCTTCCTTCTGGGCTCTCTAGTGTAGCTTTGTTCTCTCAGCCACACACCTTCCCAGCCCCACCCCAGAAGCATTCACCCTGCACCGCAACAGAGTTTCCATTCTCCTTAAGCACCCATGCAAAAGAAAAGCTTTTTGTTCCCCAAGGTTAATATGCAATCCTTGGCCAGAGCTTCTCAGAACTGTTTAAAATGCTTCCTCTTGTGTGACAATCTAGAAAGTGGTCACCGGAGCTCGGAAGTTTGACATGACCAAGGTGGACCTGGTATGCGACATGAATGGAAAAGACTCTCTGAGGAGTCAACAGTCACCGTCATGCATAGACACAGGTGTGGGGTCTGGGCTAACCCATGATCCCCGAAATTCACGTGCACATACTACCTATGAATGTGACTTCATTTGAAAAAGAGTTTTTGCTGCTAAAGTCAAGATGAGGTCATGCCCAGATGGTTCTAAGTCCAATATGACTGGAACCTTTATCAGAAAAGAATGCAACCAGCCTGGAGAGATGGCTTAGCAGTCAAGGCACTTGCCTGCAAAGCCTAAGGCCCTAGGTTCGATTCCCCAGGACCCATGTAAGCCATATGCACAAGATGGTTCATGAGTCTGGACTATTTTTGCCGTGGCTGGAGGCCCTGGCAGGTCCATTCTCTCCCTCCCTCTCTCTTTCTCTCTCTCTCTCTTTTTTCTCTTTCTCTCTAATAAATAAAAATATTTTTGAAATAAATTAAAAACAAAAGAACATAATCACACAGTGGTTAGGAGCAAAGTGAAATATAGACCTAGAATCTTCCCAAGGCGCCCTTAGTCCAGCTGCTCAACAGTGGCCAAGCGTGATCAGAGGCAGCTCAGACTCGCTCTGAGGTCTCTAAGGGAGGCCACTGGAAGGGGCAGCACAGAGGAAGTGAGGGAAAACACACGGCGCAGAGCATCAAGCCTTTACTTTTAGCAATATTCTGCTGTTGGTCTTCCTTTGACAAAGAAGATATTTAAAAAGAGACCGATTGAGAGGGGGAGGGGATATGATGGAGAGTGGAGTTTCAAAGGGGAAAGTAGGAGGAGGGAGGGCATTACCACGGGTTATTGTCTACAATTATGGAAGTTGTCAATAAAAAACATAAATTAAATTTAAAAAGTGCCAGGCGTGGTGGCGCTCGCCTTTAATCCCAGCCCTCGGGAGGCAGAGGTAGGAGGATCACCATGAGTTGGAGGCCACCCTGAGACTACAGAGTAAATTCCAGGTCAGCCTGGTAGAGCAAGACCCCTACCTCAAAAAAACAAAAGAAAACAAAACAAACAAATAAACAAATTTAAAAGGCAAAAAATAGATATTTAATTTTATTTACTTTTGTTATTATAATTTTTAAGATTTTATTGTTACTTATTTATTTAGAAGAGGGAGAATGGGCACACTAGGGCCTCCCGCCACTGCAAACAAACTTCAAAAGCACGCGCCACCTTGTGCATCTGGTTTAAGTGGGTCTTAGGGAATCGAACCTGGGTCCCGTGGCTTTGCAGGCAAATGCCTTAACCTCTATGCCATCTTTCCAGCCCCTGTTATTTTAATCTAAAATTTCATGAAAAATAGAAAGTTCCCAAGGACTTCCAGCTTCAACTACAATAACTGTTCTTTTCAATAATTATTTCTACTTTCTTTTTAGCATTTTATATGAGATGAGAGTTCTACCACTTTTTTTTGTTTTGTTTTTGTTTTTGGTTTTTCAAGGTAGGGTTTCACTCTGGTCTAGGCTGACCTGGAATTCACTATGTAGTCTCAGGGTGGCCTTGAACTCATGGCTATCCTCCTACTTCTGCCTCCCAAATGCTGAGATTAAAGGCATGCGCCACCACACCCAGCGTCTACCACTATCTTTGTAAATTAAATAATTCTGCCCTCATAGTTCATATTTGCCGGTTTCAACTGCAGCCAAGTGAATTTTGTCTCTTGAAAGACAGTGCAAGCCAAGTATTAAACTTGGCCTAGGGCTGGAGAGATGGCTTAGCGGTGAAGGCACATGCCTGCGAAGCCCAAGGACCCAGGTTTGATTCTCTAGGTCCCATGTAAGCCAGAGGCACATGGTGGCGTGTGCATCTAGAGTTTGTTTGCAGTGGCTAGAAGCCCTGGCACGCCCATTCTCTCTCTCTCTCTCTCTCTCCCCCCCCTCTCTGTCTCAAATAAATAAATAAAAATAAAATATTTTAAACTTGGCCCAAGGCACTATACTGGGTGTCTATTTTATTGTCTCACATTTCAAATTCCTTCCTCAGTCAGTTGACGCCTGCTCTTATTACAATATGTAAAATAATCTGACAGAGCCCCCAGTGACCCGTACCACTCAGCTTGCATGCTCTTCTTCCGGCCCAGCAGTGGACAGCCACACGGCTAGCTTGGCCAATTAAGACGCAAGCAAGCCTGAAGCAAGCAGATTCTTGAGAAGCATGCAAGTGGGATTTGCCCTACTTCAAACTCAGTAACTGGATTGGAGAGATGGTTTAGCACTTAAGGCGCTTTCCTGCAAAGCCAAAGGACCCAAGTTTGATTCCGCAGGACCCACATAACCCAAACACACAAGATGGCATATGGTCTGGAGTTCATTTGCAATGGTTCGAGACCTGACACCCCATTCTCTCTCTTTTCTACCTGCTTCTCCCTCTCTCAAATAAATAAATAAAAATGAAACTCAGTAACCATGCTGTGAGAAATAATAAATGGTTATTGTTGTAAAATACTGTTTGAAGGTGTTTGGTTATGTGGCAATGGGTAATTGAGGAACCATGGCCCTGGCTGTTTCTTTGCCAAATCCTTCTCTCAGCTCTTCTTTAATTATTTATTTATTTATTTATTTCACACACACAGGCAGAGAGAGAGAGAGAGTGTGTGTGTGTGTGTGTACTGCAAAAGAACTCCAGATCCATGAGCCACTTTGTGCATCTGGCTTTACATGGGTACTTTGTGAATTGAACCCTGGCCATTAGACTTGGAAAGCAAACGCTTTTAACCATCAAGCCATCGCTACAGCCTTTTCTGCTCTTACAAGGTCAGACAAAAGATTAAACCACTCCCTTTTAGTTCAATAAGCTTTTTTGTTGTTTTGTCTTGTTTTTTGAGGTAGGCTCCCACTCTAGCCCAGGCTGACCTATAGTCGCAGGCTGGCCTCAAACTCATGGTGGTCCTCCTACCTCTGCCTCCCAAGTGCTGGGATTAAAGCTGTGAGACACCACGCCCGTCTTCAATAAACATTTTTAAGCGTCTAACACATTCCAAACAATGAACTGTGCACTGGAACTGCAATGGCAAATAAGTCTATTCCTACCCTCTGGATTCATTGCCTGTGAGCAAAACTGACATCCAAGCACAGTGGAGAGTAACACATGAGCACTGGTAGTGCACAAGGAACAGAAGGAGAAGGAGTGGCCGGGCGTGGTGGCGCACACCTTTAATCCCAGCGCTCGGGAAGCAGAGGTAGGAGGATAGCCGTGAGTTCGAGGCCACCCTGAGACTACAAAGATAATTGCAGGTCAGCCTGGGCCACGGTGAAACCCTACCTCATAAAACCAAAAAGAAGAAGGAGGAGGAGGAGGAGAAGAAGAAGGAGGAGAAGTACTGGATTCCTGGTCTCTCCCTCTCTCCCCTTCTCTCCTCTCTCCCCTCTCTTCTTTCCCACTCTCCCTGTATCTCTCTGCTTGCAAATAAAATATGATTTATGTTTTTTAATTTCTATTTATTTATCTGAAAGAGATAGAGAGAAAGAGGCAGATAGGTAATGGGTGCACCAGGGCCTTTAGCTGCTGCAAACGAACTTCAGATGCATGTATCAGCTTGTGCATCTGGCTTATGTGGGTCCCGGAAAATTGAACCTGGGTCCATTGGCTTTGCAGGCAAGCACCTTAACCTCTAAGCCATCTCTCCAGCCCATAAATAAAATTTTAAAAAAGAAAGAAAAAAGAAAAGCTTGAGCTGGAGAGATGGCTTAGTGGTTTAAAGCATTTGCCTGCAAAGCCAAAGGATCCCAGTTTCATTCCCCAGATTCCACGTAAGCCAAATGTACAAGGGGGCACATGTGTCTGGAGTTTGTTTGCAGTGGCTTGAGGCCCTGGGGCACCCATTCTCTCTCCTCTCTCTCTCTCTCTCTCTCTCTCTCTCTCTCTCTCTCTTTCTCTCTCTCTTTCTCTGCCTCTTTCTCTCTCTCTTTCACAGAGGCTGAGAGGCCTCTGGCACGCCCATTCTCTATCTGTCTCTCTCTCCCTCTCTCTCTCTCTTTCCCTCTTTCTATCTCTCTCAAATTTAAAAAAAAATGAGAGAGAAGAGCTGAAATAATTTCTTTTACTTTTTTTTTCTTTTTTGGGGGGTGGTGAGGAGGGTTGCAAGGTCAGGTCTCACTCTAGCCCAGGCTGACCTGGAACTCACTATGTAGTCTCAGTGTGGCCTTGAACTCATGGCGATCTTCCTACCTCTGCCTCCCAAGTACTGGGATTAAAGGTGTGAGCCACCACACCCAAGTTTTTTAATTATTTTTATTATTTGAGACAGAGAGTGAGAGAGAAGGAAAGAGAGAATGAGTGCACCAGAGCCTCTAGCTACTACAAACAAGCTCCAGATGCATGTGCCACTTTGTGCATCTGGCTTATGTGGGTCCTGGGGAATCAAATCTGGGTCCTTAAACGTCACAGGCAAGGACCTTAACTGCTAAGCCATATCTCCAACCCTGAAATAATTTCTTGTCAAGTATTCCCTCCCTGCAATGATAAAGGTAACTAATACAGATTTAATCATTAGTTTCAGATTATAGTCATAGCTACATCAATTTTTTTTTCATTTAATGACAGTTCTATCCAAGGTTTTATAACTAAGGTAATGTTTGACAAATAATGTTCTGCTTGCTTGCCTTCCTTCCTTTTTGTTTCCTTCCTTCCTTCATTTCTTATTTGTTTATTTGCTTCTTTATTTATTTTTCTTCTTTGCTCCCATGTTGGGAATCAAAAGTAAGATGAAGGGCTGGAGAGACGGCTTAGAAGTTAAGACATTTGCATGCAAAGCCTAAGGACCCATGTTCAACTCTCCAGATCCCACGTAAGCTAGACGCACAAGGTGTGCACAAGATGGCACATACGTCTAGAATTCCATTGCAGTTACTGGAGGCCCTGGCACACCAATCTTCTCTGTGTGTGTGTGTCTTTCTCTCTCTCTCTCACACACACACACACACACACACACACAATGAAAACAAGTTTCCCTAGATAAAAAATAGAAGGAGAATTAAATCCAGACATAAAATAGTCTGAATGATTGAATTAGTTGAGTAATACCACTAGGTGGAGCCCATGAGCACATGCTCAAAATGTTGCTTTACAAGGACAGCAGGTGCCAAGGAGGAAGATAAAAGGAGAGAGTTTATCCTGGACTTGTGGCAAAGCAAGCGAGTGGGAAGAACAGGCAAAGTTATTTGTTCAATCTCTGTGTGTCTGTCTGTCTGTCTGTTTGCTTGGTTGTTTTGAGACAAGGTCTCACTGTAGCCCAGGTTTACCTGGGACTCACTCCGAAGCCCAGGCTGGCCTTGAACTCATGACTTTCCTCCTACCTTGGCCTTCCCAGTGCAGAAATTAAAGGTGTGCACCACCATGCCCGGTCAGACTGCAGTATTCTTGCATCTTTCATCGGGGTGGAAAATCTTCTCACAGGAAGTCCGACCAAGGTGAAAACCGGAAACTGTTTCTACTCAATGGAAAAGCTCTAAACAGGAGCCGTGTGAGTCCCGAGGGCTTTCCATGTGCTCTGCAGTGAGGCATGAAGTTCCATGCATGTTCATCAGATCTGGAAAAATGAATGTTGTCTTGACAGAAAGAGGGTTCTGCTAGTGTCTTATGTCAAAGGCTTTCAAGGACAAGGAGTAAAATGCATTTTAGAATTTGAAAATAAGCAAGGCGTGGTGGTGCACTTTAATCCCAGCACTCAGGAAGCAGGGATAGGAGGTTTGCTGTGAGTTCGAGGCCAGCCTGAGACTTCATAGTGAATTCCTGTTATGCCTGGGCTAGAAAGGGACTATGACAGAGGGAGAAGAGGAGGCAGCCCAGGGGAAGATAACATAGATGTGTAAGTACAAGGGCAGAATACTTGAAGTTCCCTGTGGTAGCTGCCTTCTTGTTGCTGGGATAAAGCACCTGACCAGAAACAGCCAATGAAAGGAAAGGGTTTTTTGTTTGTTTGTTTTTTGTTTTTTGTTTTTTTGTTTTGTTTTTAAACTTTTTATTTTATGTCATTTTTTTGGAGAGAGACACAGAGAGAGAGAGAGAGAGAGAGAGAGAGAGAGGGAGGTAGACAGAGATGGGCACGCCAGCAGTCTCTCAGCTGCTGTGAACGAAATCCAGATGTGTGCGCCCCCTTGTGGCCAAGTGCGGCATTGCGCCCTTGAGTCACTTTGCATCTGACTAAACGTGGGACCTGGAGGTTGGAACCGCTGGACATTGGAACCAGTGTTCTTAGGGTTAGGAGGCAGGCACCTTAACCCCTAAGCCATCTCTCCAGCCCTTGTTTTGTTTTTTTGAGGTAGGGTCTCACTCTAGCTCAGGCTGACCTGGAATTCACTATGTAGTCTCAGGGTGGCCTCGAACTCTTGGCGATCCTCCTACCTCTGCCTCCTGAGTGCTGGGATTAAAGGCGTGTGCCACCACACCCGGCATGAAAGGAAAGGTTTTATTTTGGCTTACTGGGAGCTCCATGATGGCAGGGGAAAGCATGGCACAAGCAGAGGCTGGACATCACCTCTGCCAACAGCAGGTGGACAACAGCGGCAGGAGAGTGAGCCAAGTTCTAGCAAGGAGGAGCTGGTTGTGACACCCAAAAGGCCTCCCCAGCAACACAACTCCTTCAGCAAGACTCCACGTCCCAAATTACCAGTGGGTGGGAACTAAGCATTCAAAACCCATGGGTTTATGGGGGTCATATAACTCAAACCACCATATTGCACCCCTGGGCCCCATAAATTGATGAGTTCCTCCAGCAAGACTCCACCTCCCAAATTCCACCAACTGGGAACCAAATATTCAAACCACATATGTTTGGGGGAGGACATTTAAGTCATACCACCATACCTCCCCACTTAAATTCTTGTTTGTTTTAAAAGATTTTTTTTTAAGTTTTATTTACTTATTTGCGAGAAAGAGAATGGACATGCCAGGGCTTCAGTTCATCTGGCTTATGTGGGTCCTGGGGAATCAGACCTGTGTCCTTAGGCTTTGCAGGCAAATGCCTTAACCACTAAACCATCTCTCCATCCCCCTGCTTTTTTGTCAAGGTAGTCTTGCTCTAGCCCAGGCTGATCTGGAATTCACTATGTAGTCTCAGGGTGGCCTCAAACTCATGGCGATCCTCCTACCTCTGCCTCACGAGTACTGGGATTAAAGGGTGTGCCACCACGCCAGGTTCCTTTTATTTGTTTTATTTTTTCAGTATTTTATTTATTTATTAGAAAGAGAGGGAAGAAGGAAGAGAGAAAGAGAAAGAGGCAGATAGAGAATGGGCACACTAGGGCCTCTAGCCACTGCAAACAAACTCCAAATGCATATGCCACCTTGTGCATCTGGCTTACGTAGGTCCTGGGGAATCAAACCTGGGTCCTTTTGGCTTTGCAAGCAAACACTTTAACCACTAAGCCATCTCTCCAGCCCAATTTTTAAAAATTTATTATTTTTTTGTTATTTTCTTTTTTCTTTTTTAATATTGTATTATTATATTATGTGCAAAAAGAAGTTTCTCTAACCAAAACATGATTTTCAGCTTTGTTGAGTTTTAAGTCTCCTCAATGTGTATCACCATCTACGTAGAGAAGTTCCTCTGGCTACTAGTGAGAGCAGCACTAATAGTCTTTCTGCCGTCTCCACTGCATTGTTCTCCGAGCCCTGGCAGATGTGGTAAACATGACCCGTCCAATTCTAAGCAATGAGCTTTCTTTTCTTCTTGTCACCTTGTTGAGTCTGGGTCCCCCAGTATTCACTGACATCTGAAAAAAGAAGCACCTCTGGGCTGGAGAGATGGCTTAGTGGTTAAAGCATTTGCCTGCGAAGCCTAAGGACCCATGTTCAACTCTCCAGATCCCACTTTCACCAGACACACAAAGGTGAGGGAAGCACAAGGTCGCACATGCCCACTAGGTGGTGCAAGTCTCTGGAGTTCAATTGCATGACTGAGGCCCTGCCACAACAATTCTCTATCTATCCTCTCCCTGTCTCTCTATCTTTGTCTTTCATGCTCTCTGTAAAAAAATAAAATAATAAAATAAAAAAGCACCTCTAACTAAAGAAGAGAGAACAGCATTAGTCAGTGGGTATAACATTTAGAAGGCAATTTGGTGTGCTCAACGTATCCATGTAGGCAAAGAATAGTGGTAGATCTCCTTTAGTGCCTTTGTCCTTCCAAGCCAGAGGCTTTTCATTCTGTTTTCACCACCAGGCATGGACTCCCTCCCACTGAGCAAGACTCAAATCCAATTGGAGAGCAGTTGCTTACTAAAACTCATTTTATTTTATTTTTAAAGTTTTTTTATTTTTTATTTTTAGAGAGAGACAGAGAGAGAGAGAGACAGATAGAGAGAGAGAGAGGGAGACAGAGAATGGGCGCACCAGCAGTCTCTCAGCTGCTGTGAATGAAATCCAGATGCATGCGCCCCCTTGTGGTCAAGTGCGGCATTGCACCCTTGCATCACTTTGCATCTGGCTAAACGTGGGACCTGGAGATTTGGAACCGCTGGAGATTGGAACCAGTGTTCTTAGGGTTAGGAGGCAGGCACCTTAACCGCTAAGCCATCTCTCCAGCCCATAAAACTCATTTTATTTTTTATTTATTCATTTAAGATAGGGAAAGAGGGGGAGAGAGAGGGAGAGAATGGGCATGCCAGGGCCTCCAGCCACTCCAAATGAACTCCAGATGCATGCGCCTCCTTGTGTATCTGGCTTATGTGGGTCCTGAAGAATTGAACCAAGGTCCTTTTAGCTTTGGAGGCAAGTGCCTTAACTGCGAAGCCATCTCTCCAGCCCGGTTACTAAAACTCATGTGCCACTATTGCACCTGTGAGCACATCTCGTCTGGCTGATTGACTGTGTAGGGTTCAGGATCCACTGCTTGTTCAGACTGTTGGCGACTTTCCTTCACTTTCCTATGGCAGCTAACCAGACAGAGGGATGGCTTCTAGCTCAGCTTCAGTTTGATTTCTCAGGGCCTGTGACCACAAAATGAGTTGTCTTTAGCAACAGGGACTTACCATTTAGTTCTAGTACATAACCAAGAGCATTGGCAATAGCTCATATTGTTTGGGTGACCTTATCGACAACCCATGGGGCGGGAGGGTGGGGGCAGAGCCTCATCCCTGGCACAAGATTAAACTGCAGCAACCTAAGGTTCCAGGGTAAAGCCTTCCCACCACAGCAGGGTACTTCTGCTCCAATTCTCTCCCTTTAATCTAAATATAGACATTACACGATGTTTTGTACTCAAAATCTGTTGAACAGTAATTTACCTATCGAAAACTGAAATTTTGTGGATGTTTATATCATTTTGAGGTACAAATGGCTTTAGTAAATGGGACAGCATTCAAACCTATTTAATTTAGAACTCTCTTAGGGTAGCATATAAAAACAAGCTGAGGGCTGGAGAGATGGCTTAGCAGTTAAGGCACTTGCCTGCAAAGCCAAAGGACCCAGATTCTATTCCCTAGGACCCACATAAGCCCGATGTACAAGGGGGGCACATGTATCTGGAGTTCCTTTGTAGTAGCTGGAGGCCCTGGCACACCCATTCTCTCTCTCTGTCATTCATAAATAAATAAATAAATAAATAAATAAATAAATAAACAAATAAAGTGTTTTAAAAAACCAAGCTTGGACAAGTCAGCTATAATCATTTCTGTGCTAGGTTGCACACTGAATAGCCACTTCTGTTCTAATGCTATGCAGCTGGGTTTTGTTTATTGCTTTTAGGGGTTTTGTTTGTTTGTTTTTAAAACTTTTATTAATATTGTATTTATTTATTTATTTGTAAGCAGAGAGAGATAGAAGAGAGACAGAGAATGGGTATGCCAGGGCTTCCAGCCACTGCAAACAAACTCCAGGTACGTGTGCCCCTTTGTGCATCTGGCTTTACATGGGTCCTGGGGAGTTTAACTCAGGTCCTTAGGCCTCACAAGCAAGTGCTTTAACCACTGAGCCATTTCTCCAGCCCTTGTTTGTTTGTTTGTTTGTTTGTTTTTTAAGACAAAGATGCTCCATCACAGCTATTAATATGTGTTGTCAATGTGATTTATTTGCATTCATTCTTTAATTTCTACCACTTTTTTTTTTTCAGGTAGAGTCTCACTCTAGCCTGGGCTGACCTGGAACACACTGTACATTTCCAGTCTGGCCTCAAACTCTCAGTGATCCTTCTACCTCTGCCTCCCAACTGCTGGGATTTCAGGCACGTACCACCATGTCTGGCCTCAATTTCTATCTTTTATTTAAGTATAGATGGTATTTCCAAAAATGTGATCTGCATAAAACACTGGGGTACACATTCTCAGGAATTTTAATGGAATTATGAGGATTAACCTCTCACTGTTACTTGTCTGCTTTTGCAGTCCTATAAACATGTGGATTCTGGGGCTGGAGAGATGGCTCAGAAATTAAAGCACTAGCCGGGCGTGGTGGCGCACGCCTTTAATCCCAGCACTCGGGAGGCAGAGGTAGGAGGATCGCCGAGAGTTCGAGGCCACCCTGAGACTACATAGTTAATTCCAGGTCAGCCTGGACCAGAGTGAGACCCTACCAAAAAAAAAAAAAAAAGAAATTAAAGCGCTTGCGTGCAGAACCTAATGACCTGAGTTCAATTCCCCAGTACCCTCAGATTTTATAAAACCTTTTTATACTGTGTAAAAGATCTCTACTATAATAAGACTCTTTTGTCAGTACTAGGGATTGAACCAGAGCCATGACTAACTGAGCAAGCCCTCTACCATTGAGCTACATCTCCTGCCACAAATCTACCCTACAGTCATCATGAAAATATACTTCACTGATAAAAACAGATGTTCTCGAACTGGGGGCTGGGGAGATGAATCAGGGGTTAAAGGCATTTTCTTGCAAAGCCTAATGGCTGAGGTTTGATTCCCTAGAATCCATCCACTGAAAGCCAGATGACAAAGGGGCACATGCAGCAATCCAGCCCCAAGCAGGGTACCTCTGCACAAACCATCTTTTTTTTTTTTTTTTTTTTTGGTTTTTCTAGGAAGGGTCTCACTCTAGTCCAGGCTGACCTGGAATACACTATATAGTCTCAGGGTGGCCTCGAACTCATGGTGATCCTCCTGCCTCTGCCTCCCAAGTGCTGGGATTAAAGGAATGCGCCACCATGCCCAGCCACAAGCCATCTTTAAAAAAAAATTATTTAGGCTGGAGAGATGGCTTAGCAGTTAAGGCACCCGCCTGCTAAGCCTAAGAACCCGGTTCTAATCTCCAGGTCCCACGTTTAGCCAGATGCAAAGTGACGCAAGGGCGCAATGCCACACTTGACCACAAGGGGCTCACGCATCTGGATTTCATTCACAGCAGCTGAGAGACTGCTGGCGCCCATCTCCATCTGTCCTCCTCTTCCTCTGTCTGTCCAACCTAAGGTTCCAGGGTAAAGCCTTCCCACCGCAGCAGGGTACTTCTGCTCCAATTCTCTCCCTTTAATCTAAATATAGACATTACACGATGTTTTGTACTCAAAATCTGTTGAACAGTAATTTACCTATCGAAAAACTGAAATTTTGTGGATGTTTATATCATTTTGAGGTACAAATGGCTTTAGTAAATGGGACAGCATTCAAACCTATTTAATTTAGAACTCTCTTAGGTAGCATATAAAAACAAGCTGAGGGGCTGGAGAGATGGCTTAGCAGTTAAGGCACTTGCCTGCAAAGCCAAAGGACCCAGATTCTATTCCCTAGGACCCACATAAGCCCCGATGTACAAGGGGGGCACATGTATCTGGAGTTCCTTTGTAGTAGCTGGAGGCCCTGGCACACCCATTCTCTCTCTCTGTCATAAATAAATAAATAAATAAATAAATAAATAAATAAATAAATAAATAAATAAAGTGTTTTAAAAAACCAAGCTTGGACAAGTCAGCTATAATCACTTCTGTGCTAGGTTGCACACTGAATAGCCACTTCTGTTCTAATGCTATGCAGCTGGGTTTTGTTTATTGCTTTTAGGGGTTTTGTTTGTTTGTTTTTAAAACTTTTATTAATATTGTATTTATTTATTTATTTGTAAGCAGAGAGAGATACAAGAGAGACAGGGAATGGGTATGCCAGGGCTTCCAGCCACTGCAAACAAACTCCAGGTACATGTGCCCCTTTGTGCATCTGGCTTTACATGGGTCCTGGGGAGTTTAACTCAGGTCCTTAGGCCTCACAAGCAAGTGCTTTAACCACTGAGCCATTTCTCCAGCCCTTGTTTGTTTGTTTGTTTGTTTGTTTTTTAAGACAAAGATGCTCCATCACAGCTATTAATATGTGTTGTCAATGTGATTTATTTGCATTCATTCTTTAATTTCTACCACTTTTTTTTTTTCAGGTAGAGTCTCACTCTAGCCTGGGCTGACCTGGAACACACTGTACATTTCCAGTCTGGCCTCAAACTCTCAGTGATCCTTCTACCTCTGCCTCCCAACTGCTGGGATTTCAGGCACGTACCACCATGTCTGGCCTCAATTTCTATCTTTTATTTAAGTATAGATGGTATTTCAAAAATGTGATCTGCATAAAACACTGGGGTACATTCTCAGGAATTTTAATGGAATTATGAGGATTAACCTCTCACTGTTACTTGTCTGCTTTTGCAGTCCTATAAACATGTGGATTCTGGGGCTGGAGAGATGGCTCAGAAATTAAAGCACTAGCCGGCGTGGTGAAAGACGCGCCATCCCAGCACTCAGGAGGCAGAGGTAGGAGGATCGCTGAGAGTTCGAGGCCACCCTGAGACTACATAGTTAATTCAGGTCAGCCTGGGCTAGAGCGAGACCCTACCTTGCAAAACCAAAAAAAAAAAAAAAGAAATTAAAGCGCTTATGCAGAACCTAATGACCTGAGTTCAATTCCCCAGTACCCTCAGATTTTATAAAACCTTTTATACTGTGTAAAAGATCTCTACTATAATAAGACTCTTTTGTCAGTACTAGGGATTGAACCAGAGCCATGACTAACTGAGCAAGCCCTCTACCATTGAGCTACATCTCCTGCCACAAATCTACCCTACAATCATCATGAAAATATACTTCACTGATAAAAACAGATGTTCTCGAACTGGGGGCTGGGGAGATGAATCAGGGGTTAAAGGCATTTTCTTGCAAAGCCTAATGGCTGAGGTTTGATTCCCTAGAACCCATGCACTGAAAGCCAGATGACAAAGGGGCACATGCAGCAATCCAGCCCCAAGCAGGGTACCTCTGCCCAAACCATCTTTTTTTTTTTTTTTTTTTTTTTTTTTTTTTTTTTTTTTTTTTGGTTTTTCTAGGAAGGGTCTCACTCTAGTCCAGGCTGACCTGGAATACACTATATAGTCTCAGGGTGGCCTCAAACTCATGGTGATCCTCCTGCCTCTGCCTCCCAAGTGCTGGGATTAAAGGAATGTGCCACCATGCCCAGCCACAAGCCATCTTTAAAAAAAAATTATTTAGGCTGGAGAGATGGCTTAGCAGTTAAGGCACCCGCCTGCTAAGCCTAAGAACCCGGTTCTAATCTCCAGGTCCCACGTTTAGCCAGATGCAGTGACGCAAGGGCGCAATGCCACACTTGACCACAAGGGGGCTCACGCATCTGGATTTCATTCACAGCAGCTGAGAGACTGCTGGCGCGCCCATCTCCATCTGTCCTCCTCTTCCTCTCTCTCTGTCTGTCTCTCTCTGTATCTCTCCAAAAAAAAAACTATTTGCAAGCAAAGAGAGAGAGACAGAGAGAGAGAGAAAGAGAGAGAATGGGTACACCAGAGCCTCTAACCACTGCAAAGGAACTCCAGATGCATGCACCTCAAACTCAGATTCTTAGGCTTTGCAGGCAAGTGCCTTAACCACTGAGCCATCTGACCAGCCACCAACTCTCCTTTTTAAATTATATTTTAATTAACTAACAAAGAAGTGATTTATCATATATCTTATCCGTAACGTCTTCAGTTTTGGATAGCCCTCTCCTGATCCCTACTCCTCTGTCTCCTTCCCCTTCTTGTGTAAATTCCCACAGTGCTCTTACATTTGTATCCAGTAGCAGCTTTACTAATTATGTTCTCTGGATTTAATGTCGTGAGAAAAGGCCAGACATTTTCCAAAGTGGTTTCATGCACCTGTTTCTACTTCAGCCAGCAGTGAATGAAGGCTCTGATTTTTCTATACCCTCCCCCAGCTTTTACTATTGGCCACATTTCTTACTAGGAAGTCAACGCAGTGTTCGTGCAGTTGGTCTAATTGTATTTCCTGTCATTTCTTTAATGAATAAAGATGTGGAACTCTGTGAGGTACTTTTTGTCCCTTGTGGTGGTCCGTCTTCGGCTTTAACTCAGGCTTAGCTTGTGCAAAGATGACCCTGTTATGAATTAGCTTAATGTCCCCAGGCTTTTCCCAGAGATGTTGAACTGAAAAGAGAAGCCCAGTCCTGATGTGGGTGGCACCACCCTCTGGCTTGGGGTCCTGGGCTGAATGAAAATTGGGACAGGGCTGGAGAGATGGCTTAGCAATTAAGGAGCTTGCCTGTGAAGCCTAAGGACCCATGTTCAACTATCCAGGTTCCACATAAGCCAGACGTACAAGGTGATGCAAGCACGCAAGATTACACATGCACACAAGGTGGCACATGTTTCTGGAGTTTGATTGCAGTGGCTGGAGGCCCTGGCATGCCAATTCTCCTCTCCCCCCATAAAATAAATGAATTGTTTAAAATGTTTTTTTCATATATTTTATTTATTTATTTATTTATTTATTTATTTATAGATAGATAGATAGAATGAGGTAGAGAGAGAGAGAGAGAATGGGCACACCAAGGCCTCCAGCCACTATAAATGAACTCCAGATGCATGTGCCACCTGGTGCATCTTGCTTACACGGGTTCTGGGGATTCGAACCAGGGTCCTTTGACTTTGTAGGCGAGTGCCTTAACCTCTAAGCCATCTTCTCCAGCCCAATTTTTTTAATAGGGAAAGGGGCTAGAGAGATGGCTTAGTGGTTAAGGCATAGGCCTGCAAAGCCTAAAGACCCAGGTTCAATTCTCCAGGTCCCATGTAAGCCAGATGCACATTGTGGTGCATGCATCTGGAGTTCATTTGCAGTGTCCGGAGGCCCTGGCACACCCATTCTCCAACCCCCTCCCTCAGTCTCTAATAAATAAATAAGTAAAGATTTTTTTTTCTTTTTTTTCGAGGTAGGGTCTCACTCTAGCTCAGGCTGACCTGGAATTCACTATGTAGTCTCGGGTAGCCTCGAACTCATGGCGATCCTCTTACCTCTGCCTCCCGAGTGCTGGGATTAAAGGCGTGCGCCACCACGCCCGGCTAGATTTTTTTTTTTTAATTTGGAAAAGAAGAAGCCAGCTGACAATCAGGATTCATTTTTCTCTCTCTGCTTCTTCACTGTGGAAACAATGTGACCAGCACCCTCACATTCGTGCCGCCATGCCTGCCCTACCACGGTAGACTGCACCCTCAAACTGTGAGCCAAAATGAACCTGTTCTTCCTTAAGCTGCTTCATGTCGGGTATTGGGTCACAGTGACATGAGAAGTAACCAATAACAATCATTTATATACCTTCTTTAGCTGAAATGCCCAGTTTTACATGGGTCATTTATCGTTTATTGGTAAATTTTAAAAATTATATATATTCTGGAGACAAAACCCTTGTCAGATATATGACAAATGTGTTCTTTCATACTCTGGCTTGTTGTTTGAATTGATGGCCCCCAATATATTCAGTGTTTTATTAGTTTGTAGTTTGCATCTGCAGCCACCTGGCTGGAGGCTGTGTTACTGGGCGGATCTTAAGGTGTGGTGGTGGGTTTGAGATTCTAATCTAAAGATATGCAACGTGTGCCTAGCTGGAGTTCTGGAGGAATGCTGTGCTGTGTGGCTTTTTGACTTGTGGCTTTGCTCTCTTGCCTGGTCCTGTGAAGACAGGCCAGCTTCTTCTGCTATTTTGGAACTTCCCCTGGATCTGTAAGCTTCAATAAATATCCCTTCCTCCATAACTGTGCCTGGTCTGGAAGTTCATCTCAGCGAACCTGAAGCTGTCTGCCACACTTGTCTTTTCACATTTCGTTTTGGATCTCACTGTGTACCGATCTGTCTGGAACTGGCCTGCCAATGAACTCAGGTCCTCCTGACTCATCCTCCCAAGTGCTGGGCTTACAGGAATGCACCACATGGCCATTCCTAGCTTGAACTTTTCTTTCTTTCTTTCCTTCTTTCTTTCTTTCTTTCTTCCTTCCTTCCTTCCTTCCTTCCTTCCTTCCTTCCTTCCTTCCTTTCCTTTCCTTTCCTTTTCTTTTTCTTTTTCTTTTTCTTTTTTTTTTTTTTTTTTTTTTTTTTCTTTTTTTTGGCTTTTTGAGGTAGGGTCTCACTTTAGTCCAGGCTGACCTGGAATTAACTATGTAGTCTCAGGGTGGCCTTGAACTCCAGGCGATCCTCCTACCTCTGCCTCCCGAGTGCTGGGGTTACAGGTATGTACCACATGGCCATTCCTGGCTTGAACTTTCCTTCCTTCCTTCCTTCCTTCCTTCCTTTCTTTCTTTCTTTCTTTCTTTCTTTTTTCCCTTTCCTTTCCTTTCTTTTTCTTTTTCTTTCTTTTTTTTTTTTTTTGGTTTTTCGAGGTAGGGTCTCACTTTAGTCCAGGCTGACCTGGAATTCACTATGTAGTCTCAGGGTGGCCTTGAACTCCAGGCGATCCTCCTACCTCTGCCTCCAGAGTGCCGGGATTAAAGGCATGAGCCACCACGCCCGGCAGCCATGGCATTTCAATGATGCTTTTATCCATGATATGTTGCAAGTTAATTCTTTCACGTGGTAAGATAAGAGCCCAACTTCATTTTTTTACTGAAATCCCTGCTGTCCCAGAACCATGTGTTGAAAAGATGATTTCCCCCCCTTTATTGGATTATTTGAAATTCTCAACAACAACAAAAAAAAGTCATTTGATGAAGCTGGAGTTATGTCTCACTGGAAGACTGCTTGCCTAGAATGCACAAGACCTTCGGATCAAAAATATAAGAGGTTATTTCTGGACTCTCAACTCTAGCCAATATGTATATCCATATGTTAGAAACATACTTTCTTGACTACTGTTACTCAGTAGCAAATTCTGAAATTGATATGGCTAAGTCCTCCAAATTTATTTCTCCCCATGCAGATTGTCTTAGTAATTCCGGGTTTATTACATTCACATCATGAATTTTAAAGATCCACTTTCCAATTTCTACCAAAAAAAAAGTTGCTTAGATTTTGATAAAGCCCGCGTTGAAACTGTAGCTCTTTTTAAATTTATTTCTTATTTTTATTTTTATTTTTATTTCTTTATTTTATTTTTTTGGTTTTTCGAGGTAGGGTCTCAGTCTAGCCCAGGCTGACCTGAAATTCACTCTGTAACCTCAGGGTGGCCTCAAAGTTATCCTGTTACCTCTGACTACAGAGTGCTGGGATTAAAGGCGTGTGCTACCACGCCTGGCTCTTGGCTCAATTTCTAAGCATTGTCATCTTAATAATATTGTCTTTCAATCCATAAGAACAGATCTCTCAATTTACTTGCTTATTTAATTTCTTTTAGTAATATTTTTATATAGTTTTCAATGTAGAAATCATGCACTTTGTTAAATTCATTCCTAAGTACGCTAACCTAATTCATGCTATTGTAATGGAATTATTTCCTTAATTTTATTTTTGTATTTCTCACTGCTACTTTATGGAAATGGAATTATAAGAATTTTTTAAATTTACCAGTAAAAGATAAATGACCATGTAAACCTAAGCAAAAGGTTTATTAGGCATTTCTCTAAAGATGTTATATAAATGATTCTATTAGTTACTTCCCTTGTCACTGTCACCAAAACCCTGACACTTTCATACATGTAAATCATGTATTTTTACCATACTCATCCCCCTTACCTTCTCTAACCCTCCCCCATTCTTGCAAACCCCTTCTTTCCACTTAACCCTCTTTCTACTTTCATGTCGTATGTGGGGAATGCATTGAGTTAGATCCGGGTTGTTTTCATAAGAATGGTGCAGGGTTATTGACTGAAGCACAGGCAACTTGCCAGTGGCTGCGCCACCGAACGTGACTCCCCCACACCCAACGACAATGAACCGCCAGTCACCCCCCTGAGAGGAACTGCATCTCACGAGCCCCACCCCTGTCCATGATGAAATGTCGACTGCCTCAATCTTGTGCGAGAAACCACAGCTGGCCAGGTGTGGTGGTGCACACAAATAATCGCAGAACTCGGGAGGCAGAGGTAAGAGGATTGCTGTGAGTTCGAGGCCAACCTGGGAGTACAGAGTGAGTGCCAGGTCAGCCTGAGCCAGAACGAGACCCTACTTCAAAAAAGGAGTGGCTAGAGAGATTGCTTAATGGTTAAGGTGCTTGTCCATGAAGCCTAAGGACCCAGGTTTGATTCCCCAGTACCCATGTAAGCCAGATGCACAAGGTGGCACATGCATCTGGAGTTCATTTGCGGTGGCTAAAGGCCCTAGTGTGCCCATTCTCTCTCTCTCTCTCTCTATCTATCTATCTATCTATCTATATATATATATATATATATATATATATCTTTCTCTCTCTTAAACAAATAAATAATTTTTTTGTTTTTTTGAGGTAGGGTCTCAGCTTAGGCTGACCTGGAATAATTCACTCTGTAATCTCAGGGTGGCCTCAAACTCAAGGCAATCCTTCTACCTCTGCCTCCCGAGTGCTAGGATTAAAGTGTGTGCCATCACTCCCAGCAAAACTATTTTTTTAGGGCTAGAGAGATGGCTTAGTGGTTAAGGTGCCTGCCTCCTAAGCCTAAGAATGCCGGTTCTAATTTCCAGGTCCCACGTTTAGCCAGATGCAAAGTGACGCAAGGACGCAATGCCGCACTTGACCACAAGGGAGCGCACACATCTGGATTTCGTTCACAGCAGCTGAGAGACTGCTGACACGCCCATCTCTGTCTTCCTCTTCCTCTGTCTCTCTCTCTCTAAAAAAAAAAAAAAAAAAAACTATTTTTTAAAAGGAATAGAAGCCGGGCGTGGTGGCGCACGCCTTTAATCCCAGCACTCGGGAGGCAGAGGTAGGAGGATCGCCGTGAGTTCAAGGCCACCCTGAGACTACATAGGTAGTTCCAGGTCAGCCTGGACTAGAGTGAGACCCTACCTCAAAAAAAAAAAAAAAATAAAAAAATAAAAAAATAAAAAATAAAAGGAATAGAATGAAGAAAGAAAGAGAGGGGGAGGGAAGGAAGGAGAGAAGAAGGAAGAAAGGAAGGGCAGGAAGGGAGGGAGGGAAGGAGTCCACAGCTACTGTGAGTTCATGGCTATAAGGCCCATATGCAGAAGATAACCTTCCACAGCATTCCTCCCCATGCTCCAGCTCTTAACATTCTTTCTGCCCCTTTTTGCCAGGATGTTCCTTGAGGGTTGGAGGTGGTGATATAGACGTTGCATTTTGGGCAAAGCACTCAGTAGTCACTTATTCTCAGCACTTTCACCAGTTACGTGTCTCTGCAGCAAATAAACCTCTGCCCAAGGCAGAAAGAAAGTTCCGGGAGGGAGGCTGACAACAGCACTGATAGAAATAGAGTTGATTTATGTATTGATCTTTTATCCTGTCGCTGTGGTAAAATGATTTGCTAGTGTAATAGCCATGGGTATGTGGCAAGAGTGGAAGAATTCTTGAAGATGTTCTGCCTGTAAGATCATGCCACCTGTAAATCGAAATATCTGTCCTTCTTCTTTCAAACCAGGTGACACTTACTGCTTTTACTGGCCTAATTCCCTAGCTAATACCTCCTATCTAATTTTGAATGAAAGTGACAGGAACAAACATTCTGGAATTATTCCTGATCATAAGATCACTGTCTTTATCATTAAGTATGATATTATTAACTATAACTTTTTAGAAATGTCCTTCATCAGGAAATAAAGGTTCCTTTTTCGGAGTTTACTGAATGGTTATTAATATTAAAGGGTTTTAGATTTGGTCAAGGCTTTTTCCATCTATTAAAATGATCATATGGGCTGGAGAGATGGCTTACTCGTCAAGGGACTTGCCTGGGAAGCCTAAGGACCCAGGTTCAACTCCCCAGAACCCACATAAGCCAGAGGCACAAGGTGGCGCATGCATCTGGAGTTGTTTTGTAGCTGCTAGAAGCCCTGGTGTGCCCATTCTCCCTCTCTTGCTCATAAATAAATACAAATAAAATATTTTTTAAATGATCAAATCAAATTTTTTGGTCCTTTCTTCCATAAAGGGATTGTATTACCTTGATGGATTTTTTTCATCAGTTGAATCAACCTGCCATGGCTTAGTTAAGAACCACTTAGTAATGGTGTCTACTCTTTTTTCATTATTTTTTATTGACAACTTCCATAATTGTAGACAATAATTCCCTCCCTCCCCCCACTCTCCCCTTTGAAACTCCACTCTCCATCATATTCCCTCCTCCTCTCAATCAGTCTCTCTTTTCAATTTGATGTCATCATCTTTCCTCCTATTATGATGATCTTACGTAGGAGTGTCAGGCACTGTGAGGTCATGGATATCCAGGCCATTTTGTGTCTGGAGGAGCACATTGTAAGGAGTCCTACTCTTCCTTTGGCTCTTACATTCTTTCTGCCCCCTCTTCCGCAATTGGACCCTGAGCCTTGGTAGGTGTGTTAGAGATGTTTCAGTGCTGAGCACTCCTCTGTCCCTTCTTCTCAGCACCATGGTGCCTTCTGAGTCATCCCAAGGTCATCGCCATCTGAAAAGAGAAGCTTCTCTAACCAAAAGTGAGAATAGCATTAATATATGGGTCTGAACATTAAGATAAGTCCTTAAGGGGCAGTTTGGTGAGCATAATATATGCACTTAGCCAGACACCAGCAGATGTCACACCCCTAGGGTTCATGACTACCCCTGTTGTAGGTTTTCAGTATCAGGGATATATTCTCTCCCATGGAGCAGGCCTCTAGTCCAATTAGAGAGTGGTTGGTTTCTCCCACAACAGACATGCCACTATTTCACCCGTTGGCTCACTTGACCTGGCTGGCCAAATTTAAGACTTGCAGTGTCCACTGTTGAGTATCTTCACTAGTGATTTCTCTCTCCCATTGAACTGCATGGAGCATAGCTTTGTCCAGCTTTCTGTCAGCTGGTGCACATGGAGGAGGCTTTCAGCTCAGCTCCAGCAGGATTTCTCAGTGACATTACAGCCCAAGCATGTGGAGTCTTCAGCAATAGGGTCTTACCATCTATTCTTGGTGGGAAACCAAGGGCCTCGGCAATAGTCTATAATGTTTTGGGGGTATCTGTGACCTCCCTGGCCAACAACTCACTGGAAGGTATCCCATCCCTGGCACTGAAAATTTTCTAGTAACACTCTATGGCTTCTGAGTGTTCCATTGTCCAGAAAAGTAGGTTTCCATATGACTTATTTATATCCTCATAGATTTTGATTAGCCCTCCCTCCACCTTTCCTTTACTCAATCTCTTCCCCTGACCTCAGTTAGGCCTTTTCACCCCCATTAATCTGTTCTTCTACTTACACATATACAATACCATCCTATTAAGTCCCCCTCCCTCCCTTTCTATTCCCTTTACATCCCCTTTCTAGCTTACTGGCTTCTGCTACTGAGATAGAAAGAGAGAATGGGCATGCCAGGGCCTCCAGCTACTGCATATGAGCTCTGGACACATGCACTTCTTTGTGCACCTGGCTTACGTGGGTCCTGGGGAATCAAACCAGGGTCATTAGGCTTCACAGGCAAATGCCTTAACTGCTAAGCCATTTCCTCAGCCCACGTTTTTTAAATATTTTATTTTTATTTATTTATTTGAGAGAGAGAGAGACAGAGAGAGAATGGGAATAGTAGGTCCTCCAGCCACTGCAAATGAACTCCAGATTCATGCACCACCTTAACTGTGAAGCCTAAGGACCCAGGTTTCATTCCCCAGTAACTATGTAAGCCAGATGCACATGGTGGTGTATGAGTCTGGAGTTCGTTTGCAGTGGCTAGAGGCCCTGGCGCACCCATTCTCTCTCTCTCTCTCTCTCTCTCTCTCTCTCTCTCTCTCTCTCTCTAAATAACTAAAAATAAAAAAATAAATAAAAAGATATGCTACCTGCCTATTTCTGTATCTCTCTCTCTCAAATAAATAACTAAAAAATAAATAAATAAATAAAAAGATATGCCAGACTCTGTAAGGGTGTGGCCTAGTGGAGAGCCTTTTGATCAGTGGAGATGATGCTGGTCTGGAAGACACTACAGGAGTTCTCATGAGACTTCTCAGTTCTGAAGAGAAAGAAAGTCCTTGTAGGTAAACAAGGCTGCCACTCCCCAGCCCTGTCTGGCATCATCGTCTCTCCACTGTTACAGGCATTCTCACCATGATGCCATCCACCACGAGGTCCTTCCCAGAACCAAGCCAATACTGCCATCGTGCCCTTGAACCTCCAGAACTGTAAGCTACATGAACTTTTGTTTGTTTGTTTGTTTGTTTTTCTAAGCAGTGTCTCTCTCTAGTCCAGGATGACCTGGAATTCACCATGTAGTCTCGGGGCGGTCTGGAACGCACCACGATCCTCCTACCTCTGCCTCCCTAGTGCTGGGATTAAAGGCGTGCACCACCACGCCAGGCCCACATAAACGTTTGTTTGTTTGTTGTTATTTACCAATGACCCACCTCAGCCTTGAATATTCCATTATATAGTAAAGGAAAATATACTAGTGAGCTAAGAAAACCTTTACTGCTCTTTCATTTCTGACAGTTAAGTCACAGAATACAGAATTATAAATTGGACATTTGTTTCTCTCAACACTAAAGTATTTCACTCCACTGTCCTCTTGCTAGAAATTCTTACCGTTGTCCTGATGGTGGAGATTCTTGTCTTTGCAAAGATTCTCATCTTTGTTCACTCTGTGAGAATGGTGATTCTTTCCTCTGCCTTCTTTCAGGACTTTTTTCTGCATCTTTTCATTTTTCTGGAGTTTGAAAGTAGCAAGGTGTTCGTTTATCCTCTGGGTGCCTCCTGTGCTTCCCATCTGGGGTTCGGTGTCTGATGGTGATTTTCGGGGAAACCTCCCGTCCTTCTTTCTAGGATCCCCATTATGCAGTGGTTAGACCTTTTGTAGTTGTCCCACAGTTCTTGGAAATTGATTTTCTACGGTGGTTTTATTTTCTCCCTTTTCTTTTCACTTTGGGAAATTTCTATTGTCGTAGCCTCAAGAAATGAGAGTCTTTCCTCAGCCACCAAAGGCATTCTTCATAATGGTGCAATGTTTTGACCTCTACCGTTTCTGGGTTTTTTCCTTAGAATTTCCATCTGTCTGTGTACATTGCCTTCGTGTTTCCTTTACCAAAATTACACAGACACAGAGGTACCTGATGACTCTGATTCTAGTTCCATAAGCTCCCTTCGTCAGTGTAATTTGATCCTACATTAAAGATTTCTCTACTTTTTATAAGCTTTATATCAGATACTCTGGCTTTCAAGAATCTCCAAGGAAGCCACGCGTGGTGGCACACGCCTTTAATCCCAGCACCCAGGAGGCAGAAGTAGGAGGATCGCCGAGAGTTCAAGGCCACCCTGAGACTACATAGTGAATTCCAGGTCAGCCTGGGCTAGAGTGAGACCCTACCTCGAAAAACTTAAAAAAAAAAAAAAAAAAAAAGAATTGTTTTCAGTACAATCAGGAAAGCACTGGTCCTAAATATTAGCAGTAAAGTTAAGTACAGAATTACACATAATTAATATTAACATCATTAATATTATGCTAATTTAATTAATTTTACATACCATTAAAATGTATTGCAGCATCAGTTTTTTTCTTACCATTCTTGTCATAGATTATATTGAAATCCCATATTTTATTGTCGTTTGCCTGAAATAAATTAGAAATCATGATAAAAATTATTATCGATGAAGGGTCATGTGTATTTTTACTTTTGTATCAATTTTCAAATATATGTAATGAAAGGCTTGACCAATGTGAGGAACCACATCAGACCACATGAGCGAAGTTAATCCAGGTTTATTGGAACAGCTCTCGGTTCACCAGTCTCCAGACACGAGGCCAGAAAAGTTGCTCCTGGGACCTATGATGGAGTCCTTTAAAGGCTGGGGAGGAGGGGGGGGGATGATGTGTTAGTGAGGAGCCAGGGGAAGGCTTGGGAAATGTAACTCTTTCAAGGCCAGGAGGGAGCAGGGGCCTCCTCAAGAGCCAGGGAGTCTTGAGACCGCTGGTTCAAGTCCTGCTGAGGAACGTGGGGAACGTGGCTGTCGGAAGCTGGGGTCACCACGTTGGTCCTTTGTTCTGAGCACAGTCCCACCTAACACATAATATTTTAGATTTGCTAAATTTGGAAGTAATTTAAAATTTTTTTCTTAGGTATAAAAGCTAAGCTTTTGGGCTGGAGAGATGGCTTAACGGTTAAGGCCCTTGCCTGTGAAACCTGAGGACCCTAGGTTCGATTCCCCAGGACTCACATAAGCCTGATGCACAAGGTGGTGCATGTGTCTGGGGTTGCTTACGGTAACTGGAGGCCCTGGCAAGCCCTTTCTCTCTATCTGCCTCTTCCTCTGTCTGTCATTCTCTCAAATAAATAAATCTAAAATAATTTTAAAGCTAAGCTTTTGACCCTTGCTATGATGTAAAAGGACCTAGAACATTCTGAAAAACTCTTGTTCCTGCCATCTCAGCCAAATGTCCACTGTGACCCACATCCTTCACCTGCCAGCATCTCTCACTTAGCCTATGCCTGCCTTTTCCCATAATGCCCTGTGACCCTGTGGCTGAGTTTCAGTTGTCTGGAGACAAAACGTCTGGGAGCAGGTCTGCTTTGGGTTAGCTAGGCTTGTCACAAAGCTTCGCGTGCTTGGTTTTCCTCAGCTACACAACACTAGCTCAAAGAACATCTGTTCTAGCCATAATGATTTAATCCCCTTTACTCATATTCTCTTTTAATTTGCAAAGTATGAAAACTCTGAGCGCTACCGCAATTGTTGGATATATCTTTGTTTTTCATCCATAACTTATTCTCATCCATCTTGGTCAGCTTTAATTAAATTTTCCTGGAGCAATGTGAGTAAAATGTCAAGCAGGGTTTCTCAAACAAGAGTCAGTACTCTTGACATTTCTGGAAAATACTTTATTGTTGAGGTCTATCCTGTGTATATGTCTTGCCCACTAACTGCAAGTATTACTTTCTCATCCCCTCTCTAATCCCACCGTGACAACCCAAAACATCAGTGGACACTGCCAAATGACCCCAGGGAATTGATGGCAAAATTATGCCCAGTTTAAAAAAATCACTGCTGGAGGCTGGAGGGATGGCTTGGAGGTTAAGGCACTTGCCTGCAAAGCCAAAGGACCCAGATTCGATTCCCCAGGACCCACGTAAGCCAGCTGCACAAGGTGGCTTGTGCATCTGGAGTTTGTTTACGGTGCTGGAAGCCCTGGCACGCCCGCTCTCTCTCCCTATCTGCCTCTTTCTCTCTCTGTCTCTTTCAAATAAATAACACGTGTTTAAAGGACACTCACACTTTGGAGCTCAGTTCTCTCCCAGCTTCTTCCTGCCATTCTCAGATGTGTTTTGATGCTGATGAGAGTTTGCACATCATTATGGCAGAAGGAGGAGTGTCCGGCTGAAATGGTATCCTTACTTTTTTCCTTCCTTTCTTCTTTTCTTTCTTCCCCCTCTTTCTGTTTCTTTTATGTTTTTTTTTTAAGACAAGGCCTTGTTGTATAGCTCAAACTAGCCCAGAACACACAGCAATTCTTCTGTCTCAGCCTCCTGAATGCTGGCAGCCTTCACCATAACTGGCCTCCACATTGTCCTTCCCTACTGGCCCTGGACGACTGATGATGGCAGCTCATTTCCATAGGTCACACGCAAGTGTCCCTAGCAGTGTGATTTGTGAGCTGGACTGGACGCTAAATCTGCACTTTGATCATTTAAGAATCAGACCCAATTACCCTCCTGCCAGACACCCTCGCCTGCCACAGACATCCACAATGGCTGGCATAATCCTCAGCTCCTGGGACTCCCTTCCCTCTTTTCCTCCCTGATCTCTCTCTCTCTCTCTTTCTCTCTCTCTCTCTCTCTAAAAGGATTGGGCTGGAGGGATGGCATAGTGGTTAAGGCTCTTGCCTGCAAAGCCAAAGGACCCAGGTTCAATTCCCCAGGACCATGTAAGGCAGATGCACAGGTGGCACATGTGTCTAAAGTTTTTTTTTCAGTGGCTAGAGGATTATATATTATCTAATTTTTGTTTTTAAAAAGTGGAACAGAACCCTTACACATGTCAATATAAAAATGCAAAAGGGGGCTGAAGAGATGGTTCAGTAGTTAAAACGTTTGCCTGCAAGGTCTAATGACTCAGGTTCCGTTCCCCAGTGCCCGCATAAAGCCAAATGCGCAAAGTGGCACATGCATCTGGAGTTCATTTGCAGTGGATGGAGGCCCTGGCATGCCCATTCTTTCTCTCTCTCCTTTCTCTGCTTGCAAATAAATAAAATATTTTTAATGCAAAAAGACACATCTAAACCCAAGCTGTGAACACATGTTCTTTAGCAGTTGATAGTGGAAGGAGACACAGCTAATTTGTGACATTTATATTCCTCCTATCTGACTTGATACACACACCCAAAAATGCCGGGGCTGCAGAGATGGTTTGGTGGTTAAGCGCTTGCTGTGAAGCCTAAGGACCCCAGTTCAAGGCTTAATTCCCCAGTACCTACGTAAGCCAGATGCACAAGGTGGTGCATGCATCTGGAGTTTGTTTGCAGTGGCTGGAGGCCCTGGTACGCCCATATTCTCTCTCTCTCTCTCTCTCTCTCTCTCTCCCTCTTTCTCTGTCATTCTCAAATCAATAAAGAGAAATAAAGAAATTTCTTAAAAAAATTTAAATGTTTAAATTGTGTAATAGTTTTTAAGCAATAAAGAAAAATTTATACAAAAAAAATCAACATGAGAGGAAAATTCTCAGTGTAACAATGTCTCAAATGCTCCAAAACTTATGTAAAAAAAGGGGGGGGAGCTGGAGAGATGGCTCAGCAGTTAAGGCACTTGCTTGCAAAATGACCCAAGTTCAATTCCCCAATACCCACATAAAAGCAGATGCACAAAGTGTCACATGCCTCTGGAGTTCGTTAACAGTGGCTAGAGGTCCTGGCATGCCCATTCTCTCCTCTCTTTCTCTCTATTTATATATATTTGCAAATAAATAAATAAATAAATAGTCAATGGCTCAGTGAATAAAGTGTATGCCACACAAGCATGAGTACCTTATTTAGATACACACACACACACACACATCTCGGGCATGGCAGCACAGACTGTAATCCTAGCACTTCACCAACTGAGCCATCTTTGTAGGTCCCCAGCAGTTATTCTAATCTAAGTCCAGAATGAGTTTTTAACTTTTATTTATTTATTTGTGCAAAAGTGAGTATGAGTATGGGCGTGCCAGGGCCTCTTGCCAGCTAGGTGCAGATTCATGGGACCCTTGTTCATTTGGCTTTATGTGGGTGGTAGGGAATCAAGCCTGAGCCTGCAGGCTTTGTGAGCAAGTGTTTAACTGCTGAGCCGTCTCCCCAGCCCCCAGAACAGCTCTTCATGTGATAACAAGTCATGGGAGATGGTAGTGTCCATGGTTTTGTTTTTGAGGTAAGGTCTTGCTGTAGCCTAGGCTGACCCAGAATTCACTACATAGTCTCAGGGTGGCCTCGAACTCATGGTGATCCTCCTACCTCTGCCTCCCCAGTGCCTCAACCTTTGCCAGGTAAAATATTACCAGTTACGGGGAGCTCTTGGCTTGAAGCAGAGAAAAGTGAGGCATGCATCTGCGTTACGTGTGGACTTGTTATGACCGGACTCCACGGTAGTGATTGAACCATCCCTGGATGCAGTGACTCACCTCGAAAACTGATGATGCAAAGCACATGAGCTATTAATGGCAGATCCCCTATGCGCCATCTTCCTTGCAGCCTTTTTAGAAAATATTCATTTATTTAAAAGAGAGGCAGAGAGAGAAAGACAGTGAGAGAATGGGTGTGCCAGGGCTTCTAGCCACTGCAAACAAATTCTAGACATGTGCGTCTCCTTGTGCATCTGCCTTATGTGGGTACTGGGGAATCCAACCGGGATCCTTTGGCTTTGCTGGCAAGTGCCTTAACTACTAAGCCATCTCTCCAACCCTCCTTGCAGTCTTTTAAAGCCGTTCAGAATGCCTGAACTCAGTTCATAGTGAGAGGATAACAAATGCCTTCCCATCCCCACGACTTTGTTCCCCTCCAAAAGGGAGAGCTGGCTCAGAATTGTGTCCAGGTCAGACCCTTTGCTCTTGTCCACCCAGGTCAGGCAATCCATGCACACACACTTCCAGTGTCTGGACAAGAAACCCTCAATCCTACTAGAATAGAAAGAAGCCAAAAAGCAGCCGGGCATGGTGGCTCATGCCTTTAATCCCAGCACTCGGGAGGCAGAGGTAGGAGGATCGTTGTGAGTTCGAGGCCACCCTGAGACTACAGAGTGAATTCCAGGTCAGTCTGGGCTAGAGCGAGACCCTACCTCAAAGAACCAAAATAAATAAATAAAAAGTAAAAATTTAAAAATAAAAAAGAAGCCAAAGAAAGTTAAATTTGTCTTCAAACAGAAGCTCAGTAGCAAAATTCTGTGGGAGGGAGAATAGAGCAATTGCCCTGGTTCACAGGGAACAAGATGGTGACTCAGCGAGAGCCAGGCTTGCTCGAGAAGTCTGCTCGGAGCCCCAGGGGTTGGGTGGAGAGGAAGAGAAAGTGAACTCACCAAGAAAACTGCATGGATACATGTTGAGGTGCTGTGCAATGCCCTATAAATACATACAGTTGTTACGCATTAATAAAATGTTACATGTTCAAGATGGAAACGTTAACTACCCGGATTTGACCCCTTCACCCTTCATACAAGTATTGAATTATGACACTGAAAGTAGATAGCTGTACAATGAAAATAATAATGGCTTTTAAATACTCCAAAACTCGCATTTTGAAAAAAAAGTGAAAGGAAAAAAAAACTGCATGGTCCAACACGTAATAATGGAGATTCTATCCCACCTCTGGCTTCTCTCCTGAGCACTATGAAAAGGACCGTGCCCAGCAGGGGGCAGCAGGAGATAACTAGAGTGAGCGTGTGCCTCCCACTCTCCCGGCGGGAATTCATTGAGTGATTCCGTGTCTTGTGAGGGAAGGAAGGCACTGAGCTCCTGTGTGTTTCCAGCGCTTGCACAGTGCTGCTAGATGCCAACTACACCGACTTGCTTGATGGATGGATGAATTTCAACAACACACCTACCCCGAGAAAAAGGTGATATTTGAAATGGTCATATTCTTTCTCTTCTCTCTTTATTCCATCAATACCATGGTCATTTTACTTGTTTTTAGTTGTTTACAGATCAGTCTGGTTGAAGTTTAAAAACATTTCACTTCAGGGCCAGAGAGATGGCTCAGCAGTTAAGGCACTTGCCCAGAAAGCCTAACAACCCCAGTTCAATTCCCCACTGCCCATGTAAAGCCAGATTCACAAAGTAGTGCATGCATTTGGAGTTTGTTTGCAGTGGCAGAAAGCCCTGGTGCACCCATTCTCTCTGTCTGTCTCTTGTCTCTCTCCCTCTGCTTGCAAATAAATAAAATATTAAAGGAAAAAAAGAAACATTTCATTTCATTGTCCCTATGAAATAAACTCCAGTGCAGTGGCATGTGCTTATATGTGCTAGAACCTTGCTTAATAATAATTTAGGGTGATAAAAATAAAAAGAAATGGGCTGGAGAGATGGCTTAGCGGTTAAGGCGTTTGCCTGTAAAGCCAAAGGACCTCAGTTCGATTCCCCAGGACCCATGTGAGTCAGATGCACAAGGTGGCGCATGTGTCTGGAGTTCATTCGCAGTGGCTGGAAGCCCTGGTGTGCCCATTCTCTCTCTCTCTCTCTCTCTCTCTCAGCCTCTTTCCCTCTCTCAAATAAATAAATAAGTATAAATAAAAAATAAAAAGAAACTCAGATCAACATATGAGAGCCCACGCCACACCAGGCATGGGCTTTACTGGATTAGAATGGTGATGCTGTACCATGATGGAGATGAAGCCAAAGGAGCATCCTCAACCCTTGCTTAGCCACGTACAAAATGTCACACAGGGCGCCAAAATAAACCCTTCCAGCTCCCCCATCAGAAGGTCACATCTTGTCTAAACATCAATGGCAAGGATTTTGCTAGTGCACTGATGCAGGGGGCAATGGTGAGTGGGAGCGGGAAAGGCCATTTGTGCAGACCCATGAGTTCTTTGAGGGCAGGAATATTCCCTTACACACTCCCATATCTGCTGCACCACACCCAGTGTCTGACATATTTTAAATCTTCACTAAATATTTACTGAATGCATAGAGACTCTCCTTGTGTATCTATCTCACTGAACAATGGTCCTTGAATCAGAGCCACATTCTCAGCAGAAGAGCAGAACCTGAGAGCAGGTCATGGGAGTTGTCACTCAGCCAGCTCATAAGAATGGGACCAGGACCAAAGAAATGAGATCTCATCGCACGGCTGGAACCGGAGACACCTGTGCTTATCGCTCTGATCTGAGGAACTCCCGTTCTCACCCGACTCAACTTGGTTACATCTAACTACCTCGCCATGGCTTCTGCACCTAACTGTGTTGAAGGCAGCCTTCTTGGGCTCAAAGGGCCCATTTGAGGACTTTTAAAAAAGATTTTATTTATTTATTTATTTATTTATTTATTTATTTATTTATTTATGACAGAGAGAATGAAAGAGAGAGAGAATGGGTGCACCAGGGTCTCTAGCCACTGCAAACGACTCCAGACTCATGTGCCACCATGTGCATCTGGATTATGTGGAACCTGGAGAATTGAACCTGGGTCCTTAGGCTTTTCAGGCATGCACCTTAACCGCTAAACCATCTCTCCAGCCCTGAGGACTTTTTTTTTTTTTTTTTTTTTTTTTTTTTGAGAGAGAGAAAGGCAGATAGAGAGAGCCAGGTATGGAGACACATGCCTTTAATCCCAGAACTCGGGAGGCAGAGATAGAAGGATCACCAAGAGTTCAAGGCCATGCTGAGACTACATAGTGAATTCCAGCTCAGTCTGGGTTACAGCAAGACCCTACCTCAAAGGAAAAAAAAAAAAAACAGAGAGGGATAGAAAGAATGGGTGTGCCAGGGCCTTCAGCAACTGCAAACAAACTCCAGACACATGTGCCACCTTTTGCATCTGGCTTTCGTGGGTCCTGGGGAATCAAACATGGGTCCTTTGGCTTTGAAGGCAAGTGCCTTAACCTCTAAACCATCTCTCCAGCCCCCATTTGAGGACTTTTTTTTTTTTTATCCATAAAGGGAAAAGTTCTGATTTGTCATTAGCCTCCCTAACTCTGGAAGAATATTACATCCTAAAAAAATTTTTTATCCTGCCGGGCGTGGTGGCGCACGCCTTTAATCCCAGCACTCGGGAGGCAGAGGTAGGAGGATCGCCGAGAGTTCGAGGCCACCCTGAGACTACATAGTTAATTCCAGGTCAGCCTGGGCCAGAGTGAGACCCTATCTCGCAAAACCAAAAAAAAAAAAAAAAAAAAATTTTTATCCTAAGTACTGTCAACCCCCTGTGTCAGGATCCCCCGTCCTCTTCTCATTTCGTGCTCGCCATAGGCAACCTCATGCTTTCTGTCTGTCTCTTGTCTCTCTCCTCTGCTTGCAAATAAATAAAATATTAAAGGAAAAAAAAACATTTCATTTCATTGTCCCTATGAAATAAACTCCAGTGCAGTGGCATGTGCTTATATGTGCTAGAACCTTGCTTAATAATAATTTAGGTGATAAAAATAAAAAGAAATGGGCTGGAGAGATGGCTTAGCGGTTAAGGCGTTTGCCTGTAAAGCCAAAGGACCTCAGTTCGATTCCCCAGGACCCATGTGAGTCAGATGCACAAGGTGGCGCATGTGTCTGGAGTTCATTCGCAGTGGCTGGAAGCCCTGGTGTGCCCATTCTCTCCCTCTCTCTCTCTCTCTCTCTCTCTCTCTCTCTCTCTCAGCCTCTTTCCCTCTCTCAAATAAATAAATAAGTATAAATAAAAAATAAAAAGAAACTCAGATCAACATATGAGAGCCCACTCCACACCAGGCATGGGCTTTACTGGATTAGAATGGTGATGCTGTACCATGATGGAGATGAAGCCAAAGGAGCATCCTCAACCCTTGCTTAGCCACGTACAAAATGTCACACAGGGCGCCAAAATAAACCCTTCCAGCTCCCCCATCAGAAGGTCACATCTTGTCTAAACATCAATAGCAAGGATTTTGCTAGTGCACTGATGCAGGGGGCAATGGTGAGTGGGAGCGGGAAAGGCCATTTGTGCAGACCCATGAGTTCTTTGAGGGCAGGAATATTTCCTTACACACTCCCATATCTGCTGCACCACACCCAGTGTCTGACATATTTTAAATCTTCACTAAATATTTACTGAATGCATAGAGACTCTCCTTGTGTATCTATCTCACTGAACAATGGTCCTTGAATCAGAGCCACATTCTCAGCAGAAGAGCAGAACCTGAGAGCAGGTCATGGGAGTTGTCACTCAGCCAGCTCATAAGAATGGGACCAGGACCAAAGAAATGAGATCTCATCGCACGGCTGGAACCGGAGACACCTGTGCTTATCGCTCTGATCTGAGGAACTCCCGTTCTCACCCGACTCAACTTGGTTACATCTAACTACCTCGCCATGGCTTCTGCACCTAACTGTGTTGAAGGCAGCCTTCTTGGGCTCAAAGGGCCCATTTGAGGACTTTTAAAAAGATTTTTTATTTATTTATTTATTTATTTATTTATTTATTTATTTATTTATGACAGAGAGAATGAAAGAGAGAGAGAATGGGTGCACCAGGGTCTCTAGCCACTGCAAACCACTCCAGACTCATGTGCCACCATGTGCATCTGGATTATGTGGAACCTGGAGAATTGAACCTGGGTCCTTAGGTTTTTCAGGCATGCACCTTAACCGCTAAACCATCTCTCAGCCCTGAGGACTTTTTTTTTTTTTTTTTTTTTTTTTTTTTTTTAGGAGAGAGAGGCAGATAGAGAGAGCCAGGTATGGAGACACATGCCTTTAATCCCAGAACTCGGGAGGCAGAGATAGAAGGATCACCAAGAGTTCAAGGCCATGCTGAGACTACATAGTGAATTCCAGCTCAGTCTGGGTTACAGCAAGACCCTACCTCAAAGGAAAAAAAAAAAAAAAAACAGAGAGGATAGAAAGAATGGGTGTGCCAGGGCCTTCAGCAACTGCAAACAAACTCAGACACATGTGCCACCTTTTGCATCTGGCTTTCGTGGGTCCTGGGGAATCAAACATGGGTCCTTTGGCTTTGAAGGCAAGTGCCTTAACCTCTAAACCATCTCTCCAGCCCCATTTGAGGACTTTTTTTTTATCCATAAAGGGAAAAGTTCTGATTTGTCATTAGCCTCCCTAACTCTGGAAGAATATTACATCCTAAAAAAATTTTTTATCCTGCCGGGCGTGGTGGCGCACGCCTTTAATCCCAGCACTCGGGAGGCAGAGGTAGGAGGATCGCCGAGAGTTCGAGGCCACCCTGAGACTACATAGTTAATTCCAGGTCAGCCTGGGCCAGAGTGAGACCCTATCTCGCAAAACCAAAAAAAAAAAAAAAAAAAAAAAAAATTTTTTATCCTAAGTACTGTCAACCCCCTGTGTCAGGATCCCCCGTCCTCTTCTCATTTCGTGCTCGCCATAGGCAACCTCATGCTTGCTGTGGCTCTGAACCAGTAACTCAGTGTCTTTACCTGTGACTTTGATTTCCCTCCTGAACCCCACATTGAAACGATAGCTACTCACCTGTGAAACATCACCACTGGAACATTCCATAGGGCTTCCTTAAACAAGCTATCATAACAAATCCCAAATTCACGGAAGACTGAGCATATCCACTCCTGTGTTTCTCCAAACTCCACATTAAGATTAAACATCAGCCGGGCGTGGTGGCACATGCCTTTAATCCCAGCACTCGGGAGGCAGAGGTAGGAGGATTGCCGAGAGTTCAAGGCCATCCTGAGACTACACAGTGAATTCCAGGTCAGCCTGAGCTACAGTGAGACCCTACCTTGGAAAAGCAAAAAAAAAAAAAAGATTAAACATCAATCTAGGGCTGGAGAGATGGCTTAGCGGTTACAGCATTAGCCTGTAAAGCCAAAGGACCCAGGTTTGATTCTCTAGGACCCACGTAAGCCAGATGCACAAGGGGGCGCACGCGCATCTGGAGTTTGTTTGCCGTAGCTGGAGGCCCTGGCGTGCCCATTCTCTCTCTCTCTCTCTCTCTACCTGCCTATTTCTGTATCTCTCTCTCTCTCTCTCTCAAATAAATAAATAAAAATAAATTTTAAAAAATCAATCTAAAGAAAAGTATCCCCCACAAATCCATCCCAACAGGAGCCACTAGAGAGGAGATTCCAGAAAAGTTGCAGAAGCTGGGAGGTGCATGAAGAGATGGCTGATGGTCAGAGCCAAGGAGCTACAGCTAGCTTGCCTAAAGAATGGAACTACCAGAGTAGAGAGATGGCTTAGTAGTTAAGGTGCTTGCCTGCAAAGCCCAACAACTCAGGTTCAATTTCCCATTACCCATGTAAAGCCAGATGCAGTGGCTAGAGGCCCTGACATGCCGTTTCTCTCCCTCTCTCTCTCTCTCTCTCTCTCTCTCTCCTTTCCCTTTCTTCTTTCTATCTCTGTCAGCTTGCAAATACATAAATACCCTTTTTTAAAGATTGGAACTGCAGGAGCTGGGGAGATGGCTCAGGAGATAAAGCACTTGAAGTCCAGACCTCCTAGCGCCCAGCAGGGGTCCATGAAGACAAGCTGGCTAACCAGTTAAATCAGAGAACCCCCATTCAAGAGAGCCCCCATCTCAGCAAATAAAGTAGACAGCAGTTGAAGAAGACACTCAACATAACCTCTGGCCTTCACACATGTGCATGCGTGTCCCCCACATACGTGTACACATGCATGTAAACACACATACCTGCACACCACACACACACACATACACATGCAAAAGAGAGAGAAATGGAACTACAGACCAAAAAAGTCAGTCTGGGCTGGAGAGATGGCTTAGAGGCTAAGGCACTTACCTACAAAGCCAAAGGACCCAGGTTCGATTCCTCAGGACCCACATAGAGCCAGATGCACAAGGTGGCGCATGAGTCTAGAGTTTGTTTGCAGTGGCTGGAGGCCCTGGCGTATCCATTCTCTCTCTCTCTCTCTGTTCCTCCCTTCCTCAAATAAATAAATAGAAAATAAAATACTTTAAAAAAATAAAAAGTCAGTCCGCTCAAAAATGCTTCGACTTGGAGGCCACAGGATCTGCAGACAAGGTGAGAAATGAGCTGCTACAAGTGAGCACTGCAGAATCTTGGGAATACGAAGCATGGCACTGCAGCACTGCAGCCATATAGCCAGAGCATATGCCAGACCTCATGCTTCCCCCAAAGCTGCTTCTGTTGCTGTCCCTCCTCCTGCCTGGTGAGTAGAGCCATCACCAGCAAAACGTCGAGGGGGACCCTCAGCTCTTCCCTTTTCTGTATGCCTCACTCAACAACCTCAGGGTTGAGCCTATCTAAATACCTTTGCTGTTTCCATTCTCCTTTCCTTCCCCACAGCTATTTCCTTTTAGAAATCTATCATGTCGTTTCCGGCATCTCATGAAAACTTTATCCCTGTTCTCCAGGATCATAGACCTCCCAACCAGTCCAGCTTGGAACACAGCGCTTTTCAATCTGTGGACATTTGATACGCACTTTGGTTGGATTATAGCTGGCTCAGTCTTTCCAGCCCCCAACCTTCATGAGCCCATGACATGTTATCTATACCCCTGCACTACAGGCTTACTCATAGTTCTTTTTGGTTTTTCAAGGTAAGGTCTCGCTCGAGCTCAGACTGACCTGGAATTCACTATGTCATCTTAGGGTGGTCTTTAACTCATGGCAATCCCCCTACCTCTGCCTCCTGAGTGCTAGGATTAAAGGCGTGCGCCACCACGCCCGGCAATTTATTTATTTATTTATTTATTTATTTATTTATTTATTTATTTATTTATTTTGGTTTTTTGAGGTTGGGTCTCACTTTAGCTCAGGCTGACCTGGAATTCACTATGTAGTCTCAGGGTGGTCTTGAACTCATGACGATCTTCCTACCTCTGCCTCCCGGGTGCTGGGATTAAAGGCGTGTGCAACCACACCCGGCTTTACTCTTAGTTCTTCCTCAAAGCATTCTTCCTTTTGAAAACACATGTGGTACCTGTCTGGAACCTACCCCACAATTCCCTGTTCACATGGACGCTCCTCACAGGTTCAGCTTTCTTCAGGTAGTGCCATATCTTCCCTGGACAAACGTGGAGGACTACCTTACATGGACTGGTTGTCTCTCATCTCCCTCCACTATAGCACTTTTGGGTTGGATTACTGTTTTCTTTTTGTTTGGGGGGGTGTTCAAGGTAGGGTCTCACTCTATCCCAGGCTGACCTGGAATTCACTCTGTATTCTCAGGGAGGCCTTGAACTCATTACGATCCTCCTACCTCTGCCTCCTGAGTGCTGGGATTAAAGGCGTGCACCAACACGCCCGGCAATTTATTTATTTATTTATTTATTTATTTATTTTTTATTTATTTTGGTTTTTTGAGGTTGGGTCTCACTTTAGCTCAGGCTGACCTGGAATTCACTATGTAGTCTCAGGGTGGTCTTGAACTCATGATGATCTTCCTACCTCTGCCTCCTGAGTGCTGGGATTAAAGGCGTGCGCCACCACACCCAGCATGTTTTCTAATTCCAGGCGATGGGCTCCTCAGTGCAGAAAACAATCCTCTTAGCTTTGTGTCACAGTTAGCTCTACGCTGCTGGGATGAACCTCCAAACTAGACACAGTTGATAGGAGGAACAAGATTTATTTCAGGCTTATAGATCCAGGGGAGGTTCCATAATGGGGGAAGAAGCTGGTCTCCTTTTCACAGATCCAAACAGAAATGAAAACCACCATCAGGTGCTGGAGAGATGGCTTAGCGGTCAAGGCACTTGCCTGCAAAGCCTAAGGACCCATGTTCGACTCTCCAGATCCCACATAAGCCAGACACACAAAGGTGAGGCAAGCGCAATGTGGCACATGCCCACTAGGTGGCGCAAGCGTCTGGAGTTCAATTGTAGTGGCTGAGGCACTGGTGCACCAGTTTTCTCTCTCTCTCTCTCTCTCTCCATGTATGTATCTATCTATCACTCAAAATAAAAAAATAAAAAACACCATCAGCCAGCCAGCCATAAACAAGCACACACCCTCAGCTAACACCAGGAAAACTCATTCTGCCTACCTTATGCTGAAATTCACATCTACCCCCAGTGTCACCTCCCACCCCGGCCCATAGCAGGAGTCTGCTTGTTAGGGGCAGAAGCTACAAACTCAATTTTATTTATTTATTTATTTATTTAGACAGAGGATGAGAGAGAGAGAATGGGCATTCCTGGGCCTCTAGCCACTGCAAACGAACTCAAGACGCATGCACCACAATGTGCATCTGGCTTACGTGGGACCTACACAATCAAACCTGGGTCCTTAGGCTTTGCAGGCAAGCGCTTTAACCACAAAGCCATCTCTTCAGCCCCAAACTCAATTTTAATAACACCTTAGTCTATTAGGGGACATAGCTTAAAACTACCACACTTTGTATCCTTGCACCTGTGTCATAAGAGCTGAAACAATTCTAATCCTAGGATTTCAGCTTTGCCACCACCAGAGAACTCAAGAAATGACCTGTCGCTTCCTTCGCCTTAAGCCAGTGAAGCTTTTCATTCCAGTTTCATTGGTTTACGTAACTGAAGCACCACGATGAAGTGGATGGTCAAAAGGAGGGAGGTCAAAGTTTGAAGAAGCAGCAAACAGGCTGGTGATCAGCAGTAAAATCCCGCCCCACGGCCTGATGAGCCCTTCCTCCTTCTGCCGCGTGATGACACCTCCTATCAGTCAAAGAACTTCAACCTGAAAAAGAAAAGGAAAGAAAAGAAAAGAACATATGAAGCTGGGCAAGGTGACGCACGCCTTTAATCCCAGCACTTGGGAGGCAGAGGTAGGAGGATCGCTGTGAGTTCGAGGCTAACCTGAAACTACATAGTGAATTCCAGGTCAGCCTGGGCTAGAGTGAGACCTCTACCTCAAAAAAAAAGAAAAAGAAAGAAAGGAAGGAAGGAAGGAAGAAAGGGGAAGGAAGGAAGGAAGGGAAGGAAGGGATGGAGGGAGGGAAGGGAGGGAAGGGAGGGAAGGGAAGGGAAGGAAAGGAAGGAAAGGGAAGGGAAGGGAAGGGAAGAAAGAAAAGAAAGAGAAGAAAGAGAAGAGAAGAGAAGAGAAGAGAAGAGAAGAGAAGAGAAGAGAAGAGAAGAGAGAAAATAAAAGAAAGAAAAGAAAAAAGAAAAGTGAAGAGAAGAGAAGATATAAAAGATCATCCATACCTGGTTCTACTTTGGTCCTCTTCAAAGTCAGGTTAGTGTGCTAATCATAGCAAAGGAGCTGAAAAAGTCCACTAAAGGAGGAAGGATTTACTTTGGCTCATCCATTAGTCCACATCAGTCAACAAGCTCTTGACGCTGTTGTTTTGAGCCAGTCGTAAATCCAAACGTCATGACTGAAGGGCCTGGTTGAAGATGGCCTCATGGAAGCCAGGAAGCACAGGGAGAGCAAGGATCTGAGGATAAGCTGTATCTTTTTTTGGTTTGTTTGTTTGTTGAGGAAGGGTCTTGCTCTAGCCCAGGCTGACCTGGAATTCACTACATAGTCTCAGGCTGGCCTTGAACTCCCAGTGATCCTCACAGTGCTGGGATTAAAGGCATATGCCATAATGCTTGGCCATAGATGTATTTTTTTAAAAAAATATTTTATTTTGCTTTATTTATTTGAAAGAGAGAGAAACAGGCAGGGAGAGAGAAAGAGAGAGAATGGGTGTGCCAGGGCCTTCAGCCACTGCTAACAAACTCCAGATGCGTGTGCCTCCTTGTGCATCTGGCTTACGTGGGTACTGGGGAGTTGAACCTGGGTCCTTTGGCTTTGCAGGCAAGCGCCTTAACCACTAAGCAATCTCTCCAGCCCCCATAAGCTGTATCTTTAAAGGGCTCATTCCCAATGACCTACTCCCAGCGAGGCTGTTCCTCCTAATGATCCATTCAGCTATGCCTTCAACCATGAACTACACTGATGAGGTAAGAGCCCCAGGATCATCCAGTCATCTCTCAAACACTCATCAGCTGGCAACAAGCTTTAAAAAAAAAAAAATAACTTACTTATTTATTTGAGAGAGAGAGAGGCAGATAGAGATAGAAAGAACAAGAGAATGGGAGCGCATGGGCTTCCAGCCACAGCAAAAGAACTCCAGATGCATGTGTTCCCTTGTGCATCTGGCTTAGGTGGGTCCTGGAGAATCGACCTGGGTCCTTTGACTTGGCAGGCAAATGGCTTAACAGCTGAGCCATCTCTCCAGCCCTGGCAACAAGCTTTTAACATGTGTGTGTTAGGGAGAAATTTCCTACCCAAGCCTGGCTTCGTGGCCAGCTTGCCTAGATTTAGGATTACCATGGAAACACACTTCTGGGTATGTCTACGAGGGTGAGTGCAGAAAGTTTAAAGGAAGAAGAAAGATCCAGCCTGAATGTCGGTGGTTGGGGGGAGGGGGTTCCCCAAAGTGGAATACACGGACAATGAACGTGAACTCAGAACTAGCACTCAACTTGCTCTGCTTTCTGGCTGTGGGCAAAATGTGACCAGCTGCTTCATGTGCCTGCTGCTATGCCTTGCCTGCCAGGGTGGAATGTATGCCCTCAAATTGTCAGGCAAAACACCCCTTCTCTCCCTTAAACTGCTACTGTCACATATTTTCTTACAGCAACAAGAGTAGTAACTAGTACCCTAACTTTGCAAATATTTCTTTCTTTTTTTTTTTTTTTTGCAGAGAGAGAGGGAGAGGAAGACAGGTAGAGATGGGCACGCCAGCAGCTTCTCAGCCGCTGCAAATGAAATCCAGATGTGTGCGCCCCCTTGTGGGCAAGTGCAGCATTGTGCCCTTGCGTCACTGCATCTGGCTAAACGTGGGACCTGGAGATTGGAACTGACGTTCTTAGGCTTAGCAGGCAGGCGCCTTAACCGCTAAGCCATCTCTCCAGCCTTCTTTTTTTAATTTTTAGATGAATCATGTTAGGCTTCCATCATTTGAAACCCACCTTAAGCTTTTTCTCACCTGCTTTCCCATCCTTGAACCAACCAGATAGGAAAAGATTTAATCTATTGCCAACCCATATGAGTTCTACCTCTTTTCTTTTCTTTTCTTTTTTCTTGTTTGTTTGTTTGTTTTTCCAGGTAGAGTTTCACTCCAGCCCAGGCTAACCTGGAATTCACTATTTAGTCTCCTACCTCTGCCTCCCTAGTCCTGGGATTAAAGGTGTGCACCACCACACCTGGAGTCTACATTTTTCTTTTTAACTTTTTTCTTGGCCTATTGCCTCCCAAGTGCTGAGATTAAAGCAACTTTTATTGACAACTTTTATACTTACAGAAAATAAACTTAACTATTCCCTCCCCTCCCCAACTTTCCCCTTCACAATTCCACTCTCCATCATACAGCCCAACCCTCTCTTTTGTTTTAATGTCATTGTCTTTTTCTCCTGTTTTGAGGGTCTTGTAAAGGTATTGCTAGGCACTGTAAGGTCATGGATATCGAGGCCAATTTCTGTCTGGACAGTTGCATTGTAAGGAGTCCTACCTTTTCTTTGCCTCATACATTCTTTCCACCACCTCTTCCACAATGGACCCTGAGCCTTGGAGGGTGTGACAGAGATGTTTTAGTGCTGGACACTCCTCTGTCCCTTCTTCTCAGCACCATGTTGCCTTTTGGGTCATCCCAGTGGTCATCGCCATCTGAAAAGAGATGCTTCTCTAACCAAAAGTGAGAGTAGCATTAATATGTGATTTGGGAGCTGGAGAGATGGCTTAACAGTTAAGGTGCCTGCTTGCAAAGCCTAAAAACACGTGTTCAAATCTCCAGGTCCCACATTGAGCCAGACACAAAAGTGACACAAGCGCACAATGTTGCACATGTCCACAAGGAGGCGCATACATCTGGACTTCATTCACAGTGGCCGAAAAAGCCCTGGTGTGCCCATTCTCTGCCTCTTCCTCTCTCTGTCTCTCTCAAATTAAAAACAAACAAACAAACAAACAAACAAAAAAAGCACTTGGGAAGCAGAGGTAGGAGTATCACCATGAGTTCAAGGCCACCCTGAGACTACATAGTGAATTCCAGGTCAGTCTGGCCTAGAGTGAGACCCTACCTCAAAAAACCAAAATAAATAAATAAATAAAACATTTTCTTCCTTTTTTTATTTTTTATTTTTTGGTTTTCGAGGTAGGGTGTCACTCTAGCCCAGGCTGACCTGGAATTCACTATGTAGTCTCAGGGTGGCCTTGAATTCACAGCCATCCTCCTACCTCTCTCTGCCTCCTGAGTGCTGAGATTAAAGGCGTGCACAAACCATTCCTGGCTTTCAAAGAACTTTGAAAGCTCAGACTGAATGTGCCATACTTCTCCTCAATGACCTCAGAGACTCGCAGAATGAAAAATGAAACTCTGACAACTTCAAACACTCTACGTATGATTTGTTGCTGGCTCTCGGCTTAACTTCACCTCCTCTATATCCTTTCTCCAAGAGGACTAGTTACCTGTTGCTAAGCATTTCCTGAACTCTCCTGCCTCTGTGCTTACAATTTTTCTCACCTATCAGACTATAAACACTCTTAAATACCAACAATCTACCTTTTCTTTGCTTCTCCCATACTTGATACCTCTGCCAAAGCACTCTTTAAAAAAATCCATAGGGGTGGAGGAATGGCTTAGGGGTTAAGGCGTTTGCCTGTGAAGCCAAAGGACCCAGGTTTGATTCCTCAGTACCCATATAAGCCAGATGCACAAAGTGGCACATGCGTTTGGAGTTCATTTGCAGAAGGCCCTGGTGCACCCATTCTCTCTATCTGCCTCTCTCTCCCTTTCTGTCTCTCTCTCTTTCAAATAAATAAAATAATAAAAATTAGTTTTTAAAAAAATCCATAGTTGGCTGGAGAGATGGCTTAGCGGTTAAGGCACCTGCCTCCTAAGCCTAAGAACGCTGGTTCCAATCTCCAGCGGTTCCAATCTCCAGGTCCCACGTTTAGCCAGGTGCAGTGACGCAAGGGCGCAATGCCACACTTGACCACAAGGGGGCGCACACATCTGGATTTCGTTCGCAGCCGCTGAGAGGCTGCTGGCGCACCCATCTCTATCTGTCTTCCTCTCCCTCTCTCTGTCTCTCTCCAGAAAAAAAAAAAATCCATAGTTATTTTCAGACATTGTATTTTCCCTTTCAGCTATAAAGTTCATGAGGACAGAAATCCTTCTGTGTTACATGGTATTAACAAATGGAACCCAGTGTGTTTTCACTAAACATCTGATAAATGATCAAGATATGACATGTGCGTTTGGTAAGAGGTTTTGGACTTCCCTCCTAATTATTTTTTAAATGTAATTAAATGTTGGAATTGATCATCCCTGTGGAATTTGTGAAACATCTATGATAAGAAAATGCTCACCAGGTTTTCTACCCTATAATTCTCATAACTTCCTTTTGAAGAGAAGTCTCAACTTCACAGAAATTCTGTATGGACAGTGAATGTCTGGACCCATGTTTTCAAGAAAAAGCATTTTCATGACTCCCTTCCTTCTTTCCACTCTTCTTTTCTCCTCCCCTCCCTCTTTCCCTTCCTCCCTTCCTCTTTCCCTTCCTCCCTTCCTCTTCTTCCTTCCTTCTTTCTTGTCTGGCTTTCCTTCCTTCTTTCCTCCTTTCTTCAAGTCACTCAAAAATGCAAGCTGGGGCTTGACTGTAATTAGAAGTGACAAACCTAAGTCAGCATTTATTTACTACCCTTGTGCCAAGTCAGCAGCTCAGCTCCTCCCCGATGTGTGAAGGCTGCACCTGAACCAGTTTGTGTCTTGTCGTTTATATGGCACTGAAATGGGACATCTGATAACATCTGCTCCCTTTCTCTGTGTCACCGTCTTCTCCCTCCTCCTCTGAGTCATCAGCTTTTGGATATCTACAATCTGTGATGGTGCAAAGAAACGGGTTTTGAACTCCAAGCAGCCCGTGGCTGAAGAGAGGAAGCTGCAAGGGGAGACATCTTCGGGTGGGCAGAATGGAGTGGGAGGCAACCGCGATGACGGAAAATGAAGGACGTTTCCGCAGCGGCTGGTGGTTGAACAAGAAGGGGAAGAAGCTTCATGCCTTTCACATGTAGGTTCTCAGTGGCAGTTTACTGGATAGGACTTCAAAGATGGGCAGACTCTACATCTTCTTTCTTTTTTATTTTTATTTATTTGAGAGAGAGAGCTGGGCGTGGTGGCATACACCTTTAATCCCAGCACTAGGGAGGCAGAGGTAGGAGGATCACCATGAGTTCGAGGCCACCCCTGAGACTACATAGTGAATTCCAGGTCAGCCTACCACAAGAAAGAGAAAGAAAGAAAGAAAGAAAGAAAGAAAGAAAGAAAGAAAGAAAGAAAGAAAGAAAGAAAGAAAGAAAGAGGAGAGAGAGGAGGGAGGGAGGGAGGGGAGAGGGAGGGAGGGAGGGAGGGAGGGAGGGAGGGAGGAAGGAAGGAAGAAGGAAGAAAGAAAGAAGAAGGAGGGAGGGAGGAGAAAGAAAAGAAAACAGAAAGAAAAGAAAAGAAAAGCCAGGCATACACCTTTAATCCCAGCACTCGGGAGGCAGAGGTAGGAGGATCACCATGAGTTCGAGGCCACCCAGAGACTACAGAGTGAATTTCAGGTCAGCCTGTGCTAGAGCGAGACCCTACCTCAAAAAAGAAAGGAAAGGAAAGGAAAGGAAAGGAAAGGAAAGGAAAGGAAAGGAAAGGAAAGGAAAGGAAAGGAAAGGAAAGGAAAAGAAAAGAAAGGAGGAAGGAAGGAAGGAAGGAAGGAAGGAAGGAAGGAAGGAAGGAAGGAAGGAAGGAAGGAAGGGAGAAAACAAGAAAGAGAGAAAGGCAGAGAGAGAGAGAATGGGCATGCCAGGGCCTCTAGCTATTGCAAACAAACTCCAGACACATGTGCCATCTTGTGCATCTGGTTTACATGAGACCTGGAAAATTGAACTTGCGTCTTTTGGCTTTGCAGGCAAGCACCTTAACCACTAAGCCACCTCTTCAGCTCTACATTTTCTTTCAAGTGAAGATTTCTTTATTGTTTTTGTTAGTTTGGTTTGGAGTGCTGTGGTGTGGTTTGCTTTGGTTTGAGGCAGGGTCTCACTCTAGCCCAGGCTGATGGCTTGGCATTCACTCTGTATCCCAGGCTGGCCTCCAGACTCATGGCAATCCTCCTACCTCAGCTTCCCATGTGCTGGGGTTGTAGACATGCACCACTGTTCCTGGCTGGGGTTTCCTTTCTTTAGAGTTGAAAATCGGGAGGAAAAACATTGCTTTGAAAAGGCCAGAGTAGAATGAGTAACCGAAATCATGTGACAGGAACGAATCAGTCCCCATTCTACATAAACTAGGATTTAGAGAGGTTTGGGGTCTAGATGTTTATAGTGTGAACCTGAACTACAATTGAGACGATCCTTTTTTTTTTTTTTTTTGGTTTTGCAAGGTAGGGTTTCACTCTGGTCCAGGCTGACCTGGAATTAACTATGTAGTCTCAGGGTGGCCTCGAACTCTCGGCGATCCTCCTACCTCTGCCTCCCGAGTGCTGGGATTAAAGGCGTGCGCCACCACGCCCGGCTGAGATGATCCATTTTTAAACCACTGCATCCTGGTGCTTCAACTCGCTAGAGTCATTCAGCTGGCCCCAGTTTCGCTAGGTTAGCATAGTTGAATGAGAACTGAGGAAAACCCGATCGACTGGATTGTGAGTTCTGAGCCTAACTGGCCAAGGGCAACAGGCAGATATTCATGATGCAGAAAATATGGGCAACTGATCCAATGCAGCAGCAAAGTGTCAAGGCGTTGGATGGGAGATTGCATCAGATTCAAAATCAGAACAATCCGAGCCTGAATGGTGGCTCTCGTGTGGGGACTTGAAACAAATCACCAGACTCCTTAATGGTTCTGTTTCCTGTGCCCTTGACCAAAAGAATCTACTGCTCTTAGATCTTGTGAAAATGAGAAATTAAAACGAAAGTGAGGATAAAATGAGAAATCTATGAAACTATCTTACTGTCTGCAAAACGTTTAGTCAGTATATGGTACTATGCATTTGCAGTTGTGGGCTTGTCTTAACAAGTAATGTGTTGGCATTAGGATTATGCAAATTAATTCTCTACTGGTCTTGGAGAGCAGAGGACTAATATACAGTCTATCTGTAGACAGTAAGCCATCTATAATTCAAGTGTTTATTGATAACATTTTATCTGTCAGGAGTATTTAAAGTATTGCACACAAGAAAAAACTAAACAAAAAAATGTAAGAGGTAGACATGGTGGTACATGCCTATAATCCCAGCAATTAAGAGGCTGAGGCAGGGCTGGAGAGATGGCTTAGCGGTTAAGGCACCTGCCTCCTAAGCCTAAGAACGCCGGTTCCAATGGCCAGGTCCCATGTTTAGCCAGATGCAAAGTGACACAAGGGCGCAATGCTGCACTTGACAACAAGGGGGCGCACATCTGGATTTTGTTCACAGCAGCTGAGAGGCTGCTGGCGCACCCATCTCTATCTGTCTCCCTTCCCCATCTCTCTCTGTCTCTCTCCAAAAAAAAAAAAAAAAAAAAAAAAAAGAAAGAGGCTGAGGCAGGAAGATCAAGAATTGAAGCCAGCCTGAGTTGCATAGTGTGACCTTGTCTCAAAACAAAACAAAGTATAAAAATTCTTGGGCTGGAGAGATAGATCAGTCATTAAGGTGCTTGCCTGCAAAGCCTAATGACCAAGGTTTGATTCCGCAGTACCCATGTAAAGCCAGATGCACATAGTGGCACATGCATCTGGAGTTTGTTTGAAGTGTATGGAGGCCCTGGCCCATTCTCTCTGTCTGTCTCTTCTCTCTCTCTCTCTCCTTGTAAATAAATAAATAAGAATATTTTTAATATAAAAATTATTCTCTAAATTTGGCCAGCTAGACTAAATGAGTGAATGGGTGTAATGGTGGCATGTTTGTTATGGGGGAAACCAACCACTCTCAAATTGGACTGGAGGCCTTATACATCCCTGATACTGAAAAACATATGACTGGGGTAGTCATGAGCCCTAGGGTTGTAACATCTGCTGGTGTCTGGCTAAATATATATACTATGCTCACCAAACTGCCCAGTAAATACTTCTGTTAATGTCCATACCCATATATTAATGCTACTCTCACTTTTGGCTAGAGAAGCTTCTCTTTCAGATGGTGGCAACCTTGGGATGACTCAGAAGGCACCATGGTTCTGAAAAGAAGAGATAGAGGAGTGCTCAGCACTGAAACATCTCTATCACCGCTTCCAAGGCTCAGGGTCCATTGCGGAAGAGGGGTTGGAAAGAATATAAGAGCCAAAGGAAGGGTAGGACTCCTTACAACGTGCTCCTCCAGACACAAAATGGCCTGGATATACATGACTTCACAGTGCCTGACCCTACCTACACAAGACCATCATAATAGGAGGAAAAGATGATGACGTCAAAATAAAAAGAGAGACTGATATGCTTGGTTGCTATGATATATTGCCTTGAATGAAAGCCACGCCCCCTGACCATGTTGTAAAACTCCACACAATTGTCCTTTGTCATCTGCGGCCGCCATCATCTGCCACCTCTTTCTGACTCAGTAAGTTCCAGGTTCATCATTCTCTCTCTCTCTCCCTCTCTCTCTCTCTTTTTTTTTTTTTTTCGAGGTAGGGTCTCACTCTGGCCCAGGCTGACCTGGAATTCACTCTGTAGTCTCAGGGTGGCCTCGAACTCACGAGCCGAGTGCTGGGATTAAAGGCGTGCGCCACCACGCCCGGCTTCATTCTCTTTAGTTCCTAAACAATGCCAATCTTTTCCAGCCACATTGTGCCTTACATTTTGCCTTAGCACATGTTAGTCACTCTTACTCACACTTTGCACAGTTTTGTTTCCTCTTTTATATGGCCAGCACTTACTGATATCTTTTTTAAATGTTTTAAAGTTTATTTTATTCTTATTTACTTGAGAGAGAGAGTAAGTGAAAGAGGCAGAGAGAGAGAGAGAGAGAGAATGAGCACAGCAGGCCTTCAATCACTGCAAACAAACTCCAGACACATGCACCACCTTGTATATCTGGCTTATGAGAGTGCTGGGAAATGAACATGGGTCCTTTGGCTTTGCAGGCAAATGCCTTAACCGCTAAGCCATCTCTCCAGTCCACGTACCAATAACTTTTAGTCACAGTTCAAGGGTCATCTTCTCAGAAGGCTTTCCTAACCACTCTTCTTTTTTTATATATTTTATTTATTTATTATTTGAGAGACAGAGAAAGAAACAGGCAGATAGAAAAAGAGAGAGAGAGAGAGAATGGCTGCACCAGGGCCTCTAGCCACTGCAAATGAACTCCAGATGCACATGCCCCCCCCTTGTGCATCTGGCTTACACGGGTTCTGGGGAATGAAACCTGTGTTCTCAGGCTTCACAAGCAAACACCTTAATCACTAAGCCATCTCTCCAGCCTCTAACCACTCTTTTTCAAAAAATAAAAATTAAAAAAACTATTTTACTTACTTGAGAGAGAGGCAGATAAGAGGAAGAGAAGGGGTGTGCCAGGGCCTCCAGCAACTGCAAACGAACTTCAGACACATGTGCATCTGGCTTTCTGTGGGTAGTGGGGAACCCAACCTGGGTGTCTTTAGGCTTTGCAGGCAAGCACCTTATCAGCTAGGCCATGTCTCCAGCCCCCTAACTGCTCTTTAGTAAAGATTTCCTCCTTGTAATTATTCTCCTCAGTGCCTGGTTTAGTTCCCAATACTCCTCGCAGCTGGTGGTAATTTCGTGATATGGTGGACGACTTGTCATTCCCCCCACAAGGATGTACGCCTCTTGAGGCAGGGGCAACATCTACCTCATGATGACCCCCAGATATGTATAGAGCGTATGAATACAAGCTCGTGTGTGGTAGGACTGCGGAGTGACTGAGCAGAGAAACCAAGCCAGAGGACTGAGGAGTGAGGGTGAGAGCACAGGCCAGAAGAAAAGGAACTAGGTGAGCGACATCTCTCATCAATCACCCCAGCCCCCAGGGTCCTGGAGCTGTGAGAGCTATCATTGAGGAAGTGCAAAGGAAATAGGAAGGAAGCAAAATAGGATTTCCTCCGGAAGCTGAAGAGGAAATATAAAGACTCCAGCACTGTGTGTGGCAAACAGGAAGTTTTTAGAAGTTGAAACTCTGAACCCACAAGTGAATCAGTCATCGGTGGAGCTATAAATCATGAATCCATACTTCCAGGAACCTCATAAAATTTCACAAAGGATGGGGCTGGAGAGATGGCTTAGCTTTAAACAGGCCTGAAAGCCTCAGGAAAATTCTCCAGGACCCACAAAGCCAAATGTATGCATCTGAGCTGGGTTTGCAGTGATGCTGCTGCACCCATTCTCTCCTCTCCCTGCCTGTTTCTGTATCTCTCTCTCTCAAATAAATAAATAAATAATAAAATTTAAAAAAAAAAATTCAGAAATGTATATCTGCAGAGTTTGGTGATGCATTCCCAGCAGCCTAGGAGGATTGCAGAGAGAAGACCCTGAATTCCCGTACCCTGGGCTAAATAAACCCAACAAAAGTATATCTTAAATAATGTAACAACAAATTTATCTATAGAGTTTGTAACATTCTTGTAAAGAAACCCATAACCTTCCCATAGTAGGAAACACCAATTTCTTGATCAATTTATAGATCATCTCACTACCTCATTTGTCAAATGAAGAAATCAATCCACAAGTCTGTCATGGGATCTGTTAGTATTCAAAGGAACATTGGTGACCAAAAGCTTCAATACCCAGGCCTGTCAATTCACCAAGTGTCCTTTGTTATTTCACAATGCCTTCATGAATTTCAATAAAATAATATGTGAAGGGGCTGGGAGATGGCAGAGCAGGTAAGAAGGCCTGCCTCGGATCCCCAGGGCCCGTGTAAAAATGTTGAGCAGATTGAGGAAAGGAAAGGTGGAGGGAGGGCTAATCAAAATCTAAGAGGATATAAATAAGTCATATGGAAACCTACTTTTCTGGACAATGGAACACTCAGAAGCCATAGATTGTTACTAGAAAATTTTCAGTGCCAGGGATGGTATACCTTCCAGTGAGTTGTTGGCCAGGGAGGTCACAGATTCCCTCAAAACATTATAGGCCATTGCCTAAGCCCTTGTTTTCCCATCAGGAATAGATGGTAAGACCCTATTGCTGAAGACTCCACATACTTGGGCTGCAAGGTCATTGAGAAATCCTGTTGGAGCTGAGCTGAAAGCCTCCTCCATGTGGACCAGCTGACAGAATACTGGAAAAAGCTATGCTGCATGCAGTTCAGTGGGAGAGAGAGAAATCACCAATGGAGATACAGTGCAAGCTTTAAATGTGGCCAGCCAGGCCAGATGAGCCAAACGGTGCAATAGTGCCATGTCTGTTATGGGGGAAATCAACTGCTCTCTAGTTGGACTGGAGGCCTACTCCATGGGAGGGAATACATCCCTGATACTGAAAACCTACAACAGGGATAGTCATGAGTTCTAGCGGTATAACGTCTGCTGGTGTCTGGCTAAATGTATATACTATGCTCACCAACCTGCCCAGTAAGCACTCCTCTTAATGTCCACACCCATATATTAATGCTACTCTCACTTTTGGTTCGAGAAGCTTCTCTTTTCAGATGGTGGTGACCTTGGGATAATTTAGAAGGCACCATGGTGCTGAGAAGTGACAGAGGAGTGCTCAGCACTGAAACATCTCTGTGGTGGTTTGATTCAGGTGTCCCCCATAAACTTCAAGTGTTCTGAATGCTAGGTTCCCAGCTGATGGCAACTTGGAAATTAAAGCCTCCTGGAGGCAGAGTATTGTTGGGGGCGGGCTTATGGGTATTATAGCCAGCTTCCCCTTGCCAGTGTTTGGCACACTCTCCTGTTGCTGTTGTCCACCTTATGTTGACCACCCTCTGCTCATGCCATCGTTTTTCCTGCCATCATGGAGCTTCCCCCTCGAGCCTGTAGGCCAAAATAAACCTCTTTTTTCCCACAAGCTGCTCTTAGTCGGGTGATTTCTGCCAGCAATGCGAACCTGACTGCAACAATCTCTAACACACCTTCCAAGGCTCAGGGTCCATTGCAGAAGAGGGGGCGGAAAGAACATAAGAGCCAAAGGAAGAGTAGGACTCCTTACAACATGCTCCTCCAGACACAAAATGGCCTGGATATCCATGACCTCACAGTGCCTGACACTACCTACACAAGACCCTCATAATAGGAGGAAAAGATGATGACATCAAACTGAAAAGAGAGACTGATTGAGAGGGGGAGGGGATATGATGGGGAGTGGAGTTTCAAAGGGCAAAGTGGGGGGAGGGTGGGAATTACCATGGGATATTGTCTACAATTATGGAAGTTGTCAATAAAATAATTAAAAATTATATTTAAAAAAAGAAAAGAAAATGTAATTGAATCATGGACTAGCAAAGTCTATAAAGGGTCTGAGTAGTTTCTGATTTGGGGTCAAAATTCTCTAAACACAGGCTGGAGAGATGGCTTAGCGGCTAAGGCGCCTGCCTCCTAAGCCTAAGAACACTGGTTCCAATCTCCAGCAGTTCCAATCTCCAGGTCCCACATTTAGCCAGATGCAAAGTGACGCAAGGGCACAATGCCACACTTGACCACAAGGGGGCACACACATCTGGATTTCGTTCACAGCACCTGAGAGACTGCTGGCGCGCCCATCTCTGTCTCCCTCTCCCTCTCCCTCTCTGTCTATCTATCTCTGTCTCTCTCTCCAAAAATAAATAAAAAGTTAAAAATTCTCTAAACATTATGTTTTATTTTTGTTTTTGTCAACCAAGCAGAGAACTGAAAGTAAAAAGCTTCCTGCACGTAAACCAGATGCACAGGGTGGCGTACAAGTCTGGAGTTTGCAGTGGCTGGAGGCCCTGGCGTGCCCGTTCTCACTCTCTCTCTCTCTCTCCCTCTATCTGTCTTTAATAAACAACTAAATAAATTTAAATCCTTTTTAAAAATGCAAAACAACAGAAACAAAAGCTTCACAAGGCAATTTTGTTATAGATTAGTTTTTAATGTAGACCGCCACCCGCTAAATTGATTCATGACCTATTCGTCAATTACACGCTGCAGCTTAACAGAGCATTCTGGAAAACACGGAGGCCACTTGTAGCCTTCACATTCTACTAATAAACTCTTGACAACAACCACAAGTCGATAGTACAATCAATTTGTGTGAATGTATATTTCCCCCTTCCTCCCTGTGTTGAAGGCAGTAATGGGCAGTGATATATAATTATAGGTAGAGGGCTGGAGAGATAGCTTAGCAGTTAAGGCCTGCTAAGCCTAAGGACCAAGGTTTGGAGTTTGCAATGGCTACAGGCCCTGGCGTGTCCATTCTCATTCTCTCTCTAATAAATAAATAAATACATTTGTTAAATAATTATAGGTAGAGCCTTTCCATGCAACCCACACAGGGGTCCACATGGCATTATTCTTGATTACTGTTGTAACTTAAAAGGGCCACTAGGGAAGCTGGGCGTGGTGGCGCACACCTTTAATCCCAGCACTGGGGAGCAGAGGTAAGAGGATCACTGAGCTCAAGGCCAGCCTGAGACTACACAGTGAATTCCAGGTCAGCCTGAGCTAGAGTGAGACCCTACCTTGAAAAAACAAAAAAAAAGGGGGGAGCTAGGGCTGGAGAGATGCTTAGTGGTTAGGGCAGTTGACTTCAAAGCCAAAGATCTCAGGTTTGATTCCCCAGGACCCATGTAAGCCAGACGCACATGGTGGTGTATGCGTCCGGAGTTCCTTTGCAGCAGCTGAAGGCCTGGTGTGCCCATTCTCTCCCTCTCTCTCTCTCTCTGCCTCTCTCAAATAAACAAAATAAAAATTATTGAGACAAGAGAAGCTAACACAATGTCAGGAGCTCTTGACTTCCTGCAGATGAGGGAGGAAGATGCCCTGGAGTTCCTTGCAGCAGGAACCCACTTAGGTGGCACCCACCTTGATGTCCAGATGCAGCAGTCCATCTACAAGAGGAAGAGAGCTGGCACCTCCATGACAAATCTCAAGAGGACCCGGGAAAAACTGCTGCTGGCGGCTCCAGCCATAGTTGCCATGGAGAACCCTGCTGACGTCAGCGTCTTCTCCTGCAGGAACTGGCCGCTGCACCCCTGGGACCTTCACTAGCCAGATCCTGGCAGCCTTTCGGTGGGGAATGTCTTCTGGTGGTCACTGACCCGAGGGCTGACCAGCAGCCTCTCACAGAGGTCTGTGCCATTGCTCTGCTGTAACGCGGACTCTCCTCTGTGATGCGTGGACACTGTCATCCCGTGCAACCGCAAGGGAGCTCGCTTGGTGGGTCTCAGGTGGTGGACGTTGGTCTGGGAAGTCCTGCGCATGTGTGGCATCATCTCTTGTGAGCACCCTTGGGAGGCCTGATCTCTGCTTCGACAGCGACGCCAAGCAGATTGTGAAGGAAGAGCAGGCCACCGCTGAAAAGGCCGTGCCCAAAGAGGAGTTCCTGGGAGAGTGGGCCTCCATCGCGCCCAAGTTCACTGGCACACTGTTCTGAATGTGCGCAGGCGCCTCTGTGCTATCTGGCAGTTCCCTACAGAAGACTGGAATGCCCAGTTGGCCAATGAGGACTGGCCTGCAGCTCCCACTGCTTGGGCCACGGAGTGAGTGATTCTAAGCTGTTCTATAGACCCAGGAAAGGTGAAAATAAACAGCTTCTTAAAAAAAAAAAAAGTGGGGCTGGAGATAGGCCACTTGTAGCCTTCACATTCTACTAATAAACTCTTGACAACAACCACAAGTCGATAGTACGATCAATTTGTGTGAATGTATATTTCCCCCTTCCTCCCTGTGTTGAAGGCAGTAATGGGCAGTGATATATAATTATAGGTAGAACGGAGAGATGGCTTAGCAGTTAAGGCCTGCTAAGCCTAAGGACCAAGGTTTGGAGTTTGCAGTGGCTGGAGGCCCTGGCGTGTCCATTCTCATTCTCTCTCTAATAAATAAATAAATACATTTGTTAAATAATTATAGGTAGAATATTTCCATACCAGCCCACACAGGGTCCACATGGCATTATTCTTGATTACTGTTGTAACTTAAAGGGCCACTAGGAAGCTGGGCGTGGTGGGCGTGCGCTGGTAATCCCAGCACTGGGGAGCAGAGGTAAGAGGATCACTGAGCTCAAGGCTATTTGTTACATTAATTCCAGGTCAGCCTGAGCTGAAGTGAACCCTACCTTGAAAAAACAAAAAAGGGGGGAGCTGGGGCTGGAGAATGCGAGTGGTTAGGGCAGTTGACTTCAGCAAAGATCTCGGTTTGATTAGGACCCGCATATAAGCCAAACGCACATATGGTGTTATCACGTCGAGTTCCTTTGCAGCAACTGAAGGCCCTGGTGTGTCTCTCCTCTCTCTCACCACTCTCTGCCTCTCTCAAATAAACAAATAAAAATTATTGGAGACAGAGAAGCTAACACAATGTCCAGAATGTGACACACTGCAGATGAGGGAGGAAGATGCCTGGAGTTCCTTGCAGCAGGAACCCACTTAGGTGGCACCCACCTTGATGTCCAGATGCAGCAGTCCATCTACAAGAGGAAGAGAGCGGCACTCATGACAAATCTCAAGAGGACTCCGGAAAATCATGCTGGCGGCTCCAGCGCGTTTGCTGGAGAACCCTGCTGACGCCAGCGTCTTCTCCTGCAGGAATCTAGCCGCTGCACCACTGGGACTCCTCTACTAGCCAGATCCTGCAGCCTTTCGGTGGAATGTCTTCTGGTGGTCACTGGCCCCCAGGGCTGACCAGCAGCCTCTCACAGAGGTCTGTGCCATTGCTCTGCTGTAATGCTGACTCTCCTCTGTGATCACGTGGACACTCTCATCCGTGCAACACGCAAGGAGCTCGCTTGGTGGTCTCAGGTGGTGGACGTTGGTCTGAAGTCCTGCGCATGTGCATCATCTTGGCAGGCACCTTGGGAGGCCTGATCTCTGCTTCCGACAGCGACGCTGGGTTAAGATTGTGAAGGGAAGACAGGCCACTGAAAAGGCCGTACCAAAGAGGAGTTCCTGGGAGAGTGGGCCTCCCATCGCGCCAAGTTCACTGGCACACTTTGTTCTGAATGATAATGCGCAGGCGCTCTGTGCTATCAGCAGTTCCCTACAGAAGACTGGAATGCCCAGTTGCCAATGAGGACTGGCCTGCAGCTCCCACTGCTTGGGCCACGGAGGTGAGTGATTCTAAGCTGTTAGGGCAGTTGACTTCAAAGCCAAAGATCTCAGGTTTGATTCCCCAGGACCCATGTAAGCCAGACGCACATGGTGGTGTATCGTCCGGAGTTCCTTTGCAGCAGCTGAAGGCCTGGTGTGCCCATTCTCTCCCTCTCTCTCTCTGCCTCTCTCAAATAAACAAAATAAAAATTATTGAGAAAAGAGAAGCTAACACAATGTCAGGAGCTCTTGACTTCCTGCAGATGAGGGAGGAAGATGCCCTGGAGTTCCTTGCAGCAGGAACCCACTTAGGTGGCACCCACCTTGATGTCCAGATGCAGCAGTCCATCTACAAGAGGAAGAGAGCTGGCACCTCCATGACAAATCTCAAGAGGACCCGGGAAAAACTGCTGCTGGCGGCTCCAGCCATAGTTGCCATGGAGAACCCTGCTGACGTCAGCGTCTTCTCCTGCAGGAACTGGCCGCTGCACCACTGGGACCTTCACTAGCCAGATCCTGGCAGCCTTTCGGTGGGGAATGTCTTCTGGTGGTCACTGACCCCAGGGCTGACCAGCAGCCTCTCACAGAGGTCTGTGCCATTGCTCTGCTGTAACGCGGACTCTCCTCTGTGATGCGTGGACACTGTCATCCCGTGCAACCGCAAGGGAGCTCGCTTGGTGGGTCTCAGGTGGTGGACGTTGGTCTGGGAAGTCCTGCGCATGTGTGGCATCATCTCTTGTGAGCACCCTTGGGAGGCCTGATCTCTGCTTCGACAGCGACGCCAAGCAGATTGTGAAGGAAGAGCAGGCCACCGCTGAAAAGGCCGTGCCCAAAGAGGAGTTCCTGGGAGAGTGGGCCTCCATCGCGCCCAAGTTCACTGGCACACTGTTCTGAATGTGCGCAGGCGCCTCTGTGCTATCTGGCAGTTCCCTACAGAAGACTGGAATGCCCAGTTGGCCAATGAGGACTGGCCTGCAGCTCCCACTGCTTGGGCCACGGAGTGAGTGATTCTAAGCTGTTCTATAGACCCAGGAAAGGTGAAAATAAACAGCTTCTTAAAAAAAAAAAAGTGGGGCTGGAGATATGGCTTAGAGGTTAAGGCGTGCCTGCGAAGACTAAGGACCCAGGTTGGATTTTCCAAGTCCCACATAAGCCAGATGCACAAGATGGCACACGCATCTGGAGTGTGTTTGCAGTGGCTGGAGGCCCTGGTGCGCCCATTCTCTCTCTCTTTCTGACTCTAATAAATAAATAAAAATAAAATCTTTTTTTTTAAGGCATTATACTTAGGGGGAAAACATAAGAGTTTTGAGCTTTTGAGCATCCATGAGAAAAATTTCACCAGTAAGTAACTAAACAATGAAGACAGAGAAAAAGACAGGACATCTATAATTAAACTTACAAGTTTCACCAGCTTTTTAAAAAATATGCTTTATTTATTTATTTGAGAGAGAGAGAAAGCGTCAGAGAGAGAGAGAATAGGCATGCCTGGGCCTCCAGCCATTGCTCCTCCTACCTCTGCCTCCCGAGTGCTGGGATTAAAGGCGTGCGCCACCATGCCTGGCAAGAAATATGCTTTTAAACAGAGATTAAAGCTGCAGTCACATGGCCTTACAAGAAACTGAGGCTTTTAAAGAGATTAAAATAACTGTACAAATGTATGGAAGATAAGAGAAACTGAGGCTTTCAAAGAAAGACTGGAGTAGAGCCACAAGCATATGGAGGGTAGAATTTAGGAGCTTGTAGGAAGATTTTGAAGGAACAACCATGGCACCTGCCACGTGCTTTCCCCATGGAAGAAAGCTCAGAGAGCAAATGGTGATGACGTAAAGAAGAGTAGCAGAGAGAAAATATCAAAGCAGAGACCAAGAAATCCAGAGAAAAAGTAGTAAGGAAGAGGGTTACACCCATGGTTACCACGAGTTTAAAGAAATTACACAGGAGCAGGTGTGGTGGCACAGGCCTTTAATCTCAGCACTCGGGAGGCAGAGGTAGGAGGATCACTGTGAGTCTGAGGCCACCCTAAAACTACATAGTGAATTCCAGGTCAGCCTGGACTAGAGTGAAACCCTACCTCGAAAAACAAAAACAAAAAAACAACAAAAAAAGAAAGTACACGGGCAGCCAGGCGTGGTGGCACAGGCCTTTAATCCCAGCACTCAGGGAGGCAGAAGTAGGAGGAGCGCCATGAGTTCAAGGCCACCTTGGGACTACAGAGTGAATTCCAAGTCAGCCTGAGCTAGAGCGAGACCCTACCTTGAAAAAGAAAGAAAGAGAGAGAGAGAAGAAAGAAAGAGAGAGAGAAAGAAAAGAAAGAAAGAAAGAAAGAAAGAAAGAAAGAAAGAAAGAAAGAGAGAGAGAGAGGGAGGGAGGGAGGGAGGGGGGAGGGAGGGAGGGAGAGAGGGAGGGAGGAAGAAAGAAAATACACACATACCAGACCTGGAGTTCATGAGAGCACCCACGTGGTAGGTCTGGAGTGTGAGGGAAATACGCACGGGATAGATTCAGATACCAGAGAAAATGATACACTTAATCAAAGTGGGAAGTTACCCCAAACCATAAATCGGAGGCAAGCCGACCAGTTACCCCAGACCAAGAAACAGTGTTATGCTAGACTCACATGCATCCAAGCAGAGATGAGCGGGAATCCAGAGAGAGCACCACAGCAGCCAAAAGGGCCAGACTGGAAGAAGATGAGAGTGTTTATATGCAAGGGGAAGACCCGATTGGTTTGTAGATTTGGAGAGTGGACCCCAGAGCCAGCCCACCTGGGCCAGCCCATCCAGGTAGCGCTCTAGACTGTGGGCAGCAGGGGGCGCTGTAGCTCAGTCTCAGACAATGCATTCCATTTCTGCCAACAGTTCCATTCTTGTGCCAGGGTGAGGTGGCATGTGGGTCACATCTCCTGGTTCTCTCTGGGCCTCAACCAACCTCTAACTGAAACTGCCTGAAAGAAGCTAGCTTTCTCCTATCCGCCGTCAACAGTCCACGGCTTTGCTGTAGCTCTTTGGCATTTCTAGAATATTCCCTTCAAGTGTCACACACTGGTTTTTTTTGTGTGTGTCATTTCCACCTGGTCTGTGCTTTTCAAATGGTCCAGACTCCATGCACAGGTCTGAGCTCACTGTATAAAACATATTCCATCATCGTCCACTGGATTAAAAGTTCCTGGAGCCCCATCATGTGAACAGGGTCCAACACATAGTAGAAATTCATAACTAGCTGTAACTGGAATGAGCACCAAAGGACTAGCCTATAGTCTACCAGTCCCAGCAGCTCCAGGTTACTGGAGAGCTGACCCTCGGTTAGAACATTAGGCAGGTCAGGATGAGCAGACCATGTAGATGGCCATCAGAGCTCCTGGACAAATTCCAGAGAAATCTTTTTTTAAAAATATTTTATTTACTTATTTATGGGAGAGAGAAAGGCAGTGAGAGAAAATGGGCAAGCCAGGGCCTCCATCCTCTGCAAATGAACTCTAGACGCATGGGCCACCACATGCATCTGGCTTACATGGGCTCTGGGGAGTCGAACCTGGGTCCTTAGGCTTCTCAGGCAAGTACTTTAACTGCTGAGCGATTGCTCCAGCCCCCTCCACCTTTTTTTAAAAGGGAACAAATTCCAGAGAAATCTTCAAATAAAAAAAACGAGATGTGGGGCTGGAGAGATGGCTTAGTGGTTAAAGGTGTATGCCTGCAAAGCCAAAGGATCCTGGGTCTATTTTCCAGGTCCCACGTAAACCAGATGTACATGGTGGCACATGCATCTGGAGTCTGTTTGCAGTGGCTAGAAGCCCTGGCGCCCCCATTCTCTCTCTCTCTCTCTCCCCCTCTCTGTCTCAAATAAATAAATAAATAAATAAAATCCTTAAAAAAAAAAAATAAGATGTGAATCTCTCCTAAGACAGATGGGTCCGAGAGAGAGAGAAGAGTTGAATTAAGCAGAATGGGAAGCCAATCAAAAGAATGTTATTCTCAGCCAGGCGTGGTGGCGCACGCTTTTAATCCCCAGCACTCGCGAGGCAGAGGTAGGAGGATCGCCAAGAGTTCGAGGCCACCCTGAGACTACATAGTGAATTCCAGGTCAGCCTGAGCTAGAGTGAGACCCTACCTCGAAAGACAAAAAAAAAAGGCTCCTGGCGAGAGTTCAGTGGGTGAAGTGCTCGCCATCCAAGCTTGAGCACCCAAGTTTGAATCTCCTGCACCCATGTAAAATTGTTGGGTGAGGCAATGCAAGCCCGTACTCCCAGCACTGGGGGGGAGGTGGAGACTCCCTGAGGCTGACTAGTTAGTCTAGCTGAGTTGATTAGCTCCAGGCTCAGTGAGACGCAATCTCAAAAATAAGGTGGGACACTGGAGAGATGGCTCAGCAGTTAAGGTGCTTGCTGGCAAAGCCAAAGGACCCAGGTTCAGTTCCCCAGTACCCACGTAAAGCCAGATGCACAAGGAGGTGTATACATCTGGAATTCATTTGCAGTGGCTAGAGGCCCTGACATGCCCTCAAATAATGAATATATAAAATGTAAAAAAAAAGAAAAAAAAGCTGGGCGTGGTGGCGCACACCTTTAATCCCAGCACTCGGGAGGCAGAGGTAGGAGGATTGCCATGAGTTCAAGGCCACCCTGAGACTACAGAATGAATTTCAGGTTAGCCTGGACTAGAGTGAGACCCTACCTTGATAAACCAAAAAAATAATAAATAAATAAATAAATAAATAAATAAATAAATAAATAAATAAAGAAGGAAAACACCCATTGTCAACCTCTGGCTCCACACGCACATACCCACCTAGTCACCCACACGCATATGAAAACATATACACATATGTACCCACACCAAAGCTAGAAATTTTTTCAGAAAACTGCAGTAGAGCATTCCTACATTATAGGACACCTAATATTTTGAATGTGCACACTTTATTAGTGAGAAATAGAGATAAATGCAGCCAGCAGTGACACACCCTGGATAGATGAAAGCAATGCACCAAGCTCATACTTATGTTCCTACTTTAAAAAAAAATTTTAAAAGCCAGGCGTCGTGGCACACACCTTTAATCCCAGCACTCAGGAGGCAGAGGTAGGAGGATCTCCGTGAGTTCGAGGCCACCCTGAGACTACATAGTTAATTCCAGGTCACCCTGAGCCAGAGTGAGACCCTACCTTGAAAAACCAAAAATAAAATAAATAAATAAATAAATAAATAAATATTTTTATTTATTATGTGCACAGAGAGAGAGAAGAGAGAGAATGAGAATTGGCATGCCAGGACCTCCAGCCACTGCAAACAAACTCCAGATGTATGCGACACTTTGTGCATCTGGTTTTTTCATGGGTACTGGGGAATCGAACTGGGGTCTTTAGGCTTTGCAGGCAAGCACCTTAATGGCTGAGCCTTCTCTCCAGGCCTATGTTCCTATTTTGATGATTAAAATAGTCAAGTTAAACTAAAGGAAGCCAGGTGTTGTTGTGCATGCCTATCTTCCCAGCACTTGGAAGGCTGAGGTAGGTTGACCACTATGAGTGAAGCTAGCCTGGGGCTACAGAGTGAGTTCCAGGTCAGCCAGTGCCACAGTGAAAACCTGCCTCAAAAAAAGAAAAGAAAGCACTTGGGAGGCAGAGGTAGGAGGATCACCGAGAGTTCAAGGCCAGCCTGAGACTACATAGTGAATTCCAGGTCAGCCTGGGACAGAGTGAGACCCTACCTCAAAAAAACAAAAGAAAGAAAGAAAGAAAGGAAGGAAGGAAGGAAGGAAGGAAGGAAGGAAGGAAGGAAGGAAGGAAGGAAGGAAGGAAGGAAGGAAGGAAGGAAGGGAAAGAGAAAGAAAAAGAAAGAAAGAAAGAAAGAAAGAAAGAAAGAAAGAAAGAAAGAAAGGAAAAGAAAAGAAAAAGAAAAAAAGAAAAGAGAAAAAACTGTGGTGGTGCATGCCTTCAATCCTAGCACTTGGGAGGCGGAGGTAGGAGGATTGCTGTGAGTTTGAGGCCACCCTGAGACTACATGGTGAATTCCAGATCAGCCTGGGCTAGAGCAAGACCCTACTTTGGAAAAAAAGACAAACAAACAAACAAAAAAAATCCTAAACAATAAGTCACTGGTATAGGGCTCAAGTAACATGGAATCAGACGATTCATTTTTTTAAAATATGGTAAATAAAACAAGAGAGGATCAATTAAATCTCACAAGGGACCATGGGAAGAGGGACACCAGTAATAAACATTTGCCCCCAGGGGGAAACGGATCAAATGTTACATCCTAGAAAATGAATGAACTGAGCCCAGTGAAAGCCCAAAATAAAGAGAAAATAAAACAAAACAGGATTATGGAGTAGCAAGCAGACCTCTCTGGATTGCAGTCAGTTGGTATCTTAACAGGAAACTTATGAAGGCTCGGCTCAGAAGTAAGGAAGTAAAGAAAAGCTTGCGTCAACTGCTGTGTTGATAAAGGCCGGAGGTGGATGTATGCAGCCAGAGTCCCTAGACATTAGGCTATCTGACCAGATAATGATGCCTTTTTATTTCCTACGAAAAAGTAAATAGAGGTGCTGGTTATGAGAAAGAATAAAGAAGCCTTATTCTGAATTTCAGATTCTGGTCCTTGAACCCATCTGAGTACACGAAGAAATGGATCAATGCGATAATATGAATTCGTTGACCATGGGGACGTGAGTATGTTTTTGTCCTAAAAGTTACTGATAATTATTCATTGGTGGGAAACCCGTAAATTATTTTGCTATTTTTCTCTTTAATTCACATTGATATTATGAAGAGTATTTATCAGGACCTTAAGATGCACACATCATCCGAGCACTCAGGAGGCTGAAGCAGGAGGGTCATGAGTTCAAGGCCATCCTGGGCTATGAAATAGCTAGTCTCAAAAACAAACAAACAAAATCCCTGGAGCTAAGAAGATGGCTCAGCAGCTGAAGACACTTTCTTGCAAACCCTGTCATGTCTGGGTTCGATTCCCCAGTACCCACATAAAGCCAGATGCACAAAGTGGTGCATGCATCTAGAGTTAGTTTGCAGTGTCAGGAGGCTCTGGCACGCCCATTGTTTCTCTTTTCTCCTCACACATAAATAAGAATAAATTTTTTGAAATCTCTGGGGACTGGAGAGATGGCTCAGCAATTGAGGCACTTGCCTGCAAAGCCTACTGACCTGAGTTCGATTCCCAAGTGCCCACATAAAGCCAGACACACGAAGTCTGGAGTTTGTTTGCAGTGGCTAGAGGCCCTGGCACACCCATTCGCTCTCTCTCTCTCTCTCTCTCTTTCTCTCTCTCTCTCTCTCTCTCTCTGCTTGCAAAGAAAATAACATAAATAAAATATATTTCAAAAAATCTTCAATGGATGTGTATTATTGCTGCAAAAAAAGTCCCCTCCCATTTCTTTCACACTGAAAATAAACTTCTGAATAGAATAACATCTAAAAATGCAGAAATAAGAAAAATTTGAGTCCAGCCTGAGAACCTTCTCCAGGGAGATGACAGTAGACACGGAGGAGATTCAAAACTCACCAAAGCAGAAAATCCAAGGCTCATGAGAAGTCAATATGAAAGGAGACTTATAATACGCCCCCCCCCTCGAGGCTTAAGGAACATTGTGGAAGAGGAGGCAGAGAGAGTGTAAGTGACACAGGGCAGGGAGCTGCCCGCCCTCCACACACAGGTGCATTCATGAGACCTCACAGTGATTACTGATAACTCCACAGAGGTCCTCAGTGGGACTGGAGACATAGGAGAATAAACTGATTAGAATATGACCAAATTATAATATGTTCATCTATTAAAGTTTTCAATAAAAAAGAAGAAGCCAGGTATGGTGGCACATGCCTTTAATCCCAGCTCTTGGGAGGCTGAGGTAGGAGGATTGCTGTGAGTACGAGGCCACCCTAAGACTACAGAGTGAATTCTGGGTTAGCCTGGCCTACAGTGAAACCCTACCTCAAAAAGAAGAAGGAGCCGGGCGTGGTGGCGCACGCCTTTAATCCCAGCACTCGGGAGGCAGAGGTAGGAGGATCGCCATGAGTTCGAGGCCACCCTGAGACTACATAGTTAATTCCAGGTCAGCCTGGACCAGAATGAGACCCTACCTTGCAAAACCAAAAAAAAAAAAAAGGAAATGAATGGCAGGAAATGGTGGCGCACGCCTTTAATCCCAGCACTTGGGAGGCAGAGGTAGGAGGATTGCCATGAGTTCGAGGCCATCCTGAGACTACATAGTGAGTTCCAGGTCAGCCTGGACCAGAGTGAGACCCTACCCTCAAAAACCAAAAAAAAAAAAAAAAAAAAGAAGAAGAAGAAGAAGGAGGAGGAGAAACAATTTTTTTTTGTTTTTTTGAGGTGGGATTAAAGGTGTGCGCCACCACGCCTGGCTTAAGAAGAAAAAAATTGAGGCAGTGTTTCACTCTAACCCAGGCTTATCTGGAATTCACTCTGTAGTTCCAAACTGGCCTTGAGCTCACAGCAATCCTCCTACCTCTACCTCCCGAGCACGGTGATTAAAGGCTTGCGCCACCATACAGGGCTGAGAAGAAGATCTTGAGCATCCATTCAAGTCTCTGATGAGATGGTGTCTAGGAAAGTCTAAGTACTCAGAAGACTGTTAGATCCAGACCCTCACGTGGCCACAGGGGTGGGGCATAGTTCCTACACAAGCAGATTTGACAGCTCTTCCCGTTGGCAGAAGAACACTTGTGTTACGGATGCTGTTGCTAAAACTTGGCAGTAAGCAAGCAAGTTCAGTTTGGAGATTTGGTTTTAATTGACTGGGTCATTGACTATGTCATGAAACAGAAACCGACTCAGCTAGCTCAGAGTTTCTGAAAGTGGGCTTATTTTTAAGGACACTAGAACTCATACAAAGGCTATTGAATGCAGCCTCAAGAAGCTGAGGATGGGAATTGGGAAGCTGTCCAAGAAGGGGTCTTGCTGCATAAATCCTGGGAGCTCCATGGCCTTTCTCCTTTGCGCCTTTCTGAATATCTGCCCCATCCCTATCTCTGAAGACCAGAGCCCTGCATTTAGTCTCCTGCCATTGCAAACAAAACCCAGATTGTGTGGGGTGTGGTGGGGCCTACCTTTAATCCCAACACTTGGGAGGCAGAGGGAGGAGGATCATCATGAGTTCATGGCCAGCCTGAGATTACATAGTGAAACCCTGCCTCAAAAAAACAAATAATAACAATAATAAAATCCAGACGCATGAGCTACTTTTCCATCTGGCTTTACATGGGCAATCAAACCTGGGCCATCAGGCTTTGCAAGGAAGCACCTTTAACGGCTGAGCCATCTCCCCAGCCCAGTGGTCAGTTTTCCTTCATGCTGTTTCATGTTTCACTGTGTGGTTCTATCCTCCTGTAGGGCCTTATCTTCAGGTGAATCCAGCTGCTGGAAGGAGGAAGAGGATGGAGAAAATGCACCTTCCTGTTCAGCCTTAACTGGAAAATACCACACAACACTTCTGTTTGTTAGAACCAGAACGCCTCCATTTTTTTTTTTTTTTTTTTTACTCTGACAGCTATTTTACAATGCGTTCCCAGAAGCAGCCAGGCCACCCATCTCAATTGCAGAACAATGTATGAATTGCTATTTCCCTGAAATGGCCTGAACCACCAGTCTAATTGCTATTTCCTTGTAGTGGCCCAGACTACCTGTCTAACTGCTGTTTCCCTGAAGTGAACCAGACCCCTAAGCAGAATGCCCTGCAATGGAAGAATTCCACTGATCCCACTGCCCCTATAAAAGTCCCTAGTATGGAAGAAGTCCAGTGATCCCACTGCCCCTATAAAAGTCCCTAGTCTGGAAGAGAAGTTGCTTGGACCTGCTGGCCAGCTCATCTCCAGCTTTCCTGAATAAAGCCCATCTCTGCTGTTGAGCTGAGTCTCGTTTCATTTTCTGCTCATTCCTAACACTTCTCTCGATCCTACAGACCAGGAGCAGAAGGAAGTGTAGCTGGGGGACAGAAGTGGGGAGAAAGGGCCAGTGGCAACTCTTCTTTAAAAGGGCAGCACAAATTTTGGCAAACAGCTAGCTATTTCTATGAGCAGTCTGACGCTTCCTTTGGCTCTGCCACCTCTTCCGCAATGGACCCTGAGCCTTGGAGGACGTGATAGAGATGTTTCAGTGCTGAACTGTTTGCAAATAAATAAATAAAATATTTTTTAAAAAAGACTTTAAAAAATCTTTTTTCTTTTGTTTGTTTTGTTTTTCAATGTAGGCTCTCTCTCTCTAGCCAAGGCTGACCTGGAATTCACGATGTATTTTCAGGATGGCCTTGAACTCACAGCAATCCTCCTACCTCTGCTTGCTGAGTGCTGGGATTAAAGGTGTGCACCACCACACCCGGCTTCATTGATTTATTTGAAAGAGAGAAGTGTACAGAGAGCACGGGTGTGCCAGGGCCTCCTGCCACTACAAACAAACTCCAGACACATGCATCACTTCGAGCATCTGGATTTACATAGGTAATGCGGAATCAAACCCAGGCCGTCAGGCTTTGCAAGCAAGTATCTTTAACCTCTGAGCCATCTCGCCAGCCCCTAGAAGACATTTTCATGGGCATAGCCTCTCCTTTTAGCCAAAGAGCCATCCGTGGAAGCTTCCCTCTGGAGTCTATGACCTTTCAAGCCATAGGCTTATGACGTGGTTCTCAGTACCAGGTATGAATTCCCTCCTACGAAGCCAGCCTCGTGTCTAATCAGAGCAGGTCATTAGTGCCATAGCCTGTGTGCCACTATTGCCCCAGTGTGTACACCTTGCCTGGCTGGTTGCATTTGTAGCCTGCAGGACCTTGCTTGTTCACACTGTTGGTGATCTTTATCCCCCAGTAGCTCACCTTACACTTTCCAGCACTGTGAGAACGTTTCAGATCCAGCATGACCGCTCAATGTCCTGTGACTGCCGCCTGTGGTGTCTTTAGCCATAGGGTCTTATCATTTAGTTCTGGTGAGTAATCAAATGCTTTGACAATTGTATGTATGATTTTGGGGCCTCATGGACCTCCCCAGCTAACAGTTCACTGTAGGGAAGGGGGTGTTGCAGTCAGGTTTGCATTGCTGCCAGAAAACGCCCGACCAAGAGGAGCTTGTGGGGGGAAAGGGGGTTTATTTTGACTTAGAGACTCAAGGGAAAGCTCCATGATGGCAGGGGCAAATGATGACATGAGCAGAAGGTGGCCATCACCTCCTGGGCAACAACAGCAACAGGAGAGTGTGCCAAACACTGGCAAGAGGAAGCTGGCTATAACACCCATAAGCCCTTCACCAACAATGCACTGTCTCCAGGAGGCTTTAATTCCCAAATTGCCATCAGCTGGGAACCTAGCATTCAGAACACCTAAGTTTATGGGGGACACTTGAATCAAACCACCACAGAAGTAATCCAATTCTAGCACTGGGATTTACCACCAAGAATCTATGGTTTTTGTTTGTTTGTTTGTTTGTTTGTTTGTTTGTGTTTGATATTCAAGGTAGGATCTCACTGTAGCCCAGGCTGACCTGGAATTCACTCTGTACTCTCAGGGAGACCTCAAACTCCACAGCAATCCTCTTACCTCTGCCTCCCAAGTGCTGGGATTAAAGGCGTGTGCCACCATGCCTGGCTAAGAACCTATGGTTTAAAGGTAAAATTTTCTTCACCCCAGCAGGGTGCTTCTACCCAAACTATAGCCCATCTTTCTCTCCCTCTCCATCTCTCTCTCTTTAAGAGAGTTATATGCTGTTTTGTTTGGTTTGGTGGCGTCTCACACTAGCTCAGGCTGATCCGAAATGTTCATTCTATAGTCTCAGGCTGGCCTCAAAGTCATGGCGATCCTCCTACCTCTACCTCCTAAGGGCTAGGATTAAAGGCGTGCGCCGCCACACCTGTCTTTTAATCAAATGACCAAGGGGAAGGTTACTATAGTTCTGACTCATGCCAGCATTCATCTTGTGACTCTCCTCGTTCCTCTCCTTCCCTGACCCCTGTGCTTTCCACCTCTGTATTCTGTCCTCCATTGTCTGTCTAGTGTCCCCGTTGCTGATCCCTCCCTGTTTGTCTCTCTCCAAGCTTCATCCTTGCTTCCTGACCAGAACTACTGATGCTTACTACAACTCACAAACAAATCTAACCATTCTAAGGCCTGGAGAGATGGCTCAGCGGTTAAGCGCTTGCCTGTGAAGTCTAAAGACCCCAGTTCGAGGCTTGATTCACCAGGACCCACGTAAGCCAGATGCACAAGGTGGCACATGCATCTGGAGTTCATTTGCAGCAGCTGGAGACCCTGGCACACCCATTCTCTCCATCTATCTGCCTCTTTCTCTGTCGGTCACTCTCAAATAAATAAATAAATAATCTAACTATTTTACGTCAGGGTCCAAATCTGAGAAAGAACATGTAGCATTTGTATTTCTGAGCTTGTTGTAACCTCAGTATGATTTTTTTCCCCAGGTTTATCCATTTTTCTGAAAATTGTATAATTTCATTTTTTCCTTACCACTGAGTAGAATCAAATTGTGAATATGTATCAGTGGTAGTTTGAAAGTGTGTCTCCCCAATAGATTCAGGTGTTATTAAAATTGAGTTTGCATCATGTTCGAATCTCCAGGTCCCACATAGCCAGACACACAGTGACGCAAGCGTGCAAGGTCGCACATGTGCACAAGGGGGTGCACACGTCTGGAGTTCATTTGCAGTGGCTAGAGGCCCTGGAGCACCATTTTCTGCCCTCCTGTCTCTCAAAATAAAAAAAAAAAAGATAAATGGAGTTTGCAGCTTCTGTAGGAGGGAGGAGGCATGCCCTGGTGTGGATCTGAATTCCAGCCTAAGGTATGCAGATTGCATGCCTTCTGCCTGGGTTCCCTGCTGTCTGGCTGCCAGTTTTGCTCTTATTTGTGATGCTGGCTGTGTGGCTTCCTCTCTGCTTGGATCTGTGAAAGGAGCCAGCTTCTTCCACTACAGTGGAACTTCCCCTGGATCTGTAAGTTTCAAATAAATTCCTTCCTCCCATAACCTGTGTCCAGTTTGGAAGTTCACCCACAGTGTGGAACTGCCTATGACTGTACCACATCTTCATTATCCATTCTTCAGACAGTGGGCATCTAACCTGATTCCATTGCCTAGCTATTGTGAATGGAGCAACAACAAACATGGCTGAGCAGATATCTCTATAGTAAACAGCAGCTATATTAGTAAAGAGTAGTAGATATTTAGGGTATATATCAAGGAGTTGTATAGCTGGGTCAAATGGTAGATGTATTTTTAGATATTTTTAAAATATATTTTTTATTTACTTATTTGAGAGAAAGAAAGAGGGAAAGAATGGGCATGCCAGGGCCTTCAACCACCGCAAACAAACTCCAGGTGCATGCACCCCTCGTGCATCTGGCATACATGGGTCCTGGAGAATCGAACCAGGATCCTTTGGCTTTGCAGGCAAATGCCTTAACCTCTAAGCCATCTCTCCAGCCCCTATTTTTAGATTCTTGAGGAACTATCATACATATTGATTTCCTTAGTGGGGTACAAATTTGTACTTCCACCAACAGTGGGTGAGGGCTCCTCTTTCTCCACACCCTGCCAAGCATTTGTTGTCGTTTAATTTTATTTTCTGGTGATGATAACCTTTCTGACTGGAGTGAGATGGAATCTCCAATCAATTTAATTTGCATTTCCCTGATGGCTGAAGATGTTACGCTGAACATCTGTTTAGATGCTTATTGGCCACTCACATTTCTTCCTTTGAGAACTCTCTGTTCAGTTCCCTGCCTCATTTTTTGAGTGGATTGATTTTTTTTTTTTTTTTGCTTAGTTTTTTGAGTTTCTTGTATATTCTAGATATTAAATCTGAGATGAATAGCAGGTAAAGATTTTTGTTCCCATTCTGTGGTCTGTCTATTGATGGTTTGCTTAGCCATACAACAGCGTTTTAGTTTCATGAGACTGCAGTGGTTGAGTGTTTCTTATTCCCAGGACTTCTGGGTCTTAGTTCAGGACATCTTTTTTTTTTTGGAAAGAGACAGAGAGGGAGAGGAAGACAGATAGAGATGGGCAACGGCTAGCAGCCTCTCAGCCACTGTGAACGAAATCCAGATGCATGCGCCCCCCTTGTGGTCAACTGCGGCATTGCGCCCTTGTGTCACCGCATCTGGGTAAACTTGGGACCTGGAGATTGGAACCAGCATCTTAGGCTTAGGAGGCAGGCGCCTTAACCGCTAAGCCATCTCTCCAGCCCAAGGACGTCTTTATCTTAGACTGTTCTCCTAACTTTTTCTTCTAGTCATTTAGAGTTTCGATTTATAATTAAGGCCTTGATCATTTTTGAGTTTTTAAAAATTAATTAACTATTTATTTGCGAGAGAAAGAGGCGGGGGGGAGGGAAAATGGGTGCACCAGGGCCTCCAGCCACTGTAAACAAACTCCAGACGCACATGCCCCCTTGTGCATCTAGCTTACATGGGTCCTGGGGAATCAAACCTGGGTCCTTTAGCTTTGCAGACAAGTGCCTTTCCTGCTAAGCCATCCCTCCAGCCAGCCCCAAGGTTTTTTGTTTGTTTGTTTTGTTTTTCGAGGTAGGGTCTCACTCTAGCTCAGGCTGACCTAGAATTCATAGAATTCACTCTGTAGTCTAAGGGTGGCCTTGAACTCATGGAGATCCTCCTACCTCTGCCTCCCAAGTGCTGGGATTAAAGGTGTATGCCACCACACCCGGCTCTCCAGAGGGTTTTTTTGTCTTCTTTGTGGCCACCATGTTCCTGCCTTAGGTGCAGGATGGGACCAAAAGCAGCTGCTAAGATGGCTGGGTGTACTGCAATTTAAAAAAAATTGCTTTAAACTGGACGTGGAGGCGCACGCCTTTAATCCCAGCAATCGGGAGGCAGAGGTAGGAGGATCACCGTGAGTTCGAGGCCACCCTGAGACTACATAGTAAATTACAGGTCAGCCTGGACCAGAGTGAGACCCTAACTCGAAAAACAAAACAAAACAAAACAAAATAAAAATCCTCTGGAGTCCATCAACTCTAGGCTCCAACTTGTTATGAAAAGTGTAAAGATAGGCTGGAGAGATGGCTTTGTGGTTAAGAAGTTTGCCTGCAAAGCCAAAGGACCCAGGTTTGGATCCCCAGGACCCAAGTAAGCCAGATGCACAAGGTGGTACACGCATCTGGAGTTTGTTTGCAGTGGCTAGAGGCCCTGGCATGTCCATTCTATCTGCAATTCTCTCTCTCTTTCAAGTAAAAAAATTGGGAAAAAATTAAAGAAAGTGGAAAGTACAAGGAGTCTTTTGTTTTTCTTTTTGGTTTTTTCGAGGTAGGGTCTCACTCTAGCCCAGACTGACCTGGAATTCACTCTGTATTCTCAGGGTGGCCCTGAACTCATGGCAATCCTCCTACCTCTGCCTCCCGAGTGCTGGGATTAAAGGCGTGCGCCACCATGCCCGGCTCAATCTGTTTATTTATTTATTTACTTACTTATTTATTTATTTAAGACAGAGAAAGGGAGAGAGAGAGAAGAGAATGGGCACGCCAGGGCCTCTAGCTACTGCAAACAGACTCCAGACACATGCACCACTATGTGCATCTGGTTTACGTGGGTGCTGGGGAATCAAGCCTCGAACTGGAGTCCTTAGGCTTCACAGACAAGTACATAACAGCTAAGCCATCTCTCCAGGCCCTCAATCTGTTCATTTTTACATAAGTAAACAACAGCTAGAGATCAAGGGACTTGCCCATCCACATCACTTTTTTTAAGTATGTTATTTTTATTTATTTATTTGAGAGAGACAGAATGTGTGAGTGTGTGAATGGGTGTGCCAGGGCCTCCAGCCACTGCAAATGAACTCCAGACGCATGAGCCACCTTGTGCATCTGGCTTATGTGAGTCCTGGGGAATCAAACCTGGGTCCTTTGGCTTTGTAGGTAAGTACTTTAACCACTAAGCCATCCCTCCAACCCTTTTTTAAAAATTGTTTTGTTTTTCGAGGTAGAGTCTCACTCTAGCCCAGGCTGACCTGGAATTCACTACGTAGTCTCAGGATGGCCTCGAACTCATGGCGATCCTTCTACCTTTGCCTCCCAGTGCTGGGATTGAAGGTGTGCACTACCACACCTGGCTAATTTTTAAAAAATTTTTATTTATTGCTTTTTCTAACATGAAAAGAGTTCCTTCCTTTCTCAGTCCCATACCTCTTCCCTTAAATGGCATCATTAACTCAGCAAAGGAAATGAGTTGGGAACACAGGCACACAATCTGAGGGAAACTGTGTTGGAAGCAGGAAAAGGCAAAAGTGACAGTAGAAAGAGGATAATTCAGAGGCTGGCTCGGGAGACTTCAGGGGGAAGTTATTAACGGGAGGAAGTGGAAGGGACAGAGAGGTCACAGGTAATGAGCAAATGAGGAAAGCGCATGAGAAGACCGGAGGTCGGGTAAGGAGAAAGAATAAAAAGGAACTAAACTGATCTGCTCCTATAGAGAAATGGCAGATGACTACAGCAGGAGCCTGGCAAAAATGAACTGCAAAATAAACACTGATCAGAAGGGGGAAAAAAGTAAAGGAGATTTCTCCTTCAGATGTATTTATCTTGGGAGAAAAAAAAGATGTGACAAGAAAAAAAAGAGAGAGAGAGGTCTTTCAGGGCTGCCTAAGAAGTTACTAAAGGAAGAAAATAAAAAATACTGAGGCACTAGAGAGATGGCTTAGCAGTTATTATTAAGGCATTTGCCCGTGAAGTCTAAGGACTCAGGTTAGATTCCCTAGAACCCACTTAAGCCAGGTGCACAAAGTGGCAGATGTGTCTGGAGTTCATTTGCAGTGGCTAGAGGCCCCGGCATGCCCATTCTATCTGCATCTCTCTTGCGCGCACAAATAAATTAATATTTTTAAAAATACTAACTAAAATCCAGGTGTGGTAGCACACACCTTTAATCCCAGCACTCAGGAGGCAGAGGTAGGAGGATCGCCGTGAGTTGGAAGGCCAGCCTGAGACTACATAGTGAATTCCAGGTCAGCCTGACTAGAGTGAGACCCTACCTCGAAAAAACAAAGAAAAAAAAACTAACTAAAGGGTTGAGTTGGTAAAATACTTGCCTAATATGCAGGAAGCCCTCCATCTATCTGCAATTCTCTCTCTCTTTCAAGTAAAAAAATTGGGAAAATTAAAGAAAGTGGAAAGTACAAGGAGTCTTTTGTTTTTCTTTTTGGTTTTTTCGAGGTAGGGTCTCACTCTAGCCCAGACTGACCTGGAATTCACTCTGTATTCTCAGGGTGGCCCTGAACTCATGGCAATCCTCCTACCTCTGCCTCCCGAGTGCTGGGATTAAAGGCATGCGCCACCATGCCCGGCTCAATCTGTTTATTTATTTATTTACTTACTTATTTATTTATTTAAGACAGAGAAAGGGAGAGAGAGAGAGAGAATGGGCACGCCAGGCCTCTAGCTACTGCAAACAGACTCCAGACACATGCACCACTATGTGCATCTGGTTTACGTGGGTGCTGGGGAATCAAGCCTCGAACTGGAGTCCTTAGGCTTCACAGACAAGTACATAACAGCTAAGCCATCTCTCCAGGCCCTCAATCTGTTCATTTTTACATAAGTAAACAACAGCTAGAGATCAAGGGACTTGCCCATCCACATCACTTTTTTTAAGTATGTTATTTTTATTTATTTATTTGAGAGAGACAGAATGTGTGAGTGTGTGAATGGGTGTGCCAGGGCCTCCAGCCACTGCAAATGAACTCCAGACGCATGAGCCACCTTGTGCATCTGGCTTATGTGAGTCCTGGGGAATCAAACCTGGGTCCTTTGGCTTTGTAGGTAAGTACTTTAACCACTAAGCCATCCCTCCAACCCTTTTAAAAATTGTTTTGTTTTTCGAGGTAGAGTCTCACTCTAGCCCAGGCTGACCTGGAATTCACTACGTAGTCTCAGGATGGCCTCGAACTCATGGCGATCCTTCTACCTTTGCCTCCCGAGTGCTGGGATTGAAGGTGTGCACTACCACACCTGGCTAATTTTTAAAAAATGTTTATTTATTGCTTTTTCTAACATGAAAAGAGTTCCTTCCTTTCTCAGTCCCATACCTCTTCCCTTAAATGGCATCATTAACTCAGCAAAGGAAATGAGTTGGGAACACAGGCACACAATCTGAGGAAACTGTGTTGGAAGCAGGAAAAGGCAAAAGTGACAGTAGAAAGAGGATAATTCAGAGGCTGGCTCGGGAGACTTCAGGGGAAGTTATTAACGGGAGGAAGTGGAAGGGACAGAGAGGTCACAGGTAATGAGAGCAAATGAGGAAAGCGCATGAGAAGACCGGAGGTCGGGTAAGGAGAAAGAATAAAAAAGGAACTAAACTGATCTGCTCCTATAGAGAAAATGGCAGATGACTACAGCAGGAGCCTGGCAAAAATGAACTGCAAAATAAACACTGATCAGAAGGGGGAAAAAAGTAAAGGAGATTTCTCCTTCAGATGTATTTATCTTGGGAGAAAAAAAAGATGTGACAAGAAAAAAAAGTGAAAGAGAGAGAGAGGTCTTTCAGGGCTGCCTAAGAAGTTACTAAAGGAAGAAAATAAAAAATACTGAGGCACTAGAGAGATGGCTTAGCAGTTATTATTAAGGCATTTGCCCGTGAAGTCTAAGGACTCAGGTTAGATTCCCTAGAACCCACTTAAGCTAGGTGCACAAAGTGGCAGATGTGTCTGGAGTTCATTTGCAGTGGCTAGAGGCCCCGGCATGCCCATTCTATCTGCATCTCTCTTGCGCGCACAAATAAATTAATATTTTTAAAAATACTAACTAAAATCCAGGTGTGGTAGCACACACCTTTAATCCCAGCACTCAGGAGGCAGAGGTAGGAGGATCGCCGTGAGTTGGAAGGCCAGCCTGAGACTACATAGTGAATTCCAGGTCAGCCTGACTAGAGTGAGACCCTACCTCGAAAAAACAAAGAAAAAAAAACTAACTAAAGGGTTGAGTTGGTAAAATACTTGCCTAATATGCAGGAAGCCCTCCATAAATACATACATAACATATGTATATACATACATACATACATGCACACACACACACACATACATACACATATACACGCACACACACCTATATATCCAGCACTGTATAGACCTGGGTCCACAGAGCTGTGGTCCCAGCACTTGGAACGTAGCCAGGAGAATCAGAAGTTCAGGGTCATTCTTTACTATAGAGTGAATTTGCAGCCAGCCTGGGCTGCAGAAGACCCTGTCTCAAAACAAAAAAAATTGCATGAAAGAACAAAGTTCCAGAAGAAAGGGAAAAAATTTTGAAACTATCATGTGCCAGGAGAGATGGCGTAGCAATTAAGGCGCTTGCCTGTGAAGCTTAGTGACCCAGGTTCAATTCCCCAGGACCCACATAAGCCAGATGCACAAAGTGACGCATGTGTCTGGAGTTTGTTTGCTATGGCTAGAAGCCCTGGAGTGCCCATTCTCTCTCTCTCTCTCTCTCTCTCTCTCTCTCTCTGCCTTTTCCTCTCTCTCTGTCCTCAAATAATGATAATCCCCCAAATAAATACTAATTCTTGAAACAATGGTTTGTATATGAAGCATCCCCTAAAAATGTTTTGTGTATTAAAGGCTTGGCCCCTGATGGAGGTGCTAATTTGGGAAGTTTTGGAAACCTTACGAGGTAGAGCTTACCTGAGGAAATAGGTCACTTGGGTTGTGTCTTTGAGAGCTGTGTCTTGTCCTGTCCCTCTGGGACTCTGCTTCCTGCTCACAACGAGAGAAACAGCAATGTTTCTTTTTCTTGTCTTTTATTTATTTGAGAGAAAGAGGCAGAGAAAAAGAGAGAGAGGGAATGGGTGTGCTAGGGCTTCTAGTCACTGCAAATTCCAGACACATGTGCCACCATGTGTGTCTGGCTCACATGGATACTGGGAAATCGAACTAGGGTCCTTAGGCTTCCCAGGCAAGTGCCTTAACCACTAAGCCACCTCTCTAGCCCAACGATGCTTCTTTATGACTTCCCAAGGGGAGCCAGTAAACCATACAGAGGACCAAAACCTTTTCAACATCCACCAAAATAAGTCTTTCTTCCTTTTAATTTGTTCTGTCCAATGTTGTCATGGGGAAGAAATGTCTGACATATTAATATAATACTAGAATATTCCACCTAAAACATGCCTCTTCAGCTAGTGAGTTATTTTGAGCTAATGGCAATTGACACCCAGCAGAAACAGTAAAGGCTCTTACCTCCTCCTCTCTACCTAAAAATAGAGTATAATGTATCCCTTTGTAAAGGAAATTTGCATTTATACAGGCAGTTTCCACTTGTAAAGGAAGAGAGCCATTTTAGGAAAAAACTCATCTCACCTGAGACGCTCCTAGGTGCAACCTAGACCCTGCCTGCCACTCATCTCCTGTCTCCTCCCACTAGACCCTGCCTGCCACTCATCTCCTGTCTCCTCCCACTAGACCCTGCCTGCCACTCATCTCCTGTCTCCTCCCACTAGGCCCTGCCTGCCACTCATCTCCTGTCTCCGCCCACTAGGCCCTGCCTGCCACTCATCTCCTGTCTCCTCCCACTAGACCCTGCCTGCCACTCATCTCCTGTCTCCTCCCACTAGACCCTGCCTGCCACTCATCTCCTGTCTCCTCCCACTAGACCCTGCCTGCCGCTCATCTCCTGCTCACTCCCTCCTGTTTCCTGTTTCCGCCCACTAGACCCTGCCTGCCACTCATCTCCTGTCTCCTCCCACTAGACCTTGCCTGCCACTCATCTCCTGTCTCCTCCCACTAGACCTTGCCTGCCACTCATCTCCTGTCTCCTCCCATTACTGCCTTCCTCATCAAGAGGGCAAAACAGAACCTGGCTGGTGGCACATGCCTTTAATCCTAGCACTTGGGAGGCAGAGGTAGGAGGATTGCCGAGAGTTCGAGGCCACCCTGAGACTACATAGTTAAAAAAAAAAAAAAAAGAGGCCAGAACACACTTCCCCTTGAATATAACCCTTGGTCTTCTCGTGTTTTTTTTCACTTCTTTGGGAAACTATTATAAATTCATAAGTATATAATTAAACTGGTATTCTGTGATTAGTCTGTTTGGTTTTGTTTTTGTTTTTTTTGTTTTTGTTTTTTTGAGGCAGGGTCTCACTCTACCTCAGGCTGACCTGGAACTCACTATGTATTCTCAGGGTGGCCTCGAACTCACAGCAATCCTCCTACTCTGCCTCCAGAGTGCTGGGATTAAAGGCGTGCGCCACCACGCCCGGCTTGATTAGTCTTTTTGACACTCATTTCTAGAGTCCCATTTGAAACTATGAAGGAAGAGGGCAAAGTCTTTTTTTGCCAAAATTTTGGCAAAACTACTAACCCATAGCTGAGACACCAACTTGCTTCAGAGGCTGAAGCTGAAATCCAAATCTTGAGACTAAAAAAGCAAAGGATAAAAATTCAGGTCTAGGGCTGGAGGGATGGCTTAACGGTTAAGACACTTGCCTGCAAAGCCAAAGGACCCAGGTTCAAATCCCCAAATCCATGTAAGCCAGCTGCCCAAGGTGGCACATGCATCTGGAGTTTGTTTGCAGCAGCTGGTGGCCCTGGCACGCCCATTCTCTCTCTCATTCTTTCTGCCCTTCTCTCTCTCTCAAATATAAATCAAAATAAAATAAGTTCAGGTCTGAGGAGATGACTCAGTGGCTAAAAGTGCTTGCTATGCAAGCACAAGGGCCGGAGAAAGTCTGAGACCCTCTGAGCTCAGTTCCACAGCTCCCACATAAACAGCTGGCTGTGGTCATGCCTGCCTGTAACCCCAGTCCTGTGAGGAGCAGAAACAGGAGGATCCTTAGGGCTCAGAGAAACTGCAGCTCTGGGTTCAGAGAGAGACTCCGACTCAAGCAGCTATGTGGATGAGGTATAAAAGAGGACATCTGATGTTCTCCACTGGCCTCTGCGCATGCATCTGTGCACACCACACTACACATGCATACACACACATAAAGATAAAAAGTCTTGGGCTGGAGGGATAGCTTAGTGGTTAAGGCGCTAGCCTGAAAACTAAAGAGACCAGGTTCGATTCCCCAGGACCCACATAAGCCACATGCACAAGGTGGTGCATATGGCTGGAGTTCATTTGCAGTGGCTGAAGGCCCTGATATGCCCGTTCTCGCTCTCTCTAACTATCTACTCCTCCCCTCTCTTTCTGCCTCTTTCTCTTTCAAATAAAACTAAAATATAAGGGGCTGGAGAGATGGCTTAGCGGTTAAGACATTGCCTGCAAAGCCAAAGGACCCAGGTTCAATTCCCCAGTATAGACATGAGCCAGATAGACATGCATTTGGAGTTTGTTTGCAGTGCCTCTCTCTCAATAAATAATTAATTTTTTTAAAAAATTAAATTTATAAAATTAAATTTATAAAATAAAATATAAAAAAAGATAAAAATTCTTAATCAAAACCGGGTGTGGTGGCACACGCCCAGCTAAAAAAAAATCTTAAGTCAGTCTCCTGGATTTTTTCTGGAGGGGCTGAGGGTTGAAGATGAGTTGTAAAATTCTCTTTGTCTTTTTCATTTTCAAATCTGCATTACAAGGGGAGAGCTGTCTAAGTTTACTTCTCTAATTGTGACTTATGAATGTATTGAGTAGTCACTGGCCTCCCCGAAGGTCACTGGTTTCCGTTGCTTCTCTTTGCTCTACTATACTTACGTGTAATGAGCAGAATAATCTTGGAGTAAAATGTATAGGCCTGCCGTTCAAGCCAGCCTCATAGACTGTGGAGACACACCAAACCAGACCTACGTTTGTTTAGACTGGTTTTCTGTGGATCACCAATCAAAAAAATTAAAGAAAAAAAACTGGGCTGGAGAGATGGCTTAGCTGTTAAGGTGCTTGCCTACAAAGCCAAAGGACCTGGGTCAACTCCCAAGGACCCAAGTAAGCCAGATGCACAAGGTGGTGCACGCGTCTGGAGTTCTTTTGCAGCGGCTGCCTCTTTCTCTCTCTCTCTCTCCCCCCTCTCTCTTTCTCAAATAAATAAATAAAAATAGCCAGGCGTGGTGGTGCACGCCTTTAATCCCAGCACTCGGGAGGCAGAGGAAGGAGGATTGCTGTGAGTTCAAGAACACCCTGAGACTACATAGTGAATTCCAGGTCAGCCTGAGCTAGGGCAAGACCCACCCTACCTAGAAAAACCAAAATAAATAAATAAATAAATAAATAAATAAATAAATAAATAAATAAAATATCGGTGTGCCCATTCTCTCTCTCGCCCTCTCCCTTTCTTAATAAATAAATAAATAATTTTAAAAATCTTTATAAAAAACTTAGATGAACTGAGGGCTGGAGAGATGGCTTAGGGGTTAAGGCGCCTGCCTCCTAAGCCTAAGAACACTGGTTCCAATCTCCAGCGGTTCCAATCTCCAGGTCCCACGTTTAGCCAGATGCAAAGTGACACAAGGGCACAATGCTGTACTTGTCCACAAGGGGGCGCACGCGTCTGAATTTCATTCACAGCAGCTGAGAGACTGCTGGCACGCCCATCTCTATCTGTCTTCCTCTCCCTCTCTCTCTCTCTCTCTCTCTCTCTCTCTCTCTCTCTCTCAAAAAAAAAATAATAACTTAGATGAATCATGGTATATTGTCATTATTTATGAAACTTGTTAGTAAAAAAAATGTTAAAAAAAACTTGGATGAGATTTTCCCCTTTATCTATGGTGCTATAAAAGTTGCCACAGCGACCATTACGATCTCTTGTACCCAGTCCGGTTTTGGCTAGCCGAGTGGCCTGGGATATCAATCATCAGGTGACCAGCAACGAGCCACAAAGTGCTCGGTCAGCATTTCCTTTCTTTAACTGAGCTAGCTGTCAGTGGAGTGTGCCTGAACAAAGAGTTCCAGCCCACGAGAAGTCCTCTCATTTTGTTCCCTTGTTTGTGCTGGAAAAAGTCCCATCTCAATGTCACCTACCTGGTAACCTAGATGAGCGGGTCTGTGCCGGAAGTCACCTCGCTTCTGTGAGAGACGCATGTGTTCCTGCCTCCTGGGATCATGAAGGTCAGTGCTTTTTTGTTCATTTATTTAGTTGTTATTATTTCTAGACAAGGTCTTGAGAGGGAGTCAGGTAGCTTTGTCAGGCAGTTAGGGTGACTGGGCCCCTGAAAGTAAAAAGCAGGAATGTCCCTGGGATTTGCTAGAGATCAGAGAAGCTGCCTTCTCCTTACCTAGATGTCTACCCACAAACAACCTGAGTCCCTCCTGGGAGGGAGGTCCTCTTTCCTAGAATTTAAATCGAATCCTGACATTGTGGTTGGTCAAATTCAGCCCCCAGGAATTGGCATCACGTTAACCTCTAGCCAAGACCAATCGGCTCTCTCCAGCTAACCTGAGCTGGAAGGTAGGGCCCACCACCATCAAGTTATAAATATATTTACCAGGGGAGTGCGAGCTCTCTTGGCTGGCCCATCCTCACTCCCATAAGCGCTCTCTAACCCCTCCTGTCTCCACATGGCAGGAGCAATCTGCAGTTTCTTCTCTTTCCTTCTCTTAATCTAATAAAGTCTCTCTAAACCTTACCCCCTGGTCTGTGGATTTTAATTCTTTCAAATTAATACGCCAATGGGCTAGAAAGTTTGCTTACTGGTTAGGACACTTGCCTACAAAGCCAAAAGAACCGGGGTTGATTTCCCTAGGACCCACGTAAGCCAGATGCACAAGGTGGTGCATGTGTCTGGAGTTCATCTGCAGTGGCTAGAGGCCCTTGTATGCCCATTCTTTCTCTCTTTCTCCCTCTCCCTCTCTGTCTATCAAACAAATAAATAAAAATTTTTTTAATGTTTTTTTTTTAATTCATAAGACAAGAATCCAGGGTATTCTAAATTTATTAGTGCACTGGAGTTTTGGTGTAATGGCAAGGAACCCCCCAAATTCCTATTACAGTCCCATGTAGCTCAAGCTGGCCTCAAACTCACTATGTAGCTGAGTATAACCTTGAACTCCTGATCCTCCTGCCGCCCCTCCCAAGTGTTGGGATTACCAGCATACACAGTCACTTTGAATCATGGGTTGTTGCTTTCTATATTTAGAAATTACTCTGGATCGGGCTGGAGAGATGGCTTAGTGGTTAAGGCGCCTGCCTGCTAAGCCTAAGAACCGGGTTCCAATCTCCAGCGGTTCCAATCTCCAGGTCCCACGTTTAGCCAGATGCAAAATGACGCAAGGGCGCAATGCCGCACTTGACCACAAGGGGGCGCACACATCTGGATTTCATTCACAGCAGCTGAGAGACTGCTGGAGCACCCATCTCTATCTGTCTTCCTCTCCCTCTCTCTCTGTCTCTCTCTGTGTCTCTCTCCAAAAATAAATAAAATAATTTTAAAAATTAAAAAGAAATAACTCTGGATCTTTGGATTAAGGCAGTTTCTCCTGTGCTCTTACTGGGGATGTGACTTGGAATCACACTGGTCCCCAGGACCCATGTAAGACAGATGCCCAAGGTGGCACGTGCATCTGGAGTTCGTTTGCAGCAGCTGGAGGCCCTGGTGCACCCATTCAGTCTCTCTCTCTCTCTCAGTCCTTTGGTTTTGCAGACAAGAGCCTTAACAGCTAAGCCATCACTCCAGCCCTTAACTGGCAATTCTCATTTGCAGAAGACGAGTAAGAATCTGTTCTCCCTGTAACAGGATATGATTGGAAACCTCATTATATCAACTAGCCTTTGCCTGGGGTGTCATACTTGAGCATAATAAAACCAGACAGTTTTAAGAAATCAAGATTGATTTTTCTGGAACCATCCCTTATAAAGCCCCTCAGAATACCGATCTAGTTTATGGCTCGTTGGACGCCACACCTTACAGGTAAATAGGAAGTAAGAGGGTCACTTAGTTATAGACCCAGGAATGTTTCTAAGTTGAGATGCTAAAAAACACTATTTTCAGAACTGGGCGTGGTGGCTCATGCCTTTAATCCCAGCACTTGGGAGGCAGAGGTAGGAGGATTGCTGTGAGTTCGAGGCCAGCCTGGGACTATAGAGTATGTTCCATGTAAGCCTGGGCTAGAGTGAGACCCTACCTTGAAAAATCCAAATAAATAAATATAAATAAATTATTTCGGGACATCAAAAAGAGAATTCAGCCCAGCATGGTGGTGCACACCTTTAATCGTAGCACTCAGGAGGCAGAGGTAGGAGGTGTCTGGAGTTTGTTTGCAGTGGGTAAAGACCCTGGCATACTGATTTCTCTCTCTCTCTCTCAATGCTAATAAATAAATAAAAATAAAATCTAAAGAAAAAGTCTCCTTTGGCTATTTTGGTTGAACTGGCATTTATATGTCAACAAGAAAGTATTTTACAACCTTAATAGATTGTCAGATTCTAGATCTGTCTTTGCAGACTGAGTCCTATCAATTTTTACGTTTTCTTTCTTTCTTTCTTTGTTTTTTCAGTAACTGACATTTCCAATTTTCCTTTCACCTTCCTGATTTTGCACCTCTGAGAACTAGAACCTGATTGCCCAGATCTGGATGGTACTATTTTAAAAAAGAAAGAAGAAAGAAAGAAAGAAAGAAAGAAAGAAAGAAAGAAGGTTAGGGAGGGAGGGAGGGAGGGAGGAGAACGAACGAACTTCAGGATGAAATCAGATACTTCCGTGTTCTACTCTGAGAAATACGCATGACGGTGACACCAGGGACACCATGCCCACCTCACCAGAGACGCTCAAGCTACAGGCCAGGAAGTGCGCTCGCTTGCCACTCCTTGGCCTCAGCCCACCATCTACGGATGCTTTGTTTCCCACGTCCAGAAATCACCTGATTCATTGCCCTCTGGACTCTAATCTGGGTTATAATTTGTTCTAACCACTAACCTTTGATTTTCTTTTGCTTCCGTAGAAATGCCCCTAATTAAGTGCCTGCTTTGCTAGCACCGTACCACAACCTATCATAGGGCGGCATCCTTGGCCCACTTTGTGAAGCCATCTGCTGAAGTGGGACACAGCTGTTTGGGTAGACTGATGGGTTCCAAGGTCTGAGAGACTGGTTCAATAAGAAGAGCAATGTTTCAATTTGACCTTGTCTCCTCACTCACCCGTGTTCAGCCTTTGTTTCCTCGCCTTTGGCAGATCTTACCATGCAAGCCTTAAATTGGAGGGTCTCCTTTTCTCTTCTGATACCAAGCTCTTTTGTTGGTGGTGGTGTTGGGTTCTTTGGGGTGTGTGTGTTTCTAATTTTTAAAAATTTAAAATTTTTTATTTATTTGAGAGATAGAGGCAGATAGAAACAGAAAAAGAACCGGGCATGGTGGTGCCCACCTTTAATCCCAGCACTTGGGAGGCAGAAGTAGGAGGATTGTTGTGAGTTCAAGGCCACCCTGAGACTACACAGCCTGAGCTAGAGTGAAACCCTACCTCAAAAAAAGCAAAAATAGGGCTGGAGAGATGACTTAGCAGTTAAGGCGTTTGCCTACAAAGCCAAAGGATTCCCCCCTCCCTCCCTTCCTCTCTTTCTCTTTCTGCCTCTTTCTCCTTCTCAAATAAATAAATAAATAAATAAAAAATAAATTTTTAAAAAAACAAAAATATTTTATTTTATTTTTATATGTTTATTGATTTGCAAGCAGAGAGAGAGAGAGAAGAGAGACACACAGAGAGAGAAAATGGGCACACCAAGGCCGCTAGCCACTGCAAATGAACTCCAAACGCATGTGCCCCTTGTGCATCTGGCTTATATGAGTCCTGGAGAATCAAACCTGGGTCCTTTGGCTTTGCAGGAAAACACCTTAAATGCTAAGCCATCTCTCCACCCTTTTAAACTTATTTTTATTTGAGACACAGAGAGAGAGAGAGGGAGGGAAAACGAATGAGCACACCTGGGCCTCTAGCCACTGCAAACGAACTCCAGATGCATGCGCCACCGTGCGCATGTGGTTTACATGGGACCTGGAGAATCGAACCTCGGTTCTTAGGCTTTGCAGGCAAGTGCTTTAACCATTAAGCCATCTCTCCAGACCAAATATATATATATATATATATATATATATATATATATATTATTATTCATATATATATGAATAAGGTGGACAGCAATAGAGAAAGACATGCAAGTTGGGCATGGTGGTGCATGCCTTTAATCCTAGCACTTGGGAGGCTGGGGTAGGAGGATTGCTGTGTGTTCTAGGCCAGCTTGAGACTAATTCCAGGTCAGCCTGGGCTATAACAAGACTCTACCACTAAAAACAAACAAATAAATAAATAAATGACACTCAGCATTGACCTCTGGCCTCCACAGGCAAAAGCATACAAGTGTGAATGTCCACCCACACATAGGACTATGCACACACACACACACACACACACACGTTAAAAATATCACCCACACATAGGTCTATGCACACACATACACACACACACATGTTAAAAACATCACCCACACATAGGTCTATGCACACACACACACATGTTAAAAATATCACCCACACATAGGACTATGCACACACACGCACATAGGACTATGCACACACACACACACATGTTAAAAATATCACCCACACATAGGACTATGCACACACACGCACATAGGACTATGCACACACACACACACGTTAAAAATATCACCCACACATAGGACTATGCACACACACACACACACACATGTTAAAAATATCACCCACACATAGGACTATGCACACACATACACATGCACATGTTAAAAATAACTTTTGGGTTTTTTTTTGGTTTTTCGAGGTAGGGTCTCACTCTAGCCCAGGATGACCTGGAATTCACTCTGTATTCTCTGGGTGGCCTTGAACTACAGTGGTCTTCCTACCTCAGCCTCCCGAGTGCTGGGGTTAAAGGAGTGCACCACCACCCCCAGCTAAAAATAACTTTTTAAAAAGTAACTGTTTGCTTTGCAGTGGTCTGGAAGAGAAAGAGGAAGTAGCTGAAGTCCTAATTTCCCCTTCCAGAACACACCCCTGAAGACCTCGCTTCCTCCACTAAACCTCACCTCCTAACTGCCCACTACTTCCTCATGAGCACATAGAGCTTCTTACTGATACAAACCCCAGATACATGCACCACATGGTGTGTCTGGCCTTTCTTGGGTACTAGGGAATCAAACCCGTACCAGCAGGCTTTGAAAGAAACGCCTTTAATGCCGAGCCATCTCCCCAACATCTCCTTGTGCATCTGTCTTATGTGAATGCTGGGGAATTGAACCTGGGTCCTTTGGCTTTGCAATTAAGTACCTTAACCGCTAAGCCATCTCTCCAGCCCTATTTTTATTTATGTATTAGAGACAGAGAGAGGAAGAAAGAGAGAGAAAGAATGGGCGTGCCAGGGCCTCTAGCTATTGCAAACAAACTCCAGATGCATGTGCATCTGGCTTATGTGGGACATGGAGAATCAAACCTGGGTCCTTAAGCTTTGCAGGCATGCACCTTAACTGCTAAGCCATCTCTCTAGCCCTAGAATTTTTTTTTTAATGAGAAATATAAGAGCAACTCAGCTACCTTTCCTCTTTAGCTTAGAATTAAATTTTTTCCCTTAAAAAATTTTTATTTTATTTATTATTATTATTATTATTATTATTATTATTATTGGTTTTGCAAGGTAGGGTCTCACTCTAGCTCAGGCTGACCTGGAATTCACTATGTAGTTTCAGGGTGGCCTCAAACTCACGGTGATCTTCCTACCTCTGCCTCCTGAGTGCTGGGATTAAAGGCGTGCGCCACCACGCCCGGCTTCCCTTTTTTTTTAGATAGGATCTTATGTAACCCAGGCTGGCCTCAAACTTCGTATGAAATGAAGCGCGAGTGAGTCTCCTGCTTCCAACTCCCTCCCTGTGCCCCCCACATGCTGGGATTGCAGATGTGCACCATCGGTGCACCATCATGCCTCATTTTCTTTTTATTTCTTTTATTATTTTTTATTTTTTTTATTATTGACAACTTCCATAATTATAGACAATAAACCATGATAATTCCCTCCCCCTCACTTTCCCCTTCACAACTCCACTCTCTATCATACACTGCCCCCTCTCAATCAGTCTCTCTTTTCTTTTGATGGCATCATCTTTCCCTATCATGATGGTCTTGTGTAGGTAGTGCCAGGCACTGCGAGGTTATGGATATCCAGGCCTCTTTTTTTTTTTTTTTTTTTTTTTTTGAGGTAGGGTCTCACTCTAGTTCAGGCTGACCTGGAATTCACTCTGTATTATCAGGGTGGCCTTGAACTCACGACGATCCTCCTACCTCTGCCTCCCGAGTGCTGGGATTAAAGGCGTGTGCCACCACGCCCGGCTCCAGGCCTCATTTTATGCAGCACTGGAGACCCAACTCAGGGCTTCAGACCTGTGCTCCGCCACCTCTAGCTCTAGAATTAAAATGTTCACAAGAGACCTAGAAGTCATCTAGTGTCTCACTCAGCAGTCTCAAACTTTAATGGTTTCCAGGAAGCAAATAAAAAGTTTGTAAAAAACACAAATGGAAGGGTCTCTCCTCTAATTGCTCACTTAAGTTCGAGGCCACCCTGAGACTACAGAGTGAATTGCAGGTCAGCCTGGGCTAGAGTGAGACCCTACCTCGAAAACAAAAAACAAAACAAAAATAAATAAATAAAAGAGTTGAAGTGTTTGTCCCAAAGAGGCCTGGCACAGAGCCAAGACACGCATGCCATCTTCTGATTTTCACGTGCCATTTATACACATGCCCTATTGTTTCCTGTAACGCTCACCAACGCCCTGCACAACTCCCTCTGTCTTCGCTTGGCACTGGCCAGAATCTCAAATGTCAGTCTGCTGCTTCCGCCTCTCAGTCTGAACAGCAGATACACACTATGGCTGTGCAGTAGCCAGGTCCAGCCTGAGTCAGTCTGCTTACGTTTTTCTTTGTAGAAAATATTTTCTGAGGTCTACACACACATTTTTTCCCAAAATTCCCCAGCCTGCATTTTTGGTTTGGTAGAGATGAAAATAAAACTTCTTTTACTGACCTAGGTTTTCATCTCGGGACCCTGGAAACGAAACTGACAGGTAATTTGATAACAAGAGAAAATAAATTACGGGGGGGCTGGAGGGATGGCTTAGCGGCTCGATTCCCCAGGACCCCCCTAAAGCCAGATGCACAAGGTGGTTCGTGTGTCTGGGGTTCATTTACAGTGGCTACAGGCCCCAGTATGCCCATTCTCTCTCTTAAATAAATAATTTTGTTTTATGAGGCGGGATATCGCTCTACCTCAGGCTGACTTGGAATTCACTAAGCAGTCTCAGGGTGGCCTCGAACTCACGGTAATCCTCCTACCTCTGTCTCCCGAGTGCTGGGATTAAAGGTGTGTGCCACCACACACGGCTCAAAACAGCCAGAACTACTTTTTTTTTTTTTTTTTTTTTTTTTTTTTGGTTTTTAAAGGCAGAACTACATTTAAATAAAAACATTTTTATTTATTTGAAAGAAACAGTCAGAGAAGGGGTGAAAAGAATGGGCACACCAGGGCTTTTAGCAGCTGCAAACGAACTCCAGATGCATGTGCCCCTTGTGCATCTGACTTACATGGGTCCTGGGGAATCGAACCTGGGTCCTTTGGCTTTGCAGGCAAGCACCTGAACAGCTAAGCCATCTCTCCAGCACCCCCAAAATATTTTTTTAAAAAGAAAAGACTAAGGAGGTGGCTTGTTCCTTGTCCCTTTTTTTTTTTTTTTTTTTTTTTTTTTCCGTTTTGGTTTTTCGAGGTAGGGTCTCTCTCTAGCTCAGGCTGACCTGGAATTCACTATGTAGTCTCAGGGTGGCCTCGAACTCATGGCAGTCCTCCTACCTTTGCCTCCCAAGTGCTGGGATTAAAGGCGTGCACTACCACACCCACCTTTTTTTAAAAGTTTAATTTATTTATTTGACAGAGAAAGAGGGAGAGAGAGAGAATAGATACACCAGGGCCTCCAAGCACTGCAAACAAACTCCAGACACATGTGCCCCCTTGTGCATCTGGCTAAAGTGGGTCCTGGGGAATCGAACCTGGGTCCTTTGGCTTTGCAGGCAAATGCCTTAACCGCTAAACCATCCCTCCAACATCCCCTTTTTAAAATTTATTTTTTTTTATTTGCAAGCAGAGAAAGAGAGAGAGAGAGGGAGAGAGAAAGAGAGGAGGCAGACACAGAGAGAATGGGTGCACCATGACCTTTAGCCACTGTAAATGAACATATGCCTTCCCTTGTATATCTGGCTTACATGGGTACTAGGGAATTGAACCTGGGTCCTTTGGCTTCATAGGCAAGTGCCTTAACTGCTAAGCTATCTCTTCAGCCCAGTCCTTCCTTTTTGTGAGACAAGATCTCACGACAGCTCAGGCGGTCTTAGAACTCATGATCCTCCTGCCTGTCAAGTACTGGCTAGTTGGTATGGCCCACATCCAGCTCTTTATCCATGTCTATGGCTATACCAGAATACCCGACACTTCATAAAGTAATGCGGTTTATTTGGCTCATGATCCCAGTGGCTAGAGAGGCTAAGCAGCGTGGCTTTCCTGGCTGCGACACAACATGGCAGAGAAGCTGAAGGAACTGGCCATGTGCCGGAGCACAGCGATGGGTGCCTGCTCTTTTGTCACTCATGTAATTACACGACTCACTTTTGTGAAAGATTACTATTCTACGCTTAAGGGTGAGGCCCTCATGACCTAATTACTTTCCGCCAGGCCCCACCTCTGAAATGTTTCATCACGTCAACACCATCACCCTGGGGACCAAGCTTTCTAGAATATGAAGCTTTGTGGAAAAACTATTAGGCTAAGCGAAGCAAGAGGTGGTCGGAGCCTTTGGATGGGGGAGCTAGTCGTGGCAACGAGAAGAGAGCAGGTGAATGGTAATCAGTGCAGACAGGAGCAGCTCAGATGATCAGGGTTCTGTCATGGAGTACTGAGACACAGTTACCAGTAGAAGTTTCCTTTATAAATGTAGTTTTCCCTTATAAAGGGGGAAATTCACATCTACTTCAAAGTACTTAGGGGAACACAACTTTTCCCGTGTTTTCTGGTTCTTAATTTTATCCCAAAATAATCTATATACCAAAGAGACATATTTTGGGACTGAGGAGATGGAGGCAAGTGAATGAAGAGTTCAAGGTTATCCTAGGCTACATAGTTGAAGGCTAGACTAGGCTACACGAGCCCCTGTCTTAAAATATCAAAGAGGGCTGGAGAGATGGCTTCATGGTTAAGGCACTTGTCGCAAAGCCAAAGGACTCAGGTTCGATTCCCCAGAACCCACATAAGCCAGATACACAAGGTGGCACATGCATCTGGAGTTTGTTTGCAGTGGCTGGAGGCCCTGGCATGCCCATTTTTTTTTCTTTTTTTTTTTCTTTCTTTTTTATTTTTTGAGGTAGGGTTTCACTTTAGCTCAGGCTGACCTGGAATTCACTATGTAGTCTCAGGGTTGGCTTTGAACTCACACCAATCCTCCTACTTCTGCCTCCCAAGTGCTGGGATTAAAGGCGATCCTTCTACCTCTGCTCATGAGTGCTGGGATCAAAGGTGTGTGCCACCACGCCTGGCTTTATTTTATTTATTTATTTATTTTAATTTTTATTTATTTTAATTTGAGAGAGGGAGAGAAGGAAAGAATCAGATAGAGAGAGAGAATGGGCATGCCAGGGCCTCTAGCCCTACAAACAAACTCTAGATGCATGGACTACCTTGTGCATCTGGTTTATGTGGGTCCTGGGGAATTGAACCTGGGTCCTTAGGCTTAACCACCAAGCACCTTAACCAATAAGCCATTTCTCTAGCCCTACACCTTATTTATTAAGATAGGGTCTCATGCCTGAACCTAGAGCTCATCCATTCAGCTACACTAGCTGAGATTGGAACCCTGGGCACCCTCTGCCTCCTTCTCCCCAGCGCTGGGATTATAGGATGAACGACCATGTCGAGCATTTTTAAAATATATTTTAATATTTTATTTATTTGAGACACAGAGAGTAAGAGGCAGATGGAGCAAGAGAACATGGGTGGGCCAGGGCCTCGAGCCACTGCAGATGAACTCCTGACCCATGTGTCACATTGTGTATCTGGCTTATGTGGGTACTGGGGAATCGAACCTGGGTCCTTAGGCATCATAGGCAAGCGCCTAAACTGCTAAGTCATTCCTCCAGCCCACCCAGCATTTTTTTTTTAATATGGGTGCTGGGGACCCAAATTCAGGCCCTCATACTTGTACAGCAAGCACTTTACCCACTGAGCTAGCTCCTGAACCCCACTTTCTTTTTCCATGTGCTCCCTACCCTGAAGTCCTGCCTCACCACAGGTAACAAATGACCATGGGCTGTAACCTCTGGAACTGTGAGCCAGCATATCTCGTTCCTTTTTAAAAAATTTTTTTAAATTATTTTTATTTATTATTGGAGAGAGAGACAGAGAGAGACAGAGAGGGAGAGGGAGACAGATAGAGATGGGCGCGCCAGCAGTGTCTCAGCTGCTGTGAACGAAATCCAGATGCGTGCGCCCCCTTGTGGTCAAGTGCGGCATTGCGCCCTTGCGTCACTTTGCATCTGGCTAAACGTGGGACCTGGAGATTGGAACCGGGTTCTTGGGCTTAGCAGGCAGGTGCCTTAACCCCTAAGCCATCTCTCCAGCCCAACTCTTTCCTTTTTAAAATTTGTTTGTTTATTTATTTATTTATTTATTTATTTGAGACAGAGAAAGGGAGAGAGTGAGAATGGGCATGCCAGGGCCTCTAGCCACTGCAAATGAACTCCAGACACATGCGCCACCATGTGCATCTGGCTTATGTGGGTACTGGGGAATCGAGCCTTGAACTGGGGTCCTTAGGCTTTCACCACAGGCAAGCGCTTAACGACTAAGCCATCTCTCCAGCTTCCTCCCCGTTTTTTTTCTGGTTTTGGTCTTGTTGTTTTGAGGTAGGGCCTCACACTAGCCCAGGCTGACCTGGAATTCACTATGTAGTCTCAGGTGGCCTCGAACTCATAGTGATCCTCCTACCTTAGCATCCTAAGTTCTGGGATTAAAGCTTGACAAAAAAAAAAATATATATATATATATATATATATATATATACATACATACACACACACACACACACACACACACACACACACATATATGTATATGTGAACAGATCTGCCAGGTCAATGATTCTTATCAGGTGAGTTGAATAAACACAACGGGGCTGTTCTCATTTTGTTTTTCACAATGAATGCTACAACAAAAGGTCATGCCATCTGTAAAAGTAGCTCCAGGTGTGGTCTAACAGGTAGAGACATTTTTGGAAGGAACAGAAAAGCCAAGATCAGGGATGGCTTAGCGGTTAAGGTGCTTGCCTTCAAAACTAAAGGACCCAGGTTTGATTCTCCAGGACCCATATAAGCCAGCTGTACAAGGGGGTGCATGCATCTGGAGTTCATGTGCAGTGGCTGGAGGCCCTGGCATGCCCATTCTCTCCCTTCTCTTTCCCTATCTCTGCCTGTCTCTCTGTCAAATATATATATATCTTGGGGGCCGGAGAGATGGCTTAGCGGTTAAGGCACTCGCCTGCAAAGCCAAAGGACCCAGGTTCGATTCCCCAGGACCCACATAAGCCAGATGCACAAGGTGGCGCATGTGTCTGGAGTTCGTTTGCAGTGGCTGGTGCGCCCATTCTCTCTCTCTCTCCTTCTTTCTCTGTCATTCTCAAATAAATAAATAAATAATAAAACAAAAAGCTTTAAAAACATTATATATATATATATATATCTTAAAAGGAAAGCCGAGATCAGTAAGGAGGGCTCTGAAAGCAGATCTGACTGGGTGCCCTTTGACTGCTTGGGAGGAGCGCTGGCAGCCAAGGGGACACTAGAAGTCAAGGGACTTAGTCCAGGAGTAGGTGGCAAGAATGAATGGAGCCTCCACTGGTCTCTTTGCTGAAGCACTTTGTCCCTCAAGAGGGACAGTCAGCTGGCTGGCTAGGCAAGACAGCCTGTGTCAATTTTCAAGGACTCTCAGCATAGGAATATCTGAACACCGGAAGTACTTCTAAGACTGCAGGTCATCTTTGTGCTTTCTGCTTTTCCGCTCCCTCGATTCATGTGAGAGTAGAGACTACTTTCTCTTCCTTCCCCTCAACCTAATCCTTCGCTGTCAAATCATGCTGGCCAGCCAAGTGAGATTCCACTGGCTGGGCAGTGAATGGAGGCTAGAACCTAGCCAGCGATTCCCTCTTTTTTTTTTTTTTTTTTTTTTTTTTTTTTTTTTTTTTTTTGAGGTAGGGTCTCACTCTAGCTCAGGCTGACCTGGAATTCACTATGTACTCTCAGGGTGGCCTTGAACTCATGACGATCCACCTACCTCTGCCTCCCGAGTGCTGGGATTAAAAGCGTGTGCCACCATGCCTGGCAGCATTTCCCTCTTAAACGCTGTGTTAGAGGGGGTGTCTTGTCCTCTTTCACAGACCCCCCCCCATGATAAGAACTAGCTGCACCCACCACAGAAACCCTGCCTAGCATTTCTGAACACATCTAACACTCAGATGGTGTGATCATAGGACTGGCTGTCAACTTGACAGGTTCTAGAATCCGCCTACAAGACAAACTTCTGGACATGTCTGAGAGGAAGTTTCTAGATTAGGTTAATTGAGGTGGGAAGACCCACCTGACATGGGTGGCACAGTTCCATGGGCTAAGGTCCTAGACTGAATAAAAAGGAGAAAGCAAGGACTGGAGAGATGGCTTAGCAGTTAAGGTGCTTGCCTGTGAAGCCTAAGGACCCAAGTTCAATTCCCAGGACCTACAAAGACCAGATGCACAAGATGGCACATGATTCTGGAGTTTGTTTGCAGTGGCTGGAATCGTTGGCATGCCCATTCTGTCTCTCTCTATCTGCTTCTTTCTCTCACTCTCAAATAAATTTTTTTTTTTTTTTTTTTTTGTTTTTTTTGAGGTAGGGTCTCACTCTAGCCCAGGATGACCTGGAATTCACTATGTAGTCTCAGGTGAGCCTCGAACTTACGGTGATCCTCCTACCTTTGCCTCCCGAGTGCTGGGATTAAAGGGGTGCACCACCACACCTGGCAATAAATAATTTTAAAAAAGAAAAGGAGATAACAAGCTGAACAGTAGCATTTACCACTCTCTGTCCTGACTGCAGATGCAATGTGACCAGCTACTTCCTGCTCCTGCCACCATGCCTCCCTCACCATGATGGACTATATCCTTGAACTGTAAGCCAGAAGTCCTTCCTCCTTTAAGTTGCTGCTTGTCAGGTATTTCTTAAAAACTCCTCTTAAGTACCCTTTGGATTGTTGTAAGATTCTCTCTCCCTCTTTTTTAAGATATTTTTATTTTTTTTTTAAATTGACAATTTCCTTAATTGTAGACAATATCCCATGGTACTTCCCTCCCTCCCCCCAATTTCCCCTTTGAAACTTCACTCTCCATCATATATCCACCCCCCTCAATCAGTCTCTCTTTTCAGTTTGATGTCATGATCTTTTCCTCCTATTATAATGGTCTTGTGTATGTAATGTCAAGGCACTGAGAGGTCATGGATATCCAGGCCATTTTGTGTCTGGAGGAGCACGTTGTAAGGAGTCCTATTCTTCCTTTGGCTCTTACATTCTTTCTGCCCCCTCTTCCTCAATGGACCCTGAGCCTTGGAAGATGTGTTAGAGATGTTTCAGTGCTGAGCACTCCTCTGTCCCTTCTTCTCAGCACCATGGTGCCTTCTGAGTCATCCCAAGGTCACTGCCATCTGAAAAGAGAAGCTTCTCTAACCAAAAGTGAGAGTAGCATTAATATATGGGTATGGACATTAAGAGAAGTGCTTACTGGGCAGTTTGGTGAGCATAGTATATTCATTTATCTAAATACCAGCAGACGTTACACCCCTAGGGCTCATGACTACCCCTGTTGTAGGTTTTCAGTATCAGGGATGTGTTCCCTCCCATAGAGCAGGCCTCCAATCCAATTAGAGAGCAGTTGGTTTCCCCCATAACAGACATGCCACTATTGCACCCATTGGCTCATTTGGCCTGGCTGGTCAAGTTTAAAGTTTGCAATGTCCACTGTTGAGTACCTTCACTGGTGATTTCTCTCTCCCATTGAACTGCATGTAATGTAGTTTTTTCCAGCTTTCTGTCAGCTGGTCCACATGGAGGAGGCTTTCAGCTCAGCTCCAGCAGGATTTCTCAGTGACCTTGCAGCCCAAGTATGTGGAGTCTTTAGCAATAGGGTCTTACCATCTATTCCTGGTGGGAGACCAAGGGCCTCAGCAATGGCCTGTAATGTTTTGAGGGTATCTGTGACCTCCCTGGCCAACAACTCACTGGAAGGTATCCCATCCCTGGCACTGAAAAATTTCCAGTAACAATCTATGGCTTCTGAGTGTTCCATTGTAAAAGTAGGTTTCCATATGACTTATTTATAGCCTCTTAGATTTTGATTAACCCTCCCTCCAACTTTCCTTTACTCAATCTTCTCCTGACCTCACTTAGGCCTTTTCACCCCCATTAATCTGTTCTTCTACTTACATATATACAATACCATCCTATTAAGTCCCCCTCCCTCCCTTTCTATTCCCTTCATATCCCCTTTCTAGATTTCTGGCCTCCGCTACTGAGTTTTATTTTTACTCACATAGAAGTCCAATCATTTGTAGCTAAGATCCACATATGAGAGAGAACATGTGACGTTTGGCTTTCTGGGCCTGGGTTACCTCATTAAGTATAATCCTTTCCAGATCCATCCATTTTCCAAAAAATTTCATAACTTCATTTTTCTTTACTGCTGAATAGAACTCCATTGTATAAATGTGCCACATCTTCTTCAGTTGAGGGACATCTAGGCTCGTTCCATTTCTTAGCTCTTGTGAATAGAGTGGCAATAAACATGGTCTAGCAAGTATCTCTAAGGTAGTGAGACGAGTCCTTAGGATGTATGCCTAGGAGTGGTCTAGCTGGGTCATATGGTAAATCTATATTTAGCTGTCTCAGGAACCTCCACACTGATTTCCACAATGGCTGCACCAGATTGCATTCCCACCAGCAGTGTAGAAGGGTTCCTCTTTCTCCACATCCTCACCAGCATTTATGGTCATTTGTTTTCATGATGGTAGCCAATCTGACAGGAGTGAGATGGAATCTTAATGTAGTTTTAATCTGCATTTCTCTGATGACTAGGGATGTAGAACATTTTTTGTAGATGTTTATATGCTATCTGTATTTCTTCTTCTGAGGTGGCTATAGCTACCCGGACTTACATCAGGGTCCTCTATTCTGTTCCATTGATCTACATGTCTGTTTTTGTGCCAGTGCCATGCTGTTTTTGTTACTATGGCTCTGTAATATATGTTAAAATCAGGTACCACCAGCCTTATTTTTGATGTTCAAAATTGTTTTAGATATTCAAGGGTTTTTGTGCTTCCAATGAACTTTTGGATTGTTTTTTCTATTTCTGTGAAGAATGCTGTTGGAATTTTGATGGGGATTGCATTAAATGTGTAGATTGCTTTTGGTAAGATTGCATTTTCACAATATTGATTCTTCCAATCCAAGAACAAGGGATGTCTTTCCATTTCCTAGTGTCTTCTGTAATTTCTCGCTTGAATGTTTTTTTTTTTAAATTTTTTAAAAGTTTTATTTATTTGAGAGAGTCAGAGAGAGAGAAAGGGCCTCCAGCCATTGCAAACAAACTCCAGGCATATGCGCCCCCATGTGCATCTGGCTTACATGGGTCCTGGGAATCGAACCAGGGTCCTTTGGCTTTGCCGACAAATGCCTTAACCGCTAAGCCATCCCTCCAGGCCTTGCTTGAGTGTTTTAAAGTTTTCATTGTTAAGTTTCATTGGTTAAGTTTATCCCAACATACTTTTTTTTGATGCAATCATGAATGGGAGTGATTCTCTGATTTCATCCTCTGTGTGTTTGTTGTTAGCATATAGGAAGACTGCTGATTTCTGTGTGTTTATTTTGTATCCTGATACATGGATATAGGTGTTTATCAGCTCTAACAGTTTGCTGGTTGAGTCTTTAGGGTCCTTTCTGTATAGAATCCTATCATCTGCAAATAATGATAACTTGACCTCTTCCTTTCCTCTCTCTCCCTCTTGAAATATACAATGTACAATGGTGCATTCACAAGGATAGGGGTGCACCCACACATACAGGGGTGCACTTACAAGTATAAGGAGGTGCTCACAGCCGGGCGTGGTGGCACACGCCTTTAATCCCAGCACTCGGGAGGCAGAGGTAGGAGGATTGCTGTGAGTTCAAGGCCACCCTGAGTCTACATAGTGAATTCCAGGTCAGCCTGGATCAGAGTGAAACCCTACTTTGAAAAACAAACAAAAAAAGGAGGTGCTCACAGTATAGGGGTGTACTCACAAGTATAAAGGTGTTGCAGTCAGGTGCGCTCGCATTGCTGGCAGAAATCACAAGAGCAGCTTGTGGCGGCAGGGCAAGAGTTTATTTTGGCTTACAGACTCAGGGGAAGCTCCATGACGGCAGGGGGAAATGATGGCATGAGCAGAGGGTGGACATCACCCCCTGCCAACATAACGTGGACAATAGCAACAGGAGAGTGTGCCAAATATTGGCAAGGGGACACTGGCTATAACACCCATAAGCCCGCCCCCAATAATACACTGCCTCCAAGAGGCGTTAATTCCCAAATCTCCATCAGCTGGGAACCCTAGCGTTCAGAACACCTAAGTTTATGGGGGACCCCTGAATCAAACCACCACAGGAGGTATACTCACATGTATAGGAGTATGCTCACAAGTATAGAGGTGTATTCACACATATAGGAGTGTCTTTACACATGGTAGTGTGTCCATAAGTATGAGTATATTCACCAGTTAATGGGCGTGCCCAGTACCATACAGGAATTTTGGCAGGCTGCAGTATAGCATGCTCAGGGCACCTCCACCCCTCACGTGTTCTAGGTATATCAAGCAGCCCTGCTCACTCCTAGACTAGTTTCGACCAGTTGTACTTGTTACTTTAATTACCCAAATTAGTGAGGTGTTAAATAAACTGATGAAATAGTGCAAAAAGAAAGAGGGCTGCAGTTTCTTAGAAGTCAATGTTTCACAGAGGTGTGGACAGTAAGTACCAGAGAGAGTTGCTGATCTGGTTGTGGGGGTCAGCAAAGGCGAGCACTGAAGAAAAAGAAACCGGAAAGTCTAAAATTCTGCACTCCAATTACTTTCTGTTTGCTCTGGAACCCTTGACCACCTTAAAGACACTCAGATTTCCAGACGTGGTGGCACACAACTTTAATGCCAGCACTTGGGAGGAAGAGGTGGGAGGATCACTGTGAGTTCAAGGCCAGCCTGGGACTACAGAGTGAGTTCCAGGTCAGCCTGGGCTTGAGTGAGACCCTGCCTTGAAAAACCACAAATGAGGGACTAGGAAGATGGCTCAGCAGTTATTAAGGGTGCTTGCTTAAAATACATGGATAGGGCTGGAAAGATGGCTTAGCAGTTAAGGTGCTTGCCTGTGAAGCCTAAGAATGCATGTTCAAATCTCCAGGTCCCATGTAGCCAGATGCACAGTGACACAACTGTACAATGCCACACATGTGCACAAGAGAGTTCACTCATCTGGAGTTCATTCACAGCACCTGAAAGGCCCTGGCATGTCCATTTTCTCTCTCTCTCTGTGTTTCTCTCAAAAATAAAATTATAATAAAAAAATTAAAATAACCAGGTGTGGTAGCACACGCCTTTAATCCAGCACTTGGGAGGCAGAGATAGGAGGATCGCCGTGAGTTCAAGGCCACCCTGAAACTACAGAGTGAATTCCAGGTCAGCCTGGGCTGGAGTGAGACCCTACGTCCAAAAACCAAAAATAAATAAATAGATAAATAAAAATAAAATACACGAATATATGAAGCCTTGGGTTTCATTCTCAGCACCACTTAAGCCAGGCATAATCCTAGTAGTCCAGAGGTCCAAAGTCGTTCTGAGATACATGAGACCTTGTCTCAAAAAAGAATGAAAAGGGGGGCTGGAGAGATGGCTTAGTGATTAAGGTGCCTGCATGCTAAGCCTAAGAACCCGGTTCCAATCTCCAGGTCCCACATTTAGCCAGATGCAAAGTGATATAAGGGCGCAATGCCGCGCTTGACCACAAGGGGCGCACGCATCTGGATTTTGTTCACAGCAGCTGAGAGACTGCTGACGCGCCCATCTCTATCTGTCTCCCTCTCCCTCTCTCTCTGTCTGTCTGTCTCTGTGTCTCTCTCCAAAAAAAATTTTTTAAAAAAATGAAAAGGAAGGGAAATGAAAGAAGAAGGGGAGAAGGGGGAAGAAAGGAAAGGTCAAGTTAGAAATCATAGGTCTAGTTGGTGAAATGTGTCATTATAGTCTACAGTCACAGGTTGAAAAAAAAACATAATTTAAAATCTTTCACATTACTTAAAAACATTAAGATGTCTTAACACAGAACATCATGTTTAAAATATGCATAAACTATTTTATTTTATTATCTTATTTATTTTGTTTTGTTTTTATTTACTTATGAGAGAGAGAGAGGAAAAGAGACAGGGGGAGAGAGAGAGAGAGAGGAGGGGCGTGCCAGGGCCTCTAGCCACTGCAAATGAACTCTAGACACATGTGCCCCACCACACCCAGCACCATCACTTTTTTTAAATCAACTACCGACCAACAGCCAGTCCAGATCATGCCCTGTGAAAAGACTTCTATAGTATGTTATTCAGTGTCCAGTCACCTTTCATTCTTCTTTGTTTGGTCTTGTGTTTTGTTTTTTAAATATTTAATTTATTTGCGAAAGTGAGAGGCAGAGAGAGAGAGAGAGAAATGGGCATGACAGGGCCTCCAGCCACTGCAAATAAACTCCAGACACACGCACCACCTTGTGCATCTGGTCTACCTAGGTACTGGGGAATCAAACCTGGGTTCTTAGGCTTCACAGGCAAATGCCTTAACATCTACGCCATCTCTCCAGCCCTGGTCTTATCTTTCTTGAGACAAAGTCTCATGCAGACCAGGCTGGCTTCAAACTGTCTCTGTAGCTAAAGACAGCCTTTCACTCAGGATGCTCCCATCTCTGTCTCCAAGTGATGGGCTTGCACTAGGCGGCTCTCGATTTGGTGGTCCAAGGGCCCAGTGTTGTTTCCCTTTGGTAGCAGTATGTCTTTGTTTGTTTATTTTTTCAAGGAAGGGTCTTGCTGTAGCCCAGGCTAACCCTGGAGTTCACGATGTTGCCCCTGACTGGCCTCAAACTCACAGTGATCCTCCTAGTTCTGCCTTCCGAGTGCTGGGATTAAAGGCGTGCGCCACCACAATGCCTGGTTAGGAACAGTATTTTGACAACAAAGCAGTAATGTGTCAAGTAAGAAAATAATCTTTTTTGAATAGTAGCCGCTGGATCCTATCTAAGCCAATTCAAAAATATTTTAAGAGCCCTTTTATGAAATGTAGTTACTGCAGATTAGCACAAAATGCATTCTTTTTTTTAAATTATTTTTTATTGACAACTTCTATACTTACATACAAAAAAACACATGATATTTCCCTCCCCTCCCCCCATTCCACTTTAGAACTCCAATCTCCATCATATCCCCTCCCTCTCTCCATTAGTCTCTCTTTTAATTTTATGTCATCATCTTTTTCATCTATTTTGAGGGTCTTGTGACGGTATTGCTAGGCACTGCAAGGTCATGGATATCGAGGCCAATTTCAGTTGCATTGTAAGAAGTTGTACCCTTACAAAATGCACCTTCTACTGGTAACCACCAAGTCAATATTTGGTATGTCTTCTGGGAAGCTTTAAAAGACATATTCAAAGTGAGGAAGAAGTATATAATCATTTTGGGGGGGGGTGTTTTGAGGGAGGGTCTCACTGTAGCTCAGGCTGACCTGGGATTCACTATGTAGTCTCAGGGTGGCCTTGAAGTCACAGCGATCCTCCTACCTCTACCCCTTGAGTGCTGGGATTAAAGACGTGCGCCACCACGCCCGGCTGTATTCACAACTTTATAGTGGACAATCGGGACTGGGGATGTAGCTTATTGTCAGAGTGCTTACCTAGCATGCCAAAGGCCCTGGGTTCAATCCTCAGCACTTGAAGAAAGAAATCATCTAGAGCCGAGTGTGGTGGCACACACCTTTAATCCCAGCACTTGGAAGACATTGGTAAGAGGATCGCCGTGAGTTTGAGGCCATCCTGAGACTACATAGTGAATTTCAGGTCAGCCTGGGCTACAGAGAGACCCTACCTTGAAAAATCAAAAACAAAGAAAAAAAAAAAAAAGGAAAGGGAGCAAAGGAAGGGAAGGGAAAGAAAGGAAAGGGAAGAAAGAAAGTTATTTAAATGCTTAGTAACTGTGGGGAGTGCAGGGAAGAGGGGAGGGTGGCACCTGCCTGTAATCCCCACCCCCAAAATAAATTTTTAGAAAAAGGAAAGTCAGGGCTAGAGAGATGGCTTAAAGGTTAAGGTGTTTGCCTGCAAAGCCAAAGGATCCTAGTTTGACTCTCCAGGACCCACATAAGCCAGATGCACAAAGGGGCACATGCATCTGGAGTTCATTTGCAGTGGCTGGAGGCCCTGGTGTGCCCATTCTGTCTCTCTGTCTTTCTCTCTCTCTGCCTCTTTCTCTCTCTTTTTCTCTCAGATAAATAAATAAAATATTTTTAAAATAATAGTTAAAAATACAGATAAATAAATAAAATATAGTTAATTTTAAAAAAGGAGAAATGGTCTAGTGGTAATCCCCACCCCCAAAATAAATTTTTAGAAAAAGGAAATTCAGGGCCTCGGAGAGATGGCTTAGCGGTTCAGGCATTTGCCTGAGAAGCCAAAGGATCCCGGTTCGATTCTCCAGGACCCATATAAGCCAGATGCACAAGGGGCACATGCATCTGGACTTCGTTTGCAGTGGCTACAGACCCTGGCATACCCATTCTCTCTCTGTGTCTGCCTCTCTTCTCTCTCTGGTTGCAAATAAATAAATAAAAATTAAAAAAAAGAAAAACCTAAATAAATAAATAAATAAATAATAAAAATAAAAGGAAAGCCAGACATGGTGCTGCATGCCTTTAATTCCAGCACTCAGGAGACAGAGGCAGAGGTTGGGGGATCACAGTGAGTTCAAGGCCAGTGTGGGACTACAGAGTGAATTCCAGGTCAGCTTGGGCTAGAGTAAGGCCCTACTTCGAAAAACCAAAATAATACTAATACTAATAAAATAAAAATAAATAAGTTTACAATTCACATTAAATGGTTCTGTAAATTACTACCAAAAATGAGATGTTTCCCACTCTAGAAAGGTATGAGTGATTTGTTCTGTGGGAACTCAAGCACAGGCCTTGCACCTACTAGGCAGGCTCTCTGCCATTAAAGTACATCATGGATTTTGAGACAGGGTCTTGCTATGTAACCCCAGCTGACCTTGAACTCACTATGTAGCTCAGGCTGGCCTAGAATTTGAATCCTCCTGCCACTGTGAACCGAGTACTGTGATTATGGGCCACTACGGTCAGTTCTTTATATTTCAAAATAATTTGCCTTTAAAGATCACACAAATGGGGCTGGAGAGATGGCTTAGTGGTTAAGTGCTTGCCTGTGGAGCCTAAAGACCCTGGTTCAAGGCTTGATTCCCCAGTACCCACATAACCCAGATGCACAAGGGGGCACATAAATCTGGAGTTCGTTTGCAGGGGCTGGAGGCCCTGGTGCGCCCATTCTCTCTCTTTCTCTCTCTCTCTCTCTCTCTGCCTCTTTCTCTCTTTCTCTATCGCTCTCAAACAAATAAATAAAAATAAAACAAGATCATAAAAACGTGCACATCCCTCAATTCCCCAAATGGTATCACATAGCCTTAGCACAGACTCCAACCAGGTCTGAAACCACAGTAGTGGCTGATCTGCAGTCCTGGTGATAGAGATTGTGCCAATGTCTCCTCCTGGTTGAGGACCCCTTGCGTCTCCTTATCTGCTCTAGCCTGTGACAGTTCCTCTGTTGGGCTTTCATGAGCTTGATACTTTTTTCTTTCTGTTATTTATTTATTTATTTATTTATTTATTTTTGGCTTTTGAGGTAGGGTCTCTCAATAGCTCAGGCTGACCTGGAATTCACTCTGTAGTGTCAGGGTGGCTTCGAACTCATGGTGATCCTACCTCTGCCTCCTGAGTGCTGGGATTAAAGGTGTGTGCCACCTCGCCTAGCTCTCTCTCCCTCTTTCTCAAGTAAATAAAAAGTGTTTATAAAAAAAATTCAGATGGCTGGAGAGATGGCTTAGTGGTTAAGGTGTTTGCAAAGCCAAAGGATCCTGGTTTGACTCTTCAGGACCCATGTAAGCCAGATGCACAAGGGGGCACATGCATCTGGAGTTTGTTTGCAGTGGCTGGAGGCCCTGGCATGCTCATTCTCTCTCTTTTTCTCTCTCTGCCTCTTTCTCTATTTCAAATAAATAAATTAAATATTTTTTAAATTCAAGCAAGTATGTCAGTCATAAGAGGCTACTTTATTACTTTTTCTTTTTTTTTTTTTTTCATGGTAGGGTCTCATTCTAGCGGATATGGAATTCATTATATAGTCTCAGGGTGGCCTTGAACTCATAGCAATCCTCCTACCTTTGCTTCCCAACTGCTTGGATTAAAGGCATGCACCACCACATCCGGCTCTTAATTCTTTTTGTTAATTAAAAAAAATTTATTGACAACTTCTTTAATTGTAAACAATATCCCATGATACTTCACTCTCTCTCCCCCCACATTCCCCTTTGAAACTCCACTCTCCATCATATCCCCTCCCCCCTATCAGTTTCTCTTTTTATTTTGATGTCATGATCTTTTCCTCCTTTTAGGATGGTCTTGTGTAGGTAGTGTCAGGCACTGTGAGGTCATGGATATCCAGGCCATTTTGTGTCTGGAGGAGCACGTTGTAAGGAGTCCTACTCTTCCTTTGGCTCTTACATTCCTTCCATCCCCTCTTCTGCAATGGACCCTGAGCCTTGGAAGGTGGGTTTGAGATGTTTCAGTGCTGAGCACTCCTCTGTCCCTTCTTATCAGGACCATGGTGCTTTCTGAGTCATCCCAAAGTCACCACCATCTGAAAAGAGAAGCTTCTCTAACCAAAAGTGAGAGTAGCATTAATATATGGGTGTGAACATTAGGATAAGTGCTTATTGGGCAGTTTGGTGAGCATAGTATATGCATTTAGCCAGACACCAGCAGACGTTACACCCCTAGGACTCATGACTACCCCTGTTGTAGGTTTTCAGTGTCAGGGATGTATTCCCTCCATGGAACAGGCCTCCAGTCCAATTAGAGAGAGGTTGGTTTCCCCCATAATAGACATGCCATTATTGCACCCATTGGCTCATTTGGCCTGGCTGGCCACATTTAAGCTTGCAGTGTTCACTGTATCTCCATTAGTGATTTCTCTCTCTCCCACTGAACTGCATGCAGCATAGCTTTTTCCAGCTTTCTGTCAGCTGGTCCACATGGAGGAGGCTTTCAGCTCAGCTCCAGCAGGATTTCTCAGTGACCTTGCAGCCCAAGTATGTGGAGTCTTCAGCAATAGGGTCTTACCATCTATTCCTGGTGGGAGACCAAGGGCCTCGGCAATGGCCTATAATGTTTTGAGGGTATCTGTGACCTCCCTGGCCAACAACTCCTGGAAAGTATTCCATCCCTGGCACTGAAAATTTTCTAGTAACAATCAATTGCTTCTCAGTGTTCCATTGTCCAGAAAAGTAGGTTTCCATATGACTTATTTATAGCCTCTTAGATTTTGGTTAACCCTCCCTCCACCTTTCCTTTACTCAGTTCCTTCCCCTGACCTCACTTAGGCTTTTTTACCCCCATTAATCTGTTTTTCTACTTACATATATACAATACCATCCTATTAAGTCCCCCCTCCCTCCCTTTCTATTCCTTTTATATCCCCTTTCTAGATTACTGGCCTCTGCTACTGAGTTTTATTTTTACTCACACAGAAGTCCAATCATTTGTAGCTAGGATCCACATATGAGAGAGAACATGTGACGTTTGGCTTTCTGGGCCTGGGTTACCTCATTAAGTATAATCCTTTCCAGATCCATCCATTTTCCACAAAATTTCATAACTTCATTTTTCTTTACTGCTGAATAGAACTCCATTGTATAAATGTGCCACATCTTCATCAGTTGAGGGACATCTAGGCTCGTTCCATTTCTTAGCTATTGTGAATAGAGTGGCAATAAACATGGTCTAGCAAGTATCTCTAAGGTAGTGAGATGCATCCTTAGGATATATGCCTAGAAGTGGTATAGCTGGATCATATGGTAGATCTATATTTAGCTATCTCTGGAACCTCCACACTGATTTCCACAATGGCCAGACCAGATTGCATTCCCACCAACAGTGTAGAAGGGGTCCTCTCTTTTTCCACATCCTGCCAGCATTTATGGTCATTTGTTTTCATGATGGTAGCCAACTTGACAGGAGTGAGATGGAATCTTAATGTAGTTTTAATCTGCATTTCCCTGATGACTAGGGACGTAGAACATTTTTTAGATGTTTATATGCCATCGGTATTTCTTCTTCTGAGAACTCTCTATTTAGTTCCATAGCCCATTTTTTAATTGGGTTGTTTGATTTCTCTCTCTCTCTCTCCCTTCCTTCCTTCCTTCCTTCCTTCCTTTCTTTCTTTCTTTCTTTCTTTCTTTCTTTCTTTCTTTCTTTCTTTCTTCTTTCTTTCTTTTTGGAGAGGGACAGAGAGAGAGGGAGAGGAAGACAGATAGATTTAGGTGCGCCAGCAGCCTGTCAGCTACTGCGAACGAAATCCAGATGTGTGCGCCCCTTGTGGTCAAGTGCGGCATTGCGCCCTTGCGTCACTTTGCATCTGGCTAAACGTGGGACCTGGAGATTGGAACTGCTGGAGATTGGAACTGGCATTCTTAGGCTTAGGAAGCAGGCGCCTTAACCGCTAAGCCACCTCTCCAGCCCCTGATTTCTTATTATTTAATTTTTTGAGTTTTTATGTCCTAGATATTAACCCTCTGTCAGATGTATAGCTGGCAAAGATTTTCTCCCATTCTGTAGGTTGTCTCTTTGCTCTATTCACAGTGTCCTTAGCTGTACAAAAGCTTTGTAATTTCAAGAGGTCCCAGCGGTTGATCTGTGGTTTTATTTCCTGAGCAAGTGGGGTTATATTCAGAAAGTCTTTGCCAAGACCAATATGTTGAAGGGTTTCCCCCTCTTTTTCCTCTAGCAGTTTCAGAGTTTCAGGTCTAATATTAAGGTCTTTGATCCATTTGGACTTGATTCTTGTGCATGGAGAGAGATAAGGATCAATTTTCATCCTTCTACAGATGCCTATCCAGTTTTCCCAGCACCCTTTGCTGAAGAGTTTATCTTTTCTCCAATGAGTATTATTGGCATTTTTGTCAAAGATCAGGTGGATATAGCTACCTGGATTTACATCAGGGTCCTCTATTCTGTTCCATTGATCTACTTGTCTGTAGTGAATCCACCTGGGCCTGGACTTTTTTTAGTTGGGAGATTTTATATAACTGCTTGGATCTCCATACTTGTTATAGGTCTATTTAAGTGGTTAATCTCATCTTGATTTAATTTATGTAGGTCATATAAATCAAGGAGATCATCCATTTCTTTCAGATTTTCAAACTTAGTATAGTATATGTTCTTATAGTATGTTCCTATGATTTTATTTAATTGCTCTGTTATCTGTTATAATGGTGCCTTTTTCATCTCTGATTTTATTAATTTGTGTCTCTTCTCTCTTTTGGTCAGATTTGCTAAGGGTTTATCAATCTTGTTTATCCTTTCAAAGAACCAACTCTTTGTTTCATTGATTCTTTGGATTGGTTTTTTTTTGTTGTTGTTGTTATTTTGTTTGTTTGTTTCTATTTCATTAATTTCTGTCCTAATCCTTATTATTTCTTCCTGTCTACTGATTTTTGGTTTGCCTTGTTCTTCTTTTTCCAAGGCCTTAAGGTAGAGCATTAAGTTGTTTACCTGTGATTGTTCTACTTTCTTAACATAGGCAATTAAAGCTATAAATTTCCCTCTTAGAACTGCCTGCATTTTGTTCCAAAGGTTTTGGTATGCTGTGTTCTCATTATCATTTGACTCCATGAATTTTTTTATTTCCTTCTTGATTTCTTGACCCATTCATCATTTAGTAATGTATTGTTTAGTTTCTATGATTGTGTGTATGCGCTATAGCTTTTCTTGTTATTGATTTGTAGTTTGATCCCATTGTGATCAGATAGAGTGCAAGAAATTATTTCAGTTTTCCTATATTTGCTAAGATTTGCTTTGTGTCCTAATATATGATCTATTTTAGAGAATTTCCATGGGCTGCTGAAAGGAATGTGTATTCTTCAGCATTTGGATGAAGTGTCCTGTATATATCTGTTAGATCCATTTGTTCTATGACCTCATTTAATCCAGAAGCATCTCTATTTATTTTTTGCTGGAATGACCTGTCAATTGGTGAGAGTGGGGTATTGAAGTCACCCACTACACGTGTATTTGGTGTTATCTATGACCTTAGTTCTAATAGTGTTTGTTTGATGAAATTGGGAGCCCCCATGTTAGGTGCATATATGTTTACGGTTGTAATGTCCTCCTGTTGGAACGTTCCTTTAATCAATATAAAGTGACCTTCCTTATCTTTCCTAACTAATGTTGGTCTGAAGTCTACCCTGTCAGATATTAGGATAGCGACCCCTGCTTGTTTTCTAGGCCCATTTGCTTGAAACACCTTTTTCCAACCTTTCACCCTAAGATAGTGTCCATCCTTTGTAGAAAGGCGGGTTTCTTGGAGGCAACGAATTGAAGGGTCCTGCTTTTTAACCCAGTCCGCAAGCCTATGTCTTTCGGTTGGGGCATTCAGGCCATTGATATTAAGAGTTCTTATTGAAAGGTGTGTATTTATTTTTGCCATTTTTCTTGTTTTGTAGTTCTTCCAGGCTTACCTTTGGTCTCTTGTATTAACTAGTATTGGAGTCTGGTTTGTGTTTGCCAGGTCCTTGTATGTGTGCTTTTCTTCCTCTTCAACAGGGAGGATATTTTCAAGTATTTTCTGTAGAGCTGGTTTTGTCTTCAAATATTCTTTTAGCCTGCTTTTGTTGTGGAATGTCCTTATTTTTCCATCTTGGTTGACAGTTGTTATCTTTCAGAACTTGGAAGACATCACTCCAGGGCCTTCTGGCTTTAAAGTTTGTGTTGAGTAATCTGCTGTGATTCTGATGGGCTTGCCTTTGTAGTGACTTGCTTTTTCTCTCTAGCTGCTTTCAATATAGTTTCTTTGGTTTGTATGTTTGGTAGTTTAATTATAATATGGTGGGGAGAGGTTCTTTCCAGGTTTTGTCTGTTTGGTGTTCTAAAGGCTTCCTGTATCTGCATTGGCATCTCTTTCTCAATTTGGGGGAAGTTTTCTTGTATGATTTTGTTGAAAACACCTACTATGCCTTTGGAGTGAAATTCTTCTCCTTTTACTGTACCCTGAATTCTTATGTTTGATCTTTTCATAGTGTCCCAAATATCTTGAAATTCCCATTCATACCTTCCTATTCATTTGTCTTTCTCTTTGTTGGACTATATTAATCTGCCACCTGGTCTTCTAGTTTAGATATTCTGTTCTCTTCTTCATCCATTCTACTGGAGAGATTTTCTACAGAGTTTTTTTTTTTATTTCACTGTCTGTGTTCTTCATTGCTAGTATTTCTGACTGGTTTTTCTTTATTATTTCTATTTCCTTATTCATGTCTTATATTGACCTCCTTATTTCATTAAATTGGTTTCCTGTGTGTTCTTTGATTCCTTTGATTTACTCTTTGAGTTCTTTGAACATATTTATAATCATTCTTTTGAAATCTTTCTCAGGCATTTCCTCTAAATCAGTCTCACAGAAGGTCATTTCTGATGCATTAATACTTTTTGATGGATTCATATTGTCTTGATTTTTTGTGTTTCTTATATGATATTGTAGAGATTTTTGCATCTTGGATTAATTTAAGGCTTGTATTTTCTAATTATCTGCAGTAATATTAGATGTATCAATCAATCTAATGTTATATATCTTTAGGTTAGGATCTTGAGGTGCTAGTGTGGATCTTAAGACTCTCAGAGTAACCAGAAAAGTGACCCTAGGTGTTGGGTTTGCCTGCTATGAGAGTATTCAAGTAAGCTGAATGGTTCAGAATACAGACAAATTCTAAAAAGTTAACTAAACAATGTAGGTATTATGACAAACAGATCCTCTAACACAGTCACAGTCCCTAAGGATGTGTGTTGCCCCACACCCTTAATTCTGTCAACTGGGAGCTAAGATTTCTGGTCTGTAGAGGGTTCCAAGGTCAGCTTGTGACCAAGTGAGACCCTTCCCCAATGAATGACAGAGGAGGAAACAAAAGCACTATAAATCAGGAAGCAACAAATGAGCAGCCCAAAATATAGCTTATTTAAGAATGTCAAATCCAACCATCCATCAAATTTAACATATAATTTACCTGGACCAGACATGGATGATGCAATTAGCAACAATCCATCAGATTTAACATATAATTTACCTATGGAAGGTACCAGGCTTATTTGGTGGGTACTGACCTGGTGTAATCCCAGTTACCTTTTGGGACACTTTTGGTCTCAGCTATGCTGCATGGCTGCTTGGGTCCTTCTTTGCTGTGCTGTGGGCTCAGGAAGGCTGGCTGGGTCTGTGGGTCACTGCTCTGATCCTGCCGGGTGCTGGGTAGGTGAGCTCCCTTCCCCAGGTCTCTGGTGCTTGCTGGCACTTGTGCTGGCAGTGGGGGAGGGGAGGCTATGGATGGAGGCTGAAGTCTGCCCTCTGGTCCACGAGATCTCTTCCTCACAAGCTGCTCTGTTGGTCTCTGCTGTCCTTCCACGTTTCTTGAGTTAGCGAGGAGGCCTGTGTGAGTGGAAAATCCCCTTGTCTGGCTTTAAAATCCTGCAGCTCAGGCCGAACCTGGTGGCTGCAGCCACTGCTGGAGCCACTTCTGCCTGCTTCTGTGGGCTGTAGATGCTCTGGATCCCTCCTACTTCTTTGCTGTGGTTGATAATTTACTAAACACCTCATTTTTAGAAGAGTGTACTTTGCTGGTTTTTTTTTTTTTTCTTTTCTTTTTCTCTCCTAGGCTGTTTTGGTGTGGTTCCTATGCTGCCATCTTAACCGGAAGTCCAATTATTTTTTAATATATATATTTTATTTATTTGCAGGGACGGAGGGAGAGAGATAGGGAAGAGAGAGAATGGGTACGACCATGGCCTCTAACCACTGCAATTGAGCTCCCTATGTATGCACCACTTTGTGCATCTGGCTTTACATGGGTACTGGGGAGTCAAACCTGGGTCCTTAGGCATTGCAAGAAGTGTCTCAACTGCTCAGCCATCTCTCCAGCCCACGTTTGCTTTTTATTTTCAAGATAGGGTCTCACTTTAGCTCAGGCTGACCTGGAAGTCACTCTAGTCCCAGGCTGGCCTCGAACTCACAACTCTCCTACATCTGCCTACATCTGCCTCTCGAGTGCTGGGATTAAAGGCATGCACCACCACACCCAGTTACAAGAGGATGTTTACTCTTAAAAAATATATTTATTTATTTATTTGAGAGAGAGAAAGAGGGAGAGAATAGACGTGTCAGGGCCTCCAGCCACTGTAAATGAACTCCAGATGCATGTGCCCCCTTGTGCATCTGGCTTACGTGGGTCCTGGAGAATTGAACTGGGATCTTTTGGCTTTGCAGGCAAACGCCTTAACTGCTAAGCCATCTCTCCAGCCCCGGATGTTTACCTTTAATAGCTCATTGGCATAACACAAAACAAACTTTATTCCTCACTCTTGCTGCATAATGAAGCAGGCTAGTAGGAGTCTCTGCTCCATGGTTTGGAGTTCTTGATGGATGGAGGCTTTCACGTCTGGAATGTTGTAAGTTGTTGCACAAGAGAAAAGGGCATGTGAAGAACTCAACTCCACCCCACCCAGCTTCCAACCAGAGGTGACATGTCACTCTCCTATCTATTGCCCAAGACTGATCACAGTACCTCGCCTAAGTGTGAGCGTTCGTGTGGGGCAGGACAAGAAATTTTTGCTGATCATGACCATCTGTCATAAAAGAAGAAAGAAACGTGGGGAAATGTGGGGCAGGTAGAACTTCAAGAAGGAAGCCGGGTGTGGTGGTGCATGCCTTCACAGCACTCAGGAGACAGAAGTTGGAAGGATGGCTGGGAGTCTGAGGCCAGCGGGGGACTACAGAATGAGATCCAGGTCAGCCTGGGCTACGTGAGACCCTGCCTCCAAAAGATCAAGAGAGAGAGAGAGAGCTGGCTGAGCAGCAGCATTCATTGCTGTCTGCTTCCTCACTGTAGATTGAACATGACCAGTGGCCTCAAGCTCTTGCCCCCATGCTTCCCTGACGTGATGGGCTGGAATCGTAAATTGAAATGAACCCTTTCCTTCCTTCCTTCCTTCCTTCCTTCCTTCCTTCCTTCCTTCCTTCCTTCCTTCCTTCCTTCCTGAAACTGTTTGTTTGTTTGTTTGTTTGTTTGTTTGTTTGTTTGTTTGTTTGTTTGTTTTTTTTTGAGGTAGAATTTCACTCTAGTCCAGGCTGACCTGGAATTCACAATGTAGTCTCAGGTTGGCCTTGAACTCAGCGATCCTCCTCCCTCTGCCTCCCGAGTGCTGGGATCAAAGGCCTATGCCACCATGCCCGGCTCTGAAACTGATTTTCATCAGGTATTTTGTCAAGCAATGAGAAGTTGCCCAATAAAGTAAAAATTGGTAAGGCCAAGAGAAAATGTAGATGGCCTGGGGAGATAGCTTAATGGGTAAGGATGGTTGCTATGCAAGCATGAGGATCCAAGTTCAATTCCCAGCACTCACCTAAAAAGCTGGGCGTGGTTACCCATGCTTATAGCCTCGGCACTTAGGGGGACAGAGATAGAAGGATCCCTGGAGCTCCCGGGCCCAGCATTTAAATTACATTTAAGTCAGCCATTCTAACCAAAAGGAAAAAAAGCCAGCTCCAGTTTCAGTGAAAGACCATCTCAGAGAAATAAGGCAGAAGAGCAACAGAACCCAAATGTCCGCCTTTTTATCTTTTTTTTTTTTTTTTAATCTTTTTGGTTTTTCGAGGTAGGGTCTCACTCTGGTCCAGGCTGACCTGGAATTAACTATGTAGTCTCAGGGTGGCCTCGAACTCACAGAGATCCTCCTACCTCTGCCTGCCGAGTGCTGGGATTAAAGGGGTGCGCCACCATGCCCGGCTTGCCTCTTGCCTTTGCATGTGCATACACACAGGGTCCCATCTGTACACATCCATGCACACACCACATGAATGAACACAAGCACACTGAGAGAGAGAGAAATATGACAGAGAAAGTTTATCATAATTTGCTTTGTGGTCTTTTACAGAAAATATTTGTTGACCTCTGCCCATGAACATAAAAATACCACAGAAAGCCAGGCGTGGCGACTCACGTCTTAATCCCAGCAATTGGGAGGCAGAGGTAGGAGGATCACGGTGAGTTCGAGGCCAGCCAGAGATTACATAATGAATTCTGGGTCATCCTGGGTTAGAACAAGACTCTACCTTGAAAAAAAAATTTCAAAATATCAAGGGACAGCTCTGAGATCGTTGGGAAATGAGATAAGAAATCAAACTGAAGGAGTTCATATGAGCGAGTGCTTGACTACCTAGCATGCACCAAGCCCTGGTGCTGGTCCCCAGCACCAAGTGAGCCAAATGTGCTGGGCTACCTGCCATTTCAACACCCGGGAGGTGCAGGCAGGAGGCTCAGAAGCTCAAAAAAAACTTCTTAAAGGAAAAAAAAAATCAAAACATTACTATTAAGCTATAGTCTCTGAAGCATAATTAAATATGAAGTCAGTAAAGTATAAATACGTCCACATTGTTTTTCATTTTATTTATTTATTTAATTTTATTTGAGACAGAGTCAGAGAAAGAGAGAGAATGGGCATACCAGACAGGGCCTCTAGCCACTGCAAATGAACTCCAGAAGCATGCACCACCTTGTGCATCTGGCTTACATGGGTTCTGGGGAGTTGAACCTGGGTCCTTAGGCTTCCATAGGCTTCCATAGGCAAGCGCCTTAACTGCTCAGCCATTTCTCCAGCCTGGTTCGTTCGTTCTTTCTTTCTTTCTTTCTTTCTTTCTTTCTTTCTTTCTTTTTTCTTTTTTTGAGGTAGAGTTTCACTTTAACCTAGGCTGGCCTGGAACTCACAGTGGTCATCTTACCTCTGCCCCCCGAGTGCTGGGATTAAAGGAGCATGCCACCATGTCCAGCTTTGCTTCCTTTTCTTTTTTTAATATTTTATTTATTTATTTCAGAGAGAAATAGGCAGAGAGAGAGAGAGAGAACTGGTGCACCAAGGCCTCTAGCCACTGCAAACAAATTCCAATTGCATGTACCACCTTGTCCATCTGGCTTACATGGGTATTGGGGAATCTAACCTGGGTCCTTAGGCTTCACAGGCAAATGCTTTAACCACTAAACCATCTCTCCAGCCCCACTTTCTTTTTAAAAAAATATTTTATTTATTTATTTGAAACAGAGAGACAGAGAAAGAGGCAGATAGAGTATAGGTGCACTGGGGCCTCCTGAAACTACAAACAAATTCCAAACAAATGTGCCACTTTGTGTGTCTGGCTTTACATGGGTACTTGGGAATGGAACCCAGGCCATCAGGCTTTACAAGCAAGTGCCTTTAACTACGAGGTCATCTCTCCAGCCCCCTACATTCTTTCCAAAATATTTTTATTTACTTATTTGAGTAAGAGGGAGAAAGTATGGATGTGCCAGGGCCCCTTGCCACTGCAATGAAACTCCAGATTTATGGGCCACTTTGTGCATCAGGTTTTATGTGGGTATCAGGGAATCAAACCCAGGCTTACATGGGTGCTGAGGAATCAAATCTGGGTCCTTAGGCTTCATGGGCAAGAACCCTAACTATTAAGCAATCTCTCCAACCCCTACTGTATAGTGTTTTTAGCTTCCCAGTAGTATTTGTCCTGTTACCCATTAATCATTTAAAAGTATGGTTCCCTTTTAAATTGTCAAGAATGTGGGATTTGGAGCTGGGAGATGGCTCAGCAGTTAGAAGCACACACCCACTAAGCCATCTCTCTAGCCATTTATTTATTTATTTATTTATTTATTTATTTATTTATTTATTTATTTATTTATTTTTCTGAGGTAGGGTCTCACTCTAGCCCAGGCAGACCTGGAATTCACTATGTAGTATCAGGGTAGCCTCGAACTCATGGTGATCCTCCTGCCTCTGCCTCCTGAGTGCTGGGATTAAAGGCATGAGCCACCAAGCCCAGCTCCTTAATTAATTAATTAATTAATTAATTAATTTTTCTTTTTCCAGGTAGGGTTTCACTCTATCCAAGGCTGACCTGGAATTCACTGTGTAGTCTCAGGGTGGCCTTGAACTCACAGCAATCCTCCTGCCTCTGCCTCCTGAGTGCTGGGATTAAAGGTGTGACTCACCACACCCAGCCTAATTTATTTTTATAAATTTTTAAAATTTATTTTTGGAGAGAGACACAGAGACAGACAGAGAGAGAGGGAGAGGGCGACAGATAGAGAATGGGCATGCCAGCAGTGTCTCAGCTGCTGTGAACGAAATCCAGATGCGTGCGCCCCCTTGTGGGCAAGTGTGGCATTGTGCCCTTGCATCACTTTGCATCTGGCTAAACGTGGGACCTGGAGATTGGAACCGCTGGAGATTGGAACCAACGTTCTTAGGCTTAGGAGGCAGGCGCCTTAACTGCTAAGCCATCTCTCCAGCCCACTTAACTTATTTTTGAGATTGAAAGAAAGAGGCAGAGAGATAGAGGAAGAATGAGTGTGCCAGGGCTTAGCTACTGAGAACAAACTCCAGATGCATGCACCCCCTTGTGTCAAGTGAGGCATTGCATGCTTGTGTCACTTTGTGCATCCTGCTATGTGGGACCTGGAGATTCAAACATGAGTTCTTAGGCTTTGCAGGCAAGCGCTTTAACTTCTAAACCATCTCTTCAGCCCTCAGGTGTTTTATCAAAGCCTGTAACTGGGGTCTCCAGTAGCCTGGCTGGAGGAGGTGTCATTGGGGAATCCTGGGGTCCTGCTCGAAGATGTGTTTGCAGTGGATCTGATTTCCAGCCCAGATGTATGCAGGGAGGTCTGAATTTTGGCAGGGTCCCTGCTCTTTGCTGCAGTTCCCTGCTGCTTACTTTGTTTTTTGCTGTTTTTTTTTTTGGGGGGGGGGTTACTGGCTGGTGGATTCTCTCTCTACTTGGATGTATGGAAGCAGCTTATTCTGCCACAAATGGAACTTCCGCTTGCATCTGTAAGCTTGAAATAAAACCCTTTCTCCCATCAACTGTGTCTGGTTTGGATTGTGAAGCGGTCTACAACAGATGGCAACAGATAAATGTGTTTAAATCCATGAGTTTAGGAATTTGGAGGGAAAGCCAGTTGGTCGCCTTGGGAAGATGATCGGTACCTCTGATGGTTCATCTCTTGCCAACTTGATAGGATTTAGAATCATCTAGGACAAATCTCTGGGTGTGTTTATGAGGCAGATTTTAGATTAGGCTAATTGAGATAGGAAGATCCACCTTAACCATGGGCAGGGCCATCCCACGGGTTGGGGACCTGGACTGAAGAAAGGAGAAAGTGAGCTGAGAATCAGCAGCTATCACTCTGGTCACTGTCTGAACAATAGCTTCACCCTCCTGTCAGCATGCCTGCCCTACTATGAGGGACTGTATCCTCCAGCTGTAAACTGAATTCAGCTTTTCTTCTCTGAAGTTCCTTTTCTTCTAGAATTTTTTTTTCACATTGATGAGTAAGATAACTAATATAATACCTGTTAAATAAAGGGGCAAAAGTCAAGCGTTTGTGCAGCCTTCACGAACTGTTCCACTGAGCTGTCAGTACTATTTGGATGGAAACACTGGTTCAGATGGACAAGCGGAAACTTGCAAGGAAACCCCGTGAGTCCGATCACATCCAGCTTCCCGAGTGAGACCACAAAGACAGAATCGCCAGAGCGGTTTGTGCTGCGAGACTGTTGCCTCCAAGGCTGAGCATGGATTTGGAAAGAGGCTGGGGACAGTGCGGACTCAACAAAGACCTCCGTGTCTATCACCATATTGGATACAACAGATTTCTGTGTATGAGGTAGAATTGAGGTTTATTAAAGATATTTTAATATAGATTTTATTTATTACTATTATTACTGGTTTTTCAAGGTAGGGTCTCGCTCTTGCCTGGGTTGACCTGGAATCCACTGGACTTGAACTCACAGCGATCCTCCAACCTCTGCCTCCCGAATGCTGGGGATAAAGGAGTGCACCACAACACCTGACCTTTATCTTTTAGTTGACTCTCACTCCCCTTTGATGTCCTGGGACTTCAATGCTAATATTTTTTTTTGTTTTTTAAAAATATTTTGTGTGTGTGTGTGTGTGTGTGTGTGTGTGTGTGAAAGAGAGGCAGATAGAGAATGGGCGCACTGGGGCCTCTAGCCACTGCAAACGAACTCCAGACAATTGTGTCATCCTGTGCATTTGGCTTACATGGGTACTAGGGAATCAAACCTGGGTCATTAGGCTTTGCAGGCAAGCACTTTAACCACTAAGCCATCTCTCCAGCCCTTCAATACTAATGTTTAAAGCATAAAATCTTGCCTGCTACAAGACCCATTGCTCTTTTCTGCCCGGGTCAGGCAATCCAGGCACACTTCCAGTGTGTGGACAAGAAACCCTTTCTCCTACCAGAATAGAAAGGACCCAAAGCCGGGCGTGGTGGCGCACACCTTTAATCCCAGCGCTCGGGGGCAGAGGTAGTATTGTTGTCATGAGTTCAAGGCCCCCCTGAGACTACAAAGTGAATTCCAGGTCAGCCTGAGCAAGAACAAGACCCTACCTGGGAGGGGGGGGGAGGATCCAATCTTATGCTAGACAGTAGAAGAATGGGAGGTGACAATTTCTTATCCTCACTATCTACTGGGTATTCCTTGCTCTCAGCCAACATTTCAGTTCTCTGAAGACGGGTCCAAATCTCTGCTCAATGGTCTGTGGCACTTGCAGTCACTTTACATTTAGTTGTAGCTTTCTGACTTGCGTTTTTTCCTTTCAAATATTTTTATTTATTTATTTGAGAGAGAAAGAGAGGGAGAGAGAGAATGGGCATGCCAAGGCTTCTAGCTGCTGCAAAAGAACTCCAGACACATGCACCACCTTGTGCATCTGGCTTACCTGGGACCTGGAGAATGAGACCTGGGTCCTTAAGCTTCACAGGCAAGCACCTTAACCGCTAAGCCATCTCTCCAGCCTGGTCTTTTCTTTTCTTTTCTTTTGTTTTTTGAGGTAGAGTTTCACTCTAGCCCAGACTGACCTGGAATTCACTATGTAATCTCAGGGAGGCCTTGAACTCACGGCGATCTCCTACCTCTGCGTCCCGAGTGCTGGGATTAAAGGTGTGCACCACCACACCCGGCTGTTTTTTTCTTTTCATAGTGCTGGGGAGTGAATCCAGGGCTTTTGCCCTTGCTAGGCCAGTGTTTTACCACTAAGCTACATCCCAACCATTGTTTGTTTTTATTTTTATTTTGGAGAGAGACACAGATAGAGACAGACAGAGAGGGAGAGGGAGACAGACAGAGATGGGTGTGCCAGCAATGTCTCAGCTGCTGTGAACGAAATCCAGATGCGTGCGCCCCCTTGTGGTCAAGTGAGGCATTGCGCCCTTGCGTCACTTTGCATCTGGCTAAACGTGGGACCTGGAGATTGGAACCGCTGGAGATTGGAACTGGTGTTCTTAGGAAGCAGGTGCCTTAGCCCCTAAGACATCTCTCCAGCCCCAACCATTGGTTTTTTTTGAAAATGGCCTCACTGTGTAACTCAGGCTGATCTTACTCATGATCCTCTGTCCTCCCAAGGATTATGGGTGCGTGCCACCATGCAAGCTCAACATTTTTTTCCTGTACTAGGGATTGAACAAAGAACCTCACTGTGCCATGCCAGCACTGAGCTCCATGCCCCAACCTCCAACTTTTCCTTTTTGCAGGCAGGTGAAGAGCTGTCTGCAGAGGCTCTGTTCAGCTCCAAGGATACCTCCCCTGCTTCTCCAGTTTAGTGGAAACCCAATTTCTCCTTAAGGATCACCACCAATCAATCTCGCCAGTGAGCCATCCTTTTTAAAAACCATTTATTGACAACTTTATGGAAATAAAAATATAAATATCCTCCTACCTCTGCCTCCCGAGTGCTGGGATTAAAGGCATGTGCCACCACGCCCTGCTTTGGGTTCTTTGTATTCTGATAGGAGAAAGGGTTTCTTGTCCACACACTGGAAGTGTGTGCCTGGATTGCCTGACCTGGGCAGAAATGAGGAAAGGGTCTTGCAGCAGGCAGGATTTTATCCTTTAAAAGTTAGTGTTGAAGGGCTGGGGAGATGGCTTAGTGGTTAAAGTGCTTGTGGTTTGATTCCCCGGTATCCATGTGTATGGAGACACAAACAATATACCAGGATCATAATCGTCCCCCAAACCCCTCCCTTTTCCTCCTCCCAAACCCCCCTCTACTGAATCCCTTCTTTCTTCCAACTAGTCTCTCTTTTATTTTGATGTCATCATTTTCCCCCGTCTTATTATTTAGGTCTTGTGTAAGTCATGACTATGTAGGCTATTTTGTATCTGAATGACACCACTGTAAACACCCCTTCCCTTTCTTAGGTGCTTACATTTTTTTGTTTTGTTTTGTTTTTTGTTTTTTTGAGGCAGTATCTCACTCTGGCCCAGGCTGACCTGGAATTAACTATGTAGTCTCAGGGCGGCCTCGAACTCACGGCAATCCTCCTACCTCTGCCTCCCAAGTGCTGGGATTAAAGATGTGTGCCACCATGCCCGGCTGGTGCTTACATTCTTTTGTAAAACATATTTTATTTATTTACTTATTTTGAGAGAGAAAGAGAGAGAGAGGCAGGTAGAGAGAGAATAGGCACACCATGGCCTCCAGCCACTGCCAACAAACTCCAGACACACATGCTGCCTTGCACATCTGGCTTACGTGGGTCCTGGGGAATCAAACCTGGGTCCTTAGGCTTTGCAGGTAAGTACCTTAACCGCTAAGCCTTCTCTCCAGCCCTGGTACTTAACATTCTTTCTGCCAACTTCTTCCACAAGTCACTGAACCCTGGAGAATGTGATAGAGATGTCTCATTGCGTGCTGAACACTTGCCAGCACTTTGAGAGCCACCCTTTTCTGCTGGTAAGTTCAGTCCATCCCATGGACTCCATCACGTCTCCAGAAGACCAAAGCACTGCGTTCATGTCAACTATGTAACCATGAAAGGAACATGATAAACCCAGAGAATCCCATGGGCTAATCCTTATTGTCTTTTATTTGGTATAAAACTGGCTTTCTGGTCAGAGGCAATACTGAAAGAGTGACTTCTCTCCTTCCTTCCTTCCTTCCTTCCTTCCTTCCTTCCTTCCTTCCTTCCTTCCTTCCTTCCCTCCCTCCCTCCCTCCCTCCCTCCCTCCCTCCCTTCCTTCCTTCTTTCTTTCTTTTCCTTCCTTTTGAGCTCAGGCTGACCTGGAATTCACTATGTAGTCTCAGGGTGGTCTTGAACTCACAGCAAACCTCCTACCTCTGCCTCCCGAGTCTTGGGATTAAAGGTGTGCACCACCATGCCCAGTTTAGAAGCTATTTCTTCCAAGGAGCACAATCGTCTTCAGAAGATGGTGCAAACAGCTCCAAAATCCTAAAGTTACACACTGTCACTAAGCTTTAGGGTCCCCCCAAGGGCTCATATAGCATCTGTCTCTGCCATAGTCATTAAAAAATTTTTTTTTCTGGATAATTTTCATACATGTACATAATGTGTTTTTTTGGGGGGGGGCTTTTTAACATTTTTTAAAATTTTTATTTGAGATACAGACAGAAGGAGAAAGAGAGAGAGAATGGATGCTCCAGGGCCTCCATCCACTGCAAATGAACTCCAGGCACATACGCCACCTTGTGCATCTTACTTACGTGGGACCTGGAGAATCAAACCTGGGTCCTTAGGCTTCTCAGGCAAGTGCCTTAAGTGCTAAGCCATCTCTCCAGCCCACATAACATGTTTGATGTCAATCCCTTCCCACTACCTTCTTTTGTCTCCTTTCCCTCTCTCCCTTGAATCCCTTCTTTCTAGCTAATCCCTCTCTTCATTATTATTATTATTATTATTATTATTATTATTATTATTGTTGGTTTTTCGAGGTAGGGTCTCACTTTAGCTCAGGCTGACCTGGAATTCACTCTGTAGTCTCAGGGTGGCCTCAAACTCACAGTGATCCTCCTACCTCTGCCTCCCGAGTGCTGGGATTAAAGGCATGTGCCACCACGCCCGGCTCCCTCTCTTCTTTTTTGATGTCTATTTTTTCCCTCCTTCCTCATTCATGATGAAATGTTGACAGGCCCAGTATTGTTCAGGTCTTATGCAGGCAGTGACAGTCCCTGTGAGGTCATAAATGCAATCACCACTTTATATCTGAAAGAGAGCCTTTCAAGGCCCACCTCCCAATCATCTCGCTCCTACAATCTTTCCACTACTCTATTATAGCGTTCCCTGCGCCTTGGAAGGTGTGATAGAGATGTCTCATTTAGTACTGAGCACTCGACAGCCACTTCTCAGTACTTTAATGAGTTTTGAATCTCTCCAGTGGTCACCACCATCTGAAAAAAGAAACTTCGCCAGGTGTGGTGGCTTACACCTTTAATCCCAGCACTTGGGAGACAGAGGTAGGTGGATCACCATGAGTTCGAGGCCACCCTGAGACTACATAGTGAATTCCAGGTCAGCCTGGACTACAGTGAGACCCTACCTCGAAAAACAAAAACAAACAGAAACTTCTCTAAATAAAAGTGAGAGCAACATTAATATGTGGGCATAGGGCTAGAGAGATGGCTCAGGGGTTAAGGCTTTTGCCTTCAGAGCCTAAAACCTGAGTGAGTTCAATTCCCCAGTACCCACATGAAGTCAGATGTACAAAGTGGTGCATGCATCTGGAGTCCATTTGCAGTGGATGGAGGCCCTGGTGCACCATTCTTTCTGTCTGCCTCTCTTCTATCTCTCTGCTTGCAAATTGATTAATTAATTTAAAAAATTGCTCAGTGGTTAAAGGTGTTTGCTTGAAAGCCTGACAGCCTGGGATCAATTCCCCAACACCCACATAAAGCTAGATGCACAAAGTGTTGCATGCATCTAACAAGTTTGGTTGGAGGAGCAAGGGGCCATGGCACAACCATATTCTCATTCTTTTTTTTTTAATTAAATTTTATTTATTTGCAAGTAGAGAGAGATAGAGAGGAGACAAACAGAGAGAGAATGGGCGTGCCAGGGCCTCCAGCCACTGCAAATGAACTCCAGATGCCTGCACCCCCTTGTGCATCTGGCTTACGTGGGTCCTGGGGAATTGAACCTGGGTCCTTTGGCTTCGCAGCCAAGCACCTTAACCAAGCCATCTTTCCAGCCCCCCATATTCTCATTCTTTCTTTCCTTGCAAATAATAAATAAATAAATAAATAAATTTAAAATGTTTGTTTATTTATTTATTTATTTATTTATTTATTTATTTATTTGAGAGAATGGGTGCACCAGGGACTCCAGCCACTGCAAAAGAACTCCAGATGTATGTGCTCCCTTGTGCATCTGCCTTACATGGGTCCTGGAGAATCAAACTGGGATCCTTTGGCTTTGCAGGCAAACGTCTTAACTGCTAAGCCATCTCTCCAGCCCCAAAATATGTTTTTTTTTTTAAAGAAACTTCTCACCTTTAATCCTAGCACTCAGGAGGCAGGGGTAGGAGGAACATTGTGAGTTCAAGGCCACCCTGAGACTACATAGTGAATTCTAGGCCCGCCTGCACTAGAGTGAAACCCTACCTCAAAAAGCCAAAAAAAAAAAAAAAAAAAAAAAAAAAAAAACTTCTCCATCATAAAAGGCCTAACTTCATAATTTGGAGAATCAATGTGGGTATTCTACTATTTGCTAAATATGAGCATCCAATTCTGCCTTTCAGAAGTGGGGACATCGTCATGGGAAGGATTCAGATATCTGTCAGGCCTACATATGAGCTTAGCTCAAGCCAAAGCTGAGGCCCATATTCTCTGATTTCTTTTCTTTTCTTCAGGTTTTTCAAGGTAAAGTCTTACTCTAGCCCAGGCTGACCTGGAATTCACTATGTAGTCTCAAGCTGGCCTTGAACTCATTGCAATCCTCCTGCCTCTGCCTCCTGAGTGCTGGGATTAAAGGTGTGGGCCACCACCCCTGGCCTTTGATTTCTTTTTTCAAAAATATATTTATTCAGGCTCAAGAAATTGTTCAGTAGTTAAAGGCACTTGCTTGCAAAGCCTAATGAGCATGGTTCAATTTCTAAGTCCCCACATAAAGCCAGATGCACAAGGTGACGAATACATCTGGAGTTCATTTGCAGTGGAAGGAGGCCCTGGCATGCCTATTCCCTCTTTCCTCCCTCCTTCTCTATCTGTCATCTATCTATCTATCCATCTGTCTATCTGCCTGTCATCTCTGCTTGAAAATAAATAGATCATTTTAAAATATATATACATTGATTTGAGAGAGAAAGAGTATGGCTATGCCAGGACCTCTTAGCACTATAAACAAAACCCAGATGCATGTGCCTCTTTGTGCATCTGGCTTTATGTGGGTACTGGGGAATTGAAGCCAGACTGGCAGGCTGTGCAATCAAGTGCCTTTAACTGCTAAGCCATCTCTCCATCCTGCCCTAACTTAATAATCTATTCTGACAGGAATATCACTAGTATTTTGAGATTTTTAATATGAGTGTCAATGTATAATTATTATGTAGTAACCTCCCCAAGGTCTGACTATTTCCCACCCCATGATGCTCATCCATTCTGGAAAGTAGCCCCAGGTCCATTTAGAAGCAGACAAGAGGAAGAAAGAGTTCTAGTTTGCATGGATGATGGCTTTCCTTTTTTTTAAAAGATATTTATTTTGCCAGGCGTGGTAGCATATGCCTTTAATCGCAGCACTCGGGTAGGAGGGTCGCCATGACTTTGAGGCCAGCCTGAGACTACACAGTGAGTTCCAGGTCAGCTTGGGCTAGAGTGAGACCCTACCTCCAAAAACCAAAAAAAAAAAAAAAAAAAAAAAAAAAAATTTTTTATTCTTATTTGTTTATTATATATAGAGAGAATGGATGTGCCAGGGCCTCCAGCCACTGCAAATGACCTCCAGGTGCATGTGCCTCCTTGTGCATCTGGCTTATGTGGATCTTGGGGAATTGAACCTAGGTCTTTGGCTTTGCAGGCAAGTGCCTTAACCGCTATGCCATCTCTCCACCCTGACCTTCCTCTTTAATAGGCTTGGCCTCCCATTACCTCACAAGGAATAAGTTGGGGATTAAGGACTGTCTGTTAAACAGTGTAAGTGAGACAGAGCTTTAAAAAATGCAAATCGGGGCTTAGCGGTTAATGCATTTGCCTGCAAAGCCAAAGGATCTTGGTTCAATTCTCCAGGACCCAAGTAAGCCAGATGCACAAGGGGGCGCATGCATCTGGAGTTAGTTTGCAGTGGCTAGAGGCCCTGATGCGCCCATTCCCTCTCTCTCTCTCTTCCTCAAATAAATAAATTAATAAAATATATTAAAAATGCAAATCAGGGCTGGAGAGGTGGCTCAGTGGTTAAGGAACTTGCCTGTGAAGTCTAAGGACTCATGTTTGACTCTCCACATTCCATGTGAGCCAGACACACAAAGGTGAGGCAAGCGCAAGGTCTCACATGCCCACCAGATGGCACAAGTATCTGGAATTTGATTGCAGTGGCTGAGGCCCTGATGTGCTGATTCTTTATTTTATTTTATTTATTGACAACTTCTTTAATTGTAGACAATATCCCATGGTACTTCCCTCCCCCCACTTTCCCCTTTAAAACTCCACTCTCCATCATATCCCCTCCCCCTCTTAATCAGTCTCTCTTTTATTTTGAAGTCATGATCTTTTCCTCCTATTAGGATGGTCTTGTGTAGGTAGTGTCAGGCACTGTGAGGTCATGGATATCCAGGCCATTTTGTATCTGGAGGAGCACGTTGTAAGGAGTCCTACTCTTCCTTTGGCTCTTCCATTCTTTCCGCCCCCTCTTCTGCAATGGACCCTGAGCCTTGGAAGGTAGGTAGGTTTGAGATGTTTCAGTGCTGAGCACTCCTCTGTCCCTTCTTCTCAGCACTATGGTGTCTTCTGAGTCATCCCAAGATTGCCACCATCTGAAAAGAGAAGCTTCTCTAACCAAAAGTGAGAGTAGCATTAATACATGGGTGTGGATATTAAGAGAAATGCTTATTGGGCAGTTTGGTGAGCATAGTATATACATTTAGCGAGACACCTGGTGTGCTAATTCTCTCTCTTTCTTACTCTCTGTCTCTCTAAAATATATATATATATATATATTTCAAATCAAACTGGGCATGGTGGTATGCACCTGTAATTCCAGCACTCAGAGAAACAGAGGTAGGAAGTTTGCCATGAGTTCGAGGCCACCCTCGAATTCACCCTGAGGTGAATTCAGGTCAGCCTGAGCTAAAGCGAGACCCTACCTCAGCAAAAAAAAAAAATGGAAATCAAGTAAGACTTTAATCCACTGTCCGTTTATTTCAGTTCTAAGGATATCAGAATCAATTAGCCAATACTAACAGAATCGTCCCAATGACCACTTCTGCTCTGTTGTCCACAAGGACAGTCTCTGGTAGTTCACAAAGCAGAGCAATGTCATATGGTGCCTGTCCCTGGAGAATCCCACCCTCCCCATTGAACTGAGGAAGCCCAGTTTAGTGGTGGCACTGGTGGCTCTCAGAGAATGGCTACTAGAGGCCTCTACAGGGAGAACATAGGCAAGGTATTTCTTCAAGCGTTGAGGAAGCGTCTTCCGAACGCCTGCTCTCAGGTTATAGTTAGTGAGCGGCTGAGCAGTTCTTGCATAATGAATTCACTCCTGCATTCTAACTCTTTCTCTCTTGAATGCCTTCTATTTATAGTAATGGAAGATAGATTGATGGAAGAGATGATTTTCAGGTATTACTTGATTGATAGAAAACAAATGGTTTCATGATTCATTTGCGAATATGCAGTTTTGAGTAATTAATATTACAAAGCTTTAAGATAGAAATGGAAGTAATGAAGTGAGGGGTTTGTGGCACATATTTATTTATTTATTTATTTTTGTTTTGTTTTTCAAGGTAGGGTTTCACTCTAACTCAGGTTGACCTGGAATTCACTATGTAGTCTCAGGGTAGCCTCGAACTCCTGTCGATCCTCCTACCTCTGCCTCCCCACTGCTGGGATTAAAGGCATGTGCCACCATGCCCGGCTATTTATTTATTTTTTGAGGTAGGGTTTCACTCTAGTCCAGGCTGACCTGGAATTCACTATGTAATTTCAGGGTGACCTTGAAGTCATGGTGATCCTCCTACCTCTACCTCCCAAGTGCTGGTATTAAAGGCATGTGCCACCATACCTAGCCTTTATTTATTTATTTATTTATTTATTTATTTATTTATTATTTATTTATTTATTTATTTATGAGATGGGGGCTAGAGAGATGGATTAGCAGCTAAGGTGCTTACCTGCAAAGCCAAAGGCTCCAGATTCAGTTCCCCAGTACCCACATAAAGCCAGATGCACAAGGTAACACATGCCTCTAGAAATAAATAAATAAAATAGAACAAAATATTTAAAAATAGATTGCAGTGGCTGGAAGCCCCTTTTGTTATTGTGTGCCCATTCTCTCTCTCCCTCCAAACCCTCGCTTTTTGACATGTCTTATGAACAGAAATAAATTCCTGCATGGCTGAGGAAATGGCTTATTGGTTAAGGCATTTGCCTGTGAAGCCTAAGGACCCTGGATCAATTCCCCAGGACCCATGTAAAGCCAGATGCCTGCATGTCAAAAATCATTTTAAATCAGACTGGAGAGATGGCACATTAAGGTGGTTGTGTGCAAAGCTGATTCCCCAGGAGTTCATGTGCAGTGGTTAGAGGTCCTGGCACACCCATTCTCTATCTATCTTAAATAATTTATTTAAAAATCATTTGACCCTGGGCATGGTGGTGTACGCCTTTAATCCTACCACTTGGGAGACAGAGGTGGGAGGATCGCCATGAGTTCAAGGCCACCCTGAGACTACATAGTGAATTCCAGGTCAGTCTGTGCTAGAGTGAGACCCTACCTCAAAAAAAGAAAAAGAAAAATCATTTCAAATTAATTAATTTGGGGCTGGAGAGATGGCTTAGCACTTAAGGCCCTTGCCTGCAAAGCCAAAGGGCCTATGTTTGATTCCCCAGGACCCAAGTCAGCCAGATGCACAAGGTGGCACATGCATCTGGAGTTCATTTGCAGGGGCTGGAGGCCCTGGCTCACCCGTTCTCTCTCTCTGCTTCTTTCTCTCTTCTCTCTCTTAAGTAAATAATAAATAAATAAAAATATTATAAAAATTAATTAATTAATTTGGAGATTGGCAATATGGCGGCATTAGTAAGAAAGATGAAGCAGGCATAAGAAAGCATATGGAAGACTATGGTTTGAAGAAGAGGTGAAAAGAGATAGGAAAGAAGTCTTGAAAATTTCTTTCTTTTTCTTTTTTTTCTTTTTTTTTTTTGGAGGTAGGGTCACTCTAGCTCAGGCTGACCTGGAATTCACTATGTAGTCTCAGGGTGGCCTTGAACTCATGGCGATCCTCCTACCCCTGCCTCCCCAGTGCTGGGATTAAAGGCGTGCGCCACCACTCTTGGCCATCCTGAAAACTCGTAAAGATATAGCTGCCAAAGGGAAAGTTGATGAGTGCAGGAAATGACTTTGGAATATGACAGTTGGAACTACGTAAGTTGACGTACATGCTCAGAACTAGCTTCCCTGCGCCTTTCCAGCGAGAACGAGGCCCGAGAGTCTTGTGTGATTTGGAGGGTAGGCGCACAGCAGCTGTCTTTCTGGATCCTCACGCCTTGTCGTTGATGAACGTGGGACGTGGGCTCTCCCCTCGCTGGCAGGGGCGGTCACTGAGCCTCTGTGTAGCACGTTGTCCCATCAGGTCCCACAGCTCCCAGGTTGGGTATGTGTAGCACCCTGACATGGGGGCTCGTCCTGCAGGTCCAAGCCATGGACGTGATTATGGGGTTTAGTCCACCTCCTGGGCGCTACCTCAGGCTTTTGTGCTCTAGCTTGTTCCCTTTTCTTTTCTTTTCTTTTCTTTTCTTTTCTTTTCTTTTTTTTTCTTTTCTTTTCTTTCTTCCTTCTCTCCTTCCTCTCTCCCTTTATTCTTCCTTCTTTTCTTTCCCTCCCTCCCTTCTCTCTCTCTTCTTTTTTTCTTTTTCTTTTTGGTTTTTCAAGGTAGGGTCTCACTCTAGCCCAGGCTGACCTGAAATTCACTATGTAGTCTCAGAGTGGCCTTGAACTCACAGTGATCCTCCTACCTCTGCCTCCCGGTGCTTGGATTAAAGGCATGCGCCACCACTCCCGGCTTCTAGTTATTGTTTATTTTATTTATTCTCTATCAATCATCTCTAACCTGGGGCCATTCTACATCCTTGACTTATATCACTCAAAGCTTGAGGTCAGAGAAAACACATGTACACTCTTGCTTTTCTGCTTTTAATTGCTTACCGGCTATGTAATAAAAGAAACACATATAGTTTGGGATACTCGTTCACAACATGCAAATCAGGGCTGGAGAGATGGTTTAGTGGTTAAGGCGCTTGCCTGCAAAGCCAAAGGATCCCAGTTCGACTCCCCAGTACCCATGTAAGCCAGATGCACAAAGGGGTGTATGCATCTGGAGTTCATTTGCAGAGGCTGGAGGCTCTGGTGTGCCCATTCTCTCTCTACCTGCCTGTTTCTGTATCTCTCAAATAAATAGATAAAAATTTAAAAATGCATCTTAACTGCTAAGCCATCTCTCCAGCCCCACATAGTCTTTTAAACAGCTTTTTCATTACATATCTTCATTGCTCGTTGGCTGTGTTACACAGGAGGACACTTTCACACAAGCATACTTTATGTGTTGAGAACATTCCTCCCCCCCTATGTTCCCTTACTCTCCCCTCTCCCTCCTCCCCTTTGTTACCTTTGTTCCCCTACACAGTTTTTTTTTTTTTTTTTTTTTGTGGAGAGAGACAGAGAGAAACAGAGAGAGAGGGAGAGGGAGACAGAGAGAGAATGGGTGCGCCAGCAGCCTCTCAGCTGCTGTGAATGAAATCCAGATGTGTGCGCCCCCTTGTGGTCAAGTGCAGCATTGCGCCCTTGCGTCACTTTGCATCTGGCTAAACGTGGGACCTGGAGATTGGAACCAGCGTTCTTAGGCTTAGGAGGCAGGTGCCTTAACCGCTAAGCCATCTCTCTGTGTTCCCTACACAGTTTTGCTTCTATTTTCATGCCATATATGCATACATACATGAATGATTTTTATATGTCCATTTCTTCTTAAATCTCTATATATCCCTATTCTTTGCCCTTCCTCACTTTTTTTGGAGAATAAAGATTAGACATGTAGCTTCCTCTTCGAGTTTGCATGAGGCAAGTCTAAAGACACCATAATTTGCTTCCTAATACCCCCAACAAACCAGATAACTTACATATTTATAGTTTTTAAAAAAATAACCATCAACCTGCCAGCCCGGGGTTCAGTTCCCAAGCCACCCACATTAAGCTGTGGCATAGTTACTGCTCGCTGCTCTTATTCAGATCTACAGTGAGAGACAGCAGAAAGATATGAAAAGTGGGCACTTTGGCAAAAAGGAATTGGAAGCCAGGCGTGGTGGCGCACGCCTTTAATCCCAGCACTCGGGAGGCAGAGGTAGGAGGATCGCCGAGAGTTCGAGGCCACCCTGAGACTACATAGTTAATTCCAGGTCAGCCTGGGCCAGAGTGAGACCCTACCTTGCAAAACCAAAAAAAAAAAAAAGGAATTGGAGAGGTTGAAGCTGCAGACAAGATACTTGAAATTGTTACATAGATTAGTGCCAGTGAAGAGCAATCTAGGAAAAACGCCCTGAGGGCATCCCATCCAACAAAAGCTCCAGCTTGTGAAAAATGTAAATTTCTTGAAAGAAGAGAATCTAAACTTAGAATGCCACCACAGAGGTTCTATGTTTTCACCCAGTCAGCCTGGAAGGCATACAGTCGCTTATGCAACTGTGGTCCAAGAGAGCCAGGCCACGTCTTGAGTTTGCAGTATTGTCCACACCGTACCAGTTTTGCAGGCATGAAAGAAACAAGAGTAAGAGGGCCATAGAAGCTTGCGCTAAGGTTCCATAAAGCTACTGGGGCCAGGCAATGTGTAGCAGGGTATGATTCCAGGGAGGGAGGTCCTGAGAGGCCACAGTATGATACTGTGAAGATGAAAGCTAAATTACAATGGAGACCAGAAGATGTTGGAGATGCGGGGACCTTGAGGTGTCTGCTGAGGAAAGCTACAGGTTCCGAGGGGAACCTACCCAAGAGAGGCCTGTGTGTGCTATGGGCAGCAGAGCTGAAGAGGCAGGACTGCCCAAGACTGTTGAAGTCCCAGGTGGCAGATATGGGGAGCTGCAGGGTTTGATGTTTACCCTGTGGGGAACGCTGTGATCTCTCAGGAGCAAAGTTTAGGACATGGATAACAGATATAGAAGATGTTCTGTATAAATGCAGCAATTTTATTACCTTGAGTGGATCTACGTAATATTAAGAAGCTCAATCTTCTTTATCCTGGGTTTCTGCTTCCTGTCCAGCACAAACTCAGCAGCTTCTTCCTGCTACCATGATAACCATGGGCCCAGAAATAATGGAGCCAAGAACTGTGTTTGGACAGAAGCCTCTGGAACTGTGAGCCAAAATAAACCTTTCTTCCTTATAAAACAAAAAACAAACAAACAAAAATAACCATCAAAGCTGGGCATGATGGAGCATGCCTTTAATACCAGCACTCAGAGGGCAGAAGTAGGAGGATTACCATGAGTTCAAGGCCACCCTGGGACAACAGAGTGAATTCCAGGTCAGCCTGAGCTAGAGTGAGACCCTACCTTGAAAAAACAAAACAAAATAACCATGAAAGCTGGGCTTGGTGGTGCACACCTTTAGTCCCAGCACTCGGGAGAAAGGGGTAGGGGATCACTGTGAGTTCAAGACCACCCTGAGGCTACAGAGTGAATTCCAAGTCAGCCTGGGCTACAGTAAGACCCTACTTCCAAAAACCAACCAACCAAACAAACAAATAAACAAGCAAGCAAACAAACAAAAAACCCCATCAAGGGCTGGAGAGATGGCTTAGCGGTTAAAGCACTTGCCTACAAAGCCTAAGCACCCAGGTTCAAGTCCCCAGGACCCACGTAAGACAGATGCACAAGGTGACACATATGTCTGGAGTTCATTTGCAGTGGCTGGAGGCCTTGGGGTGCTCATTCTCTCTCTCTGCCTCTTTCCCTCTATCACTCTGTCAAATAAATAAATATTTTTTAAATAAAAGAAAGCTAGCTTCTTAAAATAAACACCAAAGAAATGATGGTGAAATGTAGATGAAGTAAACTTCAGAGAGTGACTGCCCTTCCCATGGAAAGGAAGACCCACCTCTGATGGAAGGCAGGGGAGAAGGAAACCACTATGTGGAATGAGGAGGAGAAACCACCTACCTCAAAAAAAAAAAAAAAAAAACCTCAAAAAAGGGGGGGGGGCTGGAGAGATGGCTTAGCGGTCAAGGCATTTGCCTGCAAAGCCAAAGGACCCCGGTTCAATTCTCCAGGACCCAAGTAAGCCAGATGCACAAGGGGACATAATTCATCTGTAGTTCCTTTGCAGTGGCTGGAGGCCCTGGCATGCCCATTTTCTCTCTCTCAAATAAATAAATAAAATATATTGAAAAAACAATAGATATATAAGGAGAGCCAGATGTGGTAGCACATGCCTTTAATCCCAGCACTCAGGAGGCAGAGGTGGGAGGATCGCTGTGAGTTCAAGGTCAGACTAAAACTACATAGTGAATTCCAGGTCAGCCTTGACTAGAGGGAGACCCTATCTCAAAAAAATCAAAGAGAGAGAGATTTTAATGCATCCATCATATACATATTTTTACACAATTTCTGGGTACCTAAACCTCATGTTGTACAGTGCACTTAAAACTCTATAAGACAGTGGCATCTCAGGATGGGAAAGAAACAAATGGAATTTTGCAACTGCAAATTTCTTTTTTCTTTTTCTTTTTTTGTTGCAAATTTCTTATTGATATTCACAACAGAGTAACCTTATTTGAAGGTAGATGGTGATAATTAAAGTTGTAAATTGAAATGTCTAGAGTAACCATTATATTTAACATCAACAAAAAAAGCTAGAAAGACAACATAAAAAGTGAAATGGAATATGGAAAAATACCGTACTTACCCAGAAGAAGTCAGGAAAGAAGGAATAGAGAACTTTTTAAAAATTTTTTTATTTTTGGAGAGAGACACAGAGAGAGACAGAGAGGGAGAGGGAAACAGATAGAGATGGGCGCACCAGCAGCCTCTCAGCTGCTGTGAACAAAATCCAGATGTGTGCGCCCCCTTGTGGTCAAGTGCGGCATTGCGTCCTTGTGTCACTTTGCATCTGGCTAAACGTGGGACCTGGAGATTGGAACTGGGTTCTTGGGTTTAGCAGGCAGGCGCCTTAACAGCTAAGCCATCTCTCCAGCCCTAGAGAACTTTTTGACCCATGGGATGGATGAATCAACAAGCTTATGTCAACCACTGTCATCAAACGCTAAATGGTCTGGAGGTTGGATTGGCGGCAGATTTAATCACGTTTCCTCATGAATTCAGCCTGCCAACTATAAGGCGGGTGGAGCTTATAAGCAAAATTTCTCCTGTCGTGGAGTCATTTTGACACAACTAACACTGTTTCCTTCACAGCGTGGCACTCTGCACACATCCACGCTGTCTCACACTTAAAGCAACAAGCCCCAATCCTGATCCCAACATCAGTATGCAGCAGTCACGTCTTCTTGAACTTCGACTACACTTTCAAAAGCAATTGCATTTCAGAGCAAATGCAAAGACAATGTCCACATCTATTTCACTGTGTAACGGAGAAGTTTCCGCCTAATTTCAACTGGAAGTGACTAATCTGCAATGTAATGGCATGCTATTGGGGGAATATTCATATAGAATTTTAGAAATGTCTTCAACACTCAAGGAGAATCCTAAGCTCATGGACTCAGTGTAACATGTGGCAGCAGCTCCTTGGGTGGGAAGAAGGTGCAAAAATGCATCCATGTAGGCTGGAGAGATAGCTCAGCAGTTAAGGAGCGTGCTTGCAAAACCTAACGATACAGGTTCGATTACCCAGTACCCACGTAAAGCCAGATGCACGGAGTGCTACATGCATATGGAGTTTGTTTGCAGTGGCTGGATGCCCTGGCATACCCATTCTGTCTGTCTGTCTCTCTTCTCTCTATCTCTCTCATTTGCAAATAAATAAATAAATATATTTTAGAAAATGTATGCATTGGCCGGGCATGGTGGTGCATGCCTTTAATTCCAGCACTTAGAGGCAGAAGTAGGAGGATCACTGTGACTTTGAGGCCACCCTGAGGCTACATACTGAATGCCAGGTCAGCCTGGGCTAGAGTGCGGCCCCTCCTCTACCTCCCACCACCCCCTCAAAAAAAGAAAATGTATACATGTACTAGGTCTGAGAAGATGGCTCACCTTACAAGAGTGAGGATCTGAGTTCGAGTCTCATTCAGAAACCACATTTTTAAAAGTCTGGGCCAGGTGTGGTGGTGACCACTTTTAATCCCAGCAGAGGTAGGAGGATTGCCGTGAATTTGAGGCCACCCTGAGACTACATAGTGAATTCTAAGTCAACCTGGCTAGTGTGAGCTCCTACCTCAAAAAACAAAAAACAAAAAAACAAAAATCTGGAGTTGGAGAGATGGCTCAGCAGTTAGAGGCCCTTACTTGCAAACCTCTCTCCAAAAAAAAAAAAATGGATCTGGAGCCGGGTGTGATGGTGCATGCCTTTAATCCCAGCACTTGGGAGGCAGAGGTAGGAGGATCGCCGTGAGTTCGAGGCTAACCTGAGACAACATAGTGAATTTCAGGTCAGCCTGGACCAGAGTGAGACCCTACCTCAAAAAAAAAAAAAAAAAAAAACATGGATCTGGCCTGGAGAGATGGCTTAGCAGTTAAGTGTTTGCCTGTGAAGCCTAAGGACCCCGGTTCGAGGCTTGATTCCCCAGGATCCATGTAAACCAGATACACAAGGTGGCACATGCATCTGGAATTCATTTGCAGTGGCCAGAGGCCCTGGAGCACCCATTCTATCTATCTGCCTTTCTCTCTCTGTCTGTTGCTCTCAAATGAATAAATAATAAACAAACAAAAAAATTTAAAATAAATATGGATCTGACCCAGGCGTGGTGGTGCATGCCTTTAATCCCAGCACTCCCTTTAATCCCAGCATTTGGGAGGCAGAGGTGGGAGGATCCCCGGATCACCGTGAATTTGAGGCCAGCCTAAGAATACAGAGTGAATTCCAGGTCAGCCTGGAACAAACAAAACAAAACAAAACAAAACACAGGGATGTTGGCTTAGCAGCTAAGGCACTTGTCTGAGAAGCCTAAGGTTGGACTCTGGATCCCATGTAAGCCAGATGCACGTGGTGGCACATGAGTCTGGAGTTCATTTGCAATGACTAGAGGCCCTGGTGCACCCATTCTCTCTCGTTAAGAAATAAATAACAATAATAATAAAGATGTGGTGATCTGCTAAAGACCTGCTGTGTAGAGAAGGCTGTTATGTCCAGTCCACAGGCTTGATTCCACAGCTCCAGTTCTCTGCAGTCAGCCGTGGACTGGAAATATTAGTGGAAAATTTCTGACACATTCTATTAGCTTTTTTTTTTTTTTTTTTTTTAAATTTTTTGGTTTTTAAGATAGGGTCTTACTCTAGCCCAGGCTGACCTGGAATTCGCTATGTAATCTCAGGGTGGCCTCGAACTCATGGCGATCATTCTACCTTTGCCTCCCCAATGCTGGGATTAAAGGTGTGTGCCACCACACCCGGTACTTTTATTAGCTTTTATTGTGATAAGCTACAATTGTTTTGTTAACTGTGGCTATTACTTTACTGATTTACAAATTAAACTTTATGGTGGGGCTTATGAGATTGCTCAGTGGTTAAAGGTGATTGCTTGCAAAGCCTGACAGGCCTGGGTTCCATTCCCCAGCACCCATGTAAAGCCAGATGCATGAAGTGGCACATGCATCTGGAGTTCATTTGCAATGGCTAGAGACTCTAGCACGTCCATACTCTCTCTCTCTCTCTCAAATAAATAAATAAAAATATTTAAGGGCTGGAGAGATGGCTTAACAGTTAAGGCGCCTGCCTGCTAAGCCTAAGAATGTCTGTTCCAATCTCCAGGTCCCACGTTTAGTCAGATGCAAAGCGACACAAGGGCACAATGCTGCACTTGACCACAAGGGGGCGCACACATGTGGATTTCGGTCACAGCAGTGAGAGGCTGCTGGCACGCCTATTCTCTTTCTCTCTCTGTGTCTCTCTCTCCAAAAAAAAATGATTTTTTTTTAAAAACTAACAGATATGTATGTATGTGAGGAAACAACACACATGTAGAGTGCACAATTGATACAGAAATACAGGGTGTCTTTGAGAGTGACAGAATGTCTCTTGGTTCTTTGATGGATATTTATTTATTTGTGAGCACAGAGGACAGAGGGAGAGAATGGGGGTGGGGGGAAGAACACAGAGAGACAGGGAGGAGGGAGAGGAAAAGGAGAGAATTAGCATGAGTATACCAGGGTCTCTTGCTACTGCAAATGAAATGCAGATGCATGCTCTACTTTATGCATCTGGCTTTACATAAGTGCTAGGGAACTGAAGCCCTGGTGGGCAGGCTTTGCAAGGAAGCACCTTTAACCGCTGAGCCATCTCCCCAGCCCTTAGATGGGCTTTTAACCTAGCAGTTAAGGTGCAGGAGGCTCACAGTAACATAAAAGTTCCACCGAGTCAGTGGTCTGCAGGTTGTTTTCTCAAGACTTTGGTGAATGCAATCCACAGATCATAGAGGGCGAGGTTTTATAACAGAGCTTAAGGAAAGAAGGCAGAGATCCTGTATAGCAGGAGGGAATCGCCCCCAAATGGGATACCATTGAAGTTACTGCCTTGGAGTTTGTAACTTCACTGGAGGAGGGTTAGCTGGTCAATCCAGCCCTGGGCCAAGTGTCCAGGTGCCTTGCAGTTTTAGTCACCAGTCACATCCTCAAGTCTGGTTCCCAGGAAAGGGGAACTCTTTTAGCGAACAAGAGATAAGAAAAACCAGACCCTTCTTGTGGCATTTTTGCCCTCTAGCAAGTTGGAGGCAGCCAGGATTCCTTTAGGGAAAAAGAGATAAGGAAAAGTTAACTCCTCTCTCCACACCAGGCCCCCTTACAGACTCAAGGACAGTTCCTGCTTTAAGCCAAGGGGGAAAAAAAAAAATCTGCCTCGGAAAAACCAAACAACAACAAAAAAATCTGTTCATTTTCAGGGCCCTGCTACCCTAATCTGCCTGTCCTTTATCAGTACTGTCTGGCCTCAGGGGCTCTTTCACTACTACTGTGTGTGTATTCTCTTTTTTATTGTTTGTTTGTTTGTTTATTTATTTATATTTTTCGAGATAGGGTTTCACTCCAGCTCAGGCTGACCTGGAATTCACTCTGTATTTATTCTCAGGGTGGTCTCCTGGTGATCCTCCTACCTCTGCCTCCCCAGTGCTGGGATTAAAGGTGAGCGTCTCCACGCCCAGCAACTTGTTTATTTTTTTATGTGAATCTTATTAGGGGCTACCTACCCTTCCCATATCATAGTAGCTTAGGGGTTATTAGAGATCCTATAGATAGATAAATAATATAAGGATTTATAAGATTTAACTCAGCAATGGGCTATTAGGATCAGTGTCTACAGACTTCAGTTAAGAGTTGCAGAGGGCTGGGGAGATGGCTCAGCAGTTAAAGACACTTGCTTGCAAAGCCTGACAGTCTGTGTTTGATTCCCCAGTACCCATGTAAAGCCAGATATACAATGTGGCACATGTGTCAGGAGTTCATTTGCAGCAGCCAGGGGCCCTTCCCCCAACTTTCTCAAAGAAACAAATAAAGAACAATTTTTAAAAAATGTTTTATTTATTTATTTGAGAGAAGGAGGCAGAGACAGGGAGAGAGAGAGAAAGACAATGGGTGCACCAGGGCATCCAGCCATTGCAAACGAACCGCAGATGCATGTGCCCCCTTGTGCATCTGGCTTACGTGGGTCCTGAGGAATTGAACCTGTGTCCTTAGGCTTTGCAGGCAAGCGCCTTAATCACTAAGCCATCTCTCCAGCACCCCCCCCCCCCTTTTGAGGTACTCTGCTCTAGCCCAGGCTGACCTGGAATTCACTCTGTAGTCTCAGGGTGGTCATGAACTCACTGAAATCCTCCTACCTCTTCCTCTTGAAGGTGTGCACCACCATGCCCAGCTAAAAACAATTTTTTTTTAAGAAGCAAAGGTAAGTCCAACGGAGGGGACTTGTGGTCGAGCAAGTCAAGAAAGACTTCAGGACCAGCCTCAACTACGGTGAATGTTGTTCAAGGCCAGCCCTGTCTAGAACCAACTGACAACAAAAGGAAAGGAAGATTAGGTAATTGTTGGGATCAGCATGGGGAGCCAGAGCAGAACTGTGGGCAAAACTGTGATCTTGAGCTGGAGAGATGGCTTAGCGGTTAAGGCGCTTGCCTACGAAGCCTAAGGACCTAGGTTTGAATCCCCAGTACCCATGTAAAACAGGTGCACAGGTGGTGCATGAGTCTGGAGTTCACTTGCAGTGGGTGAAGGCCCTGGTGCACCCATTCTCTCTCTTTCTCTAATAAATAAATAAATTAAATAAAAAAATAAAAACTTAAGATCTTAATAGTGAGGTAGGGACAAAGGAAGGCTGTGGGGTAATTATGATCAGGGTACATTATGTATATTCATGGAGGTTGTCAATAAAAGTTTTTTTTTTTAAAAAAAACTGAGATCTTTTGGGGAGAATAGGATCACCAGAAGACAAAACAAACAAACAAACAACAAAAAAAGTTACATTTCTTGGAAGCTCATGAAAACCCATTCCTGTTACCAGCAATGGGGAGCTACCCATTCCAACCCTTTTAAATAAATTTTGGTTTGGGGTATTCTGATGACTGTGAACTAAAGTATTGTTTGTCAGTGTGTGGATACATTTAATAATACAGGAAAGAGTAAAAATGAAAATCAGGTAGATGCAGCAGGATGGCCCACAAGTTCAAGAGCAGCCTGAGCTATACAGTGAGCAGCCAGCCAGGGATATATAGGTAGACCCAACCTCCAAAAAATAAAAAAATAAACCAAAAAAAACCCAAAACAAAATAGGGCTGGAGAGATGGCTTAGTGGTTAAACAGCTTGTCAGCAAAGTCAAAATTACCCAGGGCCCATTCCCCAGCGTCCTCACAAGCCAGATGCTCATGGTGGTGCTCATGGAGTTCTTTTGCAGTGGCTAGAGGGTCTGGCACTCTCATTCTCTCTCCCAAGTAAATAAATAAACAAACAAATAAACAAATAATTGGAGCAAGAGGACTGAGAAATCCATTCTGGTCACCAGCAGGGAACATATGAGTATTAGATGCACACACACACACACACACACACACACACACATACATATATTTATATTACTGCCAAAAGACAAAAACGATTAACACATTTAGTTCCACATCACATACCCTACACATTAGAATTTTAAACACAGTCTTTAGCGGTGGGCACTTGGGAGATGATAAAAATGGCAATAATAATATAACAAATACAGAGATCAGACAGAAGACTGGTGCTCAGGCCAGGGTTGTGGCCTCCCTCTTCCTCTTGCAGGATCCGATGGTCCTCTAGTCTGATCCCATGCAGGAAGCGGTCAAACTTCGTGGCGCGGTCACCTAGGCCGGCTGGAAGCGGCCGCTACGTCTTTAAATGGGCAGGGGCGAGGGGACCGGGGCGCTGCGCTGCACCCGGGGGGAGAGAGGGAGAGGGAGCCGCGTGCACCGAGAGCGCCCTGGGCGCATCCCCGAGCCTCCGGGGTCCACCTTCCCCGGGATCCCCCACCCCTACACCGGCCGGCCCGGCGGCTTTGTCTCGCTCCCTCCCGACACTTCCCGGGGAGGGGGTGCGCGGCCTGTAACCCGAGCTCCCTATTTCCTGGTGGATTCTCTTAAAGCGGCCGCCCGGGTCGCGCCGCAGAACAAAGGCTATTGTTGCATTTCCTCCTTCGGATGCCGCGTCCTTCCCGGAATGCCCCCTTTTCCTTGCCCATCATCCTGCAGGAATCTGCGCTCCGTGGGGTGTGTGTGTATGTGTGTGTGTGTGTTTTTTTTTTTTTGGGGAGGGCAAACCATTGGAGAAGGCCGGGGTTGCAATGGGCAGTGTCCCTCAGAGACGCATCCAGGGGAATAAAAATAAATAAATAAAATAATAAAATAAAATAAAACCCGTGTTACGCCTTCTGGGGCGAGGGGGAGGTCGCGATGCAACGTTTTCTTCAGTGCATCTTCCCGCCGGCGGGCTGCAATCGGGGGTCCCCGGGGTGGAAAGGGGGGGTTCCCCCGTGCACCCATCCCCCGCCCGGCTTGCATTTCCCCTTCCATCTCCACCCTACGCCGGGCTCTCTCTCTCTCTCTCTGTGTGTGTGTAACCCGAGCTTTTATTTCCTAGTGGCTCCTTTAAGAGGCAGAGCTCGGTGCTGGGAATTCACGTCAGTTTCTGCCCTGAAACTCTCAAGATCAATGAGCACAGAGAGAGAGAGAGAGGGAGAGAGAGAGGGAGGAGAGCGAGCTCTCTCAGTCCTGCCTTCCAGTTTCTCTCTTCCAGGAAGGAAAACATCGGAGCGAGCGCGGCTGCAGGGAGGGCGGGCGGGCGGGCAGGGGGGCGGGCGCACCAGCCGCGGGTGGGAGGAGGAAGAGGAGGAGGAAGAGGAGGAGGAGGAGGAGGAAGAGGAGAGACGCGAGGCCGGCCGGCTGCACCCCGGGGTCGCCGCGCCGGGACTCGAACCCCCAGCGGCTCGCACGCGCCCCCCTTCCCCGTGCGCCCCGCGCGCTCCGGATCCCCCGGGACGACCATCGCCGGGGGATGCTGCCGCCGCCTCTGCCTCTGCCGCCGCCGCCGCCGCTGCTGCTGCTGCTGCAAGAAACTTCTTAAATGACCGCGTCCGGCTGCCCGCCGAGCATTTCTGGGTTGGGGAGAGAGGAGGAAAGGAAAGTGGAAAAAAACTGAGAACTTCCTGATCCCTCTCTCTCCTCGCTCGCTCGCTCGCTCTCTGTCGCCGTGAGACATGTCTGAGACTCCTGCTCAGTGTAGCATTAAGGTAACGATCCGTTCTCCCCACCCACCACCCCTTTTCCTTCCTTTCCTCTTGGGGTGCGTGTGGGGGGAGGTGGTGGTGGCCGGTTTAACCTGGAGCTGCACCCATCGGACTCCCCCCCGCCCACCCACCTACCCACCCCGGGCAAGCCGTGTTCTCCACGGTGGGCTTCTCTTTTGATTTAATTAATTAATTTGTGGGGGGGGGGCGAGGGGTGGAGATGCGGTTCGCGGCCCGTCGTGGTACCCTCTAGAGTAACCTTGCGCCCCCTCTCCCTGCAGAGACCCTCAGAGCCTCCGGGGCACCCCCCCCCACTACCCCTAAACCCTTTTTCTTTCTTTCTTTTTCTTTTTTTTTGACAATGAAATGCCGGCCGCAATTGGTTACGAGGGACCCGGGTTGTCTCCCAAGATCTGTAAAAACACCCCCCATCCCGTAATTACTGGCGCTTTAAAAACAACAACTATTACTACAAAACCCTAACCCTTGCTCCTTATTCCTACACCCAACATGTGACTGAAATATAACTTTTGTTCCCGAGGAGTGGTCTCTCTAGGAAAAAAAAAAAAGTTCTCTGGCCCCCCACTAGGATGGACTCCTTTCTTTTTCTTTCTTTTTCAAGGACTGCCCTGGGTTTGATCATACAAGACTCCCCCCCTTCCTCTCTTCTGATTGTAATTGCAAGCCCTGTTGGAGAGAGAGTCTTTAGTGTCAGCTTTTCCTGGACATTGCACAATGAAAAAAATTTTTTTTTTGTTTTCTATAAAACCAAGGTGAATAAAGTTGCTAAATAGTTATTTTATTCCAGTGCATGTGAAAGTTGAGCAATCTCAAAGTAGAAATCTCCTGTGATGTAGGGAGGAAAAGGATTGACCAGGCAAAATGACCTTTTCTGTTTGACAGGGTGCGCAGGGTGCTTAAAAGCAACATTTCGGAGGCTCTCTGGCCCTGGTGTGCATGCAGTGGCCCAAGTACAGGAAGAATGTGTCCAAAGGACTTCCAACAGCAGCCTGTATGCATGTATATGGTCTCTCCGCAAAGGCTGTCGGGCAGCAGTGTGTTCCTTCTGAAAAGTTGTTGTGAAGTTTGCCACCGTTGGGAGGCAGGGTGATCTGTCTGTCTCTCTCCTGGGTTATTTTTCCGCTGCATTTAGTAAGGCACTTGATTCATTTCAGGGTTCTGTCTGTACCCAGGAGGCAAGCTTTCTGCTCCTTGTGAGGCTTGTTCAAGTTTGGTTTTGGCTTGGCCCATTTAATAATATGTCCGCTGTGTAGACACTGCAGGGACAATGGACATAACCTGTTTTCTCGGTCTGTGGGGAATTAACTGTTCTAAGAGTTGGTTTTTTTTTTCATTTAGGTTCTATGTAGGGGAAAGGTATTGTATCACACTCGCTTACCAGGTTTTTCATAATTAGAACCAGACCTTTGTGTTTCTTATCAGGAAAGATGGTCATGGGTTTGAAGTAAGGCCAATATGAACTCAAAAGGTGGGTTGGGTTTCTTTGTTTTTGCCCAATAGAAGTTTTGGCCTTCTGTACAATGAAAGCCACTCAGAAGTGGCTGCTGGGCCTGGCTTGGGGTAGACTTGGAGCAAGTGGAGTTCTGAAGAGCTTAGAACACATGGATGCTTCAAAGCCAGTTTCTTTGGCAATATAAATCAAATTCTGTATCAGGTTCAGGAAAACCCTGCAGTATAGATAATCTAATCTATTTGATACTTCATAACAGAAGCAGAGGGAACTAAATCATAGAGTGTTAGATCAGTAAATTGTGTTTGTTGGTTCAATGGCCATAAACCTGACACGAGAAAAATCTGGACCAGATAGACGACAAGCACGGTTAGTTTGGGGTGAAGACCACAAACAGCAGTCCATTCTTGTGACTTCTGGTACTCTTGTAAAGGGACCCCATTCCTGCGGTTCTCATGGGCTGCTTCTGAGTGGCTGGCTTCATTGTACTCCAGTGGAAGAGAACTTGGGGCAGCTGAGTTCCTCACACCCCACGTCTGGGGACAGATCCTAACCCAGTACTTTTCTTTTTTTCTTTTCTTTTCCTTTTTAAAAATATATTTTATTTATTTTTATTATTTCTTTGAGAGAAAAAAGAGACAGAGAAAGAGAGAGAGAGAATGGGTGCGCCAGGGCTTCCAGTCCACTGCAAATGAACTCCAGTTGCATGTGCCACTTTGTGCATCTGGCTTACATAGGTCCTGGAGAATCGAACCAGGATCCTTTGGCTTTGCAGACAAAGGCCTTGACCGCTAAGCCATTTCTTCAGTCCCCCAATAGTTTTCTTAAATGTGATCAAAGTTGTATCTGGAATTTACATATCATTTCTGGTACCTTTTTTCACGACTGTATACTGTATCATTCAAATAGTTTTCTTCTTCTTCTTCAGCCCAGGCTGACCTGGAATTCACTATGTAGTCTCAGGGTGGCCTTGAACTCATGGTGATCCTCCTACCTCTGCCTCCCCAGTGGTGGGTTAAAGGCGTGCGCCACCACGTCCGGTGGGTTTCTTCTTGACTGTTTATGAAAGAACCACTTGTGTTTCGGGTTGTTCTCTAGGGTCAGTCCGCAGGCATTCATTCCTAGACTGCGTGTGCTTAGGTGCACATAAGCAAAGAGTTTGATGAATTCACAGTGTTCCATAATAAAGCACTGGAGAGCGAGGACCAGGATCATTAGTCGAAGCCATCTGAAAATGGTCCACTGATCTGTGCTGCGTTCCATTTAGTCCTTGCGATGTGGTACAGTGACTGCGTGAGAAAAAAATGTTTGCTATAAGCTGCAAGCAAGTTGCATGCTTCTAGAAACACTTCTTTTAGAGTCCAGTAAACAAACTTTCTCCCCCGTGGAGTACAGAATAGATGTCTTTCTTTCAAAGATGGGCCAATGGATCTGTGGTCCTGAAGGCGTGTGACACGAAGGCTGCGTGCCTGCGGAGTGGTTTCTCTCTCTTACCCTTCTCTCCTCCTGAAACCTACCCTGCTCTCCTGCCCCGCAAGCAGCTGGTCAGCGGGCAGTAAATTCCTCCGGCAGCTGGTGAGATGGAGCCCACGGGAGCCTGTCCTGAGACAGCGGCAGGCATGGGGAAGTTACATTGTTTACTTCTGAGCTCTGGCTGTCTGTTCTTCTAGGAAAGACAAGGGGCAGATTTGGAGTTTCCAAGGTAAAAGTTTCTGAATCTTTGAATCCGTGGCTCCTCGGTAGTTGACAGTGAGTGCCCAAGAAGAGCATTTAGTTATCTCGTGCACTTTATATGCCTCTTCCCCCTAACCAGGGACTTAATGTCAGCTGCTCAAAGCTGTGGAAGAGAGGCTGCTTGTGCCCAGCCCAAGGTCACCCGGACTGCACTGAGCCTTCTTAATTCTCTGACCTGAACCCCTCCGTGTGTTGTGGCCTCTGCTCCCAAGAGTTTAAATGCTTCAGTTCCTGGCCATTTGGGGTTGGTTGGCACTAAGGACAGGATCAACTCCCAGATGTCTTTTCACAGGACTGGCCTGGTCACAGGAAGAAAAGAGGCTGTTTTCTCCACTCCATCTATCACGCTTCACCTTCAAATCACCTGTGCAGTTTTAAATTCAGCCAAGTTACGGCAGACAGTGGCGATGGCCCAGCCAACACGGGCCTTTTGGAAGTCTTGGCCCAAATGCCATTGGCTGAAGCAATCCTGAATGCAAAAAAAAAAAAAAAAAAAGTAGTCTCATAATGTCCCTGGCCCTCTCTTTCCCTGCCCTCTTCATCAGTCCATATTCATAGCAGAATGAAATCTTTCTTAAAAAAAGAATGGTACTGAGAAGCCGTTTAGATCTCTTCGTGCTGCTTGGGGTTGGCCATGGTGATCCTAGTGCCCTAGTCCCTCTCCTGGCAGCTGGCACAGAAGTGCTTCTGTCATGTGTGCTGATGCCAGGAGAGGTGTGCAGGAGGTGAGGTGAGGGCCCTTTTCTCTATCCACACCTCATAGTGACCTAACACCTTCATCCCCTGGCTTGGGTGCAGCATTTAATAGAACTCCCCTACTCCTCCCAATTGCGTGGGGCACTCTGACCACATTAATAGGATTGTTTGTTTCTTTGTTTTTTGGTCTTTTGAGGTAGGGTCTCACTTTGGCCAGGCTGACCTGGAATTCACCATGTAGTCTCAGGGTGGCCTCGAACTCACAGCAATCCTCCTACCTCTGCCTCCCTAGCTCTGGGATTAAAGGTGTGTACCACCACTCTCAGCCACTAATGGGATTTTTGATACACTAATTATATTTGATTTTTAAAAAAGATTTATTTTTATTTATTTATTAGAGAGAGAGTTAGAGAGTGAGAATGGGCTCGCCAGGGCCTCTAGCCACTGCAAATGAACTCCAGACACATGCACTACCATGTGCATCTGGCTTACGTGGGACCTGGAGAATCAAACCTAGGTCCTTAGTCTCCACAGGCATGTGTCTTAATCGCTAAGCCATCTCTCCAGTCCATATTTGATTATTCTGATAAAATTCTCAAAAGGGCTTTTGTCTAAATAATTAAAAAAAAAAAGGTGCCTGTAAATCCCAACCCTTGGGAAGCTAAAGCAAGAGGATCGGGAGTTCAAGGTCATCCTTGGCTACGCAGCCTGAACTACATGACACCCTTCTCAAAATTAAAAAAGGAATTAAGTAAAAGTTAAGGGGGCAAAGGGGATGAAGATTCCCTGTAAGCAGCTCACATAAATTAGTAGGCCTGTATGTGTTCCCTGTTTCTCTGACAGTAGCACCAGGGAACTTTCAAGCAAGCGCTTTTCACTGAGCCACACATCAGGGAACTTCCAGACATTCAGTCGGGCAACCTTAGCCATCTCCTGGGCCCTTCTTCTGTCATAATCAGTATTCCACGAGCTAAGTGATTATTTTAACCCATGGGTGACTGATTTGAAGAACACCGGCCTGCAGGTCTCATTCTCCGGGTTCTAGGTGCATCTATAAAAGGCCAAGGAAGGGCTGGAGAGATGGCTTAGTGGTTAAGGCACTTGCTTGTGAAGCCCAAGGACCCAGGTTTGCTTCCTCAGTAGCCACGTAAGCCAGATGCACAAGATGGTACATGCCGTTCAGAGTTGGTTTGCAATGGCTGGAGACTCCGGTGTGTCTATTCTCTCTCTCTCAAACAAGCAAACAAACAAATAAAAAACTTAAAAGGCCAAGGAAATTCGATACAGTAGGCTTCACTCTCTGGCGTGGTCCATTTTAGTCACAAGCCAGCTGGTCTGAGGGCACAGAGACGTGTGCCATGGAAGATGTGTGGGAGCACTGGGCTGTGAGGGTCTTGTCAGGTGGGAGAAGAGGAAGTGGTAGGTAGGAATGAAGGAAAAAGGGATTTCCATTGGACTTTCATTTGCAGCACATTTTGCAGTATTTTTTTTTTTTTTTCCTTTTGGCTTTTCAAGGTACAGTCTCTCGCTGTAGCAAAGGCTGACCTGGAATTCACTATGTGTAGTCTTAGGGTGGCCTTGAACTCATGGCAATCATCCTACCTTGGCCTCCTGAGCTCTAGGATTGAATTTTTTTGTTTTTTTTTTTTTTTTTTTTTTTTTTTTTTGGTTTTGCAAGGTAGGGTCTAACTCTGGTCCAGGCTGACCTAGGGTCTCAGGGTGGCCTCCAGGCCATCCTCCTACCTGCCTCCCGAGTGCTGGGATTAAAGGCACCAAGCCCGGGTTTTTTTTTGTTTTTGAGTCTCAGGGCTGACCTGGAACTGTAGTCTGTGTCTCATCCTTGAACTCCAGTGATCCTCTGCCTCCCTCCCGAGTGCTGGGATTAAAGGCATGCGCCACCATGCCTGCCATTTTTTTGTTTGTTTTTGAGGTTGTGTCTGTGAGCTTGGCAGCTCCATTATGTGGTGCCTGGTGTCATGTCCCTTCTGAGGAAGCCTTGAGTGGGCTTCAGGGTTTTACCTGGCCAAACTTTCATATACCTTCACTTATGTGTAGTTAGCTTCCTGTCGAGAATAGTGGAGGCAGAAGACTGGGCAGCTGGTCCTGGAGAACTTGGCTGTGCAGAATGTTTTTCTTGGGGCAGGTGAAGCGAGGGGAAGTGACCTCAGTGTAATCACCAGACCCAGGAGGCACCAAGTTCACTTCTAGGAGGCACCAGAGTGACAAAGCACTTCCCTTTTATTATTGATTTAATTTTGTTTTTGTTTGTTTTTTGCTGGGCACAGTGACACACACACACCTTTAATCCCAGCAGTAGGGAGGCGGAGGAGGATCACCGCGCGCACTCCTTGTTGGGGAGAGCAGGAGTGAGGTGTGATCAGAGTGACTTGAAAGCACTTCCCTTTTATTATTTATTTAAATTTTTTGTTTGTTTGTTTTTTGCTGGGCACAGTGACACACACACCTTTAATCCCAGCAGTAGGGAGGCGGAGGAGGATCACCATGTTTAAAGCCTCCCTGAGACTGCATAGTGAATTCCAGGTTAACCTGGCCTAGAGAGAGAGATCCTACTTCAAAACAACAGAAAAAAAAAAAGGGCTGGAGGGATGGCTTAGCAGTTAAGGTGTTTGTCTGCAAAGCCAGAGGACCCAGGTTCGATTCCCCAGGACCCACATTAGCCAGATGCACAAGGGGGCATGCATCTGGAGTTCGTTTGTAGTGGCTGGAGGCCCTGGCATGCCCATTCTCTCCCTCCTTTCTCTGTCAAATAAATAAATAAATAAAAAAAATTAAAAAGAAAAATAATTTTTTTTTGAAGCTGGGTCTCACTCTAGCCGGAGTTAAGATGGAACTCACTCAGTAGTCCCAGGCTGGCCTCCAACTCACAGTGATCCTCCTACCTCAGCCTCCCGAGTGCTGAGATTAAAGGTATGTGCCACCACGTCCAGCTTAAACCTTGGCTTTTGGTGTGCGTCTCCACCTGGGGGAATCAGAGTCTTGGAACCCCCCTGAAGTTTGGGGTATACAAGTGGTTTATTTTTCTCTGTGAATACTTTAGAAACAGCATTGTAACTTGTCTTTATTGTATTTTATTTTTTGTTTTTTAAAAATTTTTATTTATTAGAGAGGGGGAGGGGAGAGAGAGAATGGGTGTGCCAGGGCCTCTAGCCACTGCAAATGAACTCCAGCCGCATGCACCACCTTGTGCATCTGGCTTATGCGGGTCCTGGGAAATTGAACTTGGCTCCTCAGGCTTTGCAGGCAAGCACCTTAACCGCTAAGCCATCCCTCCAGCCCATTTTTTGGAATCTTTTTTTTTTTTTTTTTTTTTTGGGGGGTAAGGTCTCACTGTGGTCCAGGCTGACCTGGAATTCACTATATAGTTTCAGGGTGGTCTCGAACTCACGGTGATCCTCCTACCTGGGCCTCCAGAATGCTGGGATTAAAGGTGTGCGCCACCACGCCCGGCCTCATTTTTTGGATTTTTGAGGTAGGGTTTCACTCTAGTCCAGGCTGACCTGGCATTCACTGTGTAGTCTCAGGCTGGCCTTGAACTCAAGTGCTGGCATTAAAGGTGTGTGCCACCATGCCTGGTTGTAACTTGTTTTAGGCAAAATCCATCACGGCTGCATTCATTGTTAGATGTCTAGAAAGAACCTATCACTGTGTTTGTGGAATAGAGTATGAGTTTCCTCAGCGTTCCCACGCCAACAGGGGCCCAGCTTGAAGACTGTTCATTGCCAAACCTAGTATTTGGAGAGAGAGAAGAACTAGACTAAATTAGTAGGAAGTTAGAATTATAGCCTATTAAAAAGCAAACACATTTTTATTGATTTTTTTTTTTTTTTCTGAGCATGCAGGAACCAGACTAATAAAGTAGCATTTACTGGGATGTCTCAGAATGAACTTCCTTGAACAGGCCAAAGTGACTGTTTCCTGGGTAGGAAAGAGCGTAACTGTGTGCTTGAAACTGGTTCTCTGCTGTTGAAATATTACCACCAATGCCGTATCTGCTCTGTTAACTCACTTGGTAATCCTTTCATCTTAGTGAAAATATGCAGTATGGTCCCGTCTGGTCCCAGAAATCCACAGTCCTCAGGGCATGGGTGAGACACTTGCTCCATCCAATCCTGTGGACTGTGCTCATGGGAAACTGGAATCCTTGTGTTTTGGGAATATATAAATTTTATGTAATCTGAAGTGTTTGACTGCTCTTTTCATTGATGTTGTTACTAAGACAACCAGTATTAATGAGTTCCTTCCTCTTCCAATTATTTGTATTTATTTATTTGTTTATTTATTTATTTATTTATTGGGTTGTCAAGGTAAGGTCTTGCTGTAGGAATTTATTATGTAGTCTCAGGGTGGACTCGAACTCACTGAGATCCTCCTACTTTTGCCTCCTAATTAAAGGTGCGTGCTTCCACGCCCTGCCCATTTTTCTTTTTGCTCTTCCTCTTCTGCCTCTTCCCCCTTCATCACCACCATCATTTGTTGCATGTTAATATCCATTGTCCTGGTGCTCTGTGTTTCAGCTACATGACCTCATTCCTTCTTCACTGGCTCTCCTGGACGCTGTTTGCCTCCCCATTTTACAAATGAAGCACATGAAACTGGAGACTTGATGTGATAAGTGGCCTCAGTTGTCCTGGGTTGTCGGTGGTAGGACAAGGCCCAGTGTCTAGATGATTGGCTACAGTTCTCAAGTGAGTGTTCTGGGAAGCTCCAGTCTCTGCTTAACGTGGGTTCTTGCTCACCATGAAGTCCGTAGTGGGGGCAGCCAGATGGTCACACCCGCCTCGGGAGGAATGCCCAAGTCTTCCTTTTTCGCCTCGTCTCTAATACCCTTTGTTGATAGACTGTCTTCCAGAGGTTTCATTTTCTCCTCACGTTTTGCTCAGAAATCTTCCCTTAGTTCCCTCATTGCCTTTATGAGTGGTTGGAAGTCTGTGAGGTTGGGCCCTTGACCTGTTTAACCTGAGGGCCAGGCTCTGCTGGCATCACACCATCCTTTGTACAACTGTATTTTTCTTTTAAAGCCTCTTGCCCAATCCAGGAATATCTTTTTCATTTCTCTCTTTCTCTCTCTCTCTCTTTTTTTCCTTTTTCCTTTTTTTTTTTTTTTTTGGTTTTTCAAGTAGGGTCTTGTTCTAGCCCAGGCTGACCTGGAATTCACTGTGTAGTCTTAGGGTGGCCTTGAACTCATGGAAATCCTCCCAAGTGCTGGGGTTAATGCATGCGGCACCATGCCTGGCCTCTTTTTTTTTTTGGTCTTAAAACATCCCTTGTACAACTCAGTTTTATTTTATTTATTTGACAGAGAGAAAGAGGCAGTGAGGCAGGGGCGGGGGAGGGAGAGAGAGAATGGGTGCGTCAGGGCCTCTAGCCACTGCAAACAAACTCCAGATGCATGTACCGCCTTATACATTTGGCTTACGTGGGTCCAGAGGAATTGAACCTGGGTCCTTTGGCTTTGCAGGCAAGTGCTTTAACCACTAAGCCATCCCTCAAGCCCTTGTACAACTTTAATACTGTGTCCTTTCTAGGAATCTAAAAGTTAGATATCCCCAGGAATATATTTTCCCCTTTCTTGTGCAGTCCTGCTCATCCTAACCTTGTTCTTTCCAATTTACTTCATTGGAAAGAGAATTGTGACCATCTGACTTCATCAAGTTTGGTAGTTGCCAGGCGTGGTGGCGCACGCCTTTAATCCCTGTGCTCGGGAGGCAGAGGTAGGAGGATCGCTGAGAGTTTGAGGCCACCCTGAGACGACATAGTGAATTCCAGGTCAGCCTGGGCTAGAGTGAGACCCTACCTCGAAAACTGCCCCCACCCCAAAATAAAGTTTGGTGTTTGTTTAGGGTTGTTTTCCCCACCCACCCCCGCACTGGGAATTGAACCCAGAGCCTCATGATGCTGGGCAAGTGGTCTACCATTGAGTCCCCCAGTTTCTGTATTCAAACAGCTTTAATAAAGGGACGTAACAGGAGTAAGATGTATAGGTCCATCACTTGACACTTGGCAAGATTAAAAAAAGAGAGTCTCACAAAAGAAGTAGGAGGAGAGCCGGGCTTGGTGGCGCACACCTTTAATCCCAGCACTTGGGAGGCAGAGGTAGGAGGATCGCAGTGAGTTCGAGGCCACCCTGAGACTACATAGTGAATTCTAGGTCAGCCTGGACCAGAGTGAGACCCTACCTCGAAAAACCAAAAAAAAAAAAAAAGAATGGGAAGGAAGCTGACAGTGTGCTGGATGTATTGTGGCAGGAATGCAAGGGGCATGTAGGAAGCGCAATCCAAACTTCTCCTGAGACAGATGAAGACACAGGCCTGTGGCATTTAACTAGTTTGCCAAAGATCATCTTGCTAATTGTAGTGAAGCCACAGCCAGATTCAGGTGTTCTGCCCCAGATACATGTCTCCCCAACTCTATGGCGGAAGCAAAATCATACAGAGTAGATAAGCCATGACAACATAGCTTCCCTATTGTGATTTACCAACAGACTTAAGTCCCTCTATATGCCACCACAGAATTATGGCTGTTATTAACGTTTATGAGTTCTATGTTAAATTATTCAATTTCAGAAGTGAGCCTCGCGTGGTGGTGCCTGCCTTTAATCCCAGCACTCCGGAGGCAGAGGTAGGAGGAGCGTCATGAGTTCAAGGCCACCCTGAGACAACATAGTGAATTCCAGGTCAGCCAGAACTAGAGCGAGACACTACCTGGAAAAAAGAGAGAGAGAGAGAGAGAGAGAGAGAGAGAGAGAGAAGTGAGGAAAGGATGAATATATATTTTGGAAATATATCCAACAAGAAGGTTTGCATAAAAATAATCTTGAGGGGCTGAGACATGGCTTAGAGGTTTAGCATTTGCCTATGAAGCCTAAGGACCCTGGTTCGAGGCTTGATACCCCAGGACTCACTTAAGCCAGATGCACAAGGTGGCACATGCATCTGGAGTTCGTTTTCAGTGGCTGGAGGCCCTGGTGCGCCCATTCTCTATCTATCTGCCTCTCTCTCTGTCTGTTGCTCTCAAATAAATAAATGAAAAATAAACAAAAAAAAATTTTAAAATCTTTATTTATTTATTTATTTAATTATTTTTTTTGGTTTTTCGAGGTAGGGTCTCACTCTAGTCCAGGCTGACCTGGAATTCACTATGTATTCTCAGGGTGGCCTCGAACTCATGGTGATCCTCCTACCTCTGCCTCCCGAGTGCTGGGATTAAAGGTGTGCGCCACCATGCCTGGCTCTTGATTTTTTTTTTTTTTTTTAAGGCCAAGCTTCATATCTTTGGACGAATGGTGTATGAAAATACTCCTGAAGGGAGACGCTCCTGAGGCCCTCTGTCCTTCTTCGGGGTATTTTCCTTTCTATGTGAGAGTCAGACATTGGGAAATGACCTCATTTCCCGAGTGACCCAAAAAGGACATATTGCCCTACTAGCTATTAGTATGTGCAGTGAGATATGTTGTCATAGCGTCTTCTCGGTCGCCACTGACTTTAGATTTAGTACTGAGTTTTTTTTTTTTTTTTTTTTTTTTTTTTTGCGAGGTAGGGTCTCACTCTGGCCCAGGCTGACCTGGAATTAACTATGTAGTCTCAGGGTGGCCTCGAACTCTTGGCGATCCTCCGACCTCTGCCTCCCGAGTGCTGGGATTAAAGGCGTGCGCCACCACGCCCGGCTAGTACTGAGTTTTGTTCTGTTATTCTTAGGTTCTTCCCTGTGAAGTTGGCTTCCCTTAAGGGCATTCATTGTAAGCTGCTGGTGAAGGAGCCACTCATTGTGGGTCCCCTCCCCCTCACTCCCCCCGGGTGGGACAGACATTGCAGCAGACAGACCTGTGTAACCTGGTCCTTGAACTGGAACTTGTTCAAGGTTCTCAATCACAAACTTATTAATTCATCTGAAGTGCTAATAAAACCACGCGTCTCTTGGAGTTTTTGGCCTATGAAAATTACCCAATGGCAGTGCTTTATGCTGTTAAAAACAGTGAGGTGTCAGGGAGATGGCTTAGTCAGTTAAGTGCTGGCTGAACAAGCAGTGAGTTCCCGAGTTCAGATCCCAGTACTCATGTAAGAGCTGGGCGTGGTGGCGCACGCCTTTAATCCCAGCATTCGGGAGGCAGGGGTAGGAGGATCGCCATGAGTTCGAGGCCACCCTGAGACTACAGAGTGAATTTCAGGTCAGCCTGGGCTAGAGTGAAACCCTACCTGGAAAAACAAACAAACAAAAAAAAGGTCGAGAGTAATTGAAGATGACACTTAACATTGACCTCTGGCCTTCCCAGGCATGCACACCCACATACGTGTGCACACATAGGCAAAAACAAGAAACCGTGTCCTTCTATGTCCTCCACTGCATGTAGATCAAGAAGGCACCCAAGGGGATGGAGGGATGGCTTAGGGGTTAAGGCACTTGCCTGCGAAGCCTAAGAACTCGGGTTCGATTCCCCAGGACCCATGTAAGCCAGATGCACAAGGTGGTGCATGAGTTTGCAGTTCGTTTGCAGTAGCTGAAGGCCCTGGTGTGCCCATTCTCTCTATCTGTCTCTTTATCTCTCTCTCTCAAATAGATAAGTAAAAAAAAATTTTTTTAAAGAAGGCACCCAAAGTTTCCCAGTTCTGGATGCACGTTTTACTGTTGAGAACACAGCGCTATGGTGCTGCCATGTGAATGAAAATCCAGGCCTCTTGAGTTGGCTGACTCCCAGCACAGTGCTCTTGTCACAATCCCCCTGAGTTTCTCCCAGGGCTGGGAGGTCACTCCGTCATTGGCCAGAAAAGCTCTTTATTTTGACTCTAATTGAACACAAGCCTGAACAACCGAAGAGATGAGCCGACTGCAATTATGTGATCATAGCAAATGCCTTTTGTATCTTACAGCAAAGTTTTGAGGGAAATAGCTGGTGTGGTTCTGAATAAGTTTCCAGAGATGAAAGAAAAGGGGGTGGGGGAACCTACGTCTGGAAGTCCTGTACAGCGTCTCTAACCAGCGATGTTACTCAGCACTCAAATATTCGAACGCATTCAGGGATCTGCTTGTTCATACAGTTGCTTATTATTCTTGACTGGGGTGGGACTTGAAAAGACAGCATCGATTCTTTAGATGGCTTTTGTTTCCCAGGCCATTCTATGTCTGTCTGACCACAGAACAGACACTGTGTGTTGTGGCGTGGTGAGTTTCCAGCCTCATGAATTGGGACTGGATGGCCCTTAGTGGAAGTTTAATTATACAGGGGAGTTTGAAAAAGTTGAATTTATTACCTTGGGGTATGAGGGTATTTTTGTTTGTTGTGGATGGTAGGGGAGGGTTCTTTCTGCCCGGATCCTTAAAGCGCCACGCCGAACCCTGGTTGTCACCTGGGTGTTACATGGGAAGATGAGATGTGGATTGGGAAACGGGCACCTCCCTCCCCCAGTTTTTGCTCCGGTGGAGATGGAGCGCAGGGCATCGCACATGCTACGAAAGCACTCCTCCCCAGGGAAAATAACCTTTTTGAGGAGTAGTGGAAAACAAAGTTCACTTCCCACTCCATGAAACAGGTGTGGGACTTGCAGACTGTTGAAGAAAGAAGTTTGGAGGGCATCCACTCTGCCCCACCCCCACTCCTCCCCAGAACTACCAGTGAAAGTTGGTTATTATGATTATTATTATTTTATTGACAACTTCTTTAATTGTAGACAATATCCCCTGGTACTTCCCTCCCTCCCCCCACTTTTCCCTTTGAAACTCCACTCTCCATCATATCCCCCCCCTCAATCAGTCTCTCTTTTCAGTTTGATGTCATCATCTTTTCCTCCTATTAGGATGGTCTTGTGTAGGTAGTGTCAGGCACTGTGAGGTCATGGATATCCAGGCCATTTTGTGCCTGAAAGTTGGTTATTATTTTTTTAGTTTTTCTTTTCATTTCATTTTGTTTTTATTGAGAGAGAGAAAGAGGCAGAGAAAGAGAGAGGGGGGGAATATGGTTCTTCAGGCTCTCCAGCCACTGCAAACAAACACCAGATGCATGTGCCACCTTGTGCGTCTGGCTTATGTGGGTCCTGGGGAATCGAAACTGGGTTTTGTTTTTTTCCCCTCCGCTGCCTTGTACCTTCTGTAGTGATGCAGTTATCTTTCCTAAGAATTATCTGTGCCCAAGGACAGCCATCCTTGCTTCACCCATGTCTCCCTCCTGTATGTGTGGAAGCTGACTGGGCATTTCCTGGAAGAGAGAGCTGCAGATAAAAATCAGTCTAGTGATTAAAAAAAAAGACCCAACCCAAGAGAACAGCCTGTTTGTTTCTGAAGTTCCCAGATTCCCAATGACTCCACCTTGCTCTCTAGTGAAAGTGTGAGTCTAGGTGCGGCTACTGAAGGTCTGCTACGATGAGTAAGGAAAGAGGTCACCTCCCTGCAGATGTGGCCTGAAGAGTGCTGTACTTTAATGATGGGTCAAGGTCAAGTGAAAACTTAAGTAGAGCACTTGCCTAGTGTGTGTGAGGCCCTGGGTTTGATCTCTACTACCCTTCCACCCTCCAAAAAAAATGGTGTTGGAGAGATGGCTTAGCAGTCAAGGTGCTTGCCTGCAAAGCCAAAGGACCCAGGCTCAATTCCCCAGGACCTACGTAAGCCAGATGCACAAGGTGGCTCATGGGTCTGGAGTTCTTGCTGGTTTATAGTGGCTGGAGGCCTGGCGTGCCCATTCTTTCTTTCTCTGCCTCTTTTTCTCTTTCTTAAGTAAGTAAATGAATAAAGAAAAAATATTATTTTAAGAAAACTTCTATCAAACCTGATCATTATTATGTGGACAGTTAAATCACACAGGATTAACAGGATGAAATAAGATAGAATTGTTGAGTGGGGGTCGTGGTGGCGCACGCCTTTAATCCCAACACTCGGGATGCAGAGGTTGGAGAATCACAGTGAATTCAAGGCCACCCTGAGACTACATGGTGAATTCCAGGTCAGCCTGGCCTAGAGCGTCACCCTACCTTGAAAAAACAAACAAAAACAACGACAACAAAAAAACCCAACTAACCCAAAAAGTCATGGAATTGTCATTGGGAGTTTGCTGAGCCCTCTGCTTAGCTGTGTTGAAGATCTCAGACTAGGGAAAGGGACTTTTCTTTTCCCTTCCTTCCTTCCTTCCTTCCTTCCTTCCTTCCTTCCTTCCTTCCTTCCTTCCTTCCTTCCTTCCTTCCTTCCTCCCTTCCTTCCTTCCTTCCTTCCTTCCTTCCTTCCTTCCTTCCTTCCTTCCTTCCTTCCTTCCTTCTTTCCTCCCTCCTTCCTTCCTTCCTTCCTTCCTTCCTTCCTTCCTTCCTTCCTTCCTTCCTTCCTTCCTTCCTTCCTCCCTCCCTCCCTCCCTCCCTCCCTCCCTCCTCCCTCCCTCCCTCCCTCCTTTCTTTCTTTCTTTCTTTGATTTTTGAGGCAAGGTCTCACTCTAGCCCAGCCTGATCTGGAATTCACTATGTAGTCTCAGAGTGGCCTTGAACTCACTGTGACGATCCTCCTACCTCTGCCTCTCGAGTGCTGGGATTAAAGGTGTGTGAAACTTCTGTGAACAAGGTCAGTTGTTGGTGTCTCTAGATCATCTATCTTTCCCAGATTGTCCTTGGCCGTCAGATCAGACACTAGTGTGTCTCATGGTTCTCTGTGGGGTCCGGTTCATTATTTTCACACATTGATTTGTGATCACAGGTCAGGCACCCCAAGGGACAAAAGTGAGTTCTTTTTTTTTTTTTTTTTTTTTTTTGTTTTCAAGGTAGGATTTCACTCTGTCCAGACTGACCTGGAATTCACTATGTAGTCGCAGGGTGGCCTCGAAATCACAGCGATCCTCCCACCTCTGCCTCCCAAGTGCTGGGATTAAAGGCTCGAGTTCTCTTTTTTTCTTTGCGTTTCTTTGGGTACTCATGGCCCAAGTTCCTGCCTTGGAATTGGGGTGGCTGGGTTTGGAAATGGGAAAATCTGAAGGTCTGGGTGTGTGTGTGTGTGTGTGTGTGTGTGTGTGTGTGTGTTAGCTGCCTTGTCCTTTTGACTCAAGGTCTGGGAGATTTAAAGAGATCTGTGTCATGAGTTGTGTGACTGGTGCTTTGACAAGCTGTTGAGACCTGAGCTCTGCTGACTTAATGGGTCTTAGTGCCTGTTGATATAATGGCCGGTGATGAAGGGACACCAGGTCAGAGGTCACGTGGAATCTCTTGATCTGCCCTATTCGAAGCAGGAGAGCTGTTATTTGGGGTGTAAAAATCTGAATTACTTGAGCTTATTCCCCAGTACTGGTAAGTCTCCCCTGTCCCCTCCCTGACTTGGAAGTCCTCGGTGACCTGCTTTGGGTGAATATACCTCAGATCACTGGGAAGCTGCCAGCTCTGTATTTGACTTTGTAAAAGCCCCTCGTCTCTCCCAGAGTCCGCTGTCCATCTTACTGTGGGATGAGGTGGAAGGAGAGAGCCTGTACCTGCGGGAAAGGTGATGGGAGAACCGAGAAACACAAGCTTGCTTTCTGAACTTCGCTTTTTGTTTATTTTTGTTTTCTCTTAGAGGTAGGGTCTCTAGCTCAGGCTGACCTGAAATTCACTGTAGTCTCAGGCTGGCCTGGAACTCATGGCGATCCTCCTACCTCGGCCTCCCGAGTGCTGGGATTAAAGGCGTGCGCCACTGCGCCCGGTCCTGCTTTCTGCACTTTGTGTTCTGCTTTCTTCTGACCTCGTGTCGCTGTGCCTTTGGCAGGACTGGGGGTCAGAAGGCAAGAGGGTGCCTCTGCCTCTCTACAAGCAGATGTGGGTTGTAGGTCAGACATCGCTCTGGAAACCATGGTACACCCAGGGGGTGTCTGGACAGGCAGAGCAGGGTCAGCATGATACCCTTCTAATCTTCAGCTCTGAGGGTGTCTCGACCTTTCAGCCCTGACATCCACGGACATGGGCACAGGGACCTTATATCTCTGTTAATATAGCCATGCCCCTGTGCCCGGGCTTCCCGGGACCTTCACGCACTTTGCCCATCCCATTCCCACGACCAAACACCTGACAAGGTGCAACTCAAGGAAGGGGTTATTTATTTATTTTTGTCTCACAGGTTGAGAGTAGACAGTCCCTCATGGTGGGAGGAGCATAAGGCAGCTGATCACATTGCTGGAAGTCAGGAAGGAGAGAGGGCTGGAGAGAGGATTTAGCAGTCAAGGTGCTTGCTTTTTTTTTTTTTTTTTTTTTTTTTTTTTGCAAGGTAGGGTCTCACTCTGGTCCAGGCTGACCTGGAATTCACTATGTAGTCTCAGGGTGGCCTCGAACTCTTGGCGATCCTCCTACCTCTGCCTCCCGAGTGCTGGGATTAAAGGTGTGCGCCACCACGCCTGGCTGCTTTTTTTTTTTTTTTTTTTTTTTAATTATTTAATTTATTTTTGGAGAGAGACACAGAGAGAGACAGACAGAGAGGGAGAGGGAGACAGATAGAGAATGGGCATGCCAGCAGTCTCTTCAGCTGCTGTGAATGAAATCCAGATGCGTGCGCCTCCTTGAGGGCAAGTGCGGCATTGCGCCCTTGCGTCACCTTGCATCTGGCTAAATGTGGGACCTGGAGATTGGAACCGGGTTCTTAGGCTTAGTAGGCAGGCACCTTAGCCGCTAAGCCATCTCTCCAACCCTGGTGCTTGCTTTTTTTAAGGACCCAGGTTTGATTCCCCAAGACCCACATAAAGCCAGATGCACATGGTGGTGCATGCATCTGGAGTTGAGGTATGCCCATTCTCTTTCTCTCTCCCAAATAAATAAAGAAATAAACAAAATGAAAAAAGCAGATTCTTGTTGGAGCATTGCTTGGGAAACTTGTTGAAACAGATCTTTATTTTTTCCCATTCTTGTAGCACAAGTTAATCTAGTGTTTTTTTTTTTGTTTTGTTTTTGTTTTTGTTTTTTTGAGGTAGGGTCTCACTCTAGCCCAGGCTGGTCTGGAAGTCACTATGTAGTCTCAGGGTGACCTTGAACTCATGGTGATCCTCCTACCTCTGCCTACTCAGTGCTGGGATTAAAGGCGTGCGCCACCATGCCCGGTTGCTTTCTCCTTTTTATCTAGTTTGGGACCCCAGCCCTCGGGATAGTATCATCCACCTTCTGGTGGGTGTTCCCACCTTCCTTAAACCGGAAGTACTCCAAGGTATGCCTCCTCAGTGATTCTAATCCAGTCCAGTTCACAATGGAGATTAACTCGCACAGCTGGCTACCCTGAGAACATGTGAGCTCCCCAGCCTCAACAACAGCACATTTATTTACCATCTTCAGAGCACTGGGCAGTGTGTTCTCTTAGCAGGTTATGTGGGACAAGGCCTATGGAGGGGGAAAAATACAAGAACGAAGTAAGGTACAGAGTCACGGTGACCCAGTGAAGGGCCAGCAGAGGGAAGAGGTAGGCGATGGTGCAAGTCCTCTGAATGCTAGCCAGCACTTCTGAGAATTAGTGTGCCTTGAGAAACTTGGTAGAATGGCCGAGAGGGGAATGCCTGTGTGCGCGTTTGTGGCTAGCCCGTGTGTTAAACAGTCTGATTTCAAGGAAAGATGATCTGTGTATGTTTTCATTTCAGCCTTGGTCTTAAAAGGTTTAGCACTGGAGGAGGTGTGGGTGGGTGAACATAGACCTTCTTGGTTGGCATACATCTAGGTTATAGGTGAATGTGAGTTCATGCACAGCCTGTTTGGGTGCATTTTAGGATGATCTGGAGAGTCTCATTTGGATACACCTTGTCTTTTTAAAGGCACATGCCTTTAATCCCAGCACTCAGGAGGCACAGGTAGGAGGATCGCTGTGAGTTTGAGGCCACCCTGAGACTACATAGTGAATTCCAAGTCAGCCTGGGCTAGAGTGAGACCCTACCTTGAAAAAAAAAAAAAAAAAAAAAAAGCGAATGTGTGTGTGTGTATACTGCACATGTTCATGTGTGTGGGGAGCACTGGTGTGGGGCTACCTATGTATGTGGAGGCCAGCCTCTGGTATTCTCAGCAATGCCGTCCACTCCCTTTGAGACAAGGTCTGTCTTTGGCCTGAAGCTCACCAGTTAGGCTGGCTGTCAAGCTCCAGGGATTCTCTTGTCACCTCCTCTTCAGCACTGGGATTACAGTACTCCATGAGGACTGGGGGCTAAACTCAGGTCCTCGTGTTTGTGAGGCAAGCACAAAGTGCCCTCAGCGCCAAGTCTCGTCTTGATGCACACGCTCGTGGAGTGCCATAGTGGCAAAGGGATTATTGGAAAGAATTTACTTCACAGCTCTGCTTCCCGCGTGGATGTCTGTGAGTCTTCTTAGAGTGTCACATTATTAGGGTGTTCCCCTTTTAGTCAAGTGGGGTTTGTGTTGCCACGTGATGCTTCTTTAGGGACAGTCTCATTGCCTACTGGTCAGGGCAAAGGAAGTGTAAAAGGACACTGCAAGGGTGTCAGCGCGATCTGAGAGGACACTGCAAGGTGTTGGCATGTTCTGAGAGGACACTGCAAGGGTGTCGGCAGGTTCTGAGAGGACACTGCAAGGGTGTCGGCACGTTCTGAGAGGACACTGCAAGGTTGTCGGCAAGGACACTGCAAGGCTGTCGGCATTCTCTGAGAGGACACTGCAAGGTGTGTCGGCACGTTCTGAGAGGACACTGCAAGGGTGTCATCACGTTCTGAGAGGACACTGCAAGGCTGTCGGAGTTCTGAGGACACTGCAAGGGCTGTCAGCACGTTCTGAGAGGACACTGCAAGGTGTCGGCATCAGAGGACACTGCAAGGGTGTCATGAGAGGACACTGCAAGGCTGTGTCGTTCTGAGAGGACACTGGGCTGTCTTCTGAAGGACACTGCAAGGGTGTCGGCACGTTCTGAGAGGACACTGCAAGGATATCAGCACGTTCTGAGAGGACACTGCAAGGGTGTCATCACGTTCTGAGAGGACACTGCAAGGCTGTCGGCACGTTCTGAGAGGACACTGCAAGGTGTCGGCACGTTCTGAGAGGACACTGCAAGGCTGTCGGCACGTTCTGAGAGGACACTGCAAGGCTGTCGAGTTCTGAGAGCACACTGCAAGGGTGTCGGCACGCGTTCTGAGAGCACACTGCAAGGACACTTCTGAGAGGACACTGCAAGGGTGTCGGCACGTTCTGAGAGGACACTGCAAGGCTGTCGGCACGTTCTGAGAGGACACTGCAAGGGTATCGGCACGTTCTGAGAGGACACTGCAAGGGTGTCGGCACGTTCTGAGAGCACACTGCAAGGGTGTCGGCACGTTCTGAGAGGACACTGCAAGGGTGTCATCACGTTCTGAGAGCACACTGCAAGGGTGTCGGCACGTTCTGAGAGCACACTGCAAGGGTGTCGGCACGTTCTGAGAGGACACTGCAAGGGTGTCGGCACGTTCTGAGAGCACACTGCAAGGGTGTCAGCGCGATCTGAGAGGACACTGCAAGGGTGTCAGCACGTTCTGAGAGGACACTGCAAGGGTGTCGGCGCGTTCTGAGAGGACACTGCAAGGGTGTCGGCGCGTTCTGAGAGCACACTGCAAGGGTGTCAGCGCGTTCTGAGAGGACACTGCAAGGGTGTCATCACGTTCTGAGAGCACACTGCAAGGGTGTCAGCGCGATCTGAGAGGACACTGCAAGGGTGTCATCACGTTCTAAGAGCACACTGCAAGGGTGTCGGCACGTTCTGAGAGGACACTGCAAGGCTGTCGGCACGTTCTGAGAGCACACTGCAAGGGTGTCATCACGTTCTGAGAGGACACTGCAAGGTGTTGGCATGTTCTGAGAGGACACTGCAAGGGTGTCATCACGTTCTGAGAGCACACTGCAAGGGTGTCGGCACGATCTGAGAGCACACTGAGAGGACACGTTCTGAGAGCACACTGCAAGGGTGTCACATTCTGAGAGGACACTGCAAGGGTGTCAGCGCGATCTGAGAGCACACTGCAAGGGTGTCATCACGTTCTGAGAGGACACTGCAAGGGTGTCGGCACGTTCTGAGAGGACACTGCAAGGCTGTCGGCACATTCTGAGAGGACACTGCAAGGGTGTCGGCACGTTCTGAGAGCACACTGCAAGGGTGTAGGTATGATCTGAGAGCACACTGCAAGGGTAGTGGACACTATCCGATTATGTGCTATTATTTATTTATTTATTTATTTATTTATTTATTTATTTATGTTGACAACTTCTATACTTACAGACCAAAAGCACATGATCTTTCCCTCCCGTCCCCCCTTATGTGCTATTTTCTGTTTTCATGTGGACCATGCGGTTTAGTTGTAAATTCTTGCCCATTATTCTGCTCCTCCCTAGGGGTCTTGTGATCAGTGTGTGTATATGCACATGTAGTGCCTGCTCCTAGGATCAGAAGTTTCAGAAATGACAAAATTGTCTGCTTTCCAGTATCGAAAGGCAAGGATTACACAAAACCCAGCCTTGTTGTGGCAAAGAAAGCTTACGTAGAGATGTAAAATATATCTCCTTGGAGGGTTGGCTTTGTGATGGGCTATAAACGGAGTGTTAAACAGCAAGCCGAGGGGCTGTTAACAAGCTGTTTCGAAGAGCATCTCTGTGGTCTAATCTGGGAAGGTACTGTGTGCATATAGCAGCTATGAAGTAGTTTGCCTGTGGTGTTTGTATGTTTTGATTGTGTGTGTGTGTAAGTGTATGTGTGTGTGTGTGCACGGGCACGCACACTTCGTTTTCAGTGGGGAACAGCCTTAGAAGATAATTTAAAATGTTACTTATTTGCTCGTAGGATAGCGTCTGACTCTAAACTGAATAGTGTTTTAGTTTTCTCTCTCTCTCTCTTTTAACTTGGTATAAGTGAAGAGGTGTTCGATCAGTATGAATCAAACTAACTTTAAAAAGCTTCAGTGTGTTTTATAATGCCCTCGTCTATACTAGCTGCAGCGTGAAGAATTCACGCCTTATCATACTCGGCAAGCGAGTGCTGGATCTTCAGGTTCAGCAAAGCAGGGTCCCCATTATCCGCCTGATCTCTTTTGAACCTCTTTTCACATTCGGGTGAAAGATGAAAATTGGTCGGTGCCAGTTTCTGCCACGATGGTGTCTTTAATGGAAGCGAGCTCTTCCTCGTCCCCGAGATGCCGTGCTTCTACTACATTCACAGCTGCTGTGCTAAGAAAACAGGTGTCTCTTCCCTCATCGGATGGGATCAGTTTGCTAGCCTGGCAATGCCCTGTTATTACTGTCTTTATTTATTTTGTCCCACGTAAGCCAGACCCTGCCAAGAGATGCTGGCAGTAGGATTCATGTGAGAGGAGATGCCGGATTCCACTCCCCCCCCCCCCTTGGGGCAGATTTCTGTTACAAGAATCTGTTCAAGAGTCATATCATAAAGACAGGGCTAAATAAAACTGTTTGGAATATGAATCTCAGAGGAGAGCCTTCAAAAGAAGGGGTTGTAAACATACCGTTCTGCCAGGTTACCTCTGGTTGTTCTTCAGAGCTTAGCTTAAAGCCAGACAGCCACGGAAGTGCAGGATGACCCTTCGGAGTCACAAAAGTGCAGGATGATGCTTCTGGGTCACAAAAGTGCAGGATGACTCTTCTTGGTCTCTGGCTCTCTGATAGACTTGTGTACTGTTGCGTGCTGGTGTTGTTTTGAGACAGGGTCTCCTTTAGTCCACACTGGCCTTGAACTTACTGTCTAGCCCCAGCCTGGCCTCAAGCTCCCAATCCTCCTGCCTCATCCACCTGAGTGCTGGGATTCCAGGTTGTGTGCCGCCGTGCCTGACTGCACTGTTGCTTTGTAAGGCTTCTGGACCTGATCCTCAGGCGGGCTCAGAGGCTGTTGTTGGCTTTTCTGTCCTATGAGGCAACCTGGTTCCATGTGTTGTCACACCTCATATCTCTGCCAACTCTCTCCACCCTGCTGTCACTGTCTGTCTACTTCCTGAGTGCTGGGGTTACAAGTATGCACCTGGTCTTCTTGCTGCACACTCTTTTTTTTTTTTTTTGAGGTAGGGTCTCACTCTAGCCCGGAATTCACGATGAAGTGGCCTTGAACTCATGCTGGGATTAAAGGCATGTGCCACCACTCCTGGCCTAACTGATTTTTTTTTTTTTTTCTTCGAGGTAGGGTCTCACTCTAGCCCAGGCTGACCTGGAATTCACTATGTAGTTCCAGGCTGGCCTCGAACTCACAGTGATCCTCCTACCTCTGCCTCCTGAGTGCTGGGATTAAAGGCGTGCGCCACCAGGCCCGTCTGTGATTCTTCATTAATCAACTGGTATTTATTAAGCTTCTGAGGATTGAGTGGATGTGGGGCTTTGGTAACAATGAAGAGCTTAGGTGGTGAGATCTTGAGAACATTCCCTTTGAGGGTCAGGGACAGATGAAAGGTAAAGATTTATTTTGAAATTGTGTAGAAGACCACAGGGTGGGACTCACACGCAGCCACCCATACAGACATGGGAGACTCTGTGGAAGAAACCCGGGTATACCAAGTACCCCTCGTGTTTTTCTTGAGCTCATCTTTTGGAGAAGAGTATAGACAGCCCGAAGAAAAGGTGAAGATCCCTTAGGCTACCCGCTCCAGAGGCAGCTTCGGTGCCCCAGACGAGTGGGCCTGCGCACTCACCGTTCTCCCTATGGCTGGCATAGGAGGCCTGGGCCAGGGGTGGAGAGCCCATGGGCATTTGTCACAGCCCCTAACAGTCTGGCTGTAGCTGGCTGGAATGTTCTGGGAACCCCCAGGTGTGGCTGCCAGCAACTCTCCCAGCTCCTTCCCCGCCCGCTGATCAGCAGAGGGAACCTGGAGACGCTTAGCTTCCTGAGCCTTCTGTGAAATTTGTGATTGCCTTTCTAAAATAGAGGGGTGTTGTTGACCCTGGCTCTGAGCGTGTTTCTGTCAGCCTTCTCTTCTAGAGCCCTGTTCTAGAGCTCCTCTTTGACTTCAGTTGTACTGCCCAATGGAGGGACAAGCCAGTCAGGGTGCCTAGTGTGCCACAACACTGGGTGACAACTCTGTCTTACATTACAGATGGCGTGGAAGCCTAACATTTATGTCTGCAGAGGGTGACTCTGTAGTATTTGCCTACAGAGGGGATTCTCCGCAGGGGATTGCATCTGGCCACCCAGTCTCATTGATGAACCAAGTGAGATTGTTTTCAGATCCAGGAGGCAACCCCTGTGCCTTCTACATAAGCCCAGGCAGCTCATTGTCTCTTATTTCTTGTTGCCTTTGACCTATAGCTGGGAACCAGGCCAGAAAGCTACGGAGGAAAGCTTCCGGAAGCCAATCAGACCCCCAGCAAGTGTCCTTTGAGAAGTCCTCCCCCACGTTGCTTTCCTGAACACCTGTTCGGGACTCTCTCCCCGACCCACGCTGCAGCTGCTGGCTGGGCCCTGCTGCCCTTGACCTTGACCTCGGCCTCACTTTGGATGCCTGTGGCGAGGTCCCCACACTACTTTTCTTGGTCTCTCTCTTTTTTTTTTTTTTCGAGGTAGGGGTTCACTCTAATCCAGGGCTGACCTGGAACTCACTATGTAGTTTCAGGATGGCCTTGAACTCACGGCGATCTTCCTACTTCTTCCTCTCGAGTGCTGGGATTAAAGGTGTGCGCCACCACGCCCAGCTCGGTCTCTGTTCGCACAGGGAGTCTGGTTTCCTTGGCCCTCTCATTTGGGTTCAAACAGCCATATGTGCTTGATTTGGCTTGTGTCTAACTGTGAAGGTACATGCTCATGAAGCTGAGGGAAGGTCATGTGAACGCTCACTGTCCCCTGCCCCCTTAGATGACATAGTGCTGTCAAGTATGAGAACCTTGTACTACCGCGAGTCCTACCCAAAACCCTTGCTCCTTTTCATGGTCAAGGTCGATTCCTTCTGCATTCACCTCTACCAACACCTGACACAATGGCTGAGAGCAGGGGGCTTAGGACTTAGCGCTTATGGGACCTGGTGTTTGTTCCCGCTAATCAGGGTGTCACACTTAATGCCTTCCCTCCTTCCCATTTAATTCAGTGGCCAGTTACCACCCATCTTAGTTCTAGCAATAAACTTTTGAATCTCCCACTTGTGGATAATGACTTTCATTGAAAGTTGCTTAAAAGTTGACCTGCCACGGAGAAAATTTTCAGAACTCTTTTTTTTTTTTTTTTTTTTTTTGGTTTTTCGAGGTAGGGTCTCACTCTGGTCCAGGCTGACCTGGAATTCACTCTGTAGTCTCAGGGTGGCCTCGAACTCTTGGCGATCCTCCTACCTCTGCCTCCCGAGTGCTGGGATTAAAGGCGTGCGCCACCACGCCCGGCTGAGAACTCTTTTTTTTTTTTTAAAGATTTTATTTTTATTTATGTATTTATTAGAGACAGAGAGAGGGAAAGACAGAGAGGGAGAGTGATAATGGGCACACCAGGGCCTCTAGCCACTGCAAACGAACTCCAGATGCATGCGCCCCCTTGTGCACCTGGCTTATGTGGGACCTGGAGAAGCGAACCGGGGTCTTTAGGCTTCACAGGCATGTGCCTTAACCGCTAAGCCATCTCTCCAGTCCTCAGAACTCTTCTTTTACTTATTATTTTTGGTTTTTTGAGGTAGGGTCTCACTCTAGCTGAGGCTAACCTGGAATTCAGTATGTAGTTTCAGGGTGGCCTTGAGCTCATGGTGATCTTCCTGCTTCTTCCTCCTCAGTACTGGGATTAAAGGTGTGCACCACTACACGCAGCTTCTTTTAATTATTGTAGTTTTCGTTAGCATGAAAAATCATGTTTCCCTATGAGATTTGCATGTATGTATACATGCACTATTGTATCATTCTACCTTGCTCTTACTTGCCCCCTTCTGTCTTCCATCTTTCCTCACCTTTTTGCTGATCTGATCCCTTTCCTTCCCCTAAGTAATTCCCTTGCTTAAAAAAAAAAGTTTATTTATTTATTTATGAGAGAGAGAGAGAGAGAGAGAGAGAGGCAGAGATAGAGAACGAGTGCTTCAGGGCCTCTAGCCACGGCAAACGAATTCCAGACACATGTACCCCCTTGTGCATCTGGCTTACATGGGTCCTGGGGAATAAAACTGGGTCCTTTGGCTTTGCAGGCAAATGCCTTAACCACTAAGCCATCTCTCCAACCCTCCCTTGCTTATTTGTCAGTGTGTGTGTGTGTGTGTGTGTGTGTGTGTGTGTGTGTGTGTATCTATTTCAGTCTAGGCTCTGCATATGAGCGAAAACGTGATGCTCTGTCTGTCGGGGACCCTTTTCTTAATGAGTTATCCCAGTGCTCAGGAGGGCCTCCCCCACCCTTCCCCTACCCCAGCAAAAGTTAAAACCAAATTTGTAATGTATAATTACAAATTACTTCACAGTGTTTTTTTTCTTTCTTTTATGTGGCAAGCCATAGAAAAGGGCATGCTGTTATAGTTTGACAAATTACTGTTTTTGAGAGCAAAAGCCTGTGCCGTCATGGGTGTTAAGGAACAGCCTCGTCTTCCGTGTATGACACTCAGTTACCTAAGGTGCCACCTGTGCCAAGGTCTTTTCTGAACTTCCTCCTTTCTTCTGAACCGTGGCTGGCGTTAAGGAGGGCTAGTCTGTGCAAGGACACTTAAGCCTCACGCTTTGGGGTAGGATCTGATCACTCCCCAAGATCAGGAAAAGAAAAATCCCCCCTGTAGTATCACATTACACAATCACCCAGCTAGGTACGTTACTTCTGGTAAACACACACACACACACACACACACACACACACACACCTCCTCATTGACCATTGTCAATGTAGATGCTGGACTCTGCGGACCAGTGGTGAGTCCCCTCCCTCTAAGATGGAATGAAGACCCATTTTGCCCCTGGAGGTGGCTGGCCTGTGTGTCCTAAGCAAAGTGCAGGGCTTTGTCTTCAGAGGCCTCATATTCTTTTTTCTTAATATATCTTTAATAATTTTTTTCTTATGAGAGAGAGAATGAGCGTGCCAGAGCCTCTAGCCACTGCAAATGAACTCCAGACACATGCACCACCATGTGCATCTGGTTTACATGGGTTCCAGGGAATTGAACCTGCGTCCTTAGGCTTTGTGGGCAAGCGCCTTAACCGCTAAGCCATCTCTCCAGCCCCACTCATATTCTTTAAATGGTTTGCATACTTGCTCCTCCTTTTTTGCGCTTTACTTCCTACACCACATCAAATGCTTGCATGCCTAGAATGTCAAAATATGGCTTATACTAGTGGAATTCTTTTACCAGAAGTCCTGCAGTTGCCAGTTCCAAGTTGTTCTTATAAGTGGCTTGGAAGTCTGGTGCAAAAGAAGCTGAGGGAGAAGGGAGGGACAGGGACAGGGACGGTCGAGTGCAGTGGGTAATTAATTCCTAGCAGTGCTGCTTCCCAGTGCTGTCTCCTTCCTTTGCGCCTCTATCTCCTCGGGTGCAGAACTTCCCTGTCTCTATTATTGGCCCTCTTAACTTAACCTTCAGTCGCCCAGCTCTGCTCTTCCTTTAGCCTTCATCTCCCTTCACTGCTCTGGAGGTATTTAGGGAGCTGCCTCACATGGTCCATTCATATTAGAGCCTTCTTTCTAATGCAGCATGCTTTTGTTTCTCCCTCCTGGTACTGTACATTCATCCATATTTCCCAAATAGAAACCAGCACGTCGTGTCTGATCTGTAAATCTCTAGAAGTGGTGTGTGCTGCAGTGAGCTCTCGTGAAAGAGGCTCGTTTCATCCCCATTGCTGTGGGGTCATCTGTCCTGGTGCCACTTGTTCATCTTCATGGTGAATTCTTTTCCTTTCTTTTCTTTTCTTTTCTTTTCTTTTCTTTTCTTTTCTTTTCTTTTCTTTTCTTTTCTTTTCCTTTCCTTTCCTTTCCTTTCCTTTCTTTTCTTCTTTTTTTGGCTTTGTTTATTTTATTTTTATTTATTTATTTGAGAGAGGGAAAGAGGCAGAGTAAGAGAGAATGAGCATGCCAGGGCCTCCAGCCACTGCAAATGAACTCCACCTCGTGCATCTGGCTTATGTGGGTCCTGGGGAATCGAACTGAGGTCCTTTGGCTTTGCAGGCAAGCACCTTAGCCGCTAAGCCATCCCTCCAGCCCCATGGTGAATTCTTAACCTTTCCTCTGCTTTTTCATGGCTCTACTTCAGTTGTGTTCCTTCCCCAAATTACTTCATTAGCCACCTTGATTTTTCTCATTTTGTAGTTTGTTGCAGGCAAGCACATTAACCGCTAAGCCATCTCCCCAGTCCCTTGAAGTTTTTCTTGTTCTTTGAGACTATCAGGATATTCCTGTTCATTAAAGAGCATATAATCTTGGACTGGAGAGATGGCTTAGCGGTTAATGTGCTTCCCTGCAAAAGCCAAAGGGCCTAGGTTCATTTCAATTGTCCAGGAGTTCGTTTGCAGTGGCTAGAGGCCCTGGTGCACCAATTCTATTTCTTTCTCTCTTAGTCTGCCTTTTTCTTTCTCTTTCCCACTCAAAAAAAACGACACCAGTCTTTATTACCCAAATTTGGCAAGAAGACACAATTGTAAATATTTGACATCAATCATGCTTTTTAGAAATAAGAGCTGGGCATGGTAGCACATGCCTTTAATCCCAGCACTTAGGAGGCAGAGGTAGGAGGCTCACTGTGAGTTCAAAGGCCAGCCTGGAACTATGGAGTAAGTCCAGGTCAGCCTGGTCTACGGTAAGACCCTACCTCAAAAAAAAAAAAAAAAAAAAAAACCCAAAAAACAAAAAAAGAGGCGGGCGTGGTGGTGCACGCCTTTGATCCCAGCACTGGGGAGGCAGAGGTAGGAGGATTGCTGTGAGTTCGAGGCTACCCTGAGACTATGTAGTGAATTCCAGGTCAGCCTGGGCTAGAGTGAAACCCTACCTCGGAAAAAAAAACAGATCAAAACCAGGTGTGGTGGTGCACGCCTTTAATCCCTTGAAAAAAACAAACAAAAAAAATAGATTTTTGGTAGGTTTTAATATTATAATAACTAAAATTATAATTGAGAAAAGTTCACATGATTCTTTCTTTCTTTCTTTATTTTAAATATTTTTTTATATCTTATATTTTATTTATTTGAGAGAGAGAGATACAGAAATAGGCAGGTAGAGAGAGAGAGAGAGAGAGAGAGGGAGGGAGGGAGGGAGAGAATGGGCGCGCCAGGGCCTACAGCCACTGCAAACGAACTCCAGATGCGTGCGCCCCCCTGTGCATCTGGCTTATGTGGGTCCTGGGGAATCGAGCCTCGAACCGGAGTCCTTAGGCTTCACAGGCAAGTGCTTAGCCACTAAGCCATCTCTCCAGCCCACATGTCATCATTTTTTAACCCCTCCAAAAAACATAATTGCATTTCTTTTTCCTAAGTCAGGGACATCTCTCACCTCTCGTCCCAGTGGTTCTTGCCCCCAACTGTCCTCCTCTTTCCGCTGAACATTGTGATCTGACTAGGGGGCAAAACCCAACTCCTAACCAAATCAGATCGTCTCCTCCATCCTATGAAACAAAGCTACCCTAAACACCAGTGTATGAAAATGCTTTCCTCAGATGAGCTCAAGGCATTTCATCCTCCACATAAAATCTATCTGCTCGCGCTTAGATTGTTCAAAGGCAGATGGTAGGCAATTGAGACAGAGCGGCAAGCTGGCAAAAGGAAAAATAAAACCACAAATATCTGTACGTGAAGGTGATCTGAGCTCTTGCCAGCACCCCCCTCCCAACTTCGTTAGCACAACAGCGTAGCAATTAAATAGCATGGGAACTCAGACTCATATGGCTAATACAATTGTCCTCTGTTAATGGGGTGAAACAGACCTTTGCATATAATATACGGTGCTGCTCACCAAAATGCAGAGCTAAAAAGCCAGTTTCAGAGGGGTTCAGCAACCTAGCCCATAAAGCACGCTCTCCCTGTGTAGCAGACAGCTACCTTACCGCAATCTAACCACTCGGAGTCCATGTTAACAGTGGTGGTGGTGGGGGGGCCACTGGTGTGAAATGTTTGCTCTGAAGGAGTTGCCAAGTCTTTCAAAAGGAACCCCTCAGCAACACGGTGCTTCTGATTGGTGGGTCAGTGGCCCTGCGGCAGAGGGAAGTCCAGTTCAAGTCGCTGGGTGGGAAACCTCGCATCAGTGCCAGGAGTGACAGCAATCACCATTCGACCACTGTGGGAAGGCTGCGTGATGAAGAAAGACCCTTGGCATCCCCGTGGCCTCTTCACTGGCTGGAGGTCTTTCCAGACTTGGGGAGATCTGGCACTTACCACTAACCTTGAACTTGAACATTCAGTGGCAGAAGGGAAGGGGCGAGCGCTTGAGCTGCCAGAGCCCCTATTCACGGGCGCTGCTGTCTGTGGCGGCAGGCCATTTGTGCCCAGCTGGAGTGTGCCATGGTGTGAGAGTGAGGGTGTTGATGCAGGCTGTGGAGGGGCAGCGTATAAGAGCAGGTGGGTGTGGCGGAGGAGGAGGGGAGTCGTGGCAAGATGTGAGGTGAGTTTCTTCTGCTGCGAGGCATTCTGGGCACATCCACGAGCAATAAAGTGAGATGGCTGGGGGGTGGGCTGATGTGGGGGAGAAGAGCTGAAAGAAAGGTCCGGTTTCAAATGGAAAGAAGTCACAGTTGGGAAAAATAAACCCTGGGCTGCCCCAGGGGTTGAGGGGAGACACCATGACAGACAGGGCTCTGGATTGTAAATAGGTGTTAGAATCAGATCTGAACCTTGAACTTCAGAAAACCTATTCCCAGTTTAAATGTAAAATGTCCTTGGATGTGGTAAAGATGTGGTAGGTGCTGGGCATGGTGGCGCACACCCTTAATCCCAGCACTCTGGAGCCAGAGGTAGGAGGATCGCTGTGAGTTCAAGGCCAGCCTGAGACTACATAGTGAATTCCAGGTCATCCTGGGCTAGAGTGAGACCCTATCTCAAAAAGAAAAATAAATAAATAAAAATAAAAAATGAAAAATAATGTGGTAGACGAGTGAATGCATTCCTTCAGAAATCAGAACGTTTCTCACCCCTTGGCCCTCTAAATTTTTTTTAAATTTTTTTATTTTTGGAGAGAGACACAGACAGAGACAGACAGAGAGAGGGAGAGGGAGACAGATAGAGATGGGCGCCCAGCAGTCTCTCAGCTGCTGTGAACGAACTCCAGATGCCTGCGCCCCCTTGTGGTCAAGTGCGGCATTGCGCCCTTGCGTCACTTTGCATCTGGCTAAACGTGGGACCTGGAGATTGGAACCAGAGTTCTTAGGCTTAGCAGGCAGGCGCCTTAACCGCTAAGCCATCTCTCCAGCCTGGCCCTCTAAATTTATAGTTGCAGTTCCCAGTAAGTCAGTTCACCTGTTTGTAAGTGAGCTCGTCTCACTTCACTGCTGTTTCCCCTTTGCAAATGTTTTCTTGCCCAACAGGCCTGTATTTGATCCTGGCTGAACTTGCCAGTAATTGCTGTCACAATGGACGGCTTCCTTTCTCCAGCCCTGCCAGGCTCAATCCTGTGGTCTCCAGACTGGGAACTGGCTGTGACTCATGGCTGTTCTGAGAGGATGTGGGCCACAGGACTCCAGTGTAGTATGGGTTGTGCTTGGAGCAAGTGTGGTTTCCCTTTCTATGCAAATGCGGGACTCTTGCAGGAAATTTTCTTTTCTAAATTTTTAATTTAATTTTGTTTATTTGAGAGAGAAAGAGAGAGAGAAGGAGAGAGAATGGGTGCACCAGGGCCGTCAGCTACTGTAAATGAACTCTAGATGTATGTGCTACCTTGTGCGTCTGGCTTACATGGGTCCTGGGGAATCGAACTTGCGTCCTTTGGCTTTGCAGGCAAGCGCCTTAACTGCTAAGCCATCCTTCCAGCCCAGAAAATTTCCTTTTACTCAGAAAGAATGGCCTCCTTGCCATCTTTTTTAAAGGTACACGCTGATGCATAGTTGACACATTGGTTGGCTTGTCCCTTGAGGACAGATCCCCCCCCCCACACACACACAGTGAACAACAGAGGAGCAGCACGCATGGCCAGCTCTCTAGCTTCCTTCCTTGTCACCTGGAGTTTTGGGAGGTCCCCCCTTGTGAATTGCACAGGCTCTGGGACATAGAAGTGTGGAATGGTGGAGGATGTTGGGATGGGTGTGTGGAGGAAGAGGAAAGCAAGAATTCTGGACCAGGGAGCACATAGCCAGCTTGTGACCTAGGAAGGAAAGCTTAGGCTATTGAAGTTAAAGAAATTCCATTTTTCTTTTCTGTGCGGGTTTTCAGTAAAATGTACCGTAGCTCCAAGCTGGGGAATTCCAAAAGTGTTATTGAATATGCCTGCCCTGAAGGTCTAACCATCCAAAGATGAACACTGTGTCTGGGGCTGTGAGGATGTTCAGAAAGGACCCCGGGGTGACAGGAACACATCTACCTCTGTTCAGCCCCATTTGTGACCCTGTTCAACTGCAGTGTGGCGCAAGGCCTAGGGGATTTTGTAGGTTTGTCTCTGTTGTTTTCCCCACAGTGACCCAGTTGTGCAACCCGCACGGCCAGCTGCTTTCTGCTCTTTTAGGAGAGTGAGCTGTCTTTTCTTACAGAGGGTGGGGGTGGGGTGGAAGGGACTTGGAGTAGAGAGCCCTCAGGCCTTGGGCTGTTTTGGATGGAGATCCCTGCTTCCCTAAGGGAGGCTAAGCTGATGACAATTGCACTCTCTCTCTCTCCCAGTTACCATATACTGAAGACAGTAAAGGCATTATGGGTTGGATAGGCGCAGTTGGGGCCCCTGTTAGCTCTTTGAGACAGGCCATGTCTTTTACACACCTGTTTGTAAATAATTGAACCTAGGAGAAGCAGGGCCAATTCTCTAACCTGCGGAAGTTTACCACCAGGAACCAGAGCACCGGGATTTATTTGAGGTAGAGTCTCACTCAAGCCCAGACAGACCTTGAATTCAGAGCCTCTTCTTATCTCGGCCTCTCTAGTGCTGGGATTATAGACACGAGCCACCACACCCACTTTTTTTTTTGGGGGGGGGGGTTCAAGGTAGGGTCTCACTCTAGCCCAGGCTGACCTGGAACTCACTATGTAGTCCCAGGGCGGCCTTGAGCTCTTGGCAATCCTCTTACCTCTGCCTCCCGAGTGCTGGGATTAAAGGCGTGCGCCACCACGCCCGGCCAAGACTTTTTTTTTTAATAACATTTTATAGTCCATAAACACTTTCATCTCCCAGGTACCTTGATCTCAGAATTTCCTAGAGCACATGCTTTGAGGACTGGGTAGAGATCACACTTTGCACTCTGCTACAGAGTGCAAAGATAAACAAAGAAATCCTTTAGTTACAGTAATACACGTATGTAAAGTATTGTGAACATGTACACTGAACATGTCCAACTCTGCATGTTAGTCCTTTTAAACTTCATCATGGCTAGTTGTCCCCATGCAGTGTATAGCCACAGCCAGAGGATTTTTTTGGGGGGGTTTGGGGGAGGTTCTCATGTGTCCCAGGCTGGTCTTGAACTAGATATATAGTTGAGGATGACCTTAACTTTTGTTTGTTTATTTGCTTGTTTGTTTTTTTGAGGTAGGGTCTCGCTCTGGCCCAGGCTGACCTGGAATTCACTATGTAGTCTCAGGGTGGCCTTGAACTCCTACATCTGCTTCCCGAATGCTGGGATTAAAGGTGTACCTGGCAACCTTAACTTTTAATTCTCCTGCCTCTACCTCCCAAAGTCTGGGTTATAGAAGTCCTCTATCACACCCTTTTAATGCAGTACTGGGGATCAAACCCAGAGCTTCGTGCATGCTAAGCAAGTGCTTTATCAACTGAGTCACATCCCCAGCCTCCTTAGAAAAGAATAGTTAGGGAGGAGCTATGGGTATTTAGCAAGAGTTAAGTGAAGAAATGCTATAAAGAAAACATCACTGGGCTAGAGAGATGGCTTAGTGGTTAAAGTGCTTACCTGCAAAGCTAAAGGACCCAGGTTCGACTCCCCAGGACCCACATAAGCCAGATGCACAAGGTGGTGCATGTGTCTGGAGTTCCTTTGCAGGGGCATGCACTACCTTGTGCATCTAGCTTTACGTGGGCACTGGGGAATCAAACCCTGGTCCTTAGGCCCTGCAGGCAAGCGCCTTAACCTCTGAGCCATCTCTTCAGCCCATAACATCCATTTTGAAACAATCTCACTAGTCCTTTTTGTTCTGATGACTTCATGATAAAGCTCATGGGGTCAAGATTCCTTCTGAGTCGGGGTTTATAACCTCAGAACTGGGTGTATGATGGGTACTCCACAAAGATCTGTTGAGTGAAGGATTATGTCTAAAATAGAATATACTTAGAGATTCTGGCTGTGTGTTGCTCCGTGTCTGATGTTCTCATAAGACTTCTTCCTAGCCCACGAGGCTCTCAGCTGGGGGAGAAAGCCTCCCTTCAGCATTGCCGGATGCACAGGGGCTGTCTGTCAGGAGTTTGCCTCTGCAGAGAGCACACTCGTGCAGTTTTAAAATTTCAGCTGTGCGTTCAGAATCTTAAGTTGTACATGAGGGGCAGTGGTGTGCTTTTCAAATTGAGTTTTTGCTTATTGTTAAGTCCTAACCAAATCAGCTAAGGAAAGTCTTCCTTATCATTTCCTTCTCTCTGCGTGTTCCTGGAAGGCAGGAAGAGATCATAGATCAGTTCTGCTTGCTGCCCCTAAAAAGGGAGAGGAAGATAGATGGCCTGGCTTTGTCATGAACCTTCTTTCTTTTCTTTTTGTCCGTATTCATTTATTTTATTTTATTTTATTATTATTATTATTTTTTTGGTTTTGCAAGGTAGGGTCTCACTCTGGTCCAGGCTGACCTGGAATTAACTATGTAGTCTCAGGGTGGCCTCGAACTCTCAGCGATCCTCCTACCTCTGCCTCCTGAGTGCTGGGATTAAAGGCGTGAGCCACCACGCCCGGCTCGTATTCATTTATTTTAATTAAACACATAAAGGTTAATAAACATAGTCCAGAGTTAGTAGGTTGGTATTATAACGTTTATTAAAATAATATTATGCGTTCATAGAAACAGCAAAGAACCACCAAAGGTTTAACATGGGAGGCAAGGTTGGAGGATCGCGGAATCCCACCTAAAACTCAGAAGTGCCTAATGTTTTCATTCATTAAACTAAAAAAAAAAAAAAAAGAAAGAAACAAGAACCACCAAAGGTTTAACATGATAAAATCCCACCTAAAACTGCAAAATGTTTTCATTCATTAGCTCAGCTATCAAAATGTGGATTTACTGCAAAACAATTGGCATAGCTATCAAAATGTGGATTTTGTAATATATATATATATATATATATATATATATTTTTTGACATAGGGTCTCACTTTCTAGCCCAGGCTGACCTGGAATTTCCTGTAGTCTCAGGGTGGCCTTGAACTCATGGTGATCCTCCTACCTCTGCCTTCCAAGTGCTGGGATTAAAGGCATGCACCACCACGCCCAGCCTGAAAAACAATTCTTTTTTGAATGTTATATAACAAACATATAAAACAAGATAGAAAAATACATTGTAAACTTGTAACAATGGCTGCAAATACAGTATCTTACATGTTTCTCACAGGCGGTAGGTTGGTTATGGCAATACATAGCATGGAACTACTCAGATAATGAACCTTCTTTCTTTCTCCTTTCTTCTTCCTCCTCCTCCTTCCCTCTCTCTCTCCATCTCTTCCTTTCCCTCTTTCTCTCTCTGCCAATAATTCTGAACGGTATCTCCACTGAATCCAAGTTATTTCTTGGCTCTCAATAGTAGTAGAACTTAGATAGCATATACATCTTTGGATATGTACATAAATACATACGTGCATATAGGTATAAACACATTCTTGCTGCTTTGGCCTGATATGACAGCCCTACACAAAGACAAGGCCTTTTTCTCCAGCAGATGGGCGGCTCTGTTTTGTTTATCTGAATCAATCTTTCTTTCTTTCTTTCTTTCTTTCTTTCTTTCTTTCTTTCTTTCTTTCTTTTTTTTTCTTTCTTTCTTTTTAATTTTATTTATTTGCAAGCAGAGAGAGAGAGAGAGATAGAAGAGAGGCAGACAGAGAGAGAATGGGCATGCAGGGCCTCTAGCCACTGCAAAAAAACTCCAGATGCATGTGCCCGTTATGCATCTGGCTTATGTGGGTCCTGGAGAATCGAAGTGGGATCCTTTGGCTTCACAGGCAAACGCCTTAACCGCTAAGCCATTTCTCCAACCTCTTTTTTTTTTTAATTTGTTTATTTGCCAGCAGAGAGAAAGAGAGAGAGAGAAGAGAGGCAGACAGAGAGAGAATTGGCATGCCAGAGCCTCTAGCCACTACAAACGAACTCCAGGTGCATGTGCCGCTTGTGCATCTGGCTTATGTGGGTCCTGGAGAATTGAACCGGGATCCTTTGGCTTCGCAGGCAAATGCCTTCACCGCTAAGCCATTTCTCCAGCCCTTTTATCTGAACCTTTCTTGCTCAGTAGATTAGAATGTAGCGACAAGAACATGGGCTGTGTAGATAGTCCAGTGGTTCAGGTTAATTGGACAAACCCTTATGGAGCCCCTGTGTTATACTAGGCATTATTGAAATTACCAAGGCGTGGTAATGAGTTTCTTGTCACTGTGACAACCACATTGTCAGGGAAGAAACAGTTGTTTGAACTCAGGGTTTCAGACGTTTCAGTCCATCATGGAAGGAGTTGTGTGACAGAGCTGAGCAGCTCACGTCGTAGTGGCCAGGAAGCAGAGGGAGAGAATGGCTCTGGTGGGGACCTTTTCTTTTCCTGGTTTAAGTGGCGTTTTGTGTCACGTGGTCAGGCTGGTGATGCTTGCTCTCTGAGTTTGGAGGGTAAGTCATTTAACCTCTCTACATTTCCCCTGTCTTTGAACTTCCTGCTTCTTAGCTGTAAAATGAGGATGGTAGGCCTGCACGAGTTTGCTGGGGGGCTAGGCTAAGAAATCCATTGTAGATGTGTCCATGGTACCTTCTGGGTCAGCCACCTTCAGCCACCTTGGCCCTGTCTGACCTTCTCTGGCACGAGTAGGTGCCCTTCCTATGGCTCTTCTTTGGCTGGGGCCCTTCCCTCCTTGCTGCGGGCAGCATTTGCTTGGTTTCTGGTGTGGTGCATATTGCCAGTGTCTTCTGGAATCCCAGAGCTTCCCATGGTTCCAGCACATAGGTGTGCAGAACCTATTGGTGGCGGAATTACTGAACAAGGGTTCCGAACAAGCAAGTACTATGCCAGCCACGATATTATTACAAGGACCCTGGGCAAGAAGGCACATTTCAAAGGGAAGGTGCTCTGAGGACCTGGAGATCAAAGGAGATGTGACCACTTTTGGCCAGGGGTGCTGACCAGGTAGCCCAGGCACCACGATCACTGAGGACAGGGAAGAAGCCTGTGGGTTTAATCTGAAGGGCAATGCCGTCAGTACATGGTTTCATTGGGGACCAAAACCTCCCAGAGCTTGAGTTAGCCAAAGAAAAACTCATCACCATCATCTTAGGCTGTGTTCCTCCAGTTTTCTTTCCTTTTTTTTTTTTTTGGAGAGAGAGAGAGACAGATAGAGAATGGGTGCACCAGCAGCCTCTCAGCCACTGTGAACCAACTCCAGATGCATGCGCCCCCTTGTGGGCAAATGTGGCATTGCACCCTGTGTTACTTTGCATCTGGCTAAACGTGGGACCTGGAGAATCAAACGGGCATTCTTAGGCTTAGCAGGCAGGCGCCTTAACTGCTAAGCCATCTCTGCAGCCCTTTCTTTCCTTTTGTAGAAAGAATTGTTTCTCCTTATCTTGGAATCACCTCTTCTGCTCTGACTCTCTTTCTTTCTTCCTTCCTTCCTTCCTTCCTTCCTTCCTTCCTTCCTTCCTTCCTTCCTTTCCTTCCTTCCTTCCTTCCTTATTTTATTTTATTTTATTTTACTTACTTGAGAGAGAGAGAGATAGAGAGAAAGAGGCAAATAGAGAGAGAATGGGCACACCAGGGCCTCCAACCACTGCAAACGTACTCCAGATGCACGTGTCACCTTGTGCATCTGGCTTACATGGATACTGGGGAATTGAGCCTTGAACTGGGGTTCTTAGGCTTCACAGGCAAACGTTTAACCACTAAACCATCTCTCCAGCCCCTTCATATTTTTTTTTTTTTTGAAGTAGGGTCTCACTCTAGCCCAGGCTGACCTGGAATTCACTATGTAGTTTTAGGAGGTGGCCTCAAACTCATGGTGAGCCTCCTGCTTCTGCCTCCCAAGTGCCTGGCTAGCCTGTATATTTTTTGTTGGTGGTACTGATTATTTTATTTTTTATGAGAAAGAGAGAGGACGAATTGTCATGCCAGGACCTCCAGCCATTGCACTCAAACTCCAGACTTGTGCCACCCAGTGTGCATGTGCTACTTTGCACATGTGTCACCTTGTGCATCTGGCTCACTTAGGATCTGGGGAGTCGAACATGGGTCCTTAGGCTTTGCAGGCAAGTGCCTTAACTACTAAGCAATCTCTCCAGCCTGGTGTTGATCATTTAAAATTTTTCTTGTTTATTTTTATTTATTTGAGAGCGACAGACAGAGAAAGAGGCAGAGAGGGAGAGAATGGGTGCACCAGGGCCTTCAGCCACTGCAAACGAACTCCAGATACATGCACCCCCTTGTGCATCTGGCTTATGTGGGTCTTGGGGAATCAAGCCTTGAACTGGGGTCCTTAGGCTTCACAGGCAAGCACTTAACCACTAAGCCATCTCTCCAGCCTGGTGTTGATCATTTTAAAAGAATTGATAGGTGTTATTGTGTGTTGGTTTTCTAGGGAAACAGACCACTGGAATGTATGTATGTATGTATGTATGTATGTATATACATATGTATGTATGTATGTATGTATGCATGCATCCGTTCCTTCATTCTGTGGAATTGGCTCATATGACTGGAGGATGAGAAGTACTCTGATCTGCTGTCTGTAAACAGGAGACCCAGAAAAGCCGGTGGGTTAATTCAGTCAAAGCCTGAGGGGCCTGAATCTCAGGATGGAGAGGAAGAGATGAGGTGTCCCAGTGCAAGCTGTGAAACGGGCAGAACAGGGGATGAGTGATGCCTTCTGCCTTTCTGAGCCTCATCTGCTCCGACCCTCAAGAGGTTGGTTGGTGATCACCTCCACTGGGGAAGGCATTAAGCTCTGCTGAGTCTACAGGCCCAAATGTTAATCTCGCTTGGAGGTTTTTGTCTTTCTTTCTTTCTTTCTTTCTTTCTTTCTTTCTTTCTTTCTTTCTTTTTTTCTACAAAACCATCCGTTTTATTCCAGAATACATCATCTTAATGAGAATAAAAAGCTTCTGTAAGCACATACTGCCAATACATTTAAAAAGGCCCAAATTTTAACGAGTAGACAAGTTCATCAGACATGAAATCAATAAATTTCTTTGGCCAAAAAAATTAAAAAAATCTGGCTCAACATTCTGCTCACAAGTTTCTACATATACTGTGTATATGGTGAGTGTGTGTGTGTGTGTGTGTGTGTGTGTGTGTGTGTGTGTAGCTTTGTTTAAAGGGAATGGAGTATGATCTAGCCCACTTTTCCACAGTTATGTAGGAACTACAATGTTCTTTGCTAGCAAAACAAGAAGTGCAAGGTCTGAATTTCCACCAACATGATGCAAAACCCCAACAGCCTCCTGTAAAGTAAAGCCAGCGCGCAGGATCCGGTCAATATCTGGATCGTCAGTGGTGGAGGGAATGATCTGGCTGGCAGGGTTCTAATTCAAGAAATGGCCTTGCAGCTTCTGGACAGGCGTTTTCTCTGGTTTCAGGATTATCTGTGACTGGATTCTGGATGCCCTGACCCAAGTCTTTAGCCAGTATGGAACAGTTTGACTTCACTTGCTCAGAAGTCTGATTGTGTGCACCCTCCTCACCTGCTCTACTTTTGGGTGAAATTTCAACACTGATGAGATGATTCAGCTGAGGTCATGTGGACAGAACAGCTCGTGCTTACTGACTCCCCCAACTCAGGGACAACTTCTTTGTCAGCTGTCGGCAGGCCATGACCTGGACCCTTGAAGCTAGTATAGTCTATATCTTCCCCACTCGTGCAGTGTTTGTTTGTTTTTTGAGGTAGGGTTTCACTCTGACCACCTCCACTGGGGAAGGCATCAAACTCTACTGAGTCTACAAGCCCAAATGTTAATGTCGCCTGGAGGTTTTTGCTTGTTTGTTTTTCGAGGTAGGGTTTCATTCTAGCCTAGGCTGACCTGGAATTCACTATGGAGTCTCAGGATGGCCCCGATCTCACAGTGATCCTCTTACCTCTGTCTCCAGAGTGCTGGGATTAAAGGTGTGCACCACCATGCCCAGCTAATCTCACCTGGGAACAGCCTCACCTCCTTCCTGAAATAATAGATACTCTGTGATCTGGTCAAGATTATGTATGAAATTGACCATGACAAGTATTAATATCGTTTGAGTGGTAAGGAGAATATTCTTGTGTGTGTGTGTGTGTGTTCATGCACATGTGCATTATGTATAGAATTTTTGGGCTGGAGAGATGACTTAGCAGTTAAGAGGCTTGCCTGCCAAGGCTAAGGATCCAGGTTTAATTCCTCAGGACCCATGTAAGCCAGATGCACAAGGAGGCACATGTCTCTGGAGTTCATTTGCAGTGACTAGAGGCCCTGGCATGCCCATTCCCTCTCTCTGACCCCCCTTAAATAAATAACTAAGATATTTAAATAAAAATCTTTAATACAATTTAAATGTGTAAGGGGTCAGCTCTTTGTGGGAAAGGATCATGTCTTAAAAGTCAGTTTTCATTTACCTAATTTTTAAAATAATGAACTTTATTTTTATTTATTAGAGACAGAGGAGAGAAAGAGAATGAGAATGGGTGCACCAGGGCCTCTATCCACTGCAGACGAACTCCAGATGTATGCACCACCATGTGCCTCTGGCTTATGTGGGACTTGGAGAATTGAACTGGGGTCCTTAGGCTTCATAGGCATGCACCTTAAAAGCTAAGCCATCTCTCCAGTCCCCCCAAACTTCTTCTTCTTTTTTTTTTTTTTTTTTTTTTTTGGTTTTTAAAGGTAGGGTTTCGCTGTAGTCCAGGCTAACCTGGAATTAACTATGTAGTCTCAAGCTGGCCTCGAACTCATGGCAATCCTCCTACCTCTGTCTCCCAATCCTCCTACCTCTGCCTCCCAAGTGCTAGGATTAAAGGTGTGAGCCACCACGCCTGGCTCAATCTTTTTTTTTTTTTTTTTTTTTTTAAAGATTTTATTTATTTATTTATTTGAGACAGAGAGAGGGAAAGACAGAGGGAGAGTGAGAATGGGTGTGCCAGGGCTACTAGCCACTGCAAACCTTGTGCATCTGGCTTATGTGGGACCTGGAGAATTGAACTGGGATCCTTAGGCTTTGCAGGCATGTGCCTTAACCACTAAGCCATCTCTCCAGACCATACCTAAATCTTTGATTCTGTCTTTTTGACATAAAAGCAAGGCAGATGGCTATTGTCAAGACGTAGCCACTGTTAGCAGCTTGCTACGTCGTATTCTAGTCAGAGCAAGTTCTTAGTACTTGCTGACAGAATGAATGAATGAGTGCGTTGAGGGAGTGGTTGGTTGCTTTTATGAGGCAGAGCACGACTTCTTAGGCAGTTCGCTAATTCTTCTTCCCATGGATTCTCTTTTCGTCAGTCTCCATTTCCTGCAGCCGACTTGGAGATATGGCATTCTTCCTACCGTCTTGACAGGCGTGCCACAAAGGTTACGTAGAGCATGTCAAATGTCCTCGATGTTCCTCTAGTCTATAAATAAGTGCTTTTAAAATGGGGCCACTGTGGGACCTGACTGTGTTTATTCTTGTCCCTGCCTTCTTCTCTCCTCCGTAGGGAAATGGCACATTTAGAAAGCATGTGCAACAGTGGATGGTTTGTGTCTTTCATAGAGCATGTGTCAGAGCTGAAGAATAGATATTTCTTACCTTTACATACGCCTGCTCTGGGCTCTCTGGGCCTTCTAGGGGGATGCCCATGTGTCACTCTGACATCCTCGGTGTCACACCCTCGCTGCAGCACTCCTCTCAAGGCCCCTCCTCTTTAGTTTGACGTCACAGTTTAGCGATATTAGTGGTGCTGGCTTGGTCCTCTGGTAAAAACACTTCCCATGCCTGGCTTCTAGTTTTCCTCTGGAGAAGTGAGACACACGCCTAGTATTTTTCTGGCTCTAAGGGCATTTTGACCTCTGACTACAAAAAGGATGCAGGGGGAGTTTTAGTCTTTTATGCCACATCTTCCCAAGGGCATTTTGGTTAGTTCACTGAGCAGCCAAAACATCTGCCAGGTGTGGAGGCGCATCCCTTTAAATCCCAGCACTCGGGAGGCAGAGGTCGGAGGAACGCTGTAAGTGCCAGGCCAGGCTGGGACTACAGAGAGACCCTACTGCAACAGAACAACAACAAAAATCCTACATTACCATAGCAGATAAAAGGAACCATTCTAACCCCTTCACAGTGCTGAAGTAGAGCTCATATTTTAGGGGGTGAGCAAGTTATTTCAGGTTTACTGAGAAATTAGAAGCCAAAATGTAAAGTGGGCCTATGCATATCACTTCTCCTTCCCTCCTTCCTTCCCTCCTTTCTCTTTCATTGGTTTGAGATAGGGTCTCAAACTGGAACTCAAACTGAGTCTTCTACCTCAAGCTCCTGAGTGCTAGGATTAAAGGCATAGGCCACCAGGTCAGGCTATTTAAATTTTTATTTATTTATTTGAGAGAAATAGAGACAGAGTGAGAATGGTGTGCCAGGGCCTCTTGCCACTGCAAATGAACTCCAGACACATGTGCCATTATTTTATCTAACTTTATGTGGGTACAGGAGCATTGAATCTGGGCTGGCATGCTTTACAAGCAAACCTTTTAACCACTATGCCATCTCCCCAGCTCCTTTTAATTTTAATTTTAATTTTTAATTTTTATTTTTTTTTTTTTTTTTGTTTTTTCAAGGTAGAGTCTCGCTGTAGCCCAGGCTGACCTGGAATTCACTATGTAGTCTCAGGGTGGCCTTGAACTCATGGCAATCCTCCTACCTCTGCCTCCTGAGTGCTGGGATTAAAGGCATGCTCCACCATGCCCAGCTTGCTATTTATTTTTAAATTTAAATTTATTTATTTGAGAGAGAGGCAGAGAAAGAGAAAGCTAGAGAGAGAGAGAGAGAGAGAGAGAGAGAGAGAGAGAGAGAATATGGGCACACCAGGGCCTCTAGCCACTGTAAACGAACTCCAGACACATGCACCACCATGTGCATCTGGCTTATGTGGGTCCTAGGGAATCAAACCTGGATCCTTAGGCTTTGCAGGCAAGCACCTTAACTGCTAAGCCATCTCTCCAGCCCTATTTATTTATTTATTGTTATTATTTTAATTATTAATTTTTTATTGACACCTTCTATACTTACATACAGAAACCATATGATATTTCCCTCCCCTCCCCCATTCCACTTTAGAACACCAATCTCCATCATATCCCTTCCCTCTCTCCATTAGTCTCTCTTTTAATTTGATGTCATCATCTTTTTCTTCTATTATGAGGGTCTTGCGAAGGTATTGCTAGGCACTGCGAGGTCATGGATACCGAGGCCAATTTCTGTCTGGGCAGTTGCATTGTAAGAAGTCATACCCTTCCTTTGGCTCTTCCATTCTATCTATTTATTTATTTTTATGAGAGAGAGAGAGAGAGAGAGAGAGAGAGAGAGAGAATTGACATGCCAGGGCCTCTAGCCACTGTAGTCCAACTCCAGATGGTGTGCTACCTTTTGTGCATGTGTGACCTTGTGTGTCTGGCTTATGTGGGTTCTGAGGAATCCAACCTGGGTTCTTAGGCTTTACAGGCAAGCACCTTAACTGCTAAGCCATCTCTCCAGCCCCTATTTATTTATTTCCTTTTATTTTTTTATTTTGGTTTTTCAAGGTAGAGTCTCACTGTAGTCCAGAATAATCTAGAATTCAGTATGTAGTCTCAGGGTGGCCTCGAACTCATGGAGATCCTCCTACCTCTGCCTCCTGAGTGCTGGGATTAAAGATGTGCGCCACCACACCAGGTTCTCAGCTACCCCTGATGGTGGAGTCTTTTGCTTCTTTTGTTTTTGCCTCAGAACCTGTTCTCTCTTGGCACAGCACGGTTGTTGATGTCCTTCCCCAGGACAGGGAATACATCAGAGGCCTCCCACCTCTCCCTTAAGGGGACTCGGCTGGTTTTCTTGCAGCCAGGGATCAACTCCCTCCGTTGAAGACTTGTGTAAAGGAAACGTTTGTGAAATGACGAACTGTCCCTGTTTCACCTTCTGACAGCAAAGCGATCTGCTTGGAAACTAATTAGAGCATTTTCCCAATGGTGTTGATGATCTACTTTTCTAGTTATAATTTAATCACACTCTTAGATACTTGCACCACATGGCAGGAACCAGCCATAAGGCAGCCATTCATTTCTCCAACTTTCTCACTTGTCTTTAAATTAAAAAAAAAAAAAAAAAGAATTGTTGCTGGGTGTGGTGGCACACACCTTTAATTTCAGCCCTTGGGAGGGAGAGGTAGGAGGATCTCTGTGAGTTTGAGGCCAGTTTGAGACTACATAGTGAATTCCAGGTCAGCCTGGCCTAGAGTGAGACCCTACTTCAAACACTCCCTGCCAAACCATTGTTTTATTATTATTATTATTATTATTATTATTATTATTATTATTTGTTGTTGTTGTTGAGGCAGGGTCTCACTTTAGCCCAGGCTGATCTGGAACTCTGTAGCCCAGACTGACCTCAGACGCACAGTGATCCTCCTACCTCAGCCTCCTGAGTGCTGGGATTAAAGGTGTGAGCCACCATGACTAGCTATTTTGTGTGTGTGTGTGTGTGTGTGTGTCAGGCATGCGTGCATGTGCCATGGCCTGGTGTGGAGTTTGGAGGACAACTTTTGGGTGTCATTACTTGCTTTGGTTTGAGGCAGAGTCTCTCACTGTCCACTGCTCCCGCTGCCAGGCTCTCTGGTCCTGGTCCATGAACTTCCATTTTGTCGTCAGGGTGCTGGAGTGCTGGAGTTACAGAAGCCCAACATGGCTGCCAGCTTTTCCAGAGTTTTGGTTTTTGATTTTTTAAAAATTATTTTAATTTTTATTGATAACTTCTTTAATTGTAGACAATATCCCATGTTATTTCCCTCCCTCCCCCCACTTTCCCCTTTGAAACTTCACTCTCCATCATATCCCCTCCCCCTCTCAATCAGTCTCTTTTCAGTTTGATGTCATGATCTTTTCCTCCTATTATGAAGGTCTTGTGTAAGTAGTGTCAGGCACTGTGAGGTCATGGATATCCTGGCCATTTTGTGTCTGGAGGAGCACATTATAAGGAGTCCTACTCTTCCTTTGGCTCTTACATTCTTTCCGTCCCCTCTTCTGCAATGGACCCTGAGCCTTGGAAGGTGTGTTAGAGATGTTTCAGTGCTGAGCACTCCTTTGTCACTTCTTCTCAGCACCATGGTGCCTTTGGAGTCACCCAAGGTTGCCACCATCTGAAAAGAGAAGCTTCTCTATTTGGTTTTTGATTTTTGAGGTAGGGTCTTAACTCTAGCCCAGACTGACCTGGATTTCACTATATAGTCTCAGTGTGGCCTCGAACTCGCAGTGATCGTTCTACCTCTGCCTCCCAAGTGCTGGGATTAAAGGTGTGTGCCGCCATGCCTGGCATGCTGCTAGCTTTTTTATGTGGGGTCTGGGGATCTAGACTCAGGTACTCAAGAATATATAGGTAGTGCTTTTTTTTTTTTTCAAAGTAGGGTCTCACTCTAGCCCAGGGTGACCTGGAATTTTTTCCCTAAGTGTCATTAATCCAGTGACTTCCATGAGATGTAACAGCAATCAGGAGGTGGGAATGGAAGTTGCTATCAAATACCAGGGCTCATATCCACCACTGGTTAAGAGCATCAGCCCACAAAACAGTGCGTGAGTCTGTATTGTTCATTTTTGTTTACACATTCATTGTCAAGGCTGGTTGTTTTCATTTAAAGCACATTGCAACTAACATGAAATTAAGAATGCAAAATAGCTGTTTGTAATGAGCAAATATTCCCATTGTTTTTTGGCACCTCTAAATATGGCCAATTTGGGACTATAATGTCTGTACCACCATACAGAATAACTTTCTTTTTTTTTTTTTTTTTTTTTTTTTTTGAGGTAGGGTCTCACTCTAGCTCAGGCTGACCTGGAATTCACTCTGTAGTTTCAGGGTGGCCTCGAACTCATGGTGATCCTCCTACCTCTGCCTCTCGAGTGCTGGGATTAAAGGCATGTGCCACCACGCCTGGCCAGAATAGCTTTCTTTAAAAAAAATTTTTTTTTTCCTGTTTATTTGATAGAGGAACCAAGTATGTGGAGCGCCAGAGCCTCCTGCCGCTGCAAACAAACTCTAGACCCTGCACCACTTTGTGCATCTGGCTTTACATGGATACTGGGGAATCGAACCCAGGCTGCCAAACTAACTTTGCAAACAAGTGACTTTAACCACTGAGCATCTCTCCAACCCAACTTTTTTTTTTTTTTTTTGCTTTTCTAAGTGGGGTCTCACTTTAGCCCAGGCTGACCTGGAATTCATTATGTAGTCTCAGACTGGCCTGGAAATCATGGTGTTCCTCCTACCTCTGCCTCCTGAGTGTCAACTTTCTTCTTCTCCTTTTCTTTCTTCTTCTCCTTCTTCCTTTTTTGAGGTGGGGTCTCACTCTAGCCCAGGCTGACCTGGAATTCACTCCATAGTTCCAGGTTGGCCTTTGAACTCACAGCGACCCTCCTACCTCTGCCTCTGAGATTAAAGGTGTGTACCACCATGGCTGGCTTTCTTTCTTTTCCTTCCTTCCTTCCTTCCTTCCTTCCTTCCTTCCTTCCTTCCTTCCTTCCTTCCTTCTTTTCTTCCCTCCTTCCTTCCTTCCTTCCTTCCTTCCTTCCTTCCTTCCTTTCTTTTTCTTTTTAAATATTGTATTTTATTTTAAAACATGTTATACTCTTATATCCCCCTTTCCCTGCCTCCATCGAAGTAACTCTGTCACTTAATTGTAGACCCAGAGGCCCAGCTGGAATGAGGAAGGGAACATCCCTGTTTCAGGACGTCTTTTGAGGTCTGTGCCTCTCATTCTCAAGGAATCGAGAGAGCACTCGTCTCCGTGCCCGAGTTTAGAGTTTGTTTTCCTAGAAATATCACCAGACCGTAAACTCAGAAGCAGATTGCACCGAAAACAGTTCTCTGACGAGTTGGGACTTTTTCTTCTGTCACCTTTCTCTCTCGTAGGTTTCCTTCTCACAGTGTGTATGTCATCGAGTGTCCTCCTGCGCTTCCTTGCTTAGCTCCTGATCTTTCTAAATAGAGTGTTACAAAAATGAACTGAGGCCGGGTGTGGTGGCGCACGCCTTTAATCCCAGCACTCGGGAGGCAGAGGTAGGAGGATCGCCATGAGTTCAAGACCAGCCTGAGACTACAGAGTGAATTCCAGGTCAGCCTGGACTACAGTGAGACCCTCCCTCGAAAAACCAAAAAACAAACAAACAAAAAAAAACCAAACTGACGGATGTGTACTGCCACAAGGAGAGGAGGATAAGGACAACCACTTGTCACAGACATTGACACGTGACACAGAAGTGGCTCATGGGTGTTGGTCCTGCTGCAGGCGGGTTTGAGATGAATTCATTTTATTTGTTATTATTATTATTTTTATGTTTTTGGGTCATTATTATTATTATTATTGTTATTATTATTTTGGTTTTTCAAGGTAGGGTCTCACTCTAGCCCAGGCTGATCTTGAATTCACTATATGGTCTTCAGGGTGGCCTCGAACTCTCAGAAATCCTCCTACCTCCGCCTCCCAAATGCTGGGATTAAAGGCATGCACCACCACGCCGGGCTTCAATTCATTTTATTTATATTTTGCTTCCTCCTCCTTTTTTTTTTTTTTCCCTTCTTGGTATTTTGAGACTGGGTCTCATGTACCCAGGCTAGCCCTGAACTCCTGATCTTCCTGCCTTAGCCTCCCATGTGCTGGGATTACATGCATACACCACCATATCAGACTCTGCTTCAACATCTTTTAATGTAAAATGATTTTGCTTACACAAGACCAGTGTAAGCTGGTGGGTACATACACGTCCTTACAGAAATAGCTTAATGGTAAAATGAGTCTTTTTCTTAGGTGCACATACACCACTGGCCCGAACAACCCACGGTTTCCCATATGTGGCGTTTTTTCAAATTGTTGCTAATTTGATAGACTTAATGAGCATTTCTTGTGCTGGGCATGGTGGTGCATGCTTTTAATCCCAGTACTTGGGAGGCAGAGGTAGGAGGATTGCATATGAGGCCAGTCTGGGACTACATAGTGAATTTCAGGTCAGCCTGGGCTAGAGTGAGACCCTACCTCAAAAAGCAAACAAACAAACAAAATTCATGCGTTCCCCCCCCCTCTGGTATTTTGCTTACAAAATCTTCCTCCACCCCAAGATAGCTAGATATGTAAAATTGTCTGAGATAGCTAGGTAGATAAAACTGTCCTTGTTTCATTTTTTCACTTAGGTTTTAAGTCTTTATTAGAGTAATTTCCACATATATTCAAAAGATATAGAACATGTAATGAATTTCACAGACTCATCTGCCGGCTTTAGCAGTTATCAGTATGTGGCTAATTTTGTCTATGCCTCTGTCCTTCACCATTCTGTTATTGCGGAGAACTGTATAAATCCCTCATCACTGCATCTGTAAATATTTAAATGTCTTTTAGCACGCTTTAAAAAAAGCAATGCCATTATTACAGCTAATAAAACTAACCGATTTCTTCCTATTATCTAATTAATACCTAGAGTTCAAATAATAATATCTAGGTTGGGCATAGAAGATTCAACTAGTAAAATAGTGTCTCTAATTTTAATTGCCACCCAAAAAGAGATGCAAAATTAAGACAAGATATGCCCTTCTAAGGATCTGCACTCTGAAAGAGACACAGTGGGACATGTGAGAGTTGACCCTGACCCACCTGGCTGGGGGTCTTCCAGGTAGGATGAGTCCCGAGGAGGTGTCAGGAGAGCTGACACTGGCTGGGAAGGAGGCCCTGTCCCTGAGAGTCAGAGAGCAGCTTCCCATGTAAAGGGCCCTGCCAGTACACAGACTTCAGTCTGTCTTCTGACCCAGCAAACTTTTCCCCTTGTTAATTCAATAGAGCGAGTAGAAAGACACATCCAAACATACATTGATAATGAACTTGATAATTCATGATTGATCTGTTTTTTTAAAAAAATATTTTTATTTATCTGCAAGCAGAGAGAGAGAGAGAGGAGACAGAGAGAATGGGCATGCAAGGGCCTCCAACAGCTGCAAACAAACTCCAGGTGCATGTGCCACTTTGTGCATCTGAGTTTACATGGGTACTGGGAATTGAACCAGAGTCGTTAGGCTCTGCCGGCAAGTACCTTAACCGCTGAGCCATCTCTCCAGCCCCCTCATGATTGATCTGTTTCACAGTTCTGCTTGATTCCTTTCTTGTCTATTTCACTAAGAAAAAAAGAATGAAACTGAGAATCCAGGCGACTTAACGGCCCTTTGAGATACATTCACCATTAGAGGCTGAGAAGATGGCTCGGGGGTTAAAGGCACTTGCTTGTAAAACCTGATGGCTTGGGTTCAATTCCCTAGCCACCCACATAAAGCTAGAAATGGCCTAGGTGTCTGGTGCTCTGAGATCCTGGTACACCCATATACACATATGTGCAGATACATAAATACAGTTTTTTAAAAAAGGAACACATCGAGTTCTGGAGTCCCAGACCCTCCATCTATCTGTGATACTAAAACGCTGTGTCTCTAGGGCAAGTTCCCTCTTGAGATTTGGGGCACTTCCTGATTCTTTCTGGGTAAAAGTGACCTTGTTTTTTTTTTTTTTTTCTTCTCATAACTTTTTAATACTTCTCTGGGTGAAAAGCAGGAAGTAGGAAGTGAAATGTGTAAAACCTAGCAGTGCAAGTGTGCACACATATCTGTAACTGTGGGTAACAGAGAAGAGAGGATACATTGAAAAGATGGTCTTTATTAAGTCTAATTTAAATGCAAAAGCAAATTACAGTAGATTCTTGTCTTAATCTTTTCTGTAATAAAGATAAAATGGGGCATTATGTTCCTATAATCGAATGAAAATGGCTGATTCTAACCTTTGTCTTCTCAGCCACTGAAAGAAGAGTGTGAGAGAAAGAGGCTTCACATGCGCGCGGTTTCTCAGTCATTGCCCAGACGCAGCCGGCCACAGTCAGACTAAACATTTGCAGACTCTTCTCGCAGTCTACACTGGGACTCTTTGTTGATTCTCGTGTTTTCTCTCTACCAGAAAGCCTTCATAGTCAGTGTTCACCACAGTGTGGCCCTTGTGTTGTAAGACAGTTTAAATGTTATCTTCCCCTACTCTTGAAGATGGTCCTGGTTTTCTGCTTTATGAAACTATGACCTTCCTTATTTGTCTGATCTGCCAAACCTCGGTGTTCCACTCACCGGGCACTCCTGGGGTTTTCTTCCCAGCAGGTAGGGTGCCAGTATGTTGAGGGCATGTTGTGGGAGATTCAACTTTGTCTGAAGCTCTTAGAAGTGAGCCAGGAGATGAGTGTTCACATCTGCCAGGAACTCGCCCTGCTGTCATTCTTTTGTTTGGTTTTTCGAGATAGGGTCTTCTTCTAAGCCCAGGCTGACCTGGAATTCCATTCAGGGCCGTCTCAAACTCCCTGCGATCCTCCTACTTCTGCCTCCCAAGTGCTGGGATTAAAGGCGTGCACCATCACGCCTGGCTCACCCTTCTGTGTTTTATGAACCACTTTGTACACCTTGATCATCATAGGGCCTCTGAGATACACTGTTGGCGTAGCACAGAATTTGCATATCAACCACTTAGTCTGCTGTGATTCTCAGTGCTCCTAAGATTTAAATTTACTTGGAAATAGCTGGGTTTTTTTTTTTTTTTTTTTTTTTTTTTTTTTTTTTTGAGGCAGGATCTTCCTCTAGCCCAGGCTGACATGGAACTTACTTTGTAGCCCCAGGCTGGCCTTGAACTCATGGTGATTCTCCTACTGCAGCCTCCTGAGTGCTGGGGTTAAAGGTGTGTGCTTTAGCCAGACTGACATGGAACTCATTCTGTAGCCCAAGGAGGGCTGTGAACAATTGGCTCTTCTCTTACCGGAGCCTCCTGAGCACTGGGATTGAAGGCATGCACCACCGTGCCTGGCTGGCAAGAACTTTTTTCAAACGTGGTCTTGCTATGTAGTCCAGGCTACTCTGGAACTCAACTATGTTTGCCAGACTGGCCTTGGACTTTTGATCTTCCTGCCTCTGTGAGTCTCAAATGCTAGCATTACAGACATTTGGCACCAGGCCTAATATCCCTTTCTTGTTGTTTGAAAATGAGAAAAAGTAGGTAGACACATCCCTGGCCACTCACTGTTCACGTAGCTAAGATTCTTAAGTCTGAGCAGTCAATACATTAAGCACATACAAAGGCTATAGCAGACTCTGGCCGAAGCTGAGCTTGACCAGTGTTGTTATTAGAGAGCAAACACTTGTGTTTCTGTGCTTCAAGCTCCTTGCAGCACTGAGAGCAAAGCGAAGCACATCAGCCGTGTTCTCCTCCTTTCTCTGGAGCATGTGGGGCAGCTGGGAGAAGACATTATATGTAAGTAGATAAGACACAGGACAGAGCAACAAGTAAGTGATCTGTGTCAAAGGCAAGTGTGTGCTAAAGGACTTTAAAAGGAGGAGATGGGAAGATTGCTCAGTGGTTAAAGGTGCTTGCTTGCAAAGCTTGCTGTCCTGAGTTGAGTTCTCAGCCACCCGTGGAAAGGTGGCTGAGCACTGATTTGCAGTGGCAATAGACCCTCCCGTGCTAGTGTGTGTAAATAAGTAAGTTTTTTTTAAAAGAGGGGCTTCATTGTGTATTACAGTAATTGTGATAGTGACAGTAGCCAACGTTTATTAAGAGCTCACCATTTGCTAAGTCCTCATTTTTTGTCTTCACGCTAGCCACGGAAGATAGGCGTTTCGCTTACATCCAGTTTTGCAACTTAGAAAACTGAGCAAGATTAACTAACACACGGGGAAAATGGTGGCACTTCCGTGAGACTCCGGGCTGCCTGACTCCAGAGCCAAGGTGCCATCCCCACCAGGAAGGTCTAAGGAGAACCTGTGAATAAAGGAAGCAGACCACATCCCGGAAGAGGCTGCTGAGTGAAGGGGGAGGTGTCCAGAGTATCATCAGTGAATGAATTAAGGAAGGAAAACACCATGACAGTCAGTAGGGTTGAAGTTTGGGCTTTTTTTTTTTTTTTTTGAGGTAGGGTTTCACTCTAGCTCAGGCTGAACTGGAATTCACTATTAGTCTCAGGGTGGCCTTGAACTCGTGGTAATCCTCCTACCTCTGCCTCCCAAGTGCTGGGATTAAAGGGGTGTGCCACCACGCCTGGCTTTTAATATTTATTTATTTGTTTATGAGAGAGGAAGAGGCAGATAGATAGAAAGAGAGAATGGGCAGATAGAGAGAAAGAGAGCATGGGCCCCCAGCCACTGCATCTGGCTTACTCAGATGGGTCCTGGGGCATCTGGCTTATGGGGTCCTTAGGCTTTGTAGGCAGATAGATGCCTTAACCGCTAAGTCATTCCCCTAGCCCTGGGTTTTTTTAAACAGCTAGTTTAAAAAATTTATTTTTATTTATTTATTTGAGACAGAAATAGGGAGAGAGAATGGGCACGCCAGGGCCTCCAGCCACTGCAAACAAACTCCAGATGCATGTGCTACCTTGTGCACCTGGCTTACATCGGTCCTAGGGAATTGAACCTGGGTCCTTTGGCTTTGCAGGCAAACACCTTAACTGCTAAGCCATCTTTCCAGACCTAATCTGGGATTTTTTAAACACAGGCTCTAAAACAAAGAGCAAGAGGAGCCAACTGAGCTGAAACTTACATGACGGGACTCCTGAAGACATGAGGAGGACTGGGAGCGAAGCTTCCTTACTGCATCTCTGGCTCTTTTGAGACAATGGAAATAAGTGATTAAGAAAGAAATTTGGCATGATGTCATTAAGATTATTTCCTGGGAAGGAGGCCCAGGACTAGCCAGGCAGGGTGTTTGCTCAGACTATGAAAGAAAGTAGAAGGAGCCTGTGTGTCTAGGAAGCATGCACGGGGAGTATCATGATGGTGTTTTGTTCTGTAACCAGGATCTCCAAATGTCAGGTTAAGTAGAGGATAGGCCCACAAAGAAATTGGAGATCTGGATTGAGGGGGACAGGGGCTGGGGTCAAAAACAAACTTTCTTTCTTAGGTGTGTTTTCCATATTTAAGGATAGGGCACAGGACATTAACTGCTTTTAAAAATATTTTCATTATTTATTATTTATTTATTTTATATATTATTGTTTTTTATTGACTTTTATACTTACATACAAAAAACCCCACCTGATATTTCCCTCCCCTCCCCCCATTCCACTTTAGGACTCCAATCTCCATCATATCCCCTCCCTCTCTCCATTAGTCTCTCTTTTAATTTGATGACATCATCTTTTTCTTCTATTTTGAGGGTCTTGCGGAGTATTGCTAGGCACTGCAAGGTCATGGATATCGAGGCCAATTTCTGTCTGGTATTTATTTATTTGCAAGGGGAGAGATGGAGAGGGAGAGAGAAAGAGAGAGAGAGAGAGAGAAAGAAAGAATAAATGAGAATATGTATGGGCACACCAGGGCCTTTTGCCACTGCAAACGAACTCCAGATGCATGTGCCACTTTGTGCATCTGGCTTTACATGGGTACTGGGGAATTGAACCCAGGTTCTTAGGTTTGGCCAGCTAGTGCATTCAGCTTGGTAGTAGGATTTTGGCTCATGTGAACAGGTTTACTATAAATGTATTCAAATTTGTACATAGACTCACATGTCTATCTGCAGAAGATTCCTTTGTGCACGTGACTCTATTGTTAGAAACCAACAGAAGTTCTGTACATTTGTGGGAACATAGCAGACACCATGCTTAATAAGACTTGCTTCCTGGGCTGGAGGCATGGCTTAGTGGTTAAGGCACTTGCCTGTAAAGTCAAAGGACCCAGATTCCCCAGGACCCACGTAAGCTAGATGCACAAGGTGCCGCATGCATCTGGAGTTCGTTTGTAGCTGCTAGAGGCACCTGTTCTCTTCCCCCTCTCTTTCTCTCTCTCTCAAATAAATAGATAAATAAAAAAATTTTTTTTTTTTTTTTTTTTTTTTTTTGAGGTAGGGTCTCGCTCTAGCCTAGGCTCACCTGGAATTCACTATGTAGTCTCAGGGTGGCCTTGAACTCACGGTGATCCTCCTAACTCTGCCTCCCGAGTGCTGGGATTAAAGGTGTGTGCCATCATGCCAGACCAAAAAAAAAATTTTTTTTAAAAAAGACTTGCTTCCTACGCCGGGCGTGGTGGCGCACGCCTTTAATCCCAGCACTTGGGAGGCAGAGGTAGGAGGATCACTGAGAGTTCGAGGCCACCCTGAGACTACATAGTTAATTCCAGGTCAGCCTGGACCAGGTGAGACCCTACCTCGCAAAACCAAAAAAAAAAAAAAAAAAAAGACTTGCTTCCTGCTCTGACAGAATGTATGATCTAAGGCAGGTGTGATGGCACACACCTATAATCTTAGTACTTGGGAGGTTGAGGAAGGAGTACCGGGAGTTAAAGGATATCCTGGGGGCCTATATGAGACCCTGTCTCCAAAAATAACCCCCCAAAACCTAAACAACAACAACAAAACCACCTAAACAAACAAACTGAAAACTTTTAGGGGACAGAAAAAGTCTGCAAGTAGAGAATTACGACTTGTGGCATGTGCTGTAACAGTTCTTCAGGAGAGATGGCTTGTCGCGGAGAAAGTGGGGAGATAGTATGGGTCTGATATTTGGAGAACGAGAGCTCGCTAGATTCTGGGAGGCACACGAGGGAGGCAGGTGGACCAGCCCACTTTCAGGGGAGCCGAATCAGATGCGTGCTCCACTCACTCCCAGTGCCTGTCTCACAGCTTGTTTTCCCGGGTCTGTCCTACTTGGTCTCTCCCTCCCTCCCTTTCCCTTCAGGGCACATCTTGGTGAAGGGGACAGGACAAAGCTGATGTGTGCCAGAGCACCGGGAGGATCCTGATCACTTCTGGTTTTTGTCAGTAGTCTGTGTGCTGCAACAGCATGGGGTTCGGGAACAATCTGTGGCCATGGACCAGGGTTTTTCTTTTCCAGGGACTAGGCTGACTGTGCATGTGCTAGGGCAATTCTGGGGTCTGCTTCTGGAGAGTCTTGTGCCCCAACACTCTTTCTCCTTGCTCTCTCTGTCTGTCCCCAGCTGCTTCTATCCATTTGCTTTCTAGCGGCGAAGCACTTGGGAGCTCCGGGAAGGCTGCTTCACCCACAGGCGTCCCAGACCATCTGTTCTCTGATGCTCTGACTAGCAGAGGGAGCGCTGATTTCGGGGAAGGAGTACCAGAGAGGCCTGGTGGACGGCAGGAGTCTCTCTTCGCAGAGAAAACAGCTAGTCCTCTGTGGCCAATTTTCCCCCTAACTAGAGAGATTATACAGCCGCTGCACACACAGACACACAATCTTGGGAAGATAGGGTGGAGCTGTACCAAATAAAATTTTTATTGAAATGGATGTTGGTAGAGAAACACATTGTATTATACCACAGTATAATGGAGTGTTTTAGATGACTTTTGGAGGTATTTATTTTAAGTCTGCCTTCTTAGTGATCTAATGTCTTTGTATTCTTTTTTTTTTTCTCTGGTTTTTCGAGATAGCATATCACTCTAGCTCAGGCTGAACTGGAACTCACTATGTAGTCTCAGGGTGGCCTCGAACTCATGATGATCCTCCCACCTCTGCCTCTTGAGTGCTGGGATTAAAGGTGTGCGCCACCACGCCCGGCTTTTTTTTTTTGCCTTTGTATTCTGTGCCTTCCTGGACCAAGGGTAAGAGAATATGTTATAAAAAGTCTGGTAGAGTTGTATTCGAATCCAACTATGCAATGTATTAGCTCATTCAGTTTCCTCATTTAAAAATGGGCCACTGAGCCAGGTGTGGTGGTGCACACCTTTAATCCCAGCAGAGATAGGAGGATTGCTGTGAATTTGAGGCCACCCTGAGACTACATAGTGAATTCCAGGTCAGCCTGGGCTAGAGTGAAATCCTGCTTCAAAAAAATAAAACAAAACAAAAGAAACAACACTGTCTTTTGGACTGGAGAGATGGCTCAGCGGTCAAGGTACTTTCCTGCAAAACCTAAGGACCCAGGTTCAGTTCCCCAGGATCCATGTAAGCCAGATGCACAAGATGGTGTATGCGTCTGGAGTTTATCTGCAGTGGCTAGAAGCCCTGATGTGCCCATTCTCCCTCTCCCTCTATCTGCTTCTTTCTCTCTAATAAAATAATAATAAATAAATAGATTGTTTAAAAATGGGCCACAAATAATACCTAGCTCTCACAGTGGGGTGTTAGGAAGGTTATGTAAGATGTAATGCATATTAAATATTCCAGAATAGCATTCTATGGAGATATTTGTATTTGTGGTCCATTTCTTGTTTGTATGAAAAAATGAGTTAGTTGATGGTCATTTTACAACCCAATGGATTGTCTTCCAGAGTGTTCAGTGGATTTTCTTGTTTAGTCTAGGGGTTAAGTAGGAGGATAGCCCTATAGAGCCAGAAGGGGCACCAGTGTCTGAGCATGGCTGTCAGCCATTTTCAGTGACTGCAGACACCTTCTTCCCTACAAAACTTTCTCAAGGAAACCTGCTTTCCCCCTGGTTACTGCAAATGGGCACCAGATTGATGTGCTACTCTGTGCATCTGGCAAAAATATATACATATATAAGCTGGGCGTGGTGGCGCACGCCTTTAATCCCAGCACTTGGGAGGCAGAGGTGGGAGGATTGCCGAGAGTTTGAGGCCACCCTGAGACTACATAGTGAATTCCAGGTTAGCCTGGACTAGAGTGAAACCCTACCTTGAAAAACAAACAAACAAACAAACAAACAAACAAACAAAAAAATATATATATATATATATATATATATATATATATATATATATATATATAATTTATTTATTTTCAAGCAGAGAGAGATAGACGAGAGACAGAAGAGAGAGACTGGGCACGCCTGGGCCTCCTCCTCCTCCACATCTCAACTGGTGTTTTTTTTTTTTTTTCCTTCATTTTTCGGTTTTTTCAAGTTAGGGTCTCACTCTAGCCCAGGCTGACCTGGAATTCACTATGGAATCTCAGAGTGGCCTCGAACTCGTGGCGATCTTCCTACCTCTGCCTCCCGAATGCTGGGATTAAAGGTGTGCGCCACCACGCCCGGCTTCATCTCTTTCTTTACAAGACAGCGTCTAGTGGTGCATGGAATGCGGTCTTCTTTTCCACCCGCGGAAATACTGGCTCCCTCTCCTTCGAGGAGCTGGCTCTGCGCTCGTCATGCACTGAAATACCCCTGAGCTTTGCTTTTCATAGCTTGACGTGTGGTTAAGAGCAAGATGCTGATCTGGTCACGTAAAGACGGTTTGTGTCACTTGATGTGTGTCGTCTCTGTGACCTCTGCGTTCTAAGTGTTGTTGTGATCTGTGAAAGGGAACTGAAGACAACTGTGGGAAGCATTTAGTTTTCTGGCATTTTCATCCACATCAGACGGAAGACGTGTTGTCCATCTTCCCCTCCCCCCAACAAGTAAGGTCTCACTCTAGCCCAGGTTAATCTGGAATTCACTCTGTAGTCCCAGGCTGGCCTGGAACTCACAGCTATCCTTCTACCTCTGTCTCCTGAGTGCAAGTGCTGGGATTAAAGGTGTGTGCCACCATGCCCAGCATTGTCCATCTTTTTAATGCTATTATAAAATGTAGCCCAAATTCGCAAGACTCCTTACAAAGTTACTGTGATATGAGCAGATTCTAATGATAGAACTAGAGATTTTCTCACCTTATTAATTAGCATTTTGAGCTAAATAAGAAAGTGAAGGGGGGGGCACTGGAGAGATAGATAGCTTAGTGATCAAAGGCACTTGCTCACAAAGCCTGCCGATCCAGGTTCAGTTGGGTTCGATTCCCCAGTACCCACATAAAACCAGACACACAAAGTGGTGCAGGCATCTGGAGTTCATTTGCAGTGACAAGAGGCCCTGGAAAACCCATATTCATTCTTTCTCACATAAATAAATACACTTGATCTTAGCCAAAAGGCTGAGAAGCAATTTCTCACAAATAAACAAATAAAAAGAATTTAAACAAAAGAAAGTGGGGATGGACAGGAATAGAACCAGTGTGCAGAAAGTCAGAGAGAAGAATAGGGAGAGTGACATTAAATGGCATTTGAGGGCTGGAGAGATGGCTTAGTAGTTAAGGCGTTTGCCTGCAAAGCCAAAGGACCTCAGTTTGATTCCTCAGGACCCACATAAGCCAGATGCACAAGGGGGCGCATGCGTCTGGAGTTTGTTTGCAATGGCTGGAGGCCCTGGCACGCCCGTTCTCCCTCTCTCTGCCTCTTTCTCTCTCACTCTCTTCAATAAATAAATAAATAAATAAATAAATAAATAAATAAATAAATAAATAAAAATTTTAAAATGGCATTTGAGGACCTGGCACTCTTCCATCCTCCATTGGAATCCTTCCTGCCAGGCACTGGGGTTTGTCTGGTCTGTCTGTTCTAACTGGGTCTTGAGTGCAGTTGAAGTTAAGTTGTGTCACAGTCGTTGTCAGTCCTGTGCCTTGGTGAGGTTCGAGGACCGGTTTAGTTCAAGTGACTCGCGACCCGGAAAGGCTGTCCTTCCTCACCTTCGTTGCACTGACAGGTTCTGGAGTCAGAAGACATTTCCAGCCGTCCGTCACCTCCACTCTGTCCTCGTCTAGTTCCCAGGTTGGAGTGTGTGTGTTCTGATGGTCTCTCCTCCTCTTTCTCCTCTTCCTCCTCCTCACCACTCTTCCTCCAGTGCTGGATCCCCAAGGGCATCCTGAACAATGGGGGGAATCCAGCTGCTCTCCCTGTACCCCCAGCCCCTTCTCTGTGGGTCCCGGGAGCCAGTGGTGTCTCTCTTCTGTTCGTGTTTGGACATCCCTGTTTATCTCTAGTCTAACTCCTTTCTTTAGACAAGACGGCCTCTGGGGCCTGGGGCATGAGGTGATATAGAGTCTAGGGGATGAAAACAAAATGGTCTTCTTCTTCTCCTATTTTATTTTGAGGTAGGGTCTCACTCCAGCTCAGGCTGATCTGGAATTTACTCTGTAGTCTCAGGGTGGCCTCGAACTCATGGCTGTTCTCCTACCTCTGCCTCCTGAGTGCTGGGATTAAAGATGTACGCCACCACGCCTGGCTAAAATGGTTTTCTACTGCCCATCGTAGGTTCTGCAGCTGGCTTGTGTAAGTTAGACTAACACAAGGAAGATGAAAAAGAGCAATTTTTTTTGTTACTGCTTATTTGTTTTGAGATAGTCTCATGTAGCTGAGGCTGACCCTGAATTCCTAATCTACCTCTGAAGTGTTAGGGTAACAGGTGTGCAACACTATGCCTGGCTTGAAAGAAACATATTTTTGTTGTTATTTTCAAGGGAGGGTCTCACTCTAGCCCAGGCTGACTTGGAACTCACTCTGTAGCCTCGGGTTGCCCTCGAACACATGGTGATGCTCCCACCTCAGCCTCCCAAGTGCTGGAATTAAAGGTGGGCGCCAGCACTCCTGGCCACGAAGTAGATTATTAATCCATGCAGCATATACTACGAGGAAAATTCCAGTGACGGGTGTCTCAGAGGTGCAGTGGTGTGTGTGTATTGTACTTGTCATCCTCTGATGCTTATTTTAGGAGATTTTGTTTGTTTTGCTTGATATCTGTCTTCTTTCACTGGCTTATAAACTTCAAAACAAGTCATGTAACCTTTATGTACTTTGGTTTTCTTTTGAGTCAGTAAGGATGCACACAGCGTTTGCATAAACCACCTTGCAGCGAAGGACTTAATCCATCAAAAGCACTTCTTATACTTTTTATGTAGTCAGCCTGGCATGTAGGCGGTGCTCAGCAGAGGTTCCCCATTATTGTAATGATTAAATACTTGGTTTCCCGACTCCACTGCAAAGGTCTAGAGTGGACCCTGTTGTTTCTGTCATAGTCTGACTTCCAGCAGCAGCTTAGCTGATGCATGACTGATACCCAGTGTCTGTCGAGAAGATCTATAAATGAATTACAGAGAAAGCGTAGACAACGCCTCTGCAAATACATGTTAAGTTTAAGTGGGCTAGGTTTTCTTCCTCTCTTTTCCTCCCAAGCTGCAACTGGCGAATCTGCATTAAGTCACATTGGGGGCTTATCATTAAGGCTGTAAGGCCATAACTTATTTATTTAATTTTTTTCTGAGGCAAGCCCAACAGACTGCCTTTTTTCTCTTATGTGAGGGGCAGGGAGAGAATTGGCGGGCCAGAACCTTCAGCTACTGCCATCGAATCCAGATGCATGCGCCACCTTGTGAGCTTGTGTGATGTCACTTTGTGCATCTGGCTTATGTGGGATCTGGAGAGTCAAACATAGGTCCTTACGCCTTGCAGGCAAGCGCCTTAACTGCTAAGCCATCTCTCCAGCCCCCATAACTTATTATTTTTATTTATTTTTATTTTTTTTCCCCAAGGTAGAGTCTCACTCTAGCCGAGGCTGACTTGGAATTCATGATGTGGCCTCGAACTCATAGCAGTCCTCCTACATCTACCTCCCAAGTGCTGGGATTAAAGGTGCGCCACCATGCCTGGCCATAAACTGATTTTTTTTTTTTTTTGGTTTTTCGAGGTAGGGTCTCACTTTAGCTCAGGCTGACCTGGAATTCACTATATAGTTTCAGGGTGGCCTCGAACTCACAGCGATCCTCCTACCTCTGCCTCCCGAGTGCTGGGATTAAAGGCGTGCGCCACCACGCCCGGCCACCATAAACTGATTTTTAATGCCATGGTTTGGCTGAAAGTTCTTGGGTATGGACACCAACAGCAGAGATCTGAATGTCAGAGATGCAGGAGCTCCTTGAGAATGCTTCCATTCATAGCAGCTGCTCCTGAGAAACACTTCCCTGGCTAAGAGCATCCTTAGCAAAGCTGCTAGCAGCTGATCAGGCAGGTGGCAGGACAGGTGAAAGAGGAGGTCAAGAGAGAAACATAATTAAAAAAAAAAACAAAACTGTTACTGGGCTGGAGAGATGGCTCAGTGGTTAAGGTGCTTGCTTGTAAGGCCCAACAACCTGGGTTTGATTCCCCAGTACCCACGTAAAGCCAGATGCACAAAGTGATACATGCATCTGGAGTTTTTTGCAGGGGTTGGAGACCTGCCATACCCATTCTCTCTGTCTGTCTTCACTGAATCTACTTGCAAATAAGTAAAAAAATATATATTTTAATTTTCATTTATTTATTTATTTGCAACTGAGGAGAATAGGCATGCCAAGGCCTCTTGCCACTGCACATGAATTCTAGGTGCATGTGCTACTTTGTGCATCTGGCTTTCTGTGTGTACTGGGGAATCTGGCTTTGCAAGCACGTGCCTTTAACCATTGAGTCTTCTCTCCAGCCTGAGAAACATACTTTATCCCCATTGTCAGGACACGTTCAAAATCTAGCCTGTCATTTGACTTCCACGGGTCTCAAATTCTTTGATAAAATTAGAGTTAGACCAACCTTAATGCGACTTAGTCTTCAAATTCCCTGATTCTGTAGGAAATGTGTAAGGGGGTCCCAGACTGATCAATGTCTCTGGGTGTGGGTTTCAGTGGAGTTTTGGTAAAAGGGATGTAATTGCCAAAGCTCTAGGCAAGTGGCTGAATGGCATATAGGAGCCGTCTATGACAGGAGCCGGAAAGTGACAGCCACTAGCTAGAGAACTCTGAACCCACATCTTTTTTTTTTAAATTATTCATGTATTTATTTATTCATTTACAAGCAGAGAGAGAGATAGATTGGGTGTGCCGGGGCCTCTAGCCTCTGCAAATGAATTCCAGACTCATGCACCACTCTGTGCACCTGGCTTTACATGGTTACTGGGGAATCAAACCCAAGCTGGTATGCTTTGCAAGCACCTAAACTGCATCTCTCCAGCCCCAGAGCCACATCTTTTGTTAAAAAATATTTTTTTAAATTTATTTGCAAGCAGAGAAAAATAGAGATACAGACAGACAGAATGGGTGCGCCAGGGCCTCCAGCTGCTGCAAACAGACTCCAAATGCATGCTCCACTTGGTGCATCTGGCTTTATGTGAGCACTGGGAGTCGAACTCAGGTTGTTAGGCTTTGCAGGTAAGCACCTTAACCACTGAGCCATCTCTCCAGCCCTGGAAACCACATCTTCGCAAAAGGTTTTCTGGTGTCCTGCTTTGGGTGTGTGTGTTTAACATGAATGGAGCTTCTTGTTGGCTAGCCAAGGTAGGTGTTTGTGAACTTTTCCCATAACTAAGCCCCAAGAGAGTTCCAATCCTGTGCACAAGGTAATGCAGTTTGGCAAGAAAATTTGGACCTTGACAAAAGTCTCTTACCCTATTTGGCAGCCAGAAAGACCAACTTACCTAATTTGAAAACAAAACAATAAAAACAAAATGATTAGCACTTGTTTGATGAGCCACTGAACATGGCCATTTTCCCCTTCTCCCATTGCTGGGGGGATGGGCCTAGTGTCTTTTGTCTGGTTTAGTGTTACAATAAGGTTAAATCACTACAAGAATGGTATTCCAGCCAGGCATGGTGGTGCATGCTTTTAATCCCAGCACCCGGGAGACAGAGGTAGGAGGATCGCTGGGAGTTCGAGGCCACCCTGAAACAACAGAGTGAATTCCAGGTCAGCCTGGGCTAGAGCGAGACCTTACCTTGAAAAAAAAAAAAAAAAGAATGGTATTCCATTATAGAAATTCTGTGTGTGTGTGTGTGTGTGTGTATGTGTGTGCACATATACATATACACACATATACATTTTGGACTCGGTGTATCTGCCTGCATTCCCAGCATCTGTACTAGTATTAATTTTCTGTTGCTGCATAACAAATTATCACAGATGTCATGGTTTAAGACAACATGTATTTGCTTGGGTTTCTGTGGTCAGCTGACTTGGGTCATCTGCATAGGGTCTCCCAAGGCTGTAAGTGGCATGTCAGCCAGGGCCCCGGTCTCATGTAAGACTGGGCTGGTGTAGAACCTGCTCTCATGGGAGGGGTTTAGGATCTGGTGCCTTAAGAGGGTTTCATTTTTGCTTGCTGCTAGCTGGAGGCTTCCTTCAATTCCTTAACCTAAGTAGCTCGTTCCTTTAATGCAAGCAAAGGGGTTTGTGTCTTCCTGTAGCTCAAACTTCCTTATTGATGTGACCTCAGCCTTTCCCCGTTTCCCTACTTGAGAGAACTAAGATTCGAAGCTACAAAATAAAATGTCTGAGATTGCACAGCAGTTAGAAGTTGCATCAGAGCAAGGAAACAAGTTGTTATCTGTCATCCTAGTGCTTGGAGGGCAGCGAAGAGGGACATAAGTTTGAGGGCAGCCTGGCTGGTAAGACTGTCAAAGAAGAAAGAAAGAAAGAAAGAAAGAAAGAAAGAAAGAAAGAAAGAAAGAAGGAAAGAGAGGCCGACCATACAAAGAACACAAGCTTTATAACAAAACAAACATTTACTAAAGATTTACTATTTGTTACACAAATCAGTACATTTCTGTTTCCCTAAGTCAGACATTACTTAAACAGGTAGAGGGACATTTGAAGATCTTTCTCTGAGGGCCTTGGACTGGCCAGCTTCTGGATTCTTCCTTTCATTTATCAGATACTTAAGTTAGTGCAGCATTATAACAGGCTAATTCAACAGACTGTTTCTTTAAAAGTTGGTTAATAAGCTGTGGCACAGCCCTTGGGAGGCAGAGGTAGGAGGATCACTTCGAATTTGAGTGCTGTGGCAGAAACTACCCAGTAGTGGGGCTAACTCTGGTCTCAGGTACGATGTGTTGAGAGGAGTAGAACTGGTCTAATTATCCGCTGAGGATCAGTGTGGGCGGATGGGGGGCATTGAGCAACGTTCAAAGAAGAGGTCCTATTTCAAGTGAGTCCAAAAGGAGGGAAGGTGTTCAAGGTGGAGGAAGATGGAGTTGGCATTCCAGGAATGGCTTGAGCTCAGACAAGAGAAAACACATGGTTTGTTGGAAGAGCCACACATTGTGAGCAGAGAGCACAGAAAGGGGGTGATGGGAGGCTGCGGGATGCTTGAAGGCTGTGCTGAGGAGTTGAGGGCAGGCAGATTGGAGGCCCCGGGCTGCTTGATCGACCCCCTTGGACCTGCGGGCTGTCAGTGACCTGGAAGGGGAGAAAAGGACCTAGAAGCCAGTGTGGGGGATTGGAGGAAAGGAGCAGTGTCGTGCTTGCTAATTTGTAGGTAAAGAATGCTGAGGGCTCGAACCTGGGCCATAGGGTAGGGTTTGGTATTAACCGAGTTCGCTGGACCACTCCCACCCATCCTGCCAGGTAACCCTCTGAAATTCTTACCATTTCTCTTTTTTAAGATTTTATTTTTCTTTTTGTTTGTTTATTTGAGACAGAGAGAGAGAGAGAGAGAGAGAGAGAGAAAATAGGCATACCAGGGCCTCAAGCCACTGCAAATGAACTCCAGATGCATGTGTAACCATGTGCATCTGGCTTATGTGGGTCCTGGAGAATCGAACCTGGGTCCTTAGTCTTCACAGTCAAGCGCCTTAACTGCTAAGCCATCTTTCCAGCCCACTTCTTACCATTTCAATGCAAGTGTGGAGTTCTGTTTTTGGAGCATCTCCATGAGATCCTTCCGTAGTGGTAAGAAGTAATTGATTTATAAAAGACAAGCTGGGGGCTGGAGGGATGATGGCTCAGTGGTTAAGGCACTTGCCTATGAAGCCTAAGGACCCAGGTTTGATTCACCAGATCCACAAGGGGACACGTGTGTTTGGAGTTAGGTTGCAGTGGCTGGAGCGCCCATTTTGTTTTTCTCCATTTGCCTCCCAAATAAATAAATAAATAAATAAATAAATAAATAAATAAATAACAAGCTAGGCAGGTTCCTACCCCTCAGGCTTGTTCTCAGGGTAGCTATGTACTGCGTGTCTCAGTGTCTAACAGGTAGAAGAAGGCAGCTGAAAAGACTGGGAGATAGACTAGCTGGAGTGTAACTAGAACAGATCAGCTAAGCTTGTTAGAGCTGCTGTCGCCGTGCCTTCTTGGTAATCATAGAACTCAAATCAAACTTGTCTAAAGTGTGTAAGTGCCTGTGCTTGGAAGCTGGGCATGGTGGTACATGCCTGGCATCTTAGCACTTGGGAGGTAGAAACAGGAAGATCAGGAGTCTAGGTCATCCTGGGCTACATGAGACCCTGTCTAAAAGAAAAAAAAAAAACAAAACCAAACAAAAACCCAAACTATCCAACCAGACCAAAACATAAAATGAACTAAAATCCTTAAGCTTTGAGGAGCAAAGGTGGCCTCAGAGATCAAATACACAACCCCCAAGGGATTATCTAATGGTTCAAAAAAGCATTTACTTGACTATAAACAAAGTGCTTTCATAGTAAGCTTATCAGAAAATATATAGTGATTGCCCATGTATACTTTTTAACTTACAACTGTAAAATGCCAGAAAACACCCTGGAACATTAGAAAACAATGAATTCAGTCAGTACCTTTTTTTTTTTAAACTAATACTTTATTTATTTGAGAGAGAGAGAGAAAAAAATGGGCATGTCACAATCTCTAGCCACTGCAAGTGAACTCCGGACCCATGTACCCACCTTGTGCATGTGGCTTAAGTGAGTACTGGGGAATAGAACCTATGTCCTTAAGCTTTGCAGGCAAGCACCTTAACCACTGAGCCATCTCTCCAGCCCTCAGTCTGTATTTTTGTTTGTTTGTTTGTTTGTTTGTTTTTCGAGGTAGGATCTCACTCTGGCCCAGGCTGACCTGGAATTCACTCTGTAGTCTCAGGGTGGCCTCGAACTCACAGCGATCCTCCTACCTCTGCCTCCCAAGTGCTGGGATTAAAGGCGTGCGTCACCATGCCTGGCTTCAGTCTGTATTTTTCAAAACTGATACTGAAGGGCCTGTAGTAACAAAGAGAAAGAGGAAATCCTACCTGGCACAAATATTGCAAGCAAATCCCTAGGAGTCATCATTTGACTAAAAGTTGAGTGAGGAAAACCATGCTGAAACACTAAAAGTAATGAGTTTCCAAGCAAACAATCCTCCTCTAACCTTTGCATTAGTCAGTCCCTTGTTAGAGGGCTTCTTGCCTGCTTTCGTTGCTCCTTTCCAAGACTTATAAACATAAGATCAAGAGATAAAAAGCAAGTGAAGATGTGAAATGTGGATTTTGAAAAGGCCAGAGGAATTTGGAGATTAAAACGGGCTGACTTTATGGTCTTTGATCCATAAAGAAGTCAAAAAGATATTGAAGGGCAGGCCACTGTGAACGACACCAAGGAGTGTGAGATATACCTTGTCCTGTGAGGCTTTCATTGGTCGCCAGATCTTTCATTGTGCTGTTAGTTCTCATTTCCCAGGACCATTGAGTGGAAGGAAATGCCTGATAAGCTGTGGCAGATGTTCTGAATGGCCAGGAGAGTCTCACAGCAACCTACTGGGAGGTGAGGGTCCATCTCAGATGGACATTGCTGAGTTGAAGAGCTTTCTGTATGGACATTTGGATAGATATGTTATCAAGTTCCTTTCAGTTTAAGATTATATATATACATATACATACATACATATATATGTGTGTGTGTGTGTGTGTGTGTGCGCGCGCGCGCGCATATATATATATATGAATGAAAGAGGGAGAGAGAGAGAGTATGGGTGCACCAGGGCATCTTGCCACTGCACATGAACTCCAGGCACACGTACCACTTTGTGCATCTGGCTTTTACTTGGCTACTGGGGAATCAAACCCCAGGCCATCAGGCTTTGCAAACAAGCGCCTTTAACCATTGAGCCATCATCTCCAACCCTTGAGGTAAACTTTAAAAGGTATAGGTAATTGACTGCTTTATACATGTAAGAGTCAGCTAAAACAAACAAACAAACAAAAAATGTGTATCTCACTGGGCGTAGTGGCGCACACCTTTAATCCCAGCACTCGGGAGGCAGAGGTAGGAGGAGCATTGTGAGTTCGAGGCCAGCCTGAGACAACATAGTGAATTCCAGGTCAGCCTGAGCTAGCTAGAGTGAGATCCTACACAAAGGGGGAAAAAAAAAAGAAAGTGTATTTCTAAAAATTTGAGGAAAGAGAAAAAGATAGGGAATGGAAGGAAGGAAGAGAGGGAGGGAGGAAGGAAGAAAATTTAGGCTAACTCTCTAAAGTCTTTATCTTTGATTCTTTTGCTTTCTTAGAGGTTAACTTTACACATTTTACCCGTTTCCTCATTGTTTGGTCTGTGCCACCCTTGCAAAGCAAGGAAACCGTCCTTTATCCTTTTCTCATCACACACAGGCAGACAGCAGGATTTCAGAAATGCTGGTTGAATGAGTGAGGGAGGGAGGGCTGCTAAGGTGTAAGAGGGCCACTGTGACCGTGAGCACTGGGGAATGACAGCCTGCAGGTCACAGAAGGAAGAAAACGGGAAGTAAAAAATGCTCCCCCTTTCTTTCCCTCTGTCATTACCATCACATTAAGAAGATGTTGAACACAGATGTGTGATGTCATATAAGACATGGGCTGGTGCCCAGACACAACACTGTCCCTGGGAAATGACTCGTGGTAATTTGTGTCTGAGTCAGGTTTGTTAACTTTGTGTAAAATGGTCCCAGACCCTCTAAAAACCAAGGTTTCCTGGTTTGTCAGTCTAGGTTCTATCTCGTGATGTGTATGTGAGCGCCTGCGAGTTCCTTTAAAGCAGCTGATCTAGTGATGTGTATGTGAGCACATGCGAGTTCTTTTAAAGCAGCTGACTTTATTTATATTCTCTGCCCTGGCTTTCAGATGTTTTTTTTTTTTTTAAGAGATTTTATTTTATCTTATTTTTTACTTATTTCTTAGAGACAGAGAGAGGGAAAGAGAAAGGGAGAGTGAGAATGGGCGCACCAGAGCCTCTAGCCACTGCTAACGAACTCCAGATTCATGTGCCCCCTTGTGCATCTGGCTTACGTGGGACTTAGAATTGAACCGGGGTCCTTAGGCTTCGCAGGCATGCACCTTAACTGCTAAGCCATCTCTCCAGCCCCAGATGTTGTTTTGAGCAGCTTTAGATTAGATTATCAGCACTGGGATACTGGGGCAATTCTGCAGCCAGCTCTCCTCTGTGTTTGCTTTCCACTGCGAGTCACTTCTCTGCCTGGGTAACCAAAAACACATCTCAGTTTAGTCCCGTGTGACCTGCTGTCGTTTGACTTAAAGACATGAAGTTCCAGAACTTAAGACACTCATCTTAAAATACTAACACTAGCAAAAGGACAAAGCAAAATAGAAGGAAGCGACAACATGCATTTCTCACCAAACAAACGTTGTCTTCCTCAAACCCAAAGTAATTTTCCTTTCCAAACTGTCCCTGTCCCGTGTGAAGGACAGGGACATATTTTGCCTTCACCCTCACAGGGTTTGTCTTGATGATACAACTATTTCATGGGCAGATTAGAAGACAAGACAGCCCGGCTTGCTGTATGTACCCCCAGACTTGCCCCACCTCCGTGCTGTCCTCACACCCACGGGCATCCAGGCTGGGGGTGAGCAAAGCTGTCAGGGTTTAAGTGCTTTTAATGCCCACGGAGGCGGAGAGACATGAAAGCAGGGGCCTTGAACTTCAGGCTTATCCAGGATACTTGTGAGAGACTCACAAGCCACCACCTATACTCCGGTAGTTCCGGAATCTTCACAGAGCCTTAGGCTTAAAAAGGCTCACAAGCCCCCTGCAAGTCCCCTGTCAACAGCTCCTCCGAGCGCAGTGGCGCCTTCTGTCCTGGGCTCCTGATGTCCTCAGGCCTAGCTTCCACCAAGCAATGAAAAGAACACTGCCTTTCATTGTGAAGCCACTTTTAAAATATGTCGACTGTTTGCTCTGGTTGTCTCACTCTATCTTGATGATAACTGAGGGAGAAAGCAGGGTGCCATTCTGGCTGTCCTGAGTCACATGGGAGAGACTGACTATACAGGCAGGTTGAGTTGCCCAACTGTTGAAGGACAGACTGGACCAGATACTCTAGGCTATGTTTCATGGGATGGCACTGCACAAAAGCCATCCTAGTAGTCTGCCTGGCATTATGAGCTAGCTCATTCCTTCAATCCCAGCTCTTGGGAGGAGGATTGCCATGAGTTAAGGCCAGCCTGGGCTACAGAGTGAGTTCCAGGTCACCATGAGCTAGAGAGAAAACATGCCTCAAACAAACAACAGGAAATAAGTGAATTTGGGCTGGAAATATGGCTCAGTGTGGTTAAGGCGCTTGCCTGAAAAGCCTAACAACCCAGGTTCAATTCCCCAGTGCCCATGTAATGCCAGATGCACAGAGTGGCACATGCCCCTGGAGTTCATTTGCAGCAGCTGTAGGCTCTGGTGCACCCATTCTCTCTACCTGTCTCTCTGCTCTCTATCTCTGTCTGATTACAAATAAATAATAATAATGACTATTGTTATTATTATTATTTGAGGTAGGGTCTCACTCTGGCCCAGGCTGACCTGGAATTCACTATGTAGTCTCAGGGTGGCCTTGAACTCACAGCAACCCTCCTACCTCTGCCTCCCCAGTGCTGGGATGAAAAGCGTGCGCCACCACGTCCGGCCAAAATATTTTCAAAAATAAAAGAATTAATTAGTGAGCTGTGAGCGTCCGAGGTGAGCAGGCCTCCCGAGCCTCCCAGCTCACCCGGGCTTCTTCTAGGTGGTCTCTAGGTTTCATGTGATGTGCTGCGGGTCAGCGAGGCCAGATGGCATAACTGGACAGAGAAGCAAGCCAGGCTTCCATGAGCTGAGCGCTACACTACACGCGGCTGAGAAATGTCAGGTGGGGAGGGCGGAGAGGCCCGCGTGGCTCGCTTCATCTCCCTTCTAGGCCAGTAGCTGGGGTTTCCAGGACAACTGCTGTCATGACTCTGTCTGTGCTTTGTGATGGGCCATCTGAGTTACCCGGCCACGTTCTAGAAATGGAATCAGGGCTCAGGTCTTGACTATGTTGGCCGTATGAACTGCTGTTCTTTTTATTTGTTTATTTATTTATTCCCCCTGTTCAGAGAGCCCTCTGCTTCACAGTGAACAGTTTGTACCCTCAGGTGGCCATCCCTCTCTGCCAGAGGACCAAGTAAGTCCTGTGTGTTTGAAAAGGAAGACAAACCTGTATTTTGTTTAAAAAAAAAAAAAAAAAAAAAAAGGGCCTATTGTTCCCTGTGGCCAACTTCTTGGATTCCTCTGGCTGACTCTGAAGGAGGGATTGAAGTCAGAATGCGAATCACTGGCTTGCACAGACATCAACAGTCTGACCTCAGGGAACCGTGCAGAAAGTAAACACAAGGGCTCAATCTCGGATTCTTGAAGAACAGCCGTGGAAATGAGGCTGGAAGATGAAAACAATATGTGGAGAGAGAGAACTCGCTTTTTCCCTGCTTCTCAAATTAAGGCACTCATAAAAATTACTGACGTCTTGAGCTGGGTGTCAGGGCACATATGGCACTCCTGTCTGTGTGATCCCAGCTATGTGGGAGGCAGAGGACAGAGGCTCACAGGTTCAAGGCCAGCCTGTACAACTTGTCAAGACCCTGTCTCTCTACATAGTGAATTCCAGGTCCACCTGGGCTAGAGTGAGACCCTACCTCAAAAAAAAAAAAAAAAAAAAAAAGACCCTGTCTCAAAGTAAAAAACAAAAACACAAACACAAAAACCCCTTCAAGGGCGGGGAGTGTGGCTCAGTGGTAGAGTGCTCGTCCAGCCTTTCTAAGACCTTGAGTTTCATTCTGAGTATCTGGAGTGGGGGACAGGCATGACTAATAGCACTTGCTTTTTAGGAGACAGGAGGACGGAAAGTTCGAGACCAGCCAGGGCTACAGAGAGAGTTCAAGACCAGCCTTTGCCACTTAGGAAGACTTTATCTCAAAAAGCAAGGGGAATATAGTTGAGTGGTAGAGTGCTTGCCTAGCATGCATAAGGCCCTAGGTTCAGTCCTCAGTAATGCAATAAAAAACAAGGGGAAAGAAAAATGGAGAAAGCCTGGTTGTGGAGGCCTGCACTCTCACCACTCAGGACGCTATGGCAGGAGGACCACAAGTTCAAGGTTTTCCTGGGCTACAGAGTGACTTCAGTGCTAGCCTGGACAACTTGGTGAAATGCTGTCTCAAAATTTAAAAAGTTAGGGCATTAAGACGGGTGCACACTCACGCTGTGGGCCCATTTTCCATTAGCAAGGCTGGAATGGCAGGCTGGTTTGCTTTCCCACCCCGAGGTAGGGTCTCACTCTAGCCCAGGCTGACCTGGAATTCCCTATGTTGTCTCAGGGTGGCCTTGAACTCACAGCGATCCAACCTCTGCCTCCCAAGTGCTGGGATTAAAGGCGAGAGCTACCACGCCCGGTTGGACCTAGATTTTTATTATTGTTTAATTTTTCACTCGGCACTGTTGCATTTGCTTCAATCCATTTCATGATCTCACTTGTCCCCTCTAGTTCCATATGCCAGGCTGGTGTTGAGAGTTTTGTCATGAACATCTTCATCATTAAGAAAGTAAAAGCTCACGCCTTTAATCCCAGCACGTGGGAATCAGAGGTAGGAGGATCTCACTATGAGTTCAAGGCTACATAGTGAATTCCAGGTCAGCCTGGGCTAGAGTGAGACCCTACCTCGGAAAAGGACGGGGTCCTGATTTGCATGGAAGAAAGGTTGCCCTGTCTCACCAGGGGAACAAGAGGGGGTGTTTTCTTTGAAATGTGAGTTTTGGAACTACAGGAACTAATGCTTCAGGCCCGCCTGGTAGGACCATAGGAGGCTGTCGGGTTACCTTAGCCTCTGGTGAGTTTCCTTCTGTGGTAGAAGGAGTATTCTGTTCGGTAGCTGCCTTCCACCCTCCTTCACATAGATTTGCCACAGCTAATGTGGGCATTTCTCTGATTCAGTGCCAGCTGCCCAGGCTCCAAGCCATATATGTGGCGAGTGGCCAAATGATGTGTCCTAGAGAACATTATGGCCAGGCAGTCATGGGAGTGGACATACCTGGCCGTAGCCATTCTTCCAGTGACCACATGCGTCCCCTCACAGGACTGCATTTGCCTGTTTGGACAACGACATGGGTGTGATCTTTTTAATCCCAATGTGTGTGTGTGTGTGTGTGTGTGTGTGTGTGTGTGTGTGTGTGTATGTTTGTAAGCAGAGAGAGAGAGAGAGAATGAGATTGGACATGCGGGGGTGGAGGGCTTTGCCACTGCAAACTAATTCCAGATGCATACTCTACTTTGGCATCTGGCTTTATGTGGGTACTGGGGAATTGAACCTGAGCTGTTAGGCTTTGTAAGCAAGTGCTTTTAACCAGTGAGCCATCTCCCAACCCAGCATATATATATTTTTTTGGTTTTGCAAGATAGGGTCTCACTCTGGTCCAGGCTGACCTGGAATTAACTATGTAGGGTGGCCTTGAACTCTCGGCGATCCTCCTACCTCTGCCTCCCGAGTGCTGGGCAGTGTATATTTTTTAAATTAATTTTTTAAGTTAGCATCCAAAGAAATGGGTTTCATTATGGCATATATATATATAGTTTTATTTTTTTCTCAATCACCTCCCCAGTATGATCATTGTAAGTTCAGCCTTTTTACCTACAGTATTGCACAGTTAAGTCCATAAGCCCTTGGAAGTCTATCCATTCTTTCTCAGGCCAGTTGTATTTGTGTTAATCTCAGTTCAATTCCAAGTTCAGTGATTAGGGAAATTATTCTCACCCCAGCGTCCTGTCCTCTTCTCTGTGGAGAGCAGACACCAGAAGTCACAAGCTTCCCTAAGGTGACCTTGGTTCCCGATGGGCAGTAGTTCTCACTGCCACAGCAGCATTATGAAGGCAGCTTGTTCACATTTAACCAGAGTTGGAATAAGTCAGCACTGGCGGGTATGGGACCGATGTGAACGCCTCAAGTTCAGAGCTGGGGAGTCTAGATGAGGAAAATTAGTAAGACTTAACATGTGGGGCCCCAAGAAGCAATCCTTCCTTACCTTGTTCTTCAGCTCTTTTTTTTTTTTTTTTTTTTTTAATTTATTTGAGAGAAAGGGGCAGAGAGAGAGAAAGACAGAATGGGCACGCCAGGGCCTCCAGCCACTGCAAACGAACTCCAGACACATGCACCACTTTGTGCATCTGGCTACGTGGGTCCTGGGGAATCGAAGCTGGGTCCTTTGGCTTTGCAAGCAAATGCCTTAACCACTAAGCCATCTCTCCAGCCCCTACCTTGTTCTTTTGTAGAATCCTGTTGTCTTTCAAACTGTTGGTCTGATTTCCCTGAAGAACCTGGTGCTGTCACAGTATGTCCCCTTTCTGCATGCTAGGCAGGTGGCATTACACAGTGGATTTCCAGTGTTCCTATGTCAGACCACCAGTATAATTTTGCATTTGTTTGTTTGTTTGTTTGTTTGTTTGTTTGTTTGTTTTTTTGGTTTTTGAAGTAGGTTCTCGCTCTAGCCCAGGCTGACCTGGAATTCACTCTGTAGTCTCAGGGTGGCCTCGAACTCATGGCAATCCTCCTACCTCTGCCTCCCCAGTGCTGGGATTAAAGGTGAGCACCATCACGCCCAGCAAACAGTGTATTTCTATCAGGAAGGCGTTTGGATGAATCTGGCCTAGCCATGGAAGGGACTTTGATTTCCATAAGAGCAGAGTCAGCTCTCTTTTTGAGTCCTCCTTTCTCCTTTTCATTATTCCGTCCCTTCAGGAAGCTCCATGTTTCTGTCTGGTCACTCAGATGTCCCATACGCCCAGCATGCACTCAACTAACACACATGCCTGCTGCCCCATGCCTTCTGTGTGGAACCCTGGTTCTACTTGTCACTCAGAAAGACACTGGCTTGTTCTGAGCCCCTGACCCCCTTATGTGCCACAGGCTTGGAGGCAGTCGTCACTCTGTATTTAATGTGCCAACCTGTGTGTGGTACAGATCCAAGGGCTGGATCTGCTTGGTCCCTGCCAGTGTCACACCACCCCATGATCATTCTTCTCACCTTGCAATGAGCAAAGGGCAAGAGGATCTAGAAACGGGCTTTGAATTCAGAGCCCTTGTTCCTGAGGCTTTAAAAGCATGTTATAAACTGGGAAGGGGCTCTGCAAATATCAGCTACTGCTGTTATTAACACGTGCCGGTTGCCTTGGGGCCCTGTGCTGGGATAACGCGGGAATCTTCAAAGCTGATGCGAGCTGATGAACGTTGTCGGCAGGGATGGGTCACTCTGAGAAAGCCTTAGTCTTTTGGCAGATGCTTTCTGTGGTCGGTTCTTGAGCCACAAATAGAGTGGACTTTAGAAAACAATTCTTTTTTTTTTTTTTTTTTTAGTTTATTTATTTACTTATTTGAGAGAGAGAGAGAGAGAGAGAGGGAGAGAGAGAAACAGAGAATGGGCGCGCCAGGGCCTCTAGCCATTGCAAACGAACTCCAGATGCCTGCGCCACCTTGTGCATCTGGCTTACGTGGGACCTGGGGAATCGAACCTGGGTCCTTAGGCTTCGCAGACAAATGCCTTAACCGCTAAGCCCAACATTTCTCCAGCCCAACAATTCTTATTTTGTGTTTAAGCGGGTCCTGGAGGCTGTAGTGTAGTTCATGGACACCAAGCCATTCCACACTCGACTCCCATGAAGGATGTGTGAGCTGGGAGGCCTCAGCCAGACCTTGCAAATATTCGGCACCTGCTCTTGGGCCCAGGACCACGGCAAATGTTTAATAGTTCGAGCACTCTTCAGTGTAACCAGTACCAATCGATCGACTGGGCAAATAGCACGAAAAGGTCTTTCTTTGCCCATTTTTCAGGAGATCTGGGTGACCCCAGAGAACCCAGCCCAGTGTGGCGTTTACCTGTGTTTTCTCCATTTTCTTTCCCAGCCCCTTCCCTCCACGGACTCAGCCCGTGATTCTCGTTCCTGACGTGAACTCACTTAACTCTCTCCCTGTCTGGTTGGAAGTGGGCTGGTGCTCCTCAAGGCGTGGGGCTTCTCTTCATGGAGTCTAATCCAGTGTTTTAGCAAGGGAGCTACATCGAGAAGATTCTCTGCCTACAGGGTTAGTTTTCTCTATCCCAGCTGTGGAGGGAGAACGTTGTTCTTCATCGATCCCATCTCCTGCTCTCTTGAACTCTCACATAGATACTGTGTACTTTTCTAATTCCAAACTTATTTATTTGTCAATCATTATTTCTATTAAAAGAATTTTTTTTTTTTTTTTGGTTTTTCGAGGTAGGGTCTCACTCTAGCCCAGGATGACCTGGAATTCACTATGTAGTCTTAGGGTGGTCTTGAACTTCCAGCAATCTTCCTACCTCTGCCTCCCGAGTGCTGGGATTAAAGGCGTGCGCCACCACACCCTATTTTAAATATTTTATTGATTTGAGAGAGAGAAAGAGGAGAGAGAGAGAGAGAGAAAAAATGGTTGTGGCAGGGCACACTGCAAATGAACTCCAGATGCATGCACCACTTGTACATCTGGCTTACCTGGGTCCTGGAGAATAGAACCTGGGTCCTTTGGCTTTGTAGGCAGGCGCCTTACCTGCTAAGCCATCTCTCCAGCCCTCAATTATTATTATTTAATTTGATTACACATCAACAGATTTTCCGGGGCTTGGGAAATAGTTCAGATGCTTGCTCGCAAAGGCTGCCAGCCCAAGTTTGATTCCCCAATACCCATATAAAGCCAGATGCACAAAATTGTCATGTATCTGGAATTCATTTCCAGCAGTGAGAGGCCCTGGAATACTCATACATTCTTTCACTCTGCTTGCGAATATATAAATAAAAAAATTTTTTTTAAAGTAAAACCTGCCGGGTATATTGGCGCACGCCTTTAATTCCAGCACTTGGGAGGCAGAGGTAGGAGGATCGCCATGAGTTTGAGGCCACCCTGGAGACTACATAGTGAATTCCAGGTCAGCCTGGGCTAGAGCGAGACCCTACGTCAAAAAATAAAAAAGTAAAACCAAAGCGTGCTGAGGACAGTGGTTAGAGGTGCTGGCTTTCCTCATGGCAGCTCAGTGGTTAGAGGCACTGGCTTCCCTCATGGCAGCTCAGTGGTTAGAGGCGCTGGCTTCCCTCATGGCAGCTCAGTGGTTAGAGGCGCTGGCTTCCCTCATGGCAGCTCAGTGGTTAGAGGCGCTGGCTTCCCTCATGGCAGCTCAGTGGTTAGAGGCACTGGCTTCCCTCATGGCAGCTCAGTGGTTAGAGGCGCTGGCTTCTCTCATGGCAGCTCAGTGGTTAGAGGCGGTTGCTCAGTGGTTAGAGGTGCTGGCTTTCCTCATGGCAGCTCAGTGGTTAGAGGCGCTGGCTTCTCTCATGGCAGCTCAGTGGTTAGAGGCGGTTGCTCAGTGGTTAGAGGTGCTGGCTTTCCTCATGGCAGCTCAGTGGTTAGAGGCGCTGGCTTCTCTCATGGCAGCTCAGTGGTTAGAGGTGGTTGCTCAGTGGTTAGAGGTGCTGGTTTCTCTCATGGCAGCTCAGTGGTTAGAGGCGCTGGCTTCTCTCATGGCAGCTCAGTGGTTAGAGGTGCTGGCTTCTCTCATGGCAACTCAGTGGTTAGAGGCGGTTGCTCAGTGGTTAGAGGTGCTGGCTTTCCTCAGGGCATTTCTGAATTTACTTGTCTTTGGGTGATTCTTTCCTCTCCCCACTTCCTCCTGTCCCCCCCTCCATGCCCTTCTACTTTGCTATCTCATGGGTTCTGTTATCTTCCCACCCCCTTCCCTTAAGGCTTCTCCACCCCCTCCCTGAAATCTCACTGGCCCTGTCTGGTTTTTGTGGCCTTTACCCACATTTATTCCCGTGCAGATTCATATTGCTTTAGAAGCAGTTAGAAGCCAGGACCCATATATGAAAGAGAACATATTGTGTTTGTCTTTCCGAAGCTGGGTTACCTCATTTAACATAATGCTGAACTCCTTTTTGGGAACGAGAGCACGGTTTAGGGTGCCCCCATTTTCCCCATGGCTGATACACACTGATCCTTCTCTTTCCAAACATTTCTTATTCAAGTATTTCAGATGTTACACGAGGGAGCCAGTGGTCCTGTGACTCGAAAATGAATAATGTATCACTTGACTGAAGTCGTGATGCATACGTCATTTCCTTTCTTTCTTTGGCATCATTATTTTTGAACCAGAAATATTTAGGCTGCCATTTTGAGGAAGAATTGTATGGTGTTTCCCAACTGTGCCCCCGCCCCTCTCCTCGTTGGTGCAGTTGCATCACCGAATCACATTTTGCTATCCGCCTCCCCCCATTTTCTGCCTCTCATTTTGTCAAGGATCCAATCAGTCCAGAAGTTTTAGCCTGGCCTCTGTACTTGTGCTCATTTCCCATCATTATTTGCCAGATACCTCCTAGGGACAAAAAGTTTTGTTTGGGCCTCAGGTGGAGGTTTGAGCAGTTTCACAGGGTAGAAAGACACCTTATGCCATAAGCAGATGAATAGCATTCTTTTGACTTGCTTTTTCTCATTTCTTTTTTTTGTTTATTTTTTATTTATTTATTTGAGAGCAACAGACAGAGAGGCAGAGATAGAAAGAGAGAATGGGTGCGCCAGGGCCTCCAGCCACTGCAAACAAACTCCAGATGCATGCACCACCTTGTGCATCTGGCTTATGTGGATCCTGGGGAATCGAGCCTCGAACCGGGTCCTTAGGCTTCTCAGGTAAGCGCTTAATCACTAAGCCATCTCTCCAGGCCCCCTTTTTCTCCTTTCTTATTTCATTCACCCACTCTGTTCCAAGGAGCACAAACAAACAAGTGCAATCACAAATATTCCACGTGGGCTCCGTCTTGGCATTTAAACCTGGTCTGAGACGGGAGATGGCAATGCTAGCTCTACCTCTGATGGAGGTCCCAGGGGGAGTAAAGACTTGACTGCGAGCCTTCGGCCATCCCTCCCTACCAATGTGACCGTGGAAAACTTCTCAGCGATGCTTCTCTGAGTCCTAGCTGGGGATGACGTTCCTGGTTGTGTCCTGGATAAGTCAGGCTTCTCCGGAGATGCAAAACCAACAGGAGATCGATATGGAAATCAATATTGATAGATAGGTGTGTATGAATGTGCCTCTGAGGAGAAGGAGGAAGAAAGACAGACAGAGAGGTTGAATCATTAGAAGGATTGGTTCTTGCCCCAGTGAGGCTGGCCTATCAGAAAGCAAGAGAAGCAAAGGATGTTGGAAGCTCAAGTCCAAAGGCAGTCGGGAGGTTGGACTCTGCTTTCGCCGGGGGACCTTAGTCTTCATCTACTAATTGGAAGCAAGCATACTCCTCTTATAAAGAATAATCCACTTTCCTCACAGTCTGCTCATTAGGGCTGGGGATATAGCTCAGTGGTAAAGTACTTGCTTATCATGCACAGAGTTGTGGATTCAATTCTTAGTATTGTCAGAAAACAATATAAACTTCAGTTGACGCACATGTTGATCTGAGCTGAAAATATCTTTTTTTTTTTTTTTTTTTTTTTTGGTTTTGCGAGCAACTCTGGTCTGGAATTCAGGTGTTTGACTGTCGGGTATCTTGACCCGAGTGCTGGGATTAAAGAACCACACCCGGCTGAGCTGAAAATATCTTTTGTGCAACCTCTAGCTGTTTGACTGTCACCATCCCATCCCATCATCTCATGTGGCTTGTATAAGCCTCAGGAGCTGAAGGCATGGGGGGTGGTGGTGGCTAGCACGTCTATCTTTAATCTGTCTCTTTGCCTACCTCGATCTCCTCCCCTTGACCCCCCGCCATTCACCTCTTTCCCCCAGTCTCTGAAATCTGTCCCCTCTCCCCCTGCTGGGTGTGGGGACATGTGACATGAAAAGAAGGGAGAATGACTATGTGTGTGGCTAATACAGGTTGGAAAGAGAGCAGATCTTGATGTCAGTCCAACTGGAAGCATGTAGCTCTTTATGATTCTGGGCAGAAAGCGTGTCTCATTCACCGTTCCATCACTCACCATGAAAATGGGACACAGATATTTATCTGAGCCAGGTGTGGTGGTGGACACCTTTAATCCCAGCACTTGGCACACCTTTCATCCTAGCACTTGGGAGGCAGAGGTAGGAGGATCACCATGAGTTCGAGGCCACCCTGAGACTATACAGTGAATTCCAGGTCAGCCTGGGCTAGAGTGAGACCCTACCTCAGAAAAACAAAACAAAACAAACAAACAAAAAGCTATTTATCTGATACAGTTCTTGTGACCTGACTATTCATGGGTGTTCACCTTGATCATTCCCTATCTCAGAGCATATCTGAGACTCAAGCCACTGTTCATATCAAACTCCTTCAGGCTTTTTGTTGGTTGGTGTATGCAGGCTGGTCTGGAATTTGCTGCAGTCCTCCTGCCTCAGCCTGGAGAGTCCTTTAGTCTTTGTGTGTGCCGAGACTTCTTATTAAGGTTAGATGACGTGTTTCACCTGATTGTAAGCCTGTTTCTGTCATTTCGGGTGGATGTACCTGGGTGTGAATCTGCTGTTTCGTGGCACGCACGCTCTAACCACAGGGCCTCTGCATGGTCTAGCTCCACTCCACGCAGCTCAAATAACTCCTGGACTTCTTCCTGGATTTCTTTTAGGCATCTGCTCAACTGTTACCCTCTCAAGGACTTCCTTTGACCTCCTTATGTATGTAAAGTCCTCTTTCTCTTGTGTTTTATTTTGCCTCGTTTTCTTCGTAGTATTTGCCTGGAATATATGACAATTTTTTTCAGTGTACCTCCCACTAGGACAGTGGTTGTCAACCTTAAGATTAACCGTTTAAGTAAGACTATGCACTGCCTACTACCTACTCTGGCTCATGAGGGTGAGGACCAAAGGTGAGAAAAATGCAACACATATGAATGACCGTGGGAGCTTTTAAAGACCTCAAGCCACACCCTACTGCTAGAAACTCTGGGAAAGAGCCCAAGTCATTAGTATTTTCCCAAACTCCGGGCTGACCCCTGTGAGCAGTCAAGGTCAGAGCAAATGCTGTCTCATCCCGAACCTTGTGATGAAGAGAGCGTGGACCAGTGTGGTCTCCGGCATGGTCAGCTAGGGAGTTTATTTGAAGCCCCATCCCCGAGTCCACGTTTCTTTGACAAGGACCTCCAGGTGATGCATTTCATAGAATGTGAGGTGGCGGCACTAGAATAGAAGCCAGGGGCTGCGTTTGGCTTGGTGCTGACTTCTGAGTGGCAGAGAGATACACGGCACATGGTAAGTGCTAAGTATTTATCGAGTGAATGAAAATTGGAAATGAGAGGAAGTAGGAAGGAGCCAGGAAGAGAGGGCAGACAAAACAAGACACCCGTGCCGTGCTCCCAGGTGCCAGTGTGTGCCAGCGTTCCCTCCTCGTTGTCCCCATAAGAAGCCTGCCTGCCCTGATGCCAGCATCTCTAATACTTGCCTCCACCTTGCTGGGCTTTCCAGAGCATCGCTGACTAATCGAAGATGGTATGATAATGAATTGCCTAATGACCCAGCCCTGTTTCTTCTCCCTAAGCATATATTTGATTAAGGGCCTGCTGAAACCAATTCACCAATCAAGTAAATAATTCCAAAAGACTTTATGGATAGCCTAGTGCATGCATGGCTTAACTCGGGCTCGAGAGTTAGGTGAGGGGCTGGAGAGATGGCTTAGCAGTTAGGGCACCTGCCTGTGAAGACTAAGAACCTAGGTTTGATTCTTCAGGTCTCGCGTAAAGCCAGCTGCACAAGGTGGCCCATGCATCTGGAGTTCGTTTGCACTGGCTAGAGGCCCTGGTGCATCCCCATTTTCTCTCTCTCCCTGTCTCTAATAAATAAACAATCATAAAAAGAGTTAGGTGAGGAAGGCACAACTCCCATTCCAGCTGTAGAGACAGACCTGTAGGTAAATCGGTGCTGTAACATGCTTGTAGACAGCTAGGTTGATTGCTGTGCGGGGCAACAGTAAGCGAGTGATCGATGCAGTTCTGTTGGAGGGATCAGGGTAGATCTCCTGGTGGCGAGGGCAGGGGCCATTGGAGTTGTGTGTGTGAGAGGTCACAACACAGGGCAAAGGGGGTCTGCCCATGAACTTTGTCTGGCCCGAGGGCAGTGAGTCACACTGCGGTGTTGATGTTGAAGGACAGTCAGTTCCGTGTTTAGAGACGTTGACTGACAGCATTGGAGAAGGGAGACCCATCTGACCCAGTCTGGAGATGTGACTCAAATATAACAACCCAGTTAGATGACAAGGCCATGACCTTGTGCGGTGCCAGTAGGAATTCTTGGGGGTGGTGGTGGTAGGTGATTGAAAAGTTTTGTAACTTGGGCTGGAGGGATGGCTTAGTGATTTAGGCGTTCGCCTGTGAAGCCTAAGGACCCCGATTCGATTCTCCGGGTCCCACGTAAGCCAGATGCACAAGGGGGCGCATGCCTCTGGAGTTCATTTGCAGTGGCTGGAGGCCCTGGGAGCACCCATTCTCCCTCTCCCTCTCTCTCTTTCCCTCTCTCTGTCTCAAATAAATAAATAAATAAATAAATAAATAAATAAATAAATAAATAAATAAAACTAAAAAGAAAAGTTTTATAACTAGAGTGTGTATACTGCAAGCTGTCACGTTGTGGGGTTGAAGGTTGTGATCTTTGCTTGGCCATCTCATAGGCTGGATCATTGGAGTTGAGCTTTCTCCTTTTCTTTGAGCTTCAGATGCAGATGAAGTCTCACTGTTCATTTGACTCTTATTTCCAAGATGAACAGGTGTTTAAGGTAGGAAATGATGATGATCATAAATGAGGCTCCATGGTTGGATTTATAAATATACTGGTCCCCCTTATCTTTGGGAAAGATGATCCAAGAGCCCCCAGTGGGTGCCTAAAACCACAGTCAGAATTAGAGACCCTGCACCTCCCGTCGTGCGTCACTCCCTGACAGCGTGTGTTCCGAGAAAGGCACTTCCGTCTGGCTCTTTTGTGCCACCTAAAGCGTGTCCACCCAGGCAGGTCGGGTCTGTTCTCTTAGACTGCTCCCACTTGTATTTGGTCTCTTGGGTGGTGGGGGGCGGGATTTGTGGACATAGGCAGAGCGGAACTGGTTCTTTTCTTTGGTTTCAGGAATGGTGTGAGAACTCTCTGGATGATTCTGTTCAGAGTCACAGCCTGACTACTTTAGACGTTGCCACTGCTCTGTGTGTGACACACATGTCCCACACAAGAAGATTACTCGTGTTCCCGCCAGCTCTGAAACTCAATGGTCCCCCCCCCCACCCCAGTGTTGTGTTGAAGTGGCCACTGAGCTGTTTTGTTGATTGTGTCTGAGGTCTGTCATTCAGTGTCCTGCTTAAGCCTCCCGGGTGGCCTGAAACAGTGATATAGCCCATCTACTGCCCGGCACTTATTCCAATCTGCAGGCAGAGATTCCGCGTTTCCTAAGACGTCAAATAGTGATTTTGTTGTTGTTGTTGTTGTTGTTTATCGAGGTAGGGTTTCACCCTAGCTCAGGCTGGAATTCACTCTTGTAGTCTCAGGGTGGCCTCGAACTCACGGCAATCCTAACTCTGCCTCTCGAGTGCTGGGATTAAAGGCATGTGCCACCATGCCTGGCTAATTGGTGATTTTGATCCTAAGGGCTAGTGTCAAAAGCAGCAACTCTCATCCGAGTGGGCGTTTCACGAGACGTTACGGGGGTGTTTCGGGCCATCCACACACACAGGTGGCTTCCCCTGAGCCTCGGGGAAGGCTTTATTTCGGTGTCACTGCCCTTCCTGTCCCACGTGTGTAGACACTGCTTTCACCCTTCAAATTCAGCACTGTGTGTTGAGCTACATGTTCTTCCTTTAAAGCAGGCAGCCAGCTCTGCTTTCCCAAGAGTGGCCAGACCTGGAGCCAGGGAGGCCACCTTTTTGACTTGGATGGTGATGACCTAAGCTCTCTTATTTCATCACCGATTAGGATGCGCAGGCGGCAGTAAGTGACACACAGCCCATAAAACTTACCTGCTTCCTGCTGGTTTGGGGGGTTCTGGAGGAGAGGCCATGAGCAGGGGTTGAGAGAGACTGGGGTAACAAGCAGGAGGCAGGAGTACTGTGGAGTACTTATTTCTGCTAAATACAATCCACAATTTCCTTTCTCATAGCCACTTAGCTCTATAGGGTAGCGGTAGAATGCAGTGATACTGCGGAGTGTGTGAGCATGCACACGTGTGTGCCTCTGTATTTGTGCGTGTACATGTGTGTGCAGGCAAGTTTGTGTTGAGTAAGGCACATCCTTCCGTGGTGGGCTGTCATGTATGAGAACCTTAATAAAAGTCTTGGGCTAGGGAGGTGGCTCAGTTGTTCAAATAAATGCTTACCGCTCAAGGCTTAAGTACCCAAGTTCTGTCCTCAGACCCTACGTAAAAAGCCAGGTGGTGTGGCAGGCTTCTGTAATCCTGGCTCAGTGAGGGAGGAGGTGGGGACAGGATAATTTTCTAGAAGCTCTGGACAAGATCAGCCAAAAAGGACAGCAGGGTAAGACCCAGAGAAACTCTTCCTTAGAGGGGTTGGAATGGTGAGTGTGCACTCAAATTGTCCTCTGACCTCTGCATGCATGTGTGTGCCCTCTCTCTCTCTCTCTCTTACACACACACACACACACACACACACACACACACACACACACACGTGTGTGTGTGCACGCAAACACACAGAAACTAAATAAATAAGCAAAATCTTTTTTAAAAAGCCTTGTTCCCACATCCCTGCAGGTGACCACAGGACATTATGGCAGTACTCAAACAATGTCCTTTTTCTGCCTTTTAGAAAAAAAAATAATAGGAGAGCTCTTCCGAGGCTACTATTTGGAGATTATACTTGGGGACAGTCCTTGTCCTGGGGCTTGTTGGTGCTCATCTAGGAATTTGTAGTCACACTCCAGACTGAGTGGCCCCTGTGTCCCCACCTCTTGTCATGACCATGCTGACCTTGTGTCCCTTGAGACCATGAGCCAGTTCTCTAGTTGAGTGTGGCCTTTCCTCAGAGAAGGAACAGCCTGGAAGTAGAGTCACAGCCATCTGGCTTACCTGAGTGCTAGGGACCTGAATTCACCTCATGCTTGCGTGGCTGCACTTTTCCCGACAGAGCTGTCTCCCCAGCACCTTGATAAATGTTTTGAAGTGACTGGCCAGCTATATAACCTGATAGGGCCTAGTGGAAAATTCAAATGCAGGGGCTGGAGAGATGGTTGAGGCTCTTGGCTACAAAGCTTAACTGCTTGGGCTCAATTTCCTGCAGTACCCACGTAAAGCCAGCCGCACAAAGTGGTGCATGTGTCCAGAGTTCGTTTGCAGCAGCTAGAGAGGGCCTGATGAGCCTCCCTCCTTCTTTCTCTCTTTCTCTCTCTCTGCTTGCAAATAAAATTTTAAAAAAATTTAGCGGCAGGGCTCTTTATTTAAATATTATGAAGAATTTCAGGACAGCCACAGCAGAATGAAAACAAGTACAGGGAAGCAAACACAGGACTGGGTGATTGCATGGGTCACCCCTGTGAGCCTCCCTGGTGTTTGGTACTGAAAGCCGTGAGACTTAGCTTTAGGGATGTGTGGGTCCAGTCACGGGGAGGGCCTCTGGCGCACCCCGACCTGTCACTCAAGAAGAGTTATGCTGACGGACCTTTCCCAGAGTTCCAAAACTGTTGAGGCTGTGAGAAAGTGGGTATGTACTGCTTAGAGGAGTCTGTGGGGATTACCAATATGGTTTCCCTGGTATGCAACTAGAGAGAGACCAGATTCAACCAAAGATGTTGATCTAGCCCAGGGGCTGGTCACACTGCCACCCTGTGAGTGAGCCCAGGTCAAAAGTTGCTGGCGTGAGTTTGGAATCCATTTGCTGTAGGTAGGAGACCAGCAGGCATCTAGCATAATAGTTTTTTTTTTTTTTTTTTTTTTTTTTTTTTTTTTTTTTTTTTTTGAAGAAAAGAAAGATGATCCTTGCCTCAATTTACAATCTCTTGGGACAGTGTAGTACATATTAAAATGTAGCAGACTTTAGGCCTATGAAAGACGGTGATTTTTAAAAATATTTTTAAAAATTTATTATTATTATTATTATTATTATTATTATTATTATTTTGGTTTTGCAAGGTAGGGTCTCACTGTGGTCCAGGCTGACCTGGAATTAACTATGTAGTCTCAGGGTGGCCTCGAACTCTCGGTGATCCTCCTACCTCTGCCTCCCGAGTGCTGGGATTAAAGGTGTATGCCACCACGCCCGGCAAATTTTTTATTATTTTTATTATTTATTTTTGGAGAGAGACACAGAGAGAGAGACAGACAGACAGACAGAGAGGGAGAGGGAGACAGAGATGGGTGCGCCAACAGTCTCTCAGCTGCTGTGAAAGAAATCCAGATGTGTGCGCCCCCTTGTGGTCAAGTGCGGCATTGCGCCCTTGCGTCACTTTGCATCTGGCTAAACGTGGGACCTGGAGATTGGAACCGCTGGAGATTGGAACCAGCGTTCTTAGGCTTAGCAGGCAGACGCCTTAACCCCTAAGCCATCTCTCCAGCCCAAGACGGTGATTTTTAAAAAATTATTTTATTATTTATTTATTGGGGAGAAAGAGAGAGAGAAAGAGGCAGATAGAGAATGGGCGTTCCAGGACTTCAGCCACGGCAAATGAACTCCAGACCCATGTGCCACCTTGTGCATCTGGCTTATGTGGGTCCTGGGGAATCGAACCTGGGTCCTTAGGCATTGCAGGCAAGTGCCTTAACCACCCAGCCCAAAAGCTATGATCCCGTAGGACTGGGATCTAGATGTCTAGACGGAGAGTATGGTGAGACCTTCTTTCCTGAAAGGATTTGCTCTTGCACTCGTTTCTCACGTGGAAACAAAGTCACAAGCTTCTGGCTTTCTTCCCCTACAATCAACCAAGGAAGGGATCCCCTTTGTAGTTTGACCGAGCTCTAAGACAAAAGATGTCTTTATTTCCGGACAACATCCAGAAGCTTTGGTATTTCTGGCAGTCAACCTCACATGTTGTTGGCCTCTTTTTTTTTTTTTTTTTGGTCAGGGTTTCACTCTGGCCCACACTGACCTGGAATTCACTATGTAGTCTCAGGATGGCCTTGAACTCATGGAGATCCTCCTACCTCTGCCTCCCGAGTGCTGGGTTAAAGGCGTGCGCCACTACCCTGGCTGTTGTTGGCCTCTTCAGGGTGGAGGGGTGCTGGGACAGAGTTTCAGGGAGCACCTAAGCTGGGAGAAGGGCAAGGTCAGGTGCTAAACGCAGCAGAGGCGAGGTGGGGTGGTGGTTTGAGGCTTAGGGAGAAGGCCCGGAAGGGCGGTAGCAGGAGGGATCTCTCCCTCTGGCCTCCTTCTTCCTTCATGCCAACCTATTAGCTACTCCCTGCCACATGGGCACCAGCACACATGCTGGCTTTGAGCCATCTGGCAAGTGAGGGTGTCTCTCACAACCTCCTCTCCTACCAAGGCCTCGGCTTCCCCATGCCGGAAATGCTGGTCTCCCTCTAGCCAGCAGTGCCACTGTGTACAGATTTGGCAGTGGAGCAGAAAGTGATGGCTATTTGTATTAGTGATTACCAAAGGGGAAGAGGTGGCATCTGATGACATTATTAACGTGTTCAGTCAGGCATAACCTTAAAAATCCCAAAGAACCCTCGGAACAGCTGTCTTCCCCAAATCACCTTCGAGAACACTGTCCGACACACTCCCGGGTGGAGGTAAGAGACTTTGCTGAGGAAGCTGTGTGTATAATGCTTTGGGACTTTGGCTCACCACAAGGCAGTTGTGTGTTCAAATCCTGTATCTGACACTTATGAAATCTGAGACTTAAAGTCTCTAGGACTCAGTTTCCCTGTCTATAAAACCAAGATAAAAATGTCTTGCCCGAATCATGGTAGAACTAAAGCAAGGCCCCAGAGCTGAGGGTCTGCCGCCTGCTGTCTCCCAGCATATGGCTGGTGCCTAATGAACTCTTTCTTTCTTCCTTTCTTTCTTTCTTTCTTTCCTTTCTTTCTTTCTTTCTTTCTTTCTTTCTTCCTTCTTCCCTTCCTTCCTTCCTTCCTTCCTTCCTTCCTTCCTTTTCTTTCTTTCTTTCTTTCTTTCTTTCTTTCCCTTCCCCTCCCTTTCCCTTTCTTTCTTTCTTTCTTTCTTTCTTTCTTTCTTGGGTTTTCAAGGTAGGGTCTTGCTCTAGCTCAGGCTGACCTGGGATTCCCTATGTAGTCTCAGGGTGGCCTTGAACTCTCCGTGATCCTCCTACCTCTGCCTCCCGAGTGCTGGGATTAAAGGCGTGCGTCACCACGCCCAACCACACTTTCTTGTTTTCCTTTCGAGAGTGAAGATGCAGGTACTCACTCGGGGCATAGCAAAGTGGAATGGTGAGATAAGTCATTGTTAAGATGGGGTCCATTCTTCTGAGCCAGTTCATGGATCATCAGCATTGTCCATGACCTTGGCATTTCTGTGAGCTGTAATTGAAGGGAGAAGGATTGCTTCTAGAAACCCCAGCTTTGAACAGTGTGCTTCTGTTTGCAGAATGGGCCAGACCACCCTACCTGCATCTGATCATTAGGGGTCCTGGAAAGCACAAAAAAATGGAAACCAGTACTTGAACCTAGCGTTTCGTTGTAGGCAAGGATCATTCTTTTTCCAAGTCTTAACACAGCCGCTAACACGGAGAGAAATGGGCAGGTTTGAGCTGTCTCACTTTTTATTTTCCCTGACTGTCCTCTGGAAAGGTGCTAGCGGACAGCAATGTGGACAAAGGTTAGCAGCCCCGGGGAGGAGCAGTGAAAGTCAGCTTTCCCACACACTGGATAATCGGTCTGAATCATCGAATTATCTCTAGTGAACCGACAGACAGATGTATTCACCTGCCAGGTGTTGTTAGAAGTGAAGACATTAGAAGCAAGGCTTTCAGTCATAGATTTCGCTTTGTCACCTAGTGGTAAGTCTTTTGTGACACTGCTGCAGCCGTGGCTGATGTTTGCATGCTATGAAGGAGTTAAACCATTCTGCGAATACCCATGGCCTTCACCCGTTCCCCACCCGGCCCCTCTGCATCAAAGTGTAAAGTCACAGAAACCCGGTTGATTTCTCTGCAAATCAAGAGAGTTGAGACTGATCTCTCAGGCCCTAATTCCAGGCCACTCCCTAAATTTAGAAAAACAGATGATCCAGGTAGTCTGACCTTTGCCCATTGCTGGGTGAGGCCAGTCCCAGTGAGGGAGTGATGTTTTATTCTCTGCCTTAACTTAGCCACTCTTACGGGGAGACTGTAGTGTAATTCATACTGTGCGGTCAAATTCTGGTGTTTATCCGAAGCGCCTCAGAAACGTTTAAAAGACACGTGTTGAGCCTTCGCTTCATGTTTCTGGTTTAGGAAACATGGGGTGGGCATCTGAAGAGTTCCCAGGTCCCAGGGAGCACATTTTGAGCATCACAGGTATAGTACGTGTGAAGGTGAGCTGTGTAATCAGACTGCCTTGATTTGAGTATTAGAGCTGTCACTTGATGGCTTCCTGATGGGGTTGTTTGCAGTTAATATCATCTGGTGGCCTCAGCGTCCTCATTTGTAAAATGGAATGGTAATATGTCACAGGACAGTATTACGTGAATTCATCCATGATGGCCCTTCGGGTGTTGTAGACAGGCCCAACTCTGTTACTGTTTGTTTCCCTGTAATAGTGAATATAATGATAGTTAGAGAGAGAGAGAGAGAATGGACGTGCCAGGACCTCTACCCACTGCAAACAAACTCCAGGTGCATGTGTCACCTTGTGCATCTGGCTTTACATGGGTCCTAGAGAATCAAACCTGGGTCCTTTGGCTTTGCAGGCAAGCGCCTTAGTCATTAAGCCATCTCTCCAGCCCATCATGCTAGTATTTTTGAGCATATATATGTGCCAGATGCTAAGTACTTAACAGGAATCATCAAGCTTCTCTCCCTTCCTACTGTCTCTCTCTTTCTTAGCCCTTTCTGCTTTCCTTTCTTTCTTGCCAATGATAAATAACATCATAACAAAATCATTAAAAGTTGCTGGGTGTGGTGGCGCATGCCTTTTAATCCCAGCACTCGGGAGGCAGAGGTAGGAGGATCGCCGTGAGTTCGAGGCCACCCTGAGACTACATAGTGAAATTCAGGTCAGCCTGAGCTAGAGTGAGACCTTACTTCGAAAAACAAAAAAAAAAACAAACAAAAATTCAATAAAAGTCTAAATCAAAAGTGATCTATATGTTGTTGTCCCGACACATGCCCTTTGGAAGTGTGGGTTCTGTGAAGACTATCCGTAGTGGGCACCAGGTCCACCACTGGTATAATGGATAGTTATTGCATGAATGTTGTATCCCTTACACATCAAACAGGTTCTCTCCATCCATCCCCTTCTGCTTCTTTGTCCTCACCTTGCTTTGTCCTTGACCAGCATATTGATATGATTAGCCTCTGCTCTCTTCTTCTAGGTGCACAGCCACACACCCAGATGAGACAGCATTGCCAGTCACTGGTTGCTGCCCGAGCTACTCTTTATAATATATGTACTTTTTGTTTGTTTGTTTGTTTGTTTTGAGGTAAGGTTTCACTGTAACCCAGGCTGACACTATATAGTCTCAGGGTGGCCTCGAACTCACCCTGATCTTCCTACCTCAGTCTCCCGAGTGCTGGGATTAAAGGCGTGTGCCATTACACCCGGCTATCATCTTTTCTTTTCTTCTGTGTGTTTGTGTGTGTAGAGGGAGAGAGGGAGTGTTTGAGACAGGGGTTCATGTTGTTGCCCAGGCTGGCCTTGAACTTGCTGTGCAACCAAGAATGACATCGAATTCCTGATCCTCTTGCCTCTACCTCCCTAGTGCTGGGATTAGAGGCTTGTGTTATTATAGCTGTTCAATATCTTTAAAACGAATATTTATTGGGAGAAGGCTAGGTATCCTTGAGAACCTCCTGGAAGAGCGTGGGGCCCTGGGAGGGTGAGCTCATATTTCTAAGGGTACTGAGGGATAACTGGGGGATACCCTGACCTTTCTAACCCAGAAGTCTCAGACCACCTTCCACCCCAGATTCCAAGATGCTAGAGTTGGTTTGCCATACAGGGAATCTGGTTGTCGGGAATTTCCCATTACTGTAGGTGTACACGCACAGCCAAGCTGTAGGTTCTTCAGCTTCTAAGCAGGTTAGCTGCCCGAGTCTCCAGTTACCCCAGCAGATCAGGTTTCCCCTGATGGGTCCTGATAGGGGCTGTTTTTGTTATGGTGAATGTGCACAGGGTTGAGGTTTCCACACGCAGAGGTTCTTGGCGAGTGGCTTCTAGACGGGGGGCGTTTTTGAAAATTTTGTTTTGTTTTGTTTTTCGAGGTAGAGGCTCAAGCCCAGTCTGACCTGGAATTCACTATGTAGTCTCAAGGTGGCCTTGAACTCACAGCAATCCTCCTATCTCTGCTTCCCAAGTGCTGGTATTAAAGGTGTGCCACCATGCCTAGCCTTTTTTTTGTTTTGTTTTTCGAGGTAGGGTTTCACTCTAGCTCAGGCTGACCTGGAATTCACTATGTAGTCTCAGGGTGGCCTCCAACTCACAGCAATCCTCTGCCTCCCTCCCGAGTGCTGGGATTAAAGGTATGTACCACCATGCCCAGCTAAAATTTTTTTTTTAATTTGAGACAGAATGGATGGACCAGGGCCTCCAGCCACTGCAAAGGAACTCCAGACACATGTGCCACCTTGTGCATTTGGCTTACACGGGACCTGGAGAATCAAACCTGGGTCCTTAGGCTTCGCAGGCAAGCGCCTTAACTGCTAATCCGTCTCTCCAGCCCAGGGAGTGTGTTTTGAAGGGCTGAAAGGAAGCTTTAAGACATGTTCATGAACCTTCTTTGTGTTTGGAGTCCATCACATGGAGTGGGCTTGTCCATGAGACTTGGGGCGAATGTTCATATCCAAGGTTGGATCTGTAAACTGCAGGTCTTCACGGCTCCATTTCCATGAGATCTCTTTCTCTCTTTGTAAAATATATTTATTTATTTGTAAGGAGAGAGAGTAAGTTCCTCAAGGCCTCCAGCCGCTGTAAATGAAGTCCAGATGCATGCGCCACTTTGTGCATTTGGCTTTACATGGATGCTGGGGATTCAAACCTAGGCAGTTAGGCTTTGCAAGCAAGTACCTTAAACTGCTGAGCCATCTCCCCAGCCCTCCGTGGTTTCTCTGTACTTGCTCTATGTCTGATCATGAAAGAATTACTGATCAAAGGTCTTTGTGCCAGTGGGTACTAGATTTTATGGGGAACAGGACACGGATGAGTAAGACCTAGACTTCAGGAAGCTTGTTGCTGCTGGTCTCTGCATCAGTAGAGGGTTTGGTTGGAGACCAAAAAAAAAAAAAAGACTGGGCGGGGGGGATGGAGGCCAATAATATGATAAGCCTTAGAGAAGCACATAGGAAGTGTTAGCTGGGACTGTTGTAGGAAGAGTTCCTTAAGGTGTTTGTAGTGGAAGTGTGTCTCGCTGATGAGGCTTGTCGCTCTGTGGTCCATGCATGAGACCCTTGTGGGTACCCTGAACTTCTTGACGAGGTGGTTTGTACTCATATATCTTCTCTTGGTAGCAGCCCCTGCAGCATCTCTGTCTGTACACATAGATCTTAACTGTTTGCCCTGGGTGCTCCCACTTCTCATTTAGGAATACTGTGCATTTCATAGCCATGTTGATTATTGTATAACAAAATGCCCGGGACTGAGTACTTTATAAAGAAGAGAGGTTTTATCTGGCACATCGGCCTGGTGGCTGGCAAGTCCAGACAGTTTTTCTAGTGAACTGCCCATGGCTGCCTTCCCCCCATCACATAGCAGATAACTAGGAAAGGTGACATGCAGAAGGGACCAAGATGTGGAGTAGCTGTTATAATGATTATAAAGCCATGCTTTATAACAGCCTCTTCTTGTGGGACAGCTTTAATTTCTTTCTTTTTCTTTTTCTTCTTCTTTTTTTAAGATTTATTTATTTATTTATTTGCAAGCAGAGAGAGAGAGAGAGAAGAGAGAAGAGAGGCAGACAGAGAGAGAATGGGCATGCCAGGGCCTCCAGCCACTGCAAATGAACTCCAGATTCATGTGCCGCTCATGCATCTGGCTTGCATGGGTCCTGTAGAATTGAACTGGGATCCTTTGGCTTTGCAGGCAAACGCCTTAACCACTAAGCCATTTCTCCAGCCCAAGATTTTTATTTATTAGAGACAGAGAGAGGGAAAGAGAGAGAGGGAGAGTAAGAATGGGTGTGCCACAGCCTCTAGCCACTGCAAACGAACTCTTAAATGTGTGTGCCCCCTTGTGCATCTGGCTTATGTGGGACTTGGAGAATCGAACCGGGGTCCTTAGGCTTCACAGGCAAATGCCTTAACCGCTAAGCCATCTCTCTAGCCCATCTTTTTATTTTTGTTTTTGTTTTTGTTTTTGTTCTCCCCTTTCCTCCCCTCCCCTCCCCTCCCCTCCCCCTTTCTTTCCTTCTTTCTTTCTTTCTTTCTTTCTTTCTTTCTTTCTTTCTTTCTTTCTTTTTCTTTTTTGTTTTTTTTGTGGTAGGGTCTCACTCTGGCCCAGGCTGACCTGGCATTCACTATGTAGTCTCAGGGTAGCCTCAAACTCACTGCAATCCTCCTATCTCTGCCTCCTGAGTGCTGGGATTAAAGGCGTGCGCCACCATGCCCAGCACACTTTAATTGATTTCTGAGGGTGGAGCCCCATAACCTAGTTGCTGTTCACCAGGCTCCACCTTTTAAAGGTCTCATTGTCTCAAGCCCAGTACACTAGGCACAAGCTTCCAGCACTTGAACCCTCAGGGCACAAACCACATCGGGACAGTACTGTGTGTTTCTTTGGTAATACCTGACGGCTACTCGCTTCTCTGCCTGTTTTCCCTGTTGCGATCACTTTACAGCCCTGGCACCTCCTTTCTCAAGGACACACTTCCTGGCAGAAAGTGATAGGAAACTCATATGTCTCTCCCTCTCCCACACCACACAGCATCTAGTCTAGTGCTAAGTACTTGGTGGTATGCTGTGAATGTATGTGTGTGTGAATGGATCAGTCAGAATTTGAATTTTGGTTATAAAATTCTTCTGTTTCTGAAGCACAACATGGGAAACAACGGTGACAGATACTTGGCAATCCTGAGATTTTCTTTGGAATGACACTTTGCTTGTTGAAGTTTCGAACCTGTTTTGTAATAGGTCAGGGTAAAGTCTCCCTTTTACCTACTTTTGCAAAGAAGTTAAGTGCATTTAAAATCCTTTTCAAAGGTAATATAATTTTTTAATGTTTTATTTTTATTTATTTATTTGAGAGAGAGAGAAAGAAGCAGAGAAAGTGAGAGAGAGAGAGAGAGAAAGAAGCAAAGAGAGTGAGAGAGAGAGAAAGAGAGAGAATGAAAGAGAGAGAGAATGGGCATGCCATGTCATGTAGCCACTGTAAATGAACTCCAGACGCATGAACCACTTTGTGTATATGGCTTATATGGGTCCTGGGAAATCAAACCTGGGTCCTTTGGCTTTGCAGGCAAGCACCCCAACTGCTAAGCCATCTCTCCAGCCCCAAAGACAATATAATTGTAAAAAGCTTCAGAGAGTATTTTGGGGTCGAATTATGAATTGATCTTTGTCCGACAGGATTGATATGTGCTCTTATGTGGTCCCTGGTTCCTCAGAGTATGTGTTACCTTCCTAGCTGACTCCTCTTGTTGCCTCTAGGATAGGCAACATTGGCGTCTTATCCACTTGCCTATCCAGTTACTTGTCATGGTACCTCTTATATTTGGCACATGGCATATACTCAAGAAACATGTGTGCTCTTAAGACACACTCAAACAGTGGTCAAGAAGACTGGCCAGGGCTGGAAAGATGGCTTAGCGGTTAAGGCGCCTGCCTGCTAAGCCCAAGAACCCGGTTCCAATCTCCAGGGCCCACCTTTAGCCAGATGCAAAGTGATGCAAGGGCGCAATGCCGCACTTGACCACAAGGGGGTGCACACATCTGGATTTCGTTCACAGCAGCCAAGAGACTGCTGGCGCGTCCATCTCTGTTTCCCTCTCCCTCTCTCTCTGTCTGTCTCTGTCTGTCTCTCTCTCCAAAAATAAATAAACTAAAAAAAATTAAAAAAAAAAAGAAGACTGGCTAATGTGGCTTACTAGCCTTCTTAGAGCATTCCAGCTTTTTCTTTTTCTTTTTCACTTTTTTTTTCCCCCGAGGTAGTGTCTCAGTCTAGCCCAGTCAGATTTGGAACTCATTCTGTAGTTCCAGGCTGGCCTCCAACTCACGATGATCCTCCTGCCTCTGCCTCCCAAGTGCCGGGATCAAAGGTGTGTGCTACCACGCTGGCCCTTAGAGCATCCCAAATGGTAGTGGGCATGTTTGAGAGAAGAGGCACGAGGGGTCAGAGGGACGAGGGGAGTGATAAATACATCCTGAACCCACAGTTGCTGCTATCGGAAACATTGCTAGGCCTGACAGACCACAGTTACTTCACAGCTAACTACGATACACATAGCTCACACAGGGATGGTCAAAATGAAATGGCACGATTCCGTCATAATCTACTTGGGAGAAAATAAATACAAGCAATTATAAAACTGCAAATCAAGTGGGATGTGGTGGCTCAGGCCTATAACCCCAGCACTTAGGAGGCTGAGGCAGAGGGATCGCCTTGAGTTAGTTTAAGGTCAGCCTGGGCTACAAAGCAAGACACCGTCTTTAAAAACACATTTCCTGTCAGTTCCGGATTAAGCTCATTAGTAGTTAGGTTGGGAGAGGCAGGGGAGTATCTGCTGTGGAGCAGACACTGTAGAGTTAAGAACTTTGGCACACACACATGGTTTCATTTAATCTCTATAGATTTTGGGATAAGCATCCTTATCTCCCGTTTATAGATGAGGAAATAGAGGTTCAGAGGCAGGGCCACCTGTGAAAAGTCACATAGCAAGTGCGTCAGCGTCAAGATTTGAACAGGGCTAGAGATATGGCTTAGCGGTTAAGGCGCTTGCCTGCAAAGCCTAAGGACCCAGGTTCAATTCCCCAGTACCCACGTAAGCCAGATGCAGAACATGGGGCATGTGTTTGGAATTCATTTGCAGTGGCTAGAGGCCTTGGCACACCCGTTCTCTCTATCTGCCTCTTTCTTGCTCTCAAATAAATAAATAACATAAAATAAAATAGAAGCTTTGAGGGCTGGAGAGATGGCTTAATGGTGAAGGTGTTTACCTGCAAAGCCTAAGGACCCAGACTTGATTTCCCAGGATCCATGTAAGCCAGATGCACAAGGGGCGCATGCATCTGGAGTTCGTTTGCAGTGGCTGGAGGCCCTGGTGCACCCATTCTGTTTATCTGCCTCTCTCTCTCTCAAATAAATTAAATTAAATTAAATTAAATTAAATTAAATTAAATTAAAAGATTTGAACCCAGGTATGTGGCTGTTCAGAGACAGGGGACTCTGAGGCATTTGTGGTCAGGGCAGAGACCTGATGTACATTTGAGGGGACAGGGTGACCAATGCCAGTTTGCAGAGGCCTGCTTTAAATAGCTTGCCCTTGCAGAGCTGTAAGTGTCATCCCCTCACACGTCTTCTGGGATGGGTGACAAGCTACTGACAGAGAGTTTGCCTGGCTCTCCATTGAGAGATCAGTACAGAAGAGACCTTATAAAACACACAGGGAGGGCCCTGCGTCCTGAAGGCTCTAAAGGCTATTCGGGTTTGCGCACACACCAACCACACACTCACAGGCCCAGCTCTTGTTGTGTAGACACCATGGTGCTAAAACCGTCCATTGGGGTCCTCTGTCTCAGTGTCAGTGTACGTCCCCTTTAAATCCTTCTGCTCTGCCCTGTTTCACATCCCTTGGGAAGTCATGCCAGAGGAATCGCTGCCCTGAAGAAAACGTGAGGGATAAGAGATCAGAGCTGAGGAAGTGGAGAGTACTTTGTTTCCGGTTAAGACTTCTTTTCTTTTCTTTTCTTTTCTTTTCTTTTCTTTTCTTTTCTTTTCTTTTCTTTTTTTTCTTTTTTTTTTTTTTTTTTTTTTTTTTTCAAGGTAGGGTTTCACTGTAGCCCAGGCTGACCTGGAATCCACTATGTAGTCTCAGGGTGGCCTCAAACTCATGGCGATCCTCCTATCTCTGCCTCCCGAGTGCTGGGATTAAAGGCGTGCCCCACCACGCCCGGCTCGGTTAAGAGTCTTGATGAAAAGTGGGAGATGGCTTAGCGGTGAAGGCGCATTCCTGCAAAGCCCAAGAACGCAGGTTCCATTCCCCAGGTCCCACATAAGCCAGATGCACAAGGTGGCGCATGCGTCTGGAGTTCATTTGCAGTGAGAGAGGTTCTGGAGCACCCATTCTCTCTTTCTCTCTGTGTCTATCTATCTGCTTCTTTCTCTCAAAAATAAAAATACTAAAAGAAAAGTGGGAAGAGGATGAATCTGTGATCTCCATTGCCTCTAGGAGGTCACCCTAGTGAGAGCAACGCTTCCTGGTTATAGGACTTGGCCATCTGTCCCTCAGGACATGGGGCTCAGGGGAGGCGTCTGTGCCCATCCCCTCCTTCTTCAAGCTAAACTTTCATGTAGCCCAGAAAAGCAACTGAAGGACAGACCTTGCAGTGGCCTGCGCTGGCAGGTCACCCGAGACTAGAGAGTGAGGCTCACAGCAGAGAACTGCGGGCTGGCCTTGAAGCTGTCTGGAAATCCGCTACAAGCTGAGATTTGTAACCAAGCTTCACTGCTGAAGACCCATAGCATTCTGGGAGCCATTTGGACTTATTTGTTGTTTATTAAATATTTAAACCACTGAAACATTTTTGGCATGTCTGTATGTAGAGTCTGTGTGGTGTGGTTGTGTTGTGTGTGTGTGGTGTGGCATATGCACCACTGTGTGGGTGTGTGGGTGTGCATGCGTGCATGCGTGTTCGGAGACCATAGGGGATCTTCTGTATTGTTCATCTACATGTTTCCTTGAAATGGAATCTCTCTCAACCTGGAGCTTCCAAGCCAGTGAGCCCCAGTGATTCGCTGGTCTCTGTCCCAGGGCTATGTAGACCTACAGGGCCACACCCAGCATTGGTGTTTTTTAATGTGGGTGCTAGGAAGTGAAACTTTTAACTTGGGCAGTCTCGGACCCTCGTGCTTAAGTGGCAAACTCTTTTTACCCACTGAACCATCTCCCAGCCCCTTAATTTTTTGAAAAATACATTAGGCCTTTTTACTTAACAGCCAACTACTTGTTCTGGCTTCTCCAAGTCTTTGTCTATATGATCGCATAATGGTTCCACAGTTATCCATGTGTGTCGACAATTTAATGTTCTAGTTTCAGCATTGTTCAATATCAAAATGTCGAGCCAGGCATGGTGGCGCACGCCTTTAATCCCAGCACTCGGGAGGCAGAGGTAGGAGGATCACTGTGAGCTTGAGGCCACCCTGAAACTACAAAGTGAATTCCAGGTCAGCCTGAGCTAGAGTGAGACACTACCTCAAAAAACCAAAACCAAAACAAAACAACAACAAAAATGTCATATTGTATGTTGGGCTTTATAGCATATAAAGCACTTAGACACACATTTTGTTTGTTTGTTTGTTTTTCAAAGTAGTGTCTCACTCTAGCTCAGGCTGACCTGGAATTCATTATGTAGTCTCAAGGTGGCCTTGAACTCACAGTGATCCTCCTACCTCTGCCTCCCAAGTGCTGCGATTAAAGGTGAATTTTTATTTATTTATTTGAGAGAGAAAGAGGCAGAGAGAGGGGGGAGAGAATGGGTACTCCAGGGCCTCTAGCCACTGCAAATGAACTCCAGATGCATGCATCACCTTGTGCATCTGGCTTACATGGGTTGTAGGGAATTGAACCTGGGTCCTTTGGCTTTGCAGGCAAGTGCCTTAACCGTTAAGCCCTCTCTCCAGCCTTAAAAAAATATTTTTTGTATTTTGTTTTTCTTTATTTGAGAGAGGAAGTGTGAGTGTGTGTGTGTGTGTGTGTGTGTGTGAGAGAGAGAGAGAGAGAGAGAGAGAGAGAGAGAATGGGCCTTTGTCTTTATTTTTGAGGGCCCAGTGACATGCTACCCCGAGTAGTAGGCTGTGTTTCTTACGTGGGTTCTGCTCAAGTGTGAGCAATCATTGCCAGCACTGTGAACTGGCATTTATCCTGGCATTTGTCCTGTCACTGCTTCCTGCTCAGGCAGGTAAAAACTGTTGAAGGAAGGAACAGTTGCCAAACAGCCAGGTGTGCCCATTCACAGCGTGGAAGGGGTAGCTGTCAGGTGAACTTTGGTCGTGTTTTCTGGATTTTATCTCATTTCCTACTACTTCTTACTGTGCTCCTGTGGGTGGGGGCACCGAGATCAAAGCCTTTCCCTGGAGATGCTCTCTGAATCCCCAGAGCTGTTAGGCAGCCATGTTGAACTGATTGGGGTTGAACTGCTGTGTGGTACCAGGTGTGTGTTTATGCTGATAAACGGGCTCTCCCAGGGTCAGGGAGGGTTGCTCCCTGGGCCACTGATTTTACTGTGCATGTGAAAGGAGTTGTGATGGGGTGTCCAGGAGCCTCGTCCTCCATGGTGTGGCTGCTGGTATTTTGATAATTCTTTCGCTAACCTGTAAGCCCTACCAATGCTATGGAGAAGGTATTGGCCTTTGAACTTTTGGATCAATATACTCTTGACCTTGGGGAGGTACCATTGGGCCCTCTTAAAAACTAAACTAGCTTACTGTTTGATGCATTCTTCTCTCCACAAGATAACTTGCCTGGAATTCATTCTGTATTCTCAGGCTGGCCTTGAACTCACAGCGATCTTCCTACCTCTGCCTCCCAAGTGCTGGGATTAAAGGCATGTGCCATGCCTGGCCCCCAAAATGACTCTTAAGACATTGTTGACCTTATATTTCTGAAGTAAAACACTGTCTCTCTCTTTCTCTCTCTCTCTCTTTTCTTTTCGAGGTAGGGTCTCACTCTAGCCCAGGCTGACCTGGAATTTACTATGTCATCTCAGGGTGGCCTGGAACTCATGGTGACCCTCCTACCTCTGCTTCCCGAGGGCTGGGATTAAAGGCGTGCGCTACCACGACTGGCTTTAAAAATATATATATTTTATTTATTTATTTACTTGACAGAGAGAAAAAGAGAGAGAGAGAAAGAGAGAGAGAGAGAGAGAGAGAAAGGGAATGGGTGTGCCAGGGTCTCCAGCCACTCTAGATGCATGCACCCCCTTGTGCATCTGGCTTACGTGGGTCTTGGAGAGTTGAACTGGGATCCTTTGGCTTTGCAGGCAAACGCCGTAACTGCTAAGCTATCTCTCCATCCCCTCTCTCTTTCTTTTTTAAAATAATCTTTATTTATTTGAGACATAGAGACAGAGAGAATGGGAACACCAGGGCCTTCTGCTACTGCGCACTAACTCAAGATGCATGTGCCACTTTGTATGTCTGGCTTCACGTGGGCACTGGGGAATTGTACCATAACTGACAGGCTTCGCAAGCAAGCGTCTTTAACAGCTGAGCTATCTTCCAGCCCAGCCATCTCATTTGTAATGAAAGAATAACCATTCCCCCCCCCCCAAGATGTGCTGGATGTGTAGTTAATGCCTGAGGACTAGCTGTCTTGATCATAAAGACATTTAATTTCATTCTTCCACATTTCCTTGATGTGCAAAATAGAAACGGGAGTTCATGGCCATCTGGGTGCTAGGGGGACATTTTTCTGTGGAAACACAAATTATGATCGGTGCAGTGGTAGGACTTGCTTCCGGCTTCAGGAGATGCATTCCCTCCTTCTGGAAAGAGGCCAGCAATAATGATAGAAACCAAGTGCATTTGACTTTGACCTTCCTCTCCCAACTCTTCCCTTGTAATCTTCACAAACACGCCCTGCCACTTGAGAGCGTAGCAGTGGACCCTCCAGGAAAGTCTGTTTGTTATGTATCCTTGTAAACCTTTGGGCTGGTGCTGAGAAAACGTAGCTTTTCTTGTTCCTTGATATCTTGGCATTTTAGAGGTGTCTGCAAAGAAAAGTCAGAAAGCAGTATAACCTGCCTGACAAGTCTTGTCTAAACAGAGGAAGTCCAATAAGGCCCTGGTCTGCAATTGCCAGGCTCAAAGGAGCCAATTGTGGAACACACAAAGGAGGCAGTCACGGGCCTTTGGGGAGAGCGTCATCCATCGCAGCCCAGGGGACAGCCGCGTTCAGCGACTGGACTCTGGTGAGGTGGCCCTGATCCCAGGTGGATTTCTGACAGTTGTCCCCACTGCTGCTCTACTCGCTAGACTTCTTCCTGCAGGTGTAGATAATGGTGTTGGCACTCCTTCCAGTGCAGAATGAGGGTGGATTTGTGAACGGGGTTCAAGTTTCCCTTGGGCTTTGAAGGTGCAACAATGAAGTCTTCAGAGTACAAGTACAATAAAGCCTTTCCTAGGGTGCCGGGGCCCTCGGGAGCTGCCCTTGTCCTTCCCCAGTTACTTTGTAGTGTTCAGTTCTTCCTCCAGAATGCAAGAGGAGGTGGGACAGGCCTTCCCCAGACTCTGCACAAGGCCGCTTTAAGGTGTGGACGTGGGTGTAGGCATGCTCCCATTGGGATCCTTCCTTGGCTGTCCCTTCAGGGCCTTCTGTGACTTTGGTGACCCAGAAAAGGGAAAGTGGAGAGGCTCCCTTTGCAGTTCTGCTCAGTAAACGTGAGGTGTTACCGGGGAGAAGTGATTTTGTGTATGTGTGTGCCTGTGTGTGTGTGTGTGCACGCACACATGTATGTGGAGGCCGGAGGACACCCTCAAGTGCCTTTCCTCAAATACCATCCACATGTTTTTTTTTTTTTTTGAGGCAGAGTCTCTTACTGGCTTGGAACTCGTCAGGTAGCTTGACTCGCTGGCCAGTGAGCCCTGAGGACATGCCCGTCTCTGTCCGCCCAGTGCTAGGACTGAGTGCATACCGCCGTGCCCAGCTGGTTTATGTGGGCTCCAGGGACCGAGCTCAAGCACTTTAGAGACTGAGCTCTCATCGCCCCCAGCCGGAGTAGTGATTTGAAGTAGGTTTTCCTGGGAGGGATGTCTGTTTTCCATAGCCACAATAATCGTGATTAAGTCCCCACAGACTGGTTTTGATCTTTAGGAAGCAGTGATGTATAAAATACAAATGTGCTTATATTGACTTTGAATATTTTATTTTAGTATTTATTTGAGAGAGAGAGGGAGAGAGAATGTGAGAGATTGGGTGCTCCAGGGCCTTTAGCTGCTGCAAGTGAACTCCACTTTGAGCATCTGGCTTACGTGGGTCCTGGGGAGTCAAACCGTGGTCCTTAGCTTTGCAGGCAAGCGCCTTAACCACTAAGCCATCGCTCCAGCCCTATATTTACTTTTGTGTCATTGGCACTGAACACAGTGTACAGTAGAAATAAGTTGTTGTGACTGAGAATAAAACTAGATGGATGAGTGCATGGATGCCCTGTAAGTGCAAGTATTTATCTGCTGTAGGCAGCTGCTGGTCTTCCAGTTAACCCCGTAACCACCTGGAGCAAGAACACAGGACGCGTACAGTGAAAAATGACAATTAGTTGTTTTTCCACGGTAATTCTACATGAAAGCAGGAGTTTGTAAAGCTGTTAGAAATCTGGTGGTTTTGAAATTTCCCATCGTTATTCTTACAGAGAGCCATTCTTTTTTTTTTTTTCCTCCCCTATTTTCTTGGCCTATAAGGAAAAACAAATTTCAGAAAAACATGAAACGGGAACAGGAAGTGTTTAGAAATTTAGTCACACTTGTTAGGTATGAAAAAGCCCCACTGTCTTCTCATATTGTTTCTTTTATGGACTTAACACTTCCTACTTTGAGAGCACCTTCCTCCCCAAGGGCTCAAAGCCCTTTATGGTCATTAATCTTTATCCTGCTTGCTTTCTGAAAAATATTGAAATGTTAACTACCAGCTCAAACTTCCGGCTGAAAGTATTTCCTCTGTCTGGGTCCGTCAGCTCAATTGAGGACAGAGACCTACTAAAAGCAGTAGGAAGAACAGTTTGTCCTTCTGCCCTGAGACTTTCATGGGCTTAGCACTAAAAACCCCACACTCTGAGAACTTCTCCCATTCCAGGCAAACCAGGACGGTTCCAGGGGCTTATTCATTCATTTATTCATTATTTATTTATTAGAGGGGGGAGAGACAGACAGAAAGAGAGGGAGAAAGAGAGAGAGAGAGAGAGAGAGAGGGTGACAATGGGTGTGCAGGAGCTCCAGCCACTGCAAATGAACTCCAAATGCATGCGCCACCTTGTGCATCTGGCTCACGTGGGTCCTGGAGAATTGAACCAGGGTCCTTAGGCTTTGCTCTCACCAGCCCTCAGGTGGCTTTACATGAAATAAAAACATTCCATCTTAAATCTGGCCAGCCACCTTCAAACTGACCTAGGCAGTAGTGTAGGAGTGGCTCAATGCATTATCTTCAGTGTCCCCTGGCAGAACATCCCAAGCACACAGTTACACACTAAGGGAAATTTTAGATAAACAGGACACTACAAAAAAAACTTCTGATTTTTGGCTTTACTGACAGCATTTATACATATAACTGATATATCATGATCATAAAAATGAGAACTAGTTTCTGAAATGAAAACTGTGATCTCAAATCCCTCCTCCACTGAATCCCTTCTTCTTTCCAACTGGTCTCTCTTCTCTTTTGTTGTCATCATTTTTTTCCCTCCAATCACACAGGTTTTGTGTAGGTAGCGTCAGCCACTGTAAGGTCACGAACATTAAGGCCACTTTATGTCTGAAGGATGGTATTATAAGCCCTCCTTCCTTCCGTTGGCTCTTACATTCTTTCCACCACCTCTTCTGCCGTGGTCCCTGCGCCTTGGAGGGTGTGATGGGAAAATCTTACTTAGTGATGAACACTTTATTGTCACTTCTGGGCACTTTGGTGAGGTTTGAGTCACCCCAGTGGTTACCACCATCTGAAAAGAGAAGCTTCTTCAGCCAAAAGTGAGAGTAGCATTAATATATGGGCATAAACATAAGTATTTAGAGGGCAGTTTGGTGGGCATAATGTATCCATTTAGTCAGACAATAATAGTAGTTCCCCCCCCTGTCCCAGGGCTATGACCTCCCAAGCCATAGGATTTTGATTAGGTTTTCAGCACCAGGTAGGAATTCCCTCCTGTGGAGCTGGCCTCAAGTCCAATCAAAAAGCAGTTGGTTTTTCCCACAACAGGCATGCCTCCATTGCACCAGTTGGTATATTTGTTGGCATCCTTTACATGACTGTCCTTGCAAATAAGTCAAGGAAAAGAAAGCAATTTCCCCCTTGGTTTATTGTTTTATTTTATTACTGAACTAAGAACACTTACTGTGTGATGTGTGCTCTAGGCAGGTTTGTTTGTTTTAAAACAAGAGTCTCAATGTGTGGCTCAGGCTGACCTGTAACTCTTTATTCTATAACCTCAGCTTCCCTTAGTGCTGCAAGATGTGCCCTATATTTACTTTTTGTGTCATTGGCACTGAACACAGTGTACAGTAGAAATAAGTTGTTGTGACTGAGAATAAAACTAGATGGATGAGTGCATGGATGCCCTGTAAGTGCAAGTATTTATCTGCTGTAGGCAGCTGCTGGTCTTCCAGTTAACCCCGTAACCACCTGGAGCAAGAACACAGGACGCGTACAGTGAAAAATGACAATTAGTTGTTTTTCCACGGTAATTCTACATGAAAGCAGGAGTTTGTAAAGCTGTTAGAAATCTGGTGGTTTTGAAATTTCCCATCGTTATTCTTACAGAGAGCCATTCTTTTTTTTTTTTCCTCCCCTATTTTCTTGGCCTATAAGGAAAAACAAATTTCAGAAAAACATGAAACGGGAACAGGAAGTGTTTAGAAATTTAGTCACACTTGTTAGGTATGAAAAAGCCCCACTGTCTTCTCATATTGTTTCTTTTATGGACTTAACACTTCCTACTTTGAGAGCACCTTCCTCCCCAAGGGCTCAAAGCCCTTTATGGTCATTAATCTTTATCCTGCTTGCTTTCTGAAAAATATTGAAATGTTAACTACCAGCTCAAACTTCCGGCTGAAAGTATTTCCTCTGTCTGGGTCCGTCAGCTCAATTGAGGACAGAGACCTACTAAAAGCAGTAGGAAGAACAGTTTGTCCTTCTGCCCTGAGACTTTCATGGGCTTAGCACTAAAAACCCCACACTCTGAGAACTTCTCCCATTCCAGGCAAACCAGGACGGTTCCAGGGGCTTATTCATTCATTTATTCATTATTTATTTATTAGAGGGGGGAGAGACAGACAGAAAGAGAGGGAGAAAGAGAGAGAGAGAGAGAGAGAGAGACAATGGGTGTGCCAGGAGCTCCAGCCACTGCAAATGAACTCCAAATGCATGCGCCACCTTGTGCATCTGGCTCACGTGGGTCCTGGAGAATTGAACCAGGGTCCTTAGGCTTTGCTCTCACCAGCCCTCAGGTGGCTTTACATGAAATAAAAACATTCCATCTTAAATCTGGCCAGCCACCTTCAAACTGACCTAGGCAGTAGTGTAGGAGTGGCTCAATGCATTATCTTCAGTGTCCCCTGGCAGAACATCCCAAGCACACAGTTACACACTAAGGGAAATTTTAGATAAACAGGACACTACAAAGCACAATTTCTGATTTCTGGCTTGTCTGCCATTTCTCTGTGTGCCATGGTATAGAGTGAAACATGAAAATGAGAACCAGTTTCTGAAATGAAAACTGTGATCTCAAATATTTCTGTTCTGATTTTTTCTAAAATCTGATAAATGAGGATGCACTTCTTGGTTTCTGAAGCCCCTTCCTGCTGAAATGTACCATGGAGAAAGAAGCAGGAAGTAGAAAGCAGGACAGGGCAAAAGAAAATGGACAGAGCTGGGTGTAGTTGCACACACCTTTCATCCCAGCACTCGGGAGGCAGAGGTAGGTGGGTCGCTGTGAGTTTGAGGCCAGTTTGAGACTACACAGTGAATTCCAGGTCAGCTTGGAAAGAAAGAGAGAGAGAGAGAGAGAGGAAGGAAGAAAGAAAGAAAGAAAGAAAGAAAGAAAGAAAGAAAGAAAGAAAGAAAGAAAAAAAATAGAAAAGAAAATGGATGCTGGGTGTGGTGGCACATACCCATACCTTTAATCTCAGCACTTGGGGGGCTGATGTAGGAGGATCTCCATAGGTTCCAGGCCATCCTGGGTTACAGAGTGAGTTTCAGATCAGCTTGGGCCAGAATGAGACAACAACAAAAATGGGCTGGAGAGATGGCTCAGCAGTTAAGGCGCTTGTCTGCAAAGCCTAAAGACCCAGGTTCACTTCCCCAGTACCTATGTAAAGCTAGATGCACAAAGCAGTGCATGCATGCATCTGGAGTTTGTTTGCAGTAGCTAGAGGCCCTGGCACACCCATACTCTCTCTCTGTCTGTATATCTCTGCTTGCAAATAAATAAATAAAATATTCTTTAAAAAACTAAAGGGAAAATGAGAAAGCAAGAAAAAGAGGAAGGGAGGGTGGAAGGGAGGGAGGGAGGGAGGGAAGGAGGGAGGGAAGGAGAGATATGCTGGGCCATGGTACTCCAGAAAGAGAGAGAGAGAGAGAGAGAGAGAAGAGAAGATATGCTGGGCTATGATACTCCAGCCTGGCCACACTGGACAGACACATCGCTTCCTGCTTCTACTTAGAAGCTAGGACAAACCTTGCTGCTCACATGTCCTGTTAGGGCTTAAATGCATAACCTGGCCGTCAGAATAGGCTCTCTGTTTAAATCAGCCAGCTCTAACTCTGTAATCATGTTCTTTGCTAGAACTCTCTAATACGTTTTCTGTCATCTTAAGCCCATGGTACCGCTTTCATTTGGCTAAAAATCCATAGTCCTCATTTTAGGGAGCATGTACAGAACAATCACAGCTTTGGAATCTAATAACCCATTTTGTTTCTAATTCTAGCATTGCTTGCTTGACACTAGAAGACAAGATATATTTTTAAATTTATTTTTATTTTTATTTATTTGAGAGAGAGGAGAGAGAGAGAGGGTGAATGGGCACACCAGAGCCTCCAGCCACTGCAAACAAACTCCAGATGCATGTGCCACCTTGTACATCTGGCTTACGTGGGTCCTGGGGAACTGAGCCTTGAACCAAGGTTCTTAGGCTTCATAGGCAAGCACTTAACCGCTAAGCCATCTCTTCAGCCCAAGATTTTTTTTTTTTGCATGTGTGTGTATGGTATGCATGCATGTATGTTTTGTGTGGTAGCCACAGGTCAGTGCTAAGTGTCTCCCTTAGTTGCTTTCTAATTTTTGTTTGTTTGTTTGCTTTGTTTTTCGAGGTAGGGTCTCACTGTAGCCCAGGCTGACCTGAAATTCACTATGTAGTATCAGGTTGGTCTTGAACTTATGGTGTTCCTCCTACCTCTGCCTCCCAAGTGCTGGGATTAAAGGTGTTCACCACCACACCTGGCTTAATTTTTTTATTAAATATTTATTTATTTATTTTTATTTATTTATTTATTTATTTGCAAGCAGAGAGAGAAAGAGAGAGAGAAGACAGATAGAAAGAATGGACATGGCAGGGCATACCAGACAGAGAGAATGGACTTCCAGCTGTTGCAAATGAACTCTAGATGCATGTGCTACTTTGTGCATCTGGCTTTACGTGGGTACTGGAGAATCAAACAGAGTTGTTAGGCTTTGCAGGCAAGTGCCTTAACCGCTGAGCTGTCTCTCCAGCTCTATTTAATTTTTTCACCTAGGGTCTCTCACTGAACCTGAAGTTCACGATTTGGCCTGACTCTTTAGCCAGGAAGGCCTAGGGATCCTCCTGTGTCCGCCTCTCCAGTGCAGAGGTTTCAGTTTCCATGTGGGTGCTGGGGATACGAACTCTGTTCCTCGTGCTTGTGTAACATGCACTTTACTCAGTGAACCATCTTCGTAGCCCAGGCGGGCAAGTTCTTTAATTTCACCAAACCTGGCTCTCTCAGCCCTCGTCCAACAGGACATGTCATGTCTTCAGTGTCTGGCATGAGGAAGGTGCTCTTATGTTCATGTCTTCTTCTAGACTTTCCACTTGCTGTTGACATCTTTTCCCCACTCTTTCTCTTTACCTGCAGCTGTGGTGGCAAAGGTGAAAATTACTGGTGGTGGGGAGAGGGGAGGACAAGCACACAGCAAGAGGGAGCTTGTGAAGGGCTGTGTGGGGCTCTCTCCTAGGGCTCATTCTAGGCCATGCTGCTTCTGGATGGTTCTGGAATCAACTAGGGAAGAGGCATCCTTACATACATCTATGAGCCTCAAATGTAGAAAATAAAATGTGTTTTATTATTCGAGCAGGGCAGGCACCTTCCTTACAATGCATCTGCACGCATGTACATGTACACACACACACACACACACACAGCTCAAAGAGTTGATCTGTGAATCCAGGTGAAAGTGGCGCTGACAGGTGGCCGCTATATGATGGTTGTGGCAAACAGCAGGGAAAACCCACCCAACAGACCACTTGATGTTTGGTTTTTTTTTTTTTTTTTAAATATATTTTATTTTTTATTTATTTACTTGAGAGCAGGAAAGAGGCAGAGAGAGCGCGAATGGGTGTGCCAGGGCTTCCAGCCACTGCAAACGAACTCCAGACGCATGTGCCACCTTGTGCATCTGGCTTATGTGGGTTCTGGGGAATCAAACCATGGCCCTTTAGCTTTATGGGCAAATGCCTTAACCACTAAGCCATCTCTCCAGCCCCCACTTGATGTTTATCTGTGGCCTCCGAGCTGCTGGTCAAAAGAAGCAAATTCCCCTTGGCAGACCATGGCTAAAAGTGTCGCCGACATCACCTTGAAAATTTCCTCCGTAAGTATCTACCAAATCCAGAGAGATGGGTTAGTGTTGGTCATGCCAGGACACTTGAACCTGGCACCCACCACTTATATTGTGCTGCCACTTTGGGGCAGCATCTCTTTAGGAATTTGGTGTTTTGATTTCCACTTTTTTTCCTTTTTAATTTTTTTTTATTTATTTGAGAGTGAGGCAGAGGGAGAGAGAAAAAAGAGAGAGAGAGAGAATGGGTGGATCAGAGCCTTCAGCCATTGCAAACGAACTCCAGATGCATGTACCACCTTGTGCATTTGGCTTACGTGGGTCCTGGGGAATCGAACCTGGGTCCTTAGACTTTCCAGGAAAGCACCTTAACCATTAAACCATCACCCTAGCCCTCCTTTTTTTTTTTTTTTTTTAACCTTTTGATTCTGTTTGTTTTTTCCCATACTTAAAAACACATGACATGTAGAGGGCTTTGAAAGTGACTTCAACTCTACGACAGATAATAGCTTTGCACCAAAATGCATCTTTACCTGTAGAGTCACTGAGACATCACAGAAACGAATGACCATGTCAGTGTAAGCAAGTGCCAGCGACGAGATTTCACATCAGCCTGGCTACTTCCAAGCCAGCGAAATGAAGCTTGCAAGGCTCTGCTCTTCATCTCTTGCATAAGAATGAATGGGCAAACTGCGTTAACTTTTGGCTCCAGTGATGCAGAGTGGCTCCATTTAGTGGCATTGGCTCCCGCATGTCTTTCTTTTACTTCTGTGTGTACCAGAGTTTATCTGCTGCTTAGCCCACCCAGCTCTCCATGGGTGTTGTACTTGCAGCCTCTGCTATAATCCCTTCACCCCAGCATCGGCACCGGTGAGTCCTGGATCTCCGACTAGTGTCTTTGGCTTCTTTTAAAAAAATTTTATTTATTTATTTGCTTAAGAGAGAATGGGTGCGCCAGGACCGCTAGCCACTGCAAACGAACTCCAGACACATGCGCCACCATGTGCATCTGGCTTATATGGGTCCTGGGGAATCGAACCTGGGTCCTTAGGCTTTGCAGTCAAGTGCCTTAACCACTAAGCCATCTCTCCAGTCCTCCGTTGGCTTCTCCATGCCTGTGGGAGTGAGGACTGTGGGAATTTGGTGTCTGCAGAATTTTGGAGTGAGATCAGAGTTTGTCACTTAAAGTGACTTAGTATGAGGTAAGGCCAAAATGTTCATGTAAATGTGTCCTTTGGTGCTGCGTTAAAAAACCTTCTCATTGAACTGCGGAGCTGTTGCTTGGCATAGTCGGAGGAAGCGCCTACCTTGCTGTCAGCGTGCTCTGGGTTCCAAGGTTGCCTTGTCATTTATTAACATCATGCAGGTTTATATAACATAGCTGAATCCCAAGTTTTCAGTCTTTAATGTGGAAAGGAAACTGTCGTCTTTCGTCATGATGGTGGCCTCAGCACTTGGGAGGTGGAGGCAGCAGCACCAAGAGTTCAAGAACAGCCTTGGCTGTATAGTGAGTTCATTCAGCCAGCATGGAATATACAAATGTCAACTAGCACCTGGCTGGCTGCTGGGATAGTTAAATAAAGTCATATGTGTATTTGTCATATAAGACCCAGTAGTCACTGATAGGGCTCTGATTTCCTCCTTTCCTTTTTTTTTTTTTTTTTTGGTTTTTCGAGGTAGGGTCTCACTCTAGCCCAGGCTGACCTGGAATTCACTCTGTAGTCTCAGGGTGGCCTTGAACTCACGGCGATCCTCTTACCTCTGCCTCCTGAGTGCTGGGATTAAAGGTGTGCGCCACCATGCCCTGCCTCTGATATTCTTTTGCAGTGGCAAGAAGCCCTGGTGTGCCCACAGTAAACACACACACACACACACACACACACACACACACAAATAAATAAATATATCAGATAAAAAAGAAAAATAGTTTCTATTTAAAAATAAAACAAAAGTTAGTCTGGGGAGATGACTCAGTGGTTAAAGGTGCTTATTCACAAAACCTGCCCGCCTAGGTGTGATTCCCTATACCCATGTCAAGCCAGATGCACAAAGTGGCACATGCATCTGGAGTTCACTCACAGTGGCAAGAAGCCCTGGTGCACCCATGTGCTCTCTCTCTCTTCTAGCAAATAAATAAAAATAATAAAAGTTACTCAGAGGGCTTGAAATCATTTGCTTGTTCTTTAATTCAGTAGTTGTAAATTGAGTGTCTGTAGTGTGTCAGGCACAGTGCTTGGGGAAAGCAGTCAACACAATCATGGTCCGAGTATCACTCTTTTATTTGAGCTGGGAGGAAAGCTTACACAGAAAATTAGTCATTAGCAACTTAAAAAAAAAAAAAAAAAAAAAAAGAGGAGCTGGAGAGGTAGCTTAGTGGTTAAGGCACTTGCCTGCAAAGCCCAAGGACCCAGGTTCAATTCCCTAGTCCCCATGTAAGCCAGATGCACAAGCTGGTGCCCTGGTGCTTCTCTCTCCCCCTCTCTATCGTCTTCTTCCTCTCTCTCTCTCAAATAAATAAAATATGAAGAAAACATTTATTTGCAACCGTGTGCATGCGTGCACCGGCATCTCTTGCCACTGCAAATGTGATGCTAGACACTTGTGCCACCTTGGGCATCCAGCTTTATGTGGGTGCTTCAGGAATTGAACCCAGGCTAGCAGACTTTGGCAAACAAGTGCCTTTAATCTCTGAGCCATCACCCCAACCCCTCATGAACAACTCTGATCCTTGAGGTACGATTTAACTTTTGGAAATGGCTGGCATCACCTGGTGTCAAAACCAACCAGATAGACCTGGTACTGTTTTGGGTCAAGTACAAGTAATGGCTATAAACCATTATTGAGAACTGATTTTGAAAGTTCAAAAAAAAAGGGGGCTGGAGAGATGGCTTAGTGGTTAAACTCTTGTCTGTGAAGCCTAAGGACCCCAGTTCGAGGCTCAATTCCCCAGGACCCATGTAAGCCAGATGCACAAGGTGGCGCATGCATCTGGAGTTTGCAGTGGCTGGAGGCCCTGGTGTGCCCATTCTCTCTCTTTCTTTCTCTCTCTCTGCCTCTTTCTCTCTCTCTCTCTCTGTTGCTCTCAAATAAATAAATAATTTAAAAAACTTAAAAAAAAAGGATCACGAGGGGTGGTCGTATTAGTAGAGTATGTCTAAGCACATTGGCAGGTATCCATTTTGAGAGGAAACCAATTGATGGAATGGATCTTCATAGTAAGGTGTTCTGGGAACTTGGAACTGACTAGCATACATCTTGAAACACCAGAGACCCCGACACCGCACAGAGATTGCAAGAGGAAATGGGCTCTCATGCGTGGCTTGTAGCAAGATTCTTGTTGTGGTGGTTGTTGGTGGTAGCTGTATTTAAAAATTTGTTAATAAGTCACTAGTCACCCAGGATGGAAACACAGGACAAAAGACAAGCTGGTGTTGGCAGGGAGAAACATTCTGGTGACGCTGACTAAGGACGCTCATTCATTTCATAAGACTTAATGAGCCTTGTAAGGGGGGGCATGGTAGTGAACAAGTCAGGCTAGGCCCTGCTCATGAGGAGTTTTCCTCTCACAGTAATCTCCCTCCAGAGTGAGCAGGGCAGCTGGGTGTGGGGGCAGGTCTCAGAGGCAGATGGACTTCAGTTCAGTCCCTAACTGTGAATGTGGGCACGGGAAATCAAAGTCTAAACTCCAAATGAACCATCGACCCCAAAATAAGGCATTCTAGAATAAGACTCAGATACAACCCAAGGGCAGAGTCTTCTAAGGTTAGGCAAGCATGACCTGGGGATGCTGGGACATTACGTAGGCAGCACCCAGGGCACTGGGCTAAGTCCAGGGATGGGGCGGGACCTACCTGCTTGAAGCCCTAGGACAGGGTGATGGGTTAAAACCTTGTAGCCAGCTGGAGGAGGCTCTAAATCCTTCTATTGAACGAGAACGTGTTTGTTAACAGTGGGGGTAAGCAAGTGGGATTCGTGTTTAGATCATAGGACACTCAGGGTCATACCCAGAGATGTCCATTCTCTGCATTTGCCCTGTAATCTTGAGGTGGCATACTCAAGGCCAGTCTCTGAAAATTGGATTGATTGATTTTGTTTTTCTAGTCTGAATAGAGAAAAACCCCTACCCATTCTTCTCTCTCCCTGAGATCCAGTGAACATAAAATGTTGTAATGCAAGGAGACAGTGCATGTTAATTTTCCCTAAGCACTTAACAAAAGGAAGGACAAAGGAAGCAGCTTTTGTCTTTGAACCTGGGTCTGAAAGAAATGGAAACTGTTGCCTAAGAAGACTAAAACGTCACAGCCTGCACGGCCTTTTTCACTGTTGAACCCCTTTACTCAGAGCCCCATCAGTCATCCCTAGACACAGTTGTCTGGATTTCACAATGGGCCAAGGAAACGGAGACTCAGATCTGCCTCCCACTTTTTGCATTCTTTTTTTTTTTTTTTTTTTTAAGTGGGAAATAACAGTGTGGGGGAGTAACGAGTGTATTTGTTCCAGTTATACTTTTTTTTTTTTTTTTTTTTTCGAGGTAGGGTTTCACTCTAGCCCAGGCTGAACTGGAATTTACCATATAGTCTCCCAGTGGCCTCAAACTCACAGTGATCCTCCTACCTCTGCCTCCCGAGTGCTGGGATTATAGGTGTGTGCCACTGCGCCCAGCCTAGTTCTACTTTTATTGCTGGCATTGTGACTAGAAGAAGGAAAGCAGAGGCTGAAAGCTAGTTAGCCTAGAGTAAGCAAGGCTAGGAATGGTGGTGCGTACCGTTAGTCTCAGGAGGCTGAGGTAGTAGGAGTGTAGGAGTGTGAGTTTGAGACCAGCCTGGGCTACATGTTTTTTTTTTTTTTAAAGTATTATTTACTTACTTATCACACACACACACACACACACACACACACACACACACACACACACAATGGGTGTGCCAGGGCCTCCAGCCACTGCAAACAAACTCCAGATCATGAGCCACCACCTTGTGTATCTGGCTTATGGGGGTCCTGGGGAATCGAACCTGGGTCCTTTGGCTTTGCAGGCAAGCGCCTTAATTGCTAAGCCATCCCTCCAGCCCATGGGCTACATGTTTTTTTGAGACTGTCTCAAAAGACAGACATAACAGTTCAAGGTTAGTTTTTTTAATTATTGATTTGCAAGTAGAGATGATAGATAGATAGATAGATAGATAGATAGATAGATAGATAGATAGATAGATAGATGGATGGATGGATGGATGGGTGATGGGTGCACTAGGCCTCCTGCCACTGCAAATGAATTCTAGATAAATGCACCAGTTTGTGCATCTGGCTTTACTTGGGTATTGGGGAATCAAACACTGGTGGTTAGGCAATGTAAGCCTTAACCGCTGAGCCATCTCTCTAGCCCCCAAGGTTAGTTTTTTGTTTTGTTTTGGTTTGGTTTGGTTTTTGGTTTTTGGTTTTTTGAGGTAGGGTCTTGCTCTAGCCCAGCCCAGGCTGACCTGGAATTCACTATGTAGTCTCAGGGTGGCCTTGAACTCATGGCGATCCTCCTACCTCTGCCTCCCAAGTGCTGGGATTAAAGGCATGTGTCACCATGCCTTGCATAGGTTAGTTTTTTTTTTTTTTTTTTTTTTTTGGAGGAGGAAGGGTTATTTATTTATTTATTTGTTTGAGAGAGAGAAAGAAGCATAGAGAAAGAGATATATATATATATAGAGAGAGAGAGAATGGGCACTCTAGGGCCTCCAGCCACTGCAAATGAACTCCAGACACATGTGTCACCTTTGTGCATCTGGCTTATGTGGGTCCTGGGGAATCGAACCTAGGTCCTTTGGCTTTGCAGGCAAGCGCCTTAACCACTAAGCCATTTGCCCAGCCCTAGGTTAGTTTTTAATAAGCTGTTGAGTATATGCCTGAGGGTGCATATGCCATCTAGAGTCCCTGATCATTTTTCCTTTGGAAAGGGCTCCTTCATATGGGTTTCAGCCATAGCCTAGCAAGCCTGTTGTATCCACCATGGCAGTCAGGCCAGGCAGCTGGCATGTAAGACACAAGCCTGCCTTTAGGGATGTTCAAGTCATACCTTCGTGAGGAGCTTTACCTTTAATTCCAATGTTCTCCAATTAGACCTCCATCTTTCCTCTGAGCAGTGCAGGTTACCTTTCAGAAAAGCTCAAGCCTCCACTTTGTGGCTCAAATTCCACTTAGAAACAAACAGTATTAAACCAGGTACTCAGAACTTTGCCACTTGCTAGGCTATATTCTTGCTGGGGCTGGTCCCAGGGCATATGATGGCCTGTTCAAGAATGACCCAGGGGCTGGAGAGATGGCTTAGAGGTTAAGGCACTTACCTAAGGACCCATGTTCTACTCTCCAGATCCCACGTAAGCCAGACACACAAAGGTGAGGCAGGCGCAAGGTCGCACATGCCCACTAGGTGGCGCAAGCGTCTGGAGTTCGATTGCAGTGGCTGAGGCTCTGTCATGCCAATTCTCTCTAAAATAAAAACAAAACCTTTTTTTTTTTTTTAAGAGAATGACCCAGATGAGGAAAGGTATATGGAGATAATCTGTGCTGGGGGGGGAGAACTGAAGCTTTGCAATGAGGCATCCTGAAGGAACGTGTTTTCCAAAGCCCCTAGGGAAGTTCATTAGGTGGTTCGGAAGTGGGGCCCATGGCATCCTTTTCTGAGAATGGCCTCTGGTTTGGAGGACTCTAATGAGCTTTGGAGAGATGAAGAAGAGGAAGATGAGTCTGTGCAGAGTCTGAAAGGTGAGGTACAGCACTGTTGCTTGGATCACCCTCCAGACATCCCTGCAGGGCCCTCACTGCCCCAATATCTAGCCTGCAATGGACACTGTGGGTGTTATTATCATTGGAATTACCTAGTGCAGCTGAGAAACAGAGTTCTTAATTTATTTTAGCTTGATTAAATGTAATTTTGAAACATACCTGTCAGCTATTTAGTTTTTTTTTCTTTTATCTTATCAAAAATGGGCGTGTCAGGACCTCCAGCCACTGCATATGAACTCCAGACACATGTGCCACTGTGTGTATCTGTCTTATGTGGGTACTGGGGAATTGAACCAGGGTCCTGAGGCTTTTCAGGCAAGAGCCTTAACCTCTAAGCTGTCTCTCCAGCCCTAAAAGTTGTTTTAAATCAGATGTGGTGGCTCACACCTGTGATCTCAGTGCTCAGGAAGCTGAGGTAGGAGGATTGCCATACATTCGAGGGCAGCCTGGGCTGTGGCATGAGTTTTAAGTCAGCCTGGACTAAAGTAATACCCTGCCTCAAAAAAGAAAGAAAGAAAGAAAGAAAGAAAGAAAGAAAGAAAGAAAGAAAGAAAGAGAGGGAAAAGAAAAGAAAGAAAGGAAGGAAGAACAAAAGAAAGAAAGAAAAAGAGAAAGAGGAAGGAAGGAAGGAAGTAAAGAAAGGAAGGAAGGAAGGAAGGAAGGAAGGAAGGAAGGAGGGAGGGAGGGAAAGAAAAAAATCTTAAAATGTTTTAAGAATATTTGGAACCACTTGGATATGCAGTTACCTTTTCAACACTAAATTTTTGCTTTGTTTTGGGGGATAGGCCCTCACTCTGACCTGGGTTGGAACTCACTAAGTAGTACAGACTGACCTTGAACTCTTGGCAATCCTCTTGCGTCAGCCTCCTAAATGCTGGAGTTACAAGCATGTAACATCACACCTGGCTCTTCAACTAGAAATGTTATGAATTCTTAAAATACAAATAAAATATTTCCAGGGCTGGAGAGATGGCTTAGCAGTTAAGGCGCCTGCCTCCTAAGCCTAAGAACGCTGGTTCCAATCTCCAGGTCCCACATTTAGCCAGATGCAAAGTGACGCAAGGCCGCACACAAGGGGGCGCACACATCTGGATTTCGTTCACAGCAGCTGAGACTGCTGGCGCGCCCATCTCTGTCTCACTCTCCCTCTCTGTCTATCTCTCTCTGTGTCTCTCTCCAAAAAATAAATAAAATAATAAAACAAAATTTTTTAATATTCCCAGTGAAAATTTAGTGTTCCATGGGGAATGGGACTTACACGCCATGTCTGTTGGGTGGTGCCAGTCTAGGCAGAGCCCATGTGGTCCAGCAAGGGACAGGAGGACTACGTTCCCCATTCTACTAACACGTACTTTTGTGTGGGCTGGAAAATAGGTGTTCATAAGAGTCAGATAATGAGGACACAGTTGTGTTGATCAGAATGGGTTTTGGGTGGCACATTTTCACTTTCTCAGAAGCACCCCTCTCCCTTGGGAACATTTGTGTTTATTCAGCATGTGTGTCTTTTCTCCTGGCAGAAATCATAGATTTGGCTTGTTGGTTATTAAGAATATAGAGCAATTCAACTTGGAGGGGAATTCCATTGCCTTGAAGGAAATGTTAGCCCTTAACATCGTTTCTCTCCCAACACTATCAGCTCCCAGTAAGTTTTTTTCAGCCCCTTCTGCAGTGTTGATGTCAAACTTTGCAGATGGTCCTCTTTAGAGGTTCCAGTTATGGGCAAGTGCATGTTAGCACTGTAGGTGAAGTCTGGGAATCTTAGAGGGCCTTTGCTGCTTCGTTCCCAGAGTGCTTTGGGAAGATTCAAAGAGAATTACAGCCCATGTCAACACCTGAGCGAATGTCAGATGTTGAATATGTAGTCCTACCACAGTCCTGTCACTTTTAGAATTGCACGTTGCTTGAAGCAAGCAGATAAAAGCAGATAAAATGTTAATAACATCAGGATGCTTGGAGACTTGAATTCTTGAATTTTCCTTTTCTTTCTTTTTTCTTAAGGTAGGGTTTCACTCTAGTCCATGCTGACCTGGAATTCACTATGGAGTCTCAGTGTGCCCTCGAAGGCATACTGGTCCTTCTAACTCTGCCTCCTGAGTGCTGGGATTAAAGGCGTGAACCACCATGCCTGGCTTGGAATTCACTATGTAGTCTCAGGGTGGCCTTGAACTCATGGTGATCCTCCTATCTCTGCCTCCCGAGTGCTGGGATTAAAGGCGTGCAACACCACGCCTGGCAGAATGTTAGCTTTTATAGATGGATTACGTGGTTCATTTAAGGGTGTGGCTTCAGTTGCTACTTCTGTCAAGTCTGTTCAGGCTTGTTCTGGTGACCTGACCTCTGTGGGTGCTGTTAGGACATGGTGGCCTGCAACAGAAGGGTTTTCATCTTGGTGAAGAGCTCCAGCAGGCTTAAACTTCTTAGCAGTGTAAGGAGTTTTGTTTTGTTTTGATGGTGATGGGGTTGGAATCCAGGGCCTTGCACTTGCTGGGCAGGTGGTCTACCCCTGAATGGCAGCCTCCTTATCCCTCACCCTCAGGTGCTAAGGTTTTTTTTTTTTTTTCAAGGTAGGGTCTCACTCTAGCTCAGGCTGACCTGGAATTAACTATGTAGTCTCAGGGTGGCCTGGAACTCACTGCGATCCTCCTACCTTTGCCTCCTGAGTGCTGGGATTAAAGGCGTGCGCCACCACACCTGGCTTAGGTGCTAAGGTTTTATTAAGCAGTTAGCTACCTAAAGTTGAAGGCTTTTTCTTCACGGGCCTCATTGTCAGGTGACAGTTTACTGTTCAGAAATAAAAGACTTGCTAACCAGTAGCGAGGTTAATTTGAGAAAGGATATATCCCGCTGGCCACCCTCGAATGGCACAGTGGTGTGTGACTTTTCCTGGGATGACATGAGCGAACGTCTGTTCACCCCAGATAGGCCCCACCACCAACAGATTAAAGAATGACATGTAGCTTTGTGAACCCGTAAATGCATTTATTATCTATCAGGGCTGCTTGCAGGAGTGTGTTAGGGCCCAGGCAGTTCCAGTGCCATAAAAGCCCACCCCTGCACCAGTGATGACTTGTGCAAGCTGCATGTCTGCAGCCTCACCAGGAGGTTCTCCCGAGAAACTGTCACTGCATGGAGAAGCCTGGGGAGGGGCCTGTGAACCGTGCAAGCTGCAGGAGCTTCCTGAACCTTGTAGTCTCCCTGAACTTTCTGAGTGTGTGGGGTCCCCTCCCTCCTGCATAAGGAAATACTTAGCTATGGAGCCCTGAAGGAAATCATTCCCCTCAGCCAGAACTGGCCTTGTAGTTTTCCTGAACTTTCTGAGTGTGTGTGTGTGTGGGGGGGGTCCCCTTCCTGCCTGCATAAGGAAATACTTAGGAGGAAATAGCTATGCAGCTCCAAAGGCTACCACTGAGATCATTTCCCCTCAGCTGGAAACAGCCCATGCCCTGGCCAGAAACAGCCCCTCCCCTCACCGGAAAGAGCCTCTCCTCTGACTGGAAACAGCCTTTCCCCTGACCGGAAAGAGCCTCTCCTTTGACAGGAAACAGCCCTTCCCCTGACTGTAAAGAGCCCCTTGTCTGACAGGAAACAGCTCCTCCCCTGGCTGGAAACAGCCCTTCCCCTGACAGGAAATAGCCCCTCCTCTGACAGGAAACAGCCTCTCCCCTCTCCAGGAATAGCCTCTCCTCTGACTGGAAACAGCTCCTCCCCTGGCTGGAAACAGCCCTTCCCCTGACAGGAAATAGCCCCTCCCCTGACAGGAAACACCCCTCCCCTCGCCAGGAATAGCCTCTCCTCTGACAGGAAACACCCCTCCCCTGACTGGAAAGAGCCTCTCCTCTGACAGGAAACACCCTTCCCCTGGCTGGAAATAGCCCCTCCCCTGTCAGGAAACAGCCTCTTTCCTGACAGGAACCAGCCTCTCCCCAGACCAGTGAGCTGGAGTAGGGAGTGTAGGAGAGAGGTGACCACAGGCAGAAGTGGGTTCCTTTTCCTGTCTCTGCGCCACTAGCCCAGCTCCTGCCACATGGACCTCAGGGCCCTCAGACAAGGACTCCAGGAGGAGCCCCAGAAAGTGAGGCGAGTCCCCTTGCTGGGTGGCTGGCTGGGGGCTGGGGTGGCTGAGCTCCGGAGACATCACTGCCCACACTCCTGAGGGCCATGTCTTGTCCTTCAGGAACATCCTGGGTAGAGCTGATAGCTTTCTTCTTTAAAAAAAAAAAAAGAGCAAGACAATGAGGGCTGGAGGGATGGCTTAGTGGTTAAGGCGCCTGCCTGCAAAGCCCAAGGACCCAGGTTCACTTCTCCAGATCCCACGTAAGCCAGATGCACAAGGTGGCGCATGTGTCTGGAGTTCGTTTGCAGTGGCTGGAGGCCCTGGTGCGCCCATTCTCTCTATCTCTTTCTGACTCTCTGTCTCTCAAATAAATTTTAAAAAAAAATTAAGTAAGATAATGATATTTTTTTCCAGAGGGAAGAACCATCACCACACTGACTAATAAGTTTTTCAAAATTTGTTGTGAAATAGAAGCATGTACCTTGTGTCTTATTCCTCTTATTTACTCACATTTTGATTTAGGGACAGACTCAACTCTACGTATGGTATCCTCTAGACTGTTTAGTGGCAGTGTTAACGCCCTGCTCAAATCCCCACAGATCTTGATTTGATTGGACACTGGGAATTTATTTCCTTTTAAAAATTTCCTCCAGGGAATTCTGATGTACAGGATAAAAACGCCTGCTCTAAAATGTTTTAAATTGTTAACTAATCCTGAGTCCCTGAAGTATGTGGAAATTCAAGACCCAAGTAGGGTCTCACTCCAGCCCAGGCTGACCTGGAATTCACTCTGTAGCCCCAGGCTGGCCTCAGTTCATAGGCATCCTCCTACCCCTGCCTCCAGAGTGCTGGGATTAAACGTGTGCGCCACCACGCCCGGCTCATGTATATTTTCGACATGCTGTTGAGTACTGACAGTTTTAAGGAAGGCACAAGATCTCATGTAAAATAGACTAATTAGGCTCAGCAAGGCTGCGTGAGCACATCACCTGACTTTCTTTATTATTTTAAGCTGCTTAATATTCAGTCGCTCACTTTTTTATAATGTGCATGCGCGCCATACACACACACACACACACACACACACACACTTGTCTTTTTATTTGTTTTACCTATAGTTTTTTTAAATTTTTATTTATTTGTATGTGGATGTGTGTGTGGACACACCAGGGTCTCTTGCCACTGCAAGTGAACATCAGACACATGTAGCAATTTTAAAAAATTAAAAAAATTATTTATTTATTTATTTATTTATTTATTTATTTATTTATTTATTTAGTAGAGAGAGAGAGTAGGCATGCCAGGGTTTCTAGCCACTGCAAATGAACTCCAGATGCATGCGCCACCTTGTATATCTGGACTATGTGAGTTTTGGGGAGTCAAACCTAGGTCCTTAGGTGTCGCAGGCAAGCATCTTAAGTACTAAGCTATCTCTCCTGCTCATATGTAGCATTTTTTTTACACCTGCCTTTACATAAATGCTGGGGAATTGAACCCGAGGCTTGTAGGCTTTTTAAGCAAGTGCCTTTAACCACTGAGCCCTCTCCCCAGCTCTGCACTTCGGTATTTCATTCACATTTCTGTTGTTTCCTGTTAGAATGCTGTCAATGCCAATTACGTCCTTATGGCACTAATCACCTTATCAACAAGACTGGTTTAAACATTTAGTTATCAAAACCCAAACTCCCAGATCTCTGTAGCCATGACCACAGTGATGGGGAAGATCCCTTTTCTCATCATGAGTCTTGTGTCTAAGAGTCAGGAAATTACTGGGATCCTGTCACTGTAATCGTTGCCATCCTATTTTTATTTATTTTAAAAATATTTTATTTTTGTTTATTTATTTGACAGAAAGAGGCAGAGAGAGAGAAAGAGAGGGAAAGGGGGGGAAGGGAATGGGCGTGCTAGGGCCTCCAGCTGCTACCAACAACTCCAGGTGCATGTGCCACCTTGTGCTTCTGGCTTACATGGGTCCTGGGGAATTGAACCTAGGTCCTTTGGCTTTGTGGGCACGCTCCTTAACTGCTAAGCCATCCCTCTAGCACCTAAAATATTTATTTATTTATTTATTTATTTATTTATTTATTTATTTATTTGCAAGCAGAGAGAGAGAATGTGTGCGCACCAAGGCCTCCAGCCCCTGCAAATGGACTCCAGATGCATGTGCCACCTTGTGCATCTGGCTGTATGTGGGATCTGGGGAATCAAACCCGGGTGTTCAGGCTTCACAGGCAAGTGCCTTAACTGCTGAGCCATCTCTCCAGCCCCCATTTAAAAAAATATTTTTTTTAAATTTACTCATTAGAGAGGGAGGGAGGGAGGGAGGGAGAGAATGGGCACTCCAGGGCCTCCAACCATTGCAAATGAATTCCAGTTGCACACACCACCATGTGCATCTGGCTTATGTGGGTTCTGGGGAGTTGAACCTATGTTTTTAGGCTTTGCAGGCAAGCACCTTATCCACTAAACTATCTCTTCAGCCCTGTCATCCCATTTTTACAACACTAAGACAGGTTCAAATGTGACAGTATATGTTAAGAGTCATGTTTCATGTGGGACTTCTCAAATTCCTTGTCATAACTGTGCCTCGCCTTTGTGGATGTCCTTAGATTCAGAAGGCTGGGAAATACTGCGTAAGTATTCTCTCTCCCTCCGTCTCTGTTCCAGCCTCTCTCTTCCTTCCCCTCCCTCTCCCGTCCCACTCTCTCAACAATAATGTGTCAGTAAAGGCTGGGTATTGCTATCCTCATTTTGCAGTTACTTTCTTGCTGTAACAAACATCCCACCAGTAGCAGCTTATGGGAGGAAAGGGTTTATCTCAGGCTTACCGATTCCAGGGGAAGCTTCATGAGGACAGAAGATGCTGGCTCACTTCTATAGATTTATAGCAGAGAGACGCCACCAAACAGCTAGCAAGTGCAGAGCAGCTTGCCCTCCGATGGGCTTTGTACCCACCTAGTAGGGCTAGAATACAAGATCCACACCCAGACACATTCCTTTTCTTCAGCAGGGTTCCACCCCCTGGAGACTCAAGTCGCAAGCTCAATCAATCAAAAACATCCGGGCCTATGGGCCATTCTATCAAACCACCACACCTAGTTTCTCATACACTAACAGTGAAATGTGGATTCGTTTCTTTTACGTTACTTTTAAATAGTATTAACTTGATTTCCTTGACAGTTATTGTTTTTAAGATTTATTTTTATTTATTTATTTGAGACAGAAAGAGGGGTAGGGGAGAGAGAGAGAGAATGGGCACGCCAGGGCCTCTAGCCACTGCAAATGAACTCCAGAATCATGCGCCACCCCGTGCATTTGACTTACGTGGGACCTGGAGAATCAAACCTGGGTCCTTAGGCCTTGCAGGCATGTGCCTTAACTACTAAGCCATCTCTCCAGCCCTCCTTGACAATTATTTTGGTAGTAAGCATTTTTCAGAGATAAAAATCTTACTGATTTTTTTTTTTTTTTTTTCCGAGGTAGGGTCTCACTCTAGGCTGACCTGGAATTCACTATGTAGTCTCAGGGTGGCCTCGAACTCAAAGTGCTGGGATTAAAGGCGTGCACCACCATGCCAGGCAAAATCTTACCTAATTTAATTTGTGCTCATTCCTCTAGGTGTAGTTAACGGGACTTGCTTTTTTATAATTTATTTTATTTCTCAACCCGAAGTAGCCCAGGAACGACCAGTTAGGTGCAGAGAAAGGGGATTTATTCCTTTAGACCTTGATCGCGGCCTCCTCCTTGATGCTAGGAGTGGCTGGGAGGATCATTTAGGACCTTGTAGGCTCATATAAACAGCTTCCCTGAGGCTGCCTGGTGTCTGGCCCAGCCACACTGTAGAACACGATGTGGCATCATTGAGTGTTTCTCTGCACTGCTTGCATTTGAAGCAGAGTGTGAACCTTCTCGACTCACTCTGCTGTCTGGTTTTGAAAAATTAAAGTTTCTTATTAAGAACAAGTGGTCTCCTTAAGCTATGGGCATTTGCAAAGAGACGTGACAGGACAGAAGGCTTTTTCGTTTTAAAGGAGATTTGCCTTACTGCCTGCTTAACCTTCCTCGCCAATTGCTGTCACTGTGAATGTGAACCACAGCTTCTCTTTCTCTTTTGATTTCACAAGACATCCAAGATCTAGACGTTAAAGGAAGGAAGGAGGGAGCAGAGACCTGAGCATTGCTGCAGGAGGAGGAGATAAGAGGTTAGAGGAAGCAGGTGGAGGAAGGAAGTCAACTTTTGTGCTACTTGCAGTGGGACTGCCACCTTCTGCAGGACCCTGACCCTACACTCCCCTCTGCTCAGGCTCTCACTCAGCCCCATCAGTCCCAGGACACCTCCCATCCCAGGGGTTCTATAATGACGCGTGAGAGCTGTCCTGTGGTAGTGGCACATGCCTGGAAGGTCTTTCCTCATTTGTGGGGCGGAATCGAGAAGCCTCTCAAATGATGCCCTTGATACATACAAGTAAATAGCAACTCTCTCAGTTCATTACTTGCTAGCCCCAGGCAGGGACAATGCAGATTGGCTAATTGTAATAGCCAAACCATTAAAGGGAATAGCATTAATGGAGGAGAAAGCAGCTAATAAGGAGCTGAACTTGGACACTTTGTGGTGCTCGGGATCCTAGCTGCCACTAACTGAAGTGCCTATTCTCCTGCTACAAATAGGAAGGGGGGTTCAGTGACCCCCTTTCAAGAGGTGGATCAAAGGCTCAGAGGCATTTCTGAGTAAATCCAGTAGCAAAACTTCACTTTCCCCAGAGGTAGTCCCTGATGTCCTGCATAAATAAAGGCACTCACCTAGCCTACCGTGACAGGATGCTCCTGGACCACTCTCAGAGCACAGACTTCCGTGGTGATTCTAGACGCCATGGTATTGTGCATGCAGAGCTCATACGGTCTCTGCTTCAAGCAAAAGCAGGCACGACATCATAGCAGGGACTAGAGGTGCCGTCTAGGGCCGGGAATGGTGTGAATTTAATGTTCCCATCTAGGTCTGAAGCTTATAACCTTGCCTGCTCATGCATAGGTGCTGGGCCCCAGCCAAACGAGCTAACCATCCGTGCATCTGCAAAGCTGGGCCAACGCCACCGTCCTCCCTGGAAACCACAACCTGGCATTAAAAGGGATCCCAGCTTTAGCTACTGCTTACTATTCATGTCAGAAATATCTAAGAAATTCAGAGAAGAAAAAAGCAATTCGTGGCATCTCAGGAGTGGGAAGGATCTTAAAATGTTTTAAGATTGGAACAATAAAAAAAGATCTATTTGAGGTTTTTGCTTTGGTGCCCGTCATTATAGAAGCTAGTGCTTCTTGGGGCTATAGTCAGCAGGACCCTGGCATCTAATGCATAGAGAAGGGAACCATGGTGTTCACGTTGTCTTTGAAGTCACTCCAAATAAAGCCGAACTTTAAAAGTTATGTGAATATACATATTAAAAGTAATTAAAAATAATTTAGGGGGCTGGAGAGATGGCTTAGTGGTCAAGGCGCTTGCCTGCAAAGCCAAAGGACCCAGGTTCAATTCCCCAGGACCCATGTAAACCAGATGCACCAGGTGGAGCACGTGTCTGGAGTTTGCAGTGCCTGGAGGCCCTGGTGTACCCATTCCTTCTCTCTCTGTGTCTCTGTCTCTCTGTCTCTCAAATAAATAAAAGTAAAATATTAAAAAATAATAATAATTTATTAGCATACAACAATTAGATTTTATTATGATGGTTTCAAGTTTGTTTTTTAAAGTTTTTATTTATTTATTTATTTATTTATTTATTTATTTATTTATTTATTTGAGAGTGCAAGAGAGGCAGATAGAGAGAGAATGGGAACACCAGGGCCTCCAGCCACTGTAAATGAACTCCAGTTGCATGCGCCCCCCGTGCATCTGGTTTACGAGGGTCCTGGAAAATTGAATGAGGGTCCTTAGGCTTCATAGGCAAGAGTCTTAACTGCTAAGGAGTTTTTTGAAATTTCTCTTCCCTATCCCCTGTTGTCCCCTCCCCACAACTTAGCATACTACATGTTTCCTTTTCTCCCCCTTCTCCTCTTATTCCCCACATGGTCTCCTATCTCAAATTACAGCCCATGCTCAGTCCCACATCTCATTTACATACGTCCTAATGTTAAAAGTTAGGATCCACAGATGAAAGAAAGCATGAATTTTGTCTTTCTCCTCTTGGTTTACCTGGTGTAATTATTTTCCAATTCCATCCATTTCCTGCAGATTTCATTAACCTCATTTGTATTTACAGCTGAGTAAAACTCCATTGTGTGTATGTATCATAATTCATTCATTATCCAGTCATAATTTGATGGACATCTAGGCTGATTCCGTTTCCTAGCTATTATGAATAGAGCAGCAATGAACAGGGATATGCAAGTATCTCTAAATACAGCTATACTTAATACAAATACGTTGTATTAAAAGCTTTGACCTACCAGCAGGCATAACCATGCACACTGGTGTGACGTGGCAGCTAAGTGGGTTCCCAGTGTGCAAGCCTCTTTCAAGTAATTCCCCTGTCTTGGCTTCAACAGCTTTAGGGAAAGTAATCCCACACATACTTGGTGACGAGCCACTAGGCTTTTCTTGTAGGACACTGTCTGGGTTTTGTGCTCCCCTTCCGGTGCTGGCGTTTAGGTTTGGATATGTCATCCCAAGGACTGTGTGGGTCCATGGTCCCAGCATGGTGTGTTGGGAAGAGGAGAACCTGTACGAGATACGGCCTGATGGGACGTCTTCAGATGCTTGAGGATGAGTCCCTGAAGAGCATAGTGGGACACCAGTCCCTTCCTTTTGTTGTTCACTATGTAGTCTCAGGGTGGCCTCGAACTCATGGCGATCCTCCTACCTCTGCCTCCCGAGTGCTGGGATTAAAGGCGTGCGCCACCACGCCCAGCAGTGACTGCATTTTCTATCTTTATGTAAATATTTCTGTATATGTATCCATAGGTGACACACACACTGCTTCTGTTGTTTGTTTGAAGGGTTAGGGATGGAACTGAGGGTTTTATATATGCTAGGCAAGTTTTCAGCCATTGAGCTCCATCTCCCCCCGCCCACCCTGACACTGCAGTGGACCATTGAGACCATCTTGGAAATCTGAGGACTGATAGTTGCACAATTCATCATGCCTAATGCAGGCCCACACTTACTGAGCACAAAGTGAATGCAAAAATATTTCTCTTTTTTATTATTTACTTATTTGAGAGAGAGAGAGAGAGAGAGAGAGAGAGAGAGAGAGAGAGAGAGAGGGCGCTCCAGGACCTCCAGCCAGCCACTGCAAATGAACTCCAGATGCATGCGCCCCCTTGTGCATCTGGTTTATGCGGGTCCTGGAGAATCAAACTGGGATCCTTTGGCTTTGCAGGCAATGCCTTAACTGCTGAGCCATCTCTCCAGCCCTGAAATATTTCTTAATTGAATGGAGAAAAAAAAAAATCAAAATCCCTTTGGCACAAACCTTGATTGTAGGGCCCATTACAAGTACGTCTTTTTCTTTCTTTTTTTCCCTCCCTCCCTCCCTCCCTCCCTCCCTCCCTCCCTTCCTCCCTCCCTTTCTTTCTTTCTTTCTTTCTTTCTTTCTTTCTTTCTTTCTTTCTTTCTTTCTTTCTTTCTTTCTCCCATTTTTCGAGGTAGGATCTTGCTCTATCTCAGGCTGACATGGAATTCACGTAGTCTCGGATTCATGGCAATTCTCCTACCTCTGCCTCCTGAGTGCTGAGATTAGAGGTGTATGCCACCATGCCCGGAATCCACGAAATTCCATCTTTACCCACATCCAGAGGAAGGAACAGTCCTTGAGGTCGGTGATGCCAGGTTCCTGAGAAGAGTCGTGTGCCAGCAGTGAGTGTGTTTGCCCGGCACACCCTCCCTGAGGGCCGCCTGGGCTATCAGGGTAACAAGGGAGGAGGCTCCAGAGAATGGGGATGTGTGTCCCACCCATGTTCATTTCCACGGGGAACTCCCACTTGTCTTTCCTGACATACTGATATACTTCCTGCAAGCAAGTAGAAAGCTGGGCACCATTTGGCTTGTAGAAATGTAATGACTGTCTGGAGTGCAGAAGGCTCTCTTGGGAAGGGTTCTGACCATCAAGAACGCCAGCTTGGGCTCTTGTTTAGAGAGAACCTCTCTGGAAAGAGAAGAAACCAGCACACCTTCACTTCAGAACCTGCGTTTCTGCTCTAAGTGCACGTGCCCGGTCCTGCGATGCCCTTCCTCAGCCGGGCTTTGCGTCTGCCGTTTCCTTCTGGGGAGATTCTGAAGAGACGTTTACCTCTGCCTGCATTGCTATCTTTCCTCTAATTCTTCAAGTTTATCTCCCTGAATTTGGGGACACACAAAACCTCCAGTGCTCTTTTTTTCAAGTGCAGAGATTGACTTCCCAGGGTATGTTTGTTTAGGGTCTCCTGTCTATCTGCATCTCTGAGGCCGATGATTAGAAAATGATGCAGGCAACTTTCTGCTTGTTCATTTTCCCTCCCCCCCATAGTGTGTAGACTAGATTGTTAGTATCCGCTCATTTAATGGAAGCCCAGTTAATGAAGCCAGTGCCGCCCCCTTGAGTCATTTTGCAGCTCTAAGAGTGTGCTTAATTATGTGCCCTGGTTTATTTAGAAAGTTCCAGTAAAGGGTTCTCATGGAGGAACTTTCGTCTGTGCACCTGAGGAGGGTGAGGATATGGCAAGCTCAGCCCCGCAGCGTACAAAGGGCTCCTTCCCTCAACTTCCTCTTTTCTTTTTTTTTGAGGCAGGGTCTCACTGTAGCCCAGATTGCCGTGGCCACTGTTGCAATGGGTCACCAGTGTGCAGCAGATGAAAGATACCCATGGACCATTCTGTCTCCGTGACACTCCTAGGACTTTGGTCACAGGCTTCAGAAACCAGGCAGAGATAATCTGGGTATTTACATTGGGGCTTGAGGAGGCGCTTTCTAGAATAAAACCAAACAAAACTGTTAAGACTAAGTCTGGGAAATCTCGCCTCTGCAGTAGAAGAATCATTTTGGTTGTGTGCACATGTTTTTATACATGTGGGTGGAGATGTTTGTGTGCAGGTATACTTGCATGCTTGTACACTGTGTGTGTGTGTGTGTGCGCGCGCACACGCCCACACCCAGAGGCCAATATTAGCATCTTCCTCGTACACTTCTCCATCCTACTTCTTTCACAGAGACCAGAAGTTACTGATTTGGCCAGATGAGGTTGTCACCAAGCCCCAGGGATCCTGCCTCCACCCTCCAGATTCCTGGGTTACAGAGGCATAGCTCTGCACCTGGCATTTCGGCATGGAGGATCTGCACTCGGGTCCTCAGACTTGCAAAGCAAGCTCCTCACCTCCCGAGCCGTCTCCCTGATCCTGACGAGTCTTTGGAACCACCTTGGCACAATAATACCAACTTAGTGTTTTCCTTCAGTTTCTAAAATGCTCTGTCTGTATTTTCAGGAGATTAGTTCTTAATGAACCATGAGCACTGAGTTGTCCCCCTCAGCCTCTATGGTTGGTGGTGATAGAACAGGCATGTGAGTGCGCCGGGGAGGGGCTTCCTGTGATTTGTGGTTGGTGGTGATAGAACAGGTGTGTAAGTGCCTGGGGGCGGGGCTTCCTGTGATTTGTGGTTGGTGGTAACAGAACAGGTGTGTAAGTGCCTGGGGGCGGGGCTTCCTGTGATTTGTGGTTGGTGGTGATAGAACAGGTGTGTAAGTGCCTGGGGGCGGGGCTTCCTGTGATTTGTGTTAATAGAACAGGCGTGTGAGTGCCTGGGGGAGGGGCTTCCCTGTGATTTGTGGTAATAGGACAGGTGTGTGAGTGCCTGGGGGCGGGGCTTCCCTGTGATTTGTGGTTGGTGGTAATGGAACAGGTGTGTAAGTGCCTGGGGGAGGGGCTTCCTGTGATTTGTGGTTGGTGGTGATAGAACAGGCGTGTGAGTACGCCGGGGAGGGGCTTCCTGTGATTTGTGGTTGGTGGTGATAGAACAGGTGTGTAAGTGCCTGGGGGAGGGGCTTCCTGTGATTTGTGGTTGGTGGTGATAGAACAGGCGTGTGAGTACGCCGGGGAGGGGCTTCCTGTGATTTGTGGTAATAGGACAGGTGTGTAAGTGCCTGGGGAGGGGCTTCCTGTGATTTGTGGTTGGTGGTGATAGGACAGGTGTGTAAGCGCCTGGGGGCGGGGCTTCCTGTGATTTGTGGTAATAGGACAGGTGTGTAAGTGCCTGGGGAGGGGCTTCCTGTGATTTGTGGTAATAGGACAGGTGTGTAAGTGCCTGGGGGCGGGGCTTCCCTGTGATTTGTGGTAATAGGACAGGTGTGTAAGTGCCTGGGGGAGGGGCTTCCTGTGATTTGTGGTTGGTGGTGACAGAACAGGTGTGTAAGTGCCTGGGGAGGGGCTTCCTGTGATTTGTGGTTGGTGGTAACAGAACAGGTGTGTAAGTGCCTGGGGGCGGGGCTTCCTGTGGTGTGCAGAAGCTCTATACTGAACCATCAAGGGAGAGAAAGCTGTTTTTGGTGATGGGGTGTTGTTGCTGTTGTTTGTCACTCATGGATCCTGGAACTCACCGATTTGGCTCACCTAGCTAGCCGGAAATATCCCAGGGGTCCGTTTGTCTCCCCTGCCGCCGCCCCCTCCGCCCCAGCACTTGAATTACAGAAGAGAGCCATAATGCTTGGTTTTTGCATGCCTTCTGGGGATTTGAACTCAAGACCGTGTGCTTGAGTGGCAAGTTCTTCACCCAGTGGTTCATCTCCCCAGCCCCGATCCTATTCAAGTGCTGACTCTTCTCTGATACGCAGCCTCGTGTGCGTGGAGATGAGCGTGTGTTCTCCGCAGAGGACAGGACAAGGGAGCCTGTTTTACATGGAACGTGCAGGTTCTTAAGCATTCGGTTTAAAAATGAGCAGAATGAACTGGATACCTTTCATTGGCCCTTCATGCTCTGGGAGGGCATGCCAATCATTCTGAGTGCAGAAGTTGTTCTCATAGACACATACATTGTTTAAAAAAATAAATAAATAAAATAAAGGGCTGGAGAGATGTTTTAGCAGTTAAGGCACTTGCCTGTGAAGCCTAAGGACTCATGTTCAACTCTCCAGATCCCATGTAAGCCAGGCACACAAGGTGACGCAAGTGTGCAAGGTCACACACACGCACAAAGTGGCGCACACATCTGGAGTTCAATTGCACTGGCTGGAGATCCTGGCGTGCCAATTCTCTCCTCCCCACTCTTGCTCCCTTTCTTTCTCATACAAAATAAATGAAAAATGGAAACAAAAAGTTTTCTATACTGGTTAGTAAACTTTACACTCCAGCCTTTGCCTGCAGCTGTTCAGCTGATCTTCCATCGTCAGAGCTTTGTGCTGTCCTTCATCCCTCTGTCCCCTCTTCCCTCCCTCCTCATTGGGTGCATAGTTGGCCTCAGAAATTTCAGTGCTCCCCTCTTCAGCTGCTTGGTGGGACAGGTTGTTGTCTGCAGATTTGAGAGCAGCGTGGTTTTTGTTACTGTTGTTCCCCCGCCCAGCATCAAAGCAATAATGCAACCACATCATGACATTTCTAGTCGTGTCTTTGACATCCCCTAGAAGTTAATTCCCTTCAACACTGGAATGCACAGCCCCACTGTCTGAGGCATTCTGATTTAATTAGAGCTGTGTTTATCATTCTCTTGGGAAAATCCTTACTGCCTCTCCCGCCCCCGCCATGTAAAGGAAATTTTTTTGTGTGTGTGTTTGGTTTTTCAAGGTAGGGTCTCTCACTCTAGCCCAGGCTGACCTGGAATTCACTATGTAGTCCCAGGCTGACCTGGAATTTACTATGTAATCTCAGGGTGGCCTCTAACTCATGGCAATCCTCCTACCTCTGTCTCCCAAGGGCCGGGATTAAAGGCATGTGCCACCACGCCTGGCTCCCCGCCATGTTAAAATAAGGCACGTCTGATGTTCCTCGGTACTCCAGACACCCTGATGTTAGTTGAGGTTGAGTCAGGAAAGCAATGGTGAGAATAAAGAGATCTCTCTCTTTTTTCTTTTTCTTTTCTGTTTTGGTTTTGTGAGGTAGGGTCTCACTCTAGCCCAGGCTGACCTGGAATAAACTATGTAGTTTCAGGATGGCCTTGAACTCATGGCGATTCTCCTACCTCTGCCTCCCGAGTGCTGGGATTAAAGGCGTGCACCACCATGCCCGGCTGCTCCTGGGTTTTATATTCATAGTGGCATCTTATTGATCTTTTCTCCCCACCTTATGTTTTGACCTTGTATGTCCCACTTCTCTTTGCCCAGTTAATGGAAGTTAGGTAATGTGTGGATTACAAGTGGAACTTGGTGATATGAAGATGGAAACTGCACCGTGCCTCTGGCTGAACACATGAATTGGGTTCATGTCATTATTTGCAATAGCTTAGTAGAATATGGTTGTTAAGTGGTTAACCTTCTCAGGCCATCACTTTGCTTCAGTTGATGCAGCAAACACTGCGTGTGTGACTGCAGATAGTGGCTGTAGTATAGCTGGCTCTCACATCCTTGTCACTGGACATGAGCCTTCAGTTATTACGAGATAATTCTTTAAATGATCCCTGAAATGTATCAGAAGGGAAATAACTGTCGTGATATGGAGGCTCAAGGAAAAAGGGGATACCTGGTTATGTTACAGATAATTGGACATGTTTCGTTGTAGCTGCTGTGTAGTGAGTAATGATAGAAAACCTAATTGGTTGGGGATGTGTCTCAGTTGGTAGAGAGCTCGTCTAGTTTGTTCAAAGCGCTGAGTTCCATCCCTAGAATGGCATAAACTGGGCATGCTTGTAGCTCATGCTTGTAATCCCAGCACTGGCCGGGGTGGGGAGGGTGGGAGGAGTAGCGGCAGGAGGTTCAGAAATTAAAGGTCATCCTTGGCTACGTAGCAAGTTGGAGGCCAACCCAGGCTGAACATGAAACCCTGCCTTTAAGAAAGAAAAGAACTGCCGGGTGTGGTAGGGCACACCTTTAATCCCAGCACTGGGGAGGCAGAGGTAGGAGGATTGCCATGAGTTCAAGGCCGCTCTGAGAATACAGAGTGAATTCCAGGTCAGCCTGAACTAGAGTGAGATGAAAGAGAGAAAGAAAGAAAGAAAGAAAGAAAGAAAGAAAGAAAGAAAGAAAGAAAGAAAGAAAGAAAAAGAAAGAAAGAAAGGAGGGAGGAGGAAAGAAAGAAAGAAGGAAGAAAGAAAGAAAGAAAGAAAGAAAGAAAGAAAGAAAGAAAGAACTAAACCTTTAATCCCAGCACCTGGGAGACAGGTAGGAGGATCACTGGGAGTTCTAGGCTACTCTGAGACTGCATAGTGAATTCCAGGTCAGCATGGAGCTAGAGGGAGACCCTACTTCGAACCCCCTCCCCGAAAGAAAGAAAGAAAGAAAGAAAGAAAGAAAGAAAGAAAGAAAGAAAGAAAGAAAGGTAATCTAGATCAAGCCACCATTTTTCCATTTTCCTGTTTAGCGTACTCTTACTGGATTTGAGTATAGATTCCTTTGATTAGAAGCTGGGGGCAGTGCCAGAGAAGAGAAACATGGTTTTAAAGCATCAGGAATATTCATGTAACTTGGAAAAATAATTTTACAGAGACATGCTTTGAAGTCACTCCTCAGACCACTTTTTTCAGTCCCTCACCTTGCCGTTCTTCATTATGGGGGGTGTTGACCCGAGTCCAAAGAAAAAGCCCTATTTTCACCCAGTGCTTTAAAATAAAGAAGCCCAAATGCTAAGCCCCTGAAAGACCGTGTATAGAGAGTCTCTAGGGAGTCTTTTGCAAAGCATGTTCCACACACCCCATGTGCTTTTTGCTCCCCATGCCTCTGAGATAGTTTTAAAATTTTTACAAGGCAAATGATATTTTTATTTATTTATTTGAGAGAGAGAGAGAGAGGGGAAGAGGCAGATAGAGAGAAAGACAGAATGGGCACACCAGGGTCTCTAGCCACTGCAAATTAACTCCAGATGCATGTGCCCCCTTGTGCAGCTGGCTTACATGGGTCCTAGGGAATTGAACCTGGGTCCTTAGGCTTCACAGGTAAACGCCTTCACCAGTAAGCCATTTCCCCAGCCCCCCCCCCGAGATAGTTTTATATCTCCATTCCAAGCTTCATTGTCTTCTCCTCCTCTCCTCTTCCTTTATCCTTCACAGCAAGAACGGATTTCATATACACCTCCAGAGAGCCCAGTGGCAAGTTACACTTCCTCGACTCCGCTTCATGTTCCCCGAGCGCTCAGGATGGAGGAAGACTCGATCCGCCTGCCAGCGCACCTGCGTGAGTTCCCCTGGGAGACGAGGCTCCGCGTGGGGCAGGGGTGGGAGGGGCTGATGGACCGCAGGCTGCTCGGTGTGGCTCGAGATACAGGCAGAGACTCTCGGTCAGCACCAGCCAGGCTCTGGATCTGAGATGGTTTTCCTTGGACTTGGCCAGCAGTTTTGGAATTTTTCACCCTCATCCCATAATAATCATGGCTTTGAAACATTTGAGATCCGTGTCCCTTGTTTCTCAATGTTTTCATTTTGTCTCTGATAAAGGTATGTCAAAAAAAAGAATTTGGAAATGTACACTATAGAGCAGCGTTTACTTAGAGGCCAGACGACTGTTTTGTTCTTTGCAAAGTTTATCTGTATTCCTAAATTCATACTTAATCCCCTTTAATATTATCTTTGGTACAGTTGTGGTTTGTTTTCTTCTTCAGACTCACTCGTTGCTTTTTAAAAATTTTTATTTATTTTTATTTTTTTTGGTTTTTGGAGATAGGATCTCACTCTAGCTCAGGCTGACCTGGAATTCACTATTTAGTCTCAGGGTGGCCTCGAACTCTCAGCGATCCTCCTACCTCTGCCTCCCCAGTGCTGGGATTAAAGGTGTGCGCCACCACGCCCAGCTCCTGCTTTTTATACAATGTGTGCGCCTCCTTTCTCTAAGGCCCATTTCCCCTCTTTCCCTATGTATTGGCTACTTGGTTTTCATTTGTTATTTTTGCATGTGTAGTATGTGAGCATGTGTACATGCTCGCTCATATTTGCGTGTGGGGGTATACATGGGCATATGCACATGCATGTGGAAGACAGCAGTCAATGTCAGGGTCTTCCTCAATTTCACTGCACTTCTTTGAGGCAAGGTCATTTACTAAACCTGGAGCTACACCTGACGAGCCAGCAAGCCCCAGGGATTCCCTGACTCCTCCTGAGTGCTGAGATTATAGACATGTGCCTCCACCCCCAGCCTTCACGTGGGTTCTGGGGATCCAAATGCACATCTTCCTGCCTGTGCAGCTAGCACTGACCAAATGAGGCACCATCCCAATTCCTCTTCCCTTCATTTTCATGTAACAACACATGTCCATTCCCTTCCCTCTTATCATCCGCTCCCTGCTCTCTTGCTCCTTTTGGGCTTATTTGTATAGCACATTCCCCTTTCTACCCTTGCTTCTAGCACCTTCTGCCCGAGTCTTCCACTGCACACTGGCAGAGGGGCCAGCCAACATGCCCGTGCTAACATGCCAGTGTCCAGAGCACTGCCACCTGCCAGTTCCTTTGTGTCTGTCTATCCTGCACTGCCTGCTACCCAGCCAGGAGACAAAATGGAATTGGAGAAGCCAGAGAAAATAGATCACCCAGTTCCCACCCAGATCACTGACATCCCAGAAAAACGCCAAATTCTCTGGCTTGAATTTCGTCCCCAGGGCACAGGTCCAGGTTATGGAGGACCTTTTGGTCACATTGGCCCTTTCCTAGGTGGTTTTCAGTGGTTTAGCCAGTGGCACCATTCTGTTCACCACCTCTTTGTGGCATAGGAATGGCCCCCAGGTTCTCCTGTTCTTTGAGTTCCCCCTTTCCCGAAAGCAGGAGCAATAATAGACCGAGACAGCAGGCTCAGAGAACAAGAGCTTGGGCTCCTGGGCAGACGTTGCTGCCTGTGATCCCCTCTGCCCACAGCGAGGGCCGTTGCTGGGATGTTTCCCTGGGAGTCAAGAGCATCAGAATCCTCCCTCGCCCAGCTCGCCGGCTCCGTCAGTGTTCAGAATGCTGCCTGCTGGGGTCCAGAAGCCCCAGCTTCACTTCTCACGTAGGGAGGCTGTTGCAGTCAGGTTCGCATTGCTGGCAGAAATCACCCGACTAAAAGCAGCTTGTGGGAAAAAAAAAGAGGTTTATTTTGGCTTATAGGCTCAAGGGGGAAGCTCCATGATGGCAGGAAAAACGATGGCATGAGCAGAGGGTGGACATCACCCTCTGGTCAACATAAGGTGGACAACAGCAACCAGAGAATGTGCCAAACACTGGCAAGGAGAAGCTGGCCATAATATCCATAAGCCCGCCCCCAACAATACACCGCCTCCAGGAGGCTTTAATTTCCAACTGCCATCAGCTGGGGAACCTAGCATTCAGAACACTTAAGCTTATGGGGGACACCGGAATCAAACCACCACAGAGGTCAAAGACAAATCCTCCCTTGACCGTCTCATTCTCCTCCATAAACGTCTACTAAGAGGTGTGATGTCGGGTCTCTTCCTCAGTTTTTCTCCCAGTCATTCATTCATCTGTTTGTTCATAAGTTCATTCATTCATTCATTGAGAACAGGGTCTTTAACTGAGCCTGGAGCTCACAAATTTGGATAGACGAACTAGCAAGCCCAACTCCTTGTTCTGCCGTTACAGGGGTGCTGGGGATCCAAACTCACACCATTGTGCTTATGCAGCAAGCGCTTTTACCAAGATCACTGCTATCCTGAGTAGCTGGATGTAGGGGTACCACGACAGCCTGCAGAACTGGGAAAGACGCAACAGGCAAATTTCCCTTCCGGTGTTGTCCTGTGAGCAGTCTACTTGCTTCAGGAATGTTCACCTCAGGGTGGAGCATGCTCATGCCATGCAGGCAAAACACCTCTGCGAAATCTCACTGTTCCATTCTGCAAATACTGACTGATTACCTGCAGCCTGCCAGACATTCTTCCAGCTACCCAGGGTCCAGAAATGCAAAAAGCAGATGGATTTCCCATTTTTATAGCACAGAGAGAGAGAGAGAGAGAGAGAGAGAGAGAGAGAGAGAGAAAGAGAGAATTACAAACACTGATCCCAAGCAGGCTGAATTTTCTTCCATAACTTTTTATTCCTATATTTTTCAGCACCCTTTAAGGGTCCCTAACTCCCAATATGCCCCTGGATACCTTTGACATATATGCATAAGCTCTTTGTCCCTGAGACGCTATTGTAGTCAGACAAACCAGCGAGCACATGAGCAGACTAAATGAACAGTCAGATCTTCATTCTGAGCTTGTTCTGCTGTTTGACTGTGAGTCGGTCAGTTATCTCAGCTTTTCTACCTGGCATGCCTGTGCTTTGAAAAGAGAATGTCTTAACAGCTCTTCTGACGTGAAAAGATCGCCAGTCTCATCTCAGACGTCCTTCTCTTTACTTGGAACTGTCTTTCACTACCAACACCTTAGTTTCTTCCTGAGCGGGCAGCTTCCTTTTGAGCCTCCTCGGTGCTGTTCCTGGGTACTTTATTTACATATATATATATATATATATATATATATATATTTTTTTTTTTTTTTTTTTTGAAGAGAGAGAGAGAGAGGAAGAGGAAGACAGATCGAGATGGGCGCGCCAGCAGTATCTCAGCTGCTGTGAACGAAATCCAGATGTGTGCGCCCCCTTGTGGTCAAGTGCAGCATTTTGCCCTTGCATCACTTTGCATCTGGCTAAACGTGGGACCTGGAGATTGGAACCGGCATTCTTTAGGCTTAGGAGGCAGGCGCCTTAACCGCTAAGCCATCTCTCCAGCCCTATATTTTAGTTTTTTTGAAGCGGGGTCTCACTCCAGTTCAGGTTGACCTAGAACTCACTCTGTTGCCTAAGCTGGCCTTGACCTTACTGTAATCCTCCTACCTCAGCCTCCCGAGTACTAGAATTTTTAGGCATGAGCCACCATGACTGGCTTGCTTCCCAGTATTTTATTAGCTCCTACTATGTGTCCAGTACACAGTCATAACAGCTAGTAATTGCTGTGGCATTTCCCTGTATTGGGGACTATATAAAGTCATATATATATATGTGCATTCACACATACACACACATGTATGTATAATGTTATTCTCCATGACACTCTGTAAGGTGGTTCTTCTCTTTATTTCCATGTTCTGCATAAAGGCTTAGAGAATTTTCCTTTTCCTTTTTTTTTTTTTTTTTTTTTTTTTTGTGGTGGTGCTGGAGAATCAAATCCAGCATCTTGGCGTGCTCTGTGAACAATGAACTACTGAGTTATATCCCCAGCCCAAGGCTTAGAGAATTTTCCTCTTTTCTTTTCTTTTTTTTTTTTTGGTAGTGGTAGTGGTGCTGAAGAATCAAATCCAAATCCAGCATCTTGGTGTGCTGTGTGAACAATGAACTACTGAGTTATATCCCCAGCCCAAGGCTTAGAGAATTTTCCTCTTTTCTTTCCTTTTTTTGGTAGTGGTAGTGGTAGTGGTGCTGAAGAATCAAATCCAGCATCTTGGCGTGCTCTGTGAACAATGAACTACTGAGTTATATCCCCAGCCCAAGGCTTAGAGAATTTTCCTCTTTTCTTTTCTTTTCTTTTCTTTTCTTTTTTTTTTTTTTTTTGGTAGTGGTAGTGGTGCTGAAGAATCAAATCCAGCATCTTGGTGTGCTGTGTGAACAATGAACTACTGAGTTATATCCCCAGCCCAAGGCTTAGAGAATTTTCCTCTTTTCTTTCCTTTTTTTGGTGGTGGTAGTAGTGGTGGTGCTGAAGAATCAAATCCAGCATCTTGGCGTGCTCTGTGAACAATGAACTACTGAGTTATATCCCCAGCCCAAGGCTTAGAGAATTTTCCTCTTTTCTTTTTTTGGTGGTGGTAGTGGTAGTGGTGCTGAAGAATCAAATCCAGCATCTTGGCGTGCTGTGTGAACAATGAACTACTGAGTTATATCCCCAGCCCAAGGCTTAGTGAATTGAAGTATTTTTGAAGGTCAGTAATAGAAGTAGCAAGGCGTAGAATCAAGATTCAAATTCAGTGTCGTCTACCCACAGAGCTCAGGCTCTTAATCTTTATGTCACCATCGACGTATGCATTTAGTACATTTTAAAGCTGCGGACCTGAATTCCAGGTTGAGTCTTAGCCAGTGTGCACTGGTGTGGACCCAGCATTGGTTTGTGGTTAGAATCTGTTCTAACTGTTGTGTACGGTGCCCAAGGAGCATGTACATCACCCATGTACGTATGTATGTGTGTGTGTGTATATATATGGGGGGATGGATCCTCACCTATTTAATCACCCTCTGTAGAGCTGAAGCTCTGCTGCTTACCTGGGCACATAATTAGTAATTGGAGTACAGACTCCCTCCAGTCAGGACAGTGGGTTTGCCTGAAGGCCTAGTCTATAGCAGTGTAACTTGAGGTACCTCTTCGTGGCCATCTGCCTGAGCCCTGTTGTGACATGGTTGGTTCCCACATCTGGAATGAATCCCCTGGAAGTGGAGGTTCCCAGGCTCTTGCTGTCTTCTCTCTGCTGGGACTTTCCAGACAAGCCCCACTTCCCACCTCCCTCTCCTGGTCCAGCACTCACTGCCCCTCGCGCTCTGCGAGGAGCACAGGCCCCTATGACCGTGAGGTTGGGCCGCACACTTGAAGATGCATCCCAGCTAAGTTTCCAAGCCTAAATGAAAATAAATACTCTAACAAGGGAATTGGGTTACTGCCGTTTTAATCTTGGATTCCAGACAATTCCCAGTGGAATGCTCATGGAAAGTACGGGGAAGAGTCTGAGAGCCAGGATAGCAGCGGGACATTTATGGTGTTAGTAGGTTGAAAACATTTTCAGTGGCTTGTTTTAAAGAGATACTTACCTCCCTGCTATGGCTCCCAATGACTTCTTTATATTCCTGTGCTCTAGCTAAACCCTCTCTCCTCATTCTTCTCCTCTCATCCCCAAAGCAAACTGTGTCCTTGGAAAGGGGAGGGCAGGGATCGTAATAGCTGAGATTCACACATGCAGTGTCTCACCATTGTGACCCTCAATCACAAAACTAAAGGGAAGACACACCGTGACAAATTAGCAAGGGATAACCACAGTGCATTTGCAGATGCAGTAAAAGTACAGTGACAAGTGACACAAGCGTTGGGTGGTGGCGGATGGCACTGAGAGGATGGGCAGGGCAATACCGGCCTGGGCCAGGAAAAGAGCCGAGCCCAGGGCCGAAGGTCCAGGCGCATCACCCTGGTCTCACTTAGCGCTTGAGTTTTCAGAATGGTGCTCTTCAACATTCCCGCCACTTCTCTGTTTACCGGAGAGCTTGCACAAGTGTGTTTTTTGAGAGGGAAGAAAGCATGGTTTTTCTTCTTCCTGATCTTCTTCCTCCTCCTCCTCTTTCTCTTCTTCCCCTCTCCCTTTCCTTCTTCCTCCTCTGCTCCTCCTTCCTTCTTTTTCTTCTTCTTCCATAAAGGGTACTGAATTGTGTCTCAACTGTAGGGTAGAAAGGCTGAAGTACAATTACAGCAGGCCATGAAAAAAAGCTGCATTCTTTAAAGGGAACATCAGCCCTCCGTCACAGCTTGAAGGATCCCAGAGGCACCTGGGCCAGCCTCTGTGCTGATCCTTTTGCCATTTGCCGTGGGGGATGAAGGTGCCTTCTCTCCATTCTCACCTGGAGCCTTCTCTGTGAAGGAGGGACTTTTTCTAATTTGTTTGTCCCAAAGCCACCTTTTCTCAATGCATGGGAAGACGAGGTGTCGTGAGGTGTCTCCAGCATGCTTGGGGCAGAGCTCCTGTGGTAGCTTTCCATCACTATGACCAATCGCCCGAGGACGTCAACTTAAAGTCAACCTGAGAAAGGTTTATTTTGGCTCAGGCTTCCTCCATAGGTCAGTCTATAGTCATGTGACTCCTGTGTTCTGGGCTTGTGGCAAGACAGGGCATTGTGGCAGGGAGGTAAGGAGCACATAGTAGCCTAGGAGGGGGCAAGGACTGGGGTCCCAATATTGTCTTCAAGAACACAGCTTCTTTCCATTAGGGTCTACCTTCTAAAGGTTCTACCACCTTCTAGTAACATCACTGTCTAGTGACGAAGCCTTTAGCATAATGCGTCTGTAAGGAGCTCTAAGATTCAAACCACTACAGACTCACAGTATGGTCACAGGGGCCCTGTTAAACACTAGGCCTCAAAGAATGATGTCCAGGCTGGGCCATATAATAGCAATGTAATGCATTTCAGCTGTGTGGGGCAGGTTTTAAATAATTAAATGTCTTCTTTTTTTGTTTGTTTTGTTTTTCGAGGTAGTATCTCACTCTGGCCCAGGTTGACCTGGAATTCACTGTGTAGTCTCAGGGTGGTCTCGAACTCACGGTGATCCTCCTACCTCTGCCTCTCGAGTGCTGGGATTAAAGGCGTGCACCACCACACCGGCTTAAATGGCTTCTTCTACAGTTCTCTTAAACATTCTCATGTCACATTTAGCTGATTTAATCATAGGTTGGACCTTAAAACTTGCATCTTGCTCTATCCTGTGAGTTGATATTTAAAATGTCGGAACCTAGGATTCATTGATCATATTTAACAGGGTTACAGTTTTACGAGGTTGAAGGTTAATAATGAGGGCAGGCGTCATGGTGCATGCCTTTGATCGCAGCACTCTGTAGGGTGGGGTAGGAGGATCACTGAGCTGGAGGACAGCCTTGGTTAGAACCTTACCTCAAAATTAATAATAATAATGATAATAATAATAATGAGCCATAATAAACTCCTGGAGTTTTCTGGAGTTCGAAACAGTCCCCTGGTTCTTGATCTTTACACTGTCTTTCACAGTTCTCACCATACCACTCCCACTTGTGTATGTTTAATAACTGAATTCGGTGCCTTCTTTTAGAAGCAGTGCTTTGCCACGTGCTCTTGATCCTTCACAGAGTGACTGAGTGTAAGACACTTCGAATGGCAAGTGGAGCTCTCACAGAAACTGCACATCAGGAGGGATGGGCTGCCTCTCTGTTTTAATTGGCTGGAAGCAGTGTTTTCAAATTATGCTTGTTCTCCAAGACAGAGGTGCCCGTTAGAGCTAAATAAATCAGTTAAATTTTATATCATTATAAATAACAAAGTGCGTTCATACATATGATTTAACCTCGTGATAGTTCGTGAAGCAGGTGTTAGGTCAACTGAATTGTCCAGGTCCATACAGCATGTGAAGGGTCTACCATGATTTCTACTTCACAAGTCACACTTGAGCTTTCTTTAGAGAAATCATACAGGCAGTATCTCATGAACTTGAACACTGACCAGTGAACGTCACTGGGCAGCCAAGATGGGTGGAGGGCCTGATACAGGCAGAGCTCTAGAGATGCCACTTGGCCATTGACCTTCCAGCCGGCTGGCATCTGCCTTTCCGTTGGATGCGGAAGCAGCTTCACGCACGAGCCTCTCACGATGGATGGCTTGTTCTGGAACCACCAACCTTTATAGCTGTCTTTTCTCCATGAACTCAAGTTGAAATTCAGTTTATTTTAGCACCCGACTGACAGGGCTGGTTGTAAAGGCCTTGGGGACCAGCTCTGACAGAGGGCCACAACCAGACACCAACCATGAGTAGTATTTTATGAGGGCTAAACTTCTGGCTGCTGTCCCCTACTCCTCTGTTGCCCTACACTGCTTCTTGAAGTTTCCATACAAAAAGCAAGGAGATAGGAAGATAGACCTGAATGGGCTGGAATCTCAGGAATTCCTCTTTCTGTTAGAAAGATGATTAGCTTCTCTGACACTCAAATTTCTAGTAATGTACCCCGAGGAGAAGTTCTGCTTATAAATAGCAGAGCAGTAGTAAGGCCTGGGAACAGTAGACAAGTGATTCACTAGCAGTCCGCTGTGGTCTCCCATGCGGCTGAACTGGGGGCTTCCCCATTGTCGAGACCAAGAGAGGCATGCCTCTTCCTACTTGTTTATCTCATTAGAGAAAGACCTGGAACTTGGTGTACTTAAGAGACTGCTTTTCCCGAGTCACAGTGGAAAAGGGAGGTTTATGGTCTGATGGGTGGTGAACTTGTTCTGTTGGGAAGCACTCCACCCAGCGCCTTTTCCGACCCTCACATCTGTGCCTCATTCTGGGACTCTAGGTCTCTTTCCTGGCTCTCCCCTCCTGTCTTCTCAGACCTGTCAAATCCTCCCATGTCCTTGACCGTCATCACTGTTCAGCTGTCTGTGACATATGGTGACATCACCAGCAGAGTTGAGGTAAGGGTGTGGGGAAGATCTGATTCGCAGTCACTCCCTTGACAAAGCAGTAAGGACTTCTGGCAAGTTGGCCAATCACTGGCAATTTACCTTTTTATTTTCCATCAGCCTCTTGTAGGTGTCTTTAGTTTTTGTATTCAAATACTTGAAGACTTTCTCTTTTCCTTGCAGCACCTGGGGCTATACAAGGGTCTTGATTGCATGAAGAGAGAGGAAAAGAGAGAGAGGGGGGGAGAAAAGCAGTCCGTAGCAGAACAGCCAAGATGCTTTGGAAGGGAAATTTCCTTTTTGGGTTTGCTGTCTGAAAGAATTTCCGATGCAGGCAGACGTTAATTCCTAGCTCCACGCTTCCTTATCAGGAAGCGGCTTCAATAAATGCAGCTATTTATAGATGCCTTTTTTTAAAAAAAAAAAAAAAAAACTGTATAACCAGAGGTTTATTGACCTTTGCTTTTGCTTCACATCTCATGCTGTGTACATTTAAGGCGCTCCTCCAGCCTGCCACTCGGACAGGCTGGCTGGCTGGGGTGGGGGATGGTGGCCCACAGCCACCTCTTCAGCATCAAGGGCTCCTGGTTTCCTTGGGAGTTCTGAAGGAGACGTTTAGAAGCTATTAGCAATTAATTGTCCTTCCCCGGTGCTTTGTTACATCCATGCATTACTCCTGCTCCTGTCTTGCTGTGACCACATTTCTGACAGGGATAACTTGGGGAGGGGATTGTGTGTGTTGAACCGCAGTGTCTGCTCACTGGCTGTCTGGATAGTTGTTCTGGGTGAGACAGCACATCTTGGTGGGTGCTGGAGCAGCTTCTTCAGGGTGCACAGGAAGAAGCCAGGGCAAGATGCAGTCCCAAGGACCCTTCATCTTTTCACCGTCTCCCAATAATGCCATCATATTATATCTTCCTCAAGGGATCAATCCATTCACTAGGTCAGAGCCCACAGGACGTGATTGCCTCTGGAGACGCCCTCACAGACATCATCGTCAGAGGTGTGCGTCACTGGTCCCCTGGGTTTCCTTAACCCAACCAAATGGACAAAATGAACCATCACGGTGCGTGAACCCAGAAATGCCCGGTTTTGTTCCAAACCCCACAGTGAAAGTTTATGACAAATCGAGAGCAGTTAAAAATTAAAAGAGGCATTGTGAACCAGTCAGCTTTGAGAATTGAGACTTGAAGGCAAGGTAATAAGAAAGCTTACCTCCTTTTCTTTCTCCTGTCTTCTGTCTTCTCTTGGATCTTTCCAACTCTCTGAACTTCCCTGGCCTTTCTTTTCTTCCCCCCTTTGTTTTGTAGTACTGGGAATTGAACCTAGTGCTTGCACAAACCCTCTTGCCATCGGGCCAGAGCCCGGGCCTTTCTGTGGCGTTTCTCTTGACATGCTAAGGTCCCGCAGATTGACAGGTCCACACAGCCACGGGCGACCTCACGTAGCTCTCTGTAGTCCTGTGGCGAGTACGATAATGATTATGGATATTGACGGACTTTGCTTTCCTAAGTCTCTTTATTTCCTCTTCATCCTCACAAAGCACCGGCTCAGCTGACTACATAGAAATGTGACTAAATTCCCATTTTCAACCAGCAGCTGTTTCCTCCCATTCTGCTTCATGCCTGAACACTGCACTTCTTCACGAATTCTTAACTTCTGGAGTTTCTGACAAGAACGACTTTGACAGCTTTATCCTTCCAGAGGTAAATCTTAGAGAGACCTTCTGTTACTGGTTTCACTGCTGTCCTAAGGGAATTCAGATCCATAGTTGCGCGTGTCAGTATGTATGTGTGCATATATGTGTATATACATGTATTTGGGAGAGAGGTGGTGGGGAGAGGGAGAGAATGGTCACACAAGGTGCCCTGCTTCTATAAACAAACACATGTGCCACTTTGGGTGGCTTTACATGGGTACTGGGGAATCCAACCCAGGTCATCACATGCTAACCACTGAGAAATCTCTGAGCTCCAGGAATGAGTATTTTGGTGGTACACTCTCTGATCTCTTGTGAAGTCAGGATTGAATGATCAAACTTGGTCCTGGCTCTGACCACGTGCCCAATGTAGATGACTAAGTATAGCTGCCTTGCCCTCCTGCTTCCCACTTCCGTCTTGGGTGGTTGGATTAAGCCCCATTCTCTATTTCTAGTTCCTATAGATCTTAAATACTAATAGTAGTCAAATGGGGCTTTAAGATTCCTGTAATCGAGCTGCAGATTGCAGACACAGATAATGGATAGAGTTGTGGATGTGTACTGAATGCAGAGCGGATTCCTGGAAGGAAAAGTCTATTTATTTGTACAAGAAATGTTTGGTTTTCCCAGAAGTTGAATTCTTAACTCTCGGTGTTGGGGTAACTAACTAATTTCATCCACTGAGGAGGCTGGAGGAGGTGCAGGTTTGGAAGGAGAGAGAACAACCCTTTCTTTTTCTTTCTTTTTAAAGTACCTGCAAAATACCTGTTGGAAGAGTGCTAAATAGCATTTGTTTTGCTGTGTTTTTGTTTGGTGAGACAGGCTCTCCTAGCTCAGGCTGGCCTGGAACTCTTTCTTAATTCTCCTTCCTCCATCTTCCAAGTGCCAGGACTATAGGGGTGTGTTACCATGTTTGGCTCTTAAATTGTGCTTTAAAGAGCCCCCTCCCCCCTGGTCATTGTTCTGCACCTGCCAGCTTATAGGGGCTACGCTTCGTCCTAAGAGCCAGTCCAGGGTTACCTCTGTTTCCCTTTATAATACTAGCGTGGAGGACCTCTGTGCCAATGACGTTGATGAAGTAAGGACTGATGGTCACTACTGTGTATTGGGCATTTTATGTGTGCCAGGAACTTATAGACGCGTTATTCTGCACAGTCACACATGTAACTGAAACTCAGAAGTAGGACATCATTCCAAATGGCCACACGGAGAAGGTGTTAGAGTCTTGACTTGAATCCACTCGAATCCACCAAACCCAGACTTTTTTCATTTCATTGTATTGCTTCTTCAATGTGTTAAGAATCAATGACAAACAAAAATCAAAACAAAACAAATAAAAAAAACATAAAAGATGGGCCTGGAGAGATGATTAAGGGCTTGCCTGTGAAGCCTAAGGACCCCAGTTTGAGGCTTGATTCCCTAGGACCCATGTAAGCCAGATGCACAAGGTGGCGCATGCATCTGGAGTTCGTTTTCAGTGGCTGGAGGCTCTGGTGCACCCATTCTCTCGCTATCTATCTGCCTCTTTCTCTCTTTGTCTGTGTGTGTCACTCTTCAATAAAAAATAAACAAGCAAAAACAAAACAAAACAAAACAAAGGACCAATGAAAGTTGTTTCCTTCTAGCGGATGGTTAGGAGAAAAATTAAAGCTACTAGTTTTGTTTTCTAGGAAAAACATCCAAACGAAATTTATAGAACCTGCTGACAAGAAAGCTCAAAGGGACCAAAATCAAAGACTAAATGATTTTTTGAACTTAGAAGAAGATAAAATTTCAATCCAATCCTATGGTCATAGTGGCATCTGTCACATATTTTCAAGTATTTGTATAAATTCTGGAATGTTAGTAACAAAATTAAATGAAACAAACAGAGGTTCCAATTTCCCATCTTTTGCAAAGAAAGAATCTACTTCATGGATTAATATTGAGCCGTCAAAAAACATGATGTGCTTGAATGCAGATGGCGCTACTGCGCTTACAAATTAAAGTGCCAAAGCTTCCTCCTAACTTGTGTTAAGCTGACATGCTTCAGAAAAATTGCCTGGCACTTTGGTGCCTTAATTTCCCCATGTGGGCATTTGTGCCAAGACATGGTTCAATCGGGGATGGAGCAGTCTGCTCTTCTCTGAGTTGCTTCCCTGGGCTCTGGCCCCATGTGGCCATGGCTTGGGTCATATCTCCACAGTCCATTCCTTCTCCTGGGAAGTAGTCTATGTGTGAGATGTGAGATGGAGCTTCACATTATTTTCCAATCCCAGAGGCGAAGCCACATAGCAAGACACCACGTACCGCGTGTTCATCTCATTTCCAGCGCAGACGGCAGGATTCTGATGATGCAGGAGGTTTTCCTCTGCCTGAGCTGTGGTTGTTTATGCAGATGCCCTTCCCACGGGGAAATACGGAAATCCAGCGCCCAGCTCTGCCAGACGCTGTGGTTGAGGTCCCGGTGACATTTTTTTTGTGTGTGGAAATGGTATCATGGAGGCCTTGCGGGACTTCAGCCTTGCTTCCCTTAGGCTAGTTTCCAGGGTCCAGCAGCCCAGGTGCACGCCCAATCCCCTGTTCTCACCGACACCTCCTTTCTCCACTTCTGTCCTATGAGTCAGTCTTTGCCTGGTGCATTATGCACAAGTGTGGCTTCTGGTAACTACGTGAGCCCACCTGTGTGATTTATGGGACTCCCCTCCATGACTCCTGGATGGTCTTTCGTCCTATAACTTGCAGAAGTTAACCATCTGCATTTTCTCCCTCTCTCCATGGTACCCACTGGGTCTTAGGACATAGCAGAGCCAATGATCTGCACAGATAGCCCACATAGTCCTCTTGCCACCAGCCCCAGAGCACATGCACAATTAATACCGCATTAATTAATTATGGGAAAAAGCCCAGTTGGCAGAAGAACGAAGGCTTTCGGCGTCTTAAGTGAGGACTTTGATGCTGAGCTTGAAAGCACATTTCCATCCGCCTTGGTGGCAGAGAGGATCTGCGACACTTATCCTGTCCCTTGGGCATGAAAACTCACACCCAGAGGCTCGGAATGAGTTATGTGAACCATGAATCGCCACAGGCAGGGAGAAGGGGCTGTATAAGATTAGGCAGAAAGGAATCTGAGAACACTGGGATTTGAGAACCAAGCTGGTGGAGGGCTTGGTTCCATCTTTTTCTTTTTGAAAACATGGTTCTACATTTAAATACTTTATTTATTTATTTACTTGAGAGAGAAAGAGAGAGACAGAGAGAGAATGGGCACGCCAGGGCCTCTAGCCACTGCAAACGAACTCCAGACGCATGCACCACCTTGTATGCCCGGCTCACGTGGGTCCTGGGAATTGAACCCGAGTCCTTAGGTTTTGCAAGCCAGCACCTTAATCGCTAAGCCATCTCTCCAGCCCCTGGGTTCCATCTTTTTTAGACTTCCTCCATAGCTCTTTAGTTGCCCACATCAAGAACGCTGGGTAGGGAAACAAAGATGGCTTCAGGGTTTAGTGTCAACTTTCGTGAGAAAAAAAAACAAAAAATCACTGACCTTCCTCCTATTAAACCCATCCTCAGGGAGGAGGGCTGCGGCAATGTGAGCTCGTGAAGATGATGATGATGATGGGTGGCAGGCTCATCTGGCTTTTGGGGCAGTTTCTTACCAGATACGAATAGAATTGGGAAGAAAACTGCCCTTTCTTTTTCATTTTGAAGTGCTGAGCTCCCCCACTGAGGCTCCTTTCACTTCTCATGGGAGGCGGTGAGGACGCCACCACACAAATTCCCCACCCTGGACAGCTAGTCCTTGTTCCCCTTTTGTACCTCTGTGAGCGTTTTGTGGGGGACTCTCGCTGACCTTAAGACTTGGTCATGATGTCAACATTCACTCGGGCATTTGGGGTTTCATCTAAAGGGGTTTTCAGGATCACAAATGTAGAAATCCCCTGAGGTATTTTCATCACTTGAAACTACAGAGCTATCAACCTGACCTTTTCAGACATCGCTTGGGGTGTGGGGATGTAGGTCAGTTGGTTAGGTGCTTGCCTCGCATGCACGAAGCCCCAGGTTCGATGCCTGGCACTGTGTAAACTGAGCGTGGTGGCTCATGCATGTAATCCAAGCCCTCAAAAGGTAGAGGCAGAGCAATCTAAAATCGACGATGCTTATAAGCCACGATCTAGTGCTGAGTGGAACTTGATCCACTTGATCAAGAATGTGATTTGAAGCAGGCGTGGTGGCGCATGCCTTTAATCCCAGCACTCGGAGGCAGAGGTAGGAGGTTCGTTGTGAGTTCGAGGCCACCCTGAGACTACAGAGTGAATTTCTGGACTAGAGTGAGACCCTACCTTGAAAAAAAAAAAAAAGAAGAATTTTTGGACCTTATTACTCTAAAAAAGTTTCTTTTTTTTCTTTTTTGTTTTTTTTTCAAGGTAGGGTCTCACTGTGGCCCAGGCTGACCTGGAATTCACTATGTAGTCTCAGGCTGGCCTCGAACTCACGGCAATCCTCCTACCTCTGCCTCCCGAGTGCTGGGATTAAGGTGTGTGCCACCATGCCCGGCTCTCAGTTATTTTTTTTTTGTTTTATTTTTATTTATTTATTTGAGAAAGAAAGAGGCAGAGAGAAGGACAGAGAAAGAGAAAGAGAGAGAATGGGCACGCCAGGGCCTCCAGCCACTGCAGATGCACTCCAGACACATGTGCCACCTTGTGCATCTGGCTTACGTGGATCCTGGGGAATCAAGCCTGGCTCCTTAGGCTTTGCAAGCAAGCGTCTTAACTGCTAAGCCATCTCTCTAGCCCTTACCTCACATATTAATTGAGACAAACGTCAGTGATGACTCCTACCACACATGCTCTGTGGTAAGAATTTAAAGAAATGCTAGGGATTGTGGTTGCACTGGAATTGTGTATACAGCTGTGTCCCTGTCAGCTGCGTCTTTTGTTGGCTAAAGGAATACTGGGACGTGCCTGGGGTCACACCCAGGACAGGGGTTGTAGCGGTCTGTGAACAGCACCAGCATTAGGCACGAGCAGGGAATGTGGTCACCCGGTTTCAGTGATTTAGAGTGCCCTGAATGTCAGTATCTCCCATGATGAACTCCGTCGGCGCCTGGCCTTCCACCACTGAAAGACATTCCTTGCACGTCAGGCATGTTTCCACCAGGCTCCGCTTTGAAAAGTAAATATGGAATGTAGATAGTCCCTTGGTTGGAGATAATGAATTCCTCAAATGCCTAATGTCTTACTGAAAGCTGGTCTACCAAATCTGTCCCTTCTTACTGAAAACTGGTCTGTCTACCAAATCTGTCAATTCTTTTGCAGTGGAAAGGTCATACCCAGCACGGAGGGCCAAGAGGTGGGGAGCAGGGCTGCAAAGTCCACAATTCTGCTTCGGGCTGGTTGTCTCCATGGAGGAGACAGACAGAAGAAGAGATGGAACATCCGGGCCCCTTGATTGATTAAGGCAAAGCTTTGTGAATGCGGAGCGGTGATGCTGGGGGGAGCAGTCCGCTACTTCCCATGTGCAGCTGCTGGTCTCCAGACGTTGCCAGTGTCGGTGTTGGCCAGACAAGTTAAGCATTCTCAAACACACTGCAGGCTTGAAGACGTGCAAGTGATCTGTATTTCTTTCACTGAGGGTATGAGTTTGAGTTTGCGGGTGTAAATCTGAATTCTTCAGCCTTTCAGCCATTAATGAAATGTCTGCCTCAAAGATTTTTAAGATAGATATGAATTCAAGTTTCAAGTTGCAGTAGTCGGGAGATCTTGACCCTGGGGGAGCGTAATGGAGCCACTTGAGCAGGGTGACTTACGTGTATATGAGGACTAGGTATATGGAATTTGGGGGAAAGATCCATTGTGGTTTTCTACAAAGAGTCATAACTTCCATTTATTGAGTGCTTATGGTAGACACTTTTCACATGGATTATATCATTTCATCCTCCTGACAGTCCCATGAACTGAATTTTATTATGCTCACTTTATGGGTTGAAAAACTCATGTTTAAAGAGAATCGCAGCCAAAGTCACTCAAGGAGCCGGTAGGTGGTCCAAGTGGGTCTCTCAGACTCCTACACCTTTCTTCCCGGCATAAGCCAAAGCCCCGTTCCCTCAACTATTATCTTGAAGAGCATGAAAAACATTACTGGGTCCTCCTCTGAGACCCAACTGCGGTTAAAACTTAATAAATTCTTGAAAAACAGGATAACTCACCAAAGAAAAAAATGAAAGCCACCCCATAGAAAATATCTCCCACAACTCTAAACCTCAGAGTTCATATATTCAGATTTTAGTGAGCTCTGTTATTCTTACCAGTCCTTAAATATTACTCTGTTTCTTGGTAAATGATATCCCTTCAGAGCCCTGGCACATAAGTAGTGTAATCAGATCAGATCGGAGCCTGCTGCCGTTCCAGTACCTTCTAATTGCAGGGTGAAAATCCAGGGCTGCCTTAGCTCCTCATCTGTCTGTCTCTCTCTGGCCATTGCTTGAGGCACATTTTTTTTTTTTTTTTTTTTTTTTTTTGAGGCAGGGGCTCACTCTAGCCCAGGCTGATCTGGAATTCACTATGTAGTCTCAGGGTGGCCTTGAACTCACAGCAATCCTCCTACCTCTGCCTCCCGAGTGCTGGAATGAAAGGCGCGAGCCACCACGCCCGGCTTTGAGGCAGTTTTGAAGTTCCATACCTCCCCTCCTTTTCTACCTTAGCTTTCTTTCCACAGCGTGGTGCTCTTCTTTAGAGACAGGGTCTCACGTATCCCAGGCTGGCCTTGGATTCATCCTGTAGCCAAGGATGGCCTTGAATGTAGGATCCTCGTGCCTCTGCCCACTGTGCTAGGTTCACAGGCATGTGCCATCACACCTAGTGTGTGCAGTGCTGAGGATCAAACCCAGGGCCTCATGCATGCTAGGCAAGCTGCATCCCCAGCCCCCACAACTTTTTTTTTTTAATTTAAATGAAGTTATTTGAAGTGGAAGATTAAAAACTTAAATGCAAGCCTGGCAGCTTTTTTGCTAAGAAGCTTCATAAAATACTGTATATTGTTACTCATTTTAGCACAGCTGCTCTGGGTACTTGCTACTTAGCTGCTCTCAGTATGTCTGAGAGATTAATTTTTCAAGGCTGTGGTTGGAGATATCCACCCTCCGGTTTACTTACAATCCTCAGTGGGAAAATTTGTGTGGAAAACCCCACCCCCCACCCCTGCTAAAAGGGTCTTGGCTAACTCCAGTTGAGGAACTGTAATTTGCCATTTTGTTTTCGTGTGCCCTAATTATGTCACATGCTGTCGTGTTTGTGCCAGAAGTCTGCAGTCTGTATGTTAGCCCATCACCCGAGAGGTGCGTGTCTGAGTGTGGGTGCTCCATGTGCAATTGTGAGTGACAAGGAAGCTGAGTGACTGTGCGCCTCCCTCACAGCAAGTTTAAGATCTTGGTGTCTCCCAAGTTGTGAGAGAGGGTAAGGGTGCCAGAGACGGAGGAACAGGGTGGGGGTGTGGGGGGGAGAGGCTCGGCGGGTCTGCTTTGGTGCGGCCCCCACTCACTGGCCCAGGGACCCAATGTTTATCCCTGGGTCCCGGCAGCAGCAGAATGCCAGGGGTGTTTTCAGAACTCAGCTGCCAAAGTTTCTTGAAACAGCTCTGCTCAAAGGCATATGCTGGGCTCACTTCTGAGGGAAATTTCCTTTTTGGGGAAGTTGAAGCAAAGGAATTTCCTGTGTGGGCAGACAGAGCTTCCTGACTTGAAGGGTTCTTGGAAAGGAAGCAGTTTCATAATGAAATGACAAATTAAAGACATACCAGCCGGGTTCACTTCAAAACAGCTATTGAGAGTGCAGGCAAAGCCCTATTATACTCCCTCACAGAACAAAAATAAATCCCATCCTGACAGGTTTCTGTATGCTGGATTATATCCGTCCCCTCACACCTTCCCTCACAGCCTCCCTCTTGCTCCCTGCCTCCCACCCCCACCCCCACCACTAGCTGCCACCGTCCCAGTCTGACTGGCTCAGAACAGCCTCCTCCCAGGCCCCAGGGCCCTTCCTGCCTCCCGTTCTCTCCCTTGTGGCTTCACCCATCCCTGACTTGCACAGAGGCCCCTTGTAGGCTAATGGAAGCCCAGACTCAGAAATGACCTCTTTCCTCCCCCTTTGACGCAAATAGTGACTGAAGATGGTTCAGCAATGGGGGGAACACAGCCATTTCCTCTGGTAGGCCATGAAAATCTTGTAGGCGGAAAGTGGAACTGTTGTTCTGACCTTGGGAGCTGTGTCTGCAGTCAGCTTGGTTCAAGGAACTAGAGCTCTGGGCTGGGTGGAAGATGGTCCTGAGCTGAGCACAGCACCGTCTGCAGTTCAGGCCTCCAGTGTGGTGGGATGATGAGGCCTCATTTTCAAACAGACATAAAGACCTCTGATAGTGTATCTACCCGTGTATCTACCCGTGTATCTACCCCTGTATCTACCCGTGTATCTACCCGTGTATCTACCCCTGTATCTACCCGTGTATCTACCCCTGTATCTACCCCTGTATCTACCCGTGTATCTACCCGTGTATCTACCTGTGTATCTACCCGTGTATCTACCAGTGTATCTACCCCTGTATCTACCCCTGTATCTATCCGTGTATCTACCCCTGTATCTACCCCTGTATCTACCCCTGTATCTACCCGTGTATCTACCCGTGTATCTACCCCTGTATCTACCCGTGTATCTACCCCTGTATCTACCCGTGTATCTACCCCTGTATCTACCCGTGTATCTACCCGTGTATCTACCCGTGTATCTACCCGTGTATCTATCTGTGTATCTACCCCTGTATCTACCCCTGTATCTACCCGTGTATCTACCTGTGTATCTATCCGTGTATCTATCCGTGTATCTACCCATGTATGTATCCATGTATCTACCCATGTATCTACCCGTGTATCTATCCGTGTATCTACCCGTGTATCTACCCGTGTATGTATCCGTGTATCTACCCGTGTATCTACCCGTGTATGTATCCGTGTATCTACCCGTGTATCTATCCGTGTATCTACCCGTGTATGTATCCGTGTATCTATCCGTGTATCTACCCGTGTATCTATCCGTGTATCTACCCGTGTATCTACCCGTGTATCTATCCGTGTATCTACCCGTGTATCTACCCGTGTATCTATCCGTGTATCTATCCATGTATCTATCCATGTATCTACCTGTGTATCTATCCATGTATCTATCATCTTTCTTCTATCTTCCTCTTTGCTTTCTCTTTCCCTCTCTTTCTCTCTTTATCCCTCCCTCTCCCCTTTCCTTCCTCCCTTCCATCTTTCTTTCCTTCCTTTTTTCTGACACAATCTTGCTTCGAGTCCTGGCATTGGTCTCGAACTCACTATGTAGACCAGGCTGGCCTCAAACTTTTGAACTTGTGACAGACCTCCTTCCTCTGCTTCCTGAGTGTTGGGATTATAGGTGCGTGCTACCATACCAGCGAAAATGTCTTATGAACTGTCTCTCTCTTTCTTTTCCTCCCTCCCTCCCTCCCTCCCTCCCTCCCTCCCTCCCTCCCTTTCTCTCTCTCTCTCTCTCCCACCGTCCCTCCCTTCTCTCTTTCTCCCGAGGGTTGAATTCAGGATCTGGTGTGTGCCGGGCAAGTGCATGTCTCCTTTGAGCTTTACCCAGCCTAGCCCCTTGAGTTTCTTTTGTTTTCAATTTGATTATGATTATTATTGTTGTTTTTAACAACACACTAAGAGAAAGAAGAGCAGTGTTGTGTTGTTTGGGGCAGCATTTGAGGACAGCCATGATTAATTCTGCTTATGTCAATGAAATCAAATAGATCCAGGTTTTGGAACCTGATATCTAAATCTGAGTGCCACTCCAGCAACATTGACCCTGCCCTGCAGCCTTGAACAAGTCACTTAGTCCCTTGGCCTCAGTTTCCTTATCTCTTTCTACAATGTGTACAGCAATACCTTTTCCATATTGTGGTGAGCAAATTATGATTTGAAACATAGCTTGCAATTAACTCTGATGCCTGAACAATTTGTCAGTAAACCCCCATTAGGGATCTTCTGCAATTCAAGCCAGTGTTCAGCTGAGATAGTAGAATTGCAGAATTTACAGAAAACTTGTCAAGTATTTATTAGAGATTCTACTTTCTATGCAGCATGACTGGGTCCTGTGGGGAAAATAAACAAAGGTGTTTAGAATGGCCATGTGGCGTAGTAAGACCATATTGGACTTGGGGACAGGAGGCCAGAGTTTAGTCCTGCCTGACACTTGTATCTCTGTGATTTATGATGAGTTTGTGATTTATCCATGAAAACCTCAGTTGTTCATTTGTAAAACTGTGCGAAATCAAACATTATAACTTTAATAAATTCTGTCCAACTCTAACATTGGGTAATCCTTTTTATATTTTTAAAGTATATTTTATTTATTTATTTATTTATTTGGAGAGAAAGAGAGAGAGAATGGGTGCACCAGGGCCTCCAGCCACTGCAAACGAACTCCAGATGCATGTTCCCCCTTGTGCATCTGGCTTGCACGGGTCTCGGAGAATCGAACTGGGATCCTTTGGCTTTGCAGGCAGACGCTTTAACTTCTAAGCTATCTCACCAACCCCAGGGGTAATCCATTTAAAAGGCCTTTTGCAATTATATATAGAATCCATTCTAACAAGTAGGGAAGAAACATGTACTGCATATATAATAATGGCACCTCAGGTGAAGAAAATTGTATCAAAAAGTGAGATACTGTTTAATTGGTATATCTGATGTAAACAAAGAAAATGGCACTGCCTGGATACATCAACGGGAGCAATGTATCCTTTGGGGTTTCTAGTGATACGGACAGAGAAATAATGGGGACTTAGGTTGGACGGTCAATTCCCTAAGAGAATGCATCTTGCGACTCTCGTCTGCTTTCTCCAATATTGGTCTCTTGGGGATACCCAGGGCATTTCCAACTGCTTTTTCTCTTTAGCCTTTACTACCGTAGATAGCCTCGTCCAAAGAGACTTTTGATGGAATCCCAGTGTTGAGGTGTAGCCAGTTCGACTTTTTCCGTACTGCTATGTAACCTTGGGACTGTTATGCTATTCTGCCTCTAACGTTCAGTTTGTGTTCGGAAAGAGCTTTCACGAATTTTGCCTCCAAACCATCTAAGTACTCACTTTGACTTGAAAAAAGCTGAGCCAATTTTGATTGTGCAAATAAGGCAGCGGTATGTTGGATGCGTTCTTCACGTTCACCTGTGGTGTGGTAAGTTACCGCCTTGATTTTACTCTCCCAGGTCTGGCAGGTAGGTGACACCATCTTCACTTTGCAAGCGCAGAAACCAGAGCTTAGAAATGTGCTCTGTGCTCGAGGTGGTGCCCAGCACTTAGAACTGTGGCTCCGGGGCTGGAGAGATGGCTTAGCAGTTAAGACATTTGCCTGTGAAGCCTAAGGACCCAGGTTCAATTCTCCAGGTCCCACATAAGCCAGATGCACATGGTGGCGCACACGTCTGGAGTTCATTTGCAGTAGCTACAGGCCCTGGCGCACCCATTCTCACTCTCTCTCTTCCCCCTCTCTGTCTCTAATAAATAAATAAAAATAAAATCTTTAAAAAATAGAACTGTGGCTTCCACATTGGGCCAGAACTGGTGGTGCTAGAGGCAGAGACTGAACCATGTCTGTCTGCTTTGGAGCCTGGGGTCTTTATCTGTTGAGGGTATCTCATCCGAGCTGTCACTAAAGCATTGACCATGAAACGTACACACGAACATGCCAGAGCCTGTAAAGAAAGAAGCACGCTGTCATGTGCCGAGCAGCCCACCGCTTTCCCGGCCCTGTGTGCACTGGGCGAGCCGAATGCGCCTCTTACCCCTGAAGGAAGAAAGCTTGTAGTCAGTGTCATTGTTTGCACCCTTTCCCATTTCGTGTGCCACCTCTCTGGACTTGTGCTGAAGAAAGTTCAAGTCTTGTTCCATATCTGAAGCACTAATTAAGAACCGTCACACTTCGTGCTTGGAGCTAGTCTAAGAAAGCAAAAACCTGGGATATCCATTCACCAGGACCATTGTGTATGGAGCTCCTCGTGTATCTGGTAGAGTGCCAGTCACATGAACATGTACGCTTTATTCACGAACAATATGAGACACTTATTAAGCACCAGGACTTTCATGGTATGTCTGTTCTTTCCTTGTTTTGGTATTTGTATGTTATAACAGGGTCCTGCCGTGTAGCCCAGGCTGTAGGGGAAGCTCACAGTGATTCTCTGGCCTCAGCCTGTGGAGTGCTAGGACGCTACCACGCCCTGCTCCATGCATTTGCTCTTCATCATGTGTTTGGTTTTAGTTGCTCTCCTTGGTACAAGTAAGCTTTTGTCGTATGTTAGCTTATTTCCAATGTCTGATCACTTTTCACCTATTTGACCATAGCATATACCCTCTGGTTTAATTTTTCTTCCTTATTCCCACTTCCATTCTTTCAAAGTCCAGACTTTGAAAACTGTTTTTAAATCAAGACCCATTTTTTTTTCCCCAATGGCTTATACTTTCATCGAAGAGAAAATCTGAGGGGAAAAAATTGTATTTTGTTGGCTCTTAACTGTTAAAAATTCTCAGTATTGTTGTTATCCTTCGACCTGAGTAGTGAAGCACTATGTAGGTACCACTGTGAGTTCGTAGTAAGGGGAGAAGGGAGAGATGCTGTCATTTCTGTGCAGAAATGTAATCTCTCTTTAATGTTTCATTGGCCTTAGCAGCCCAGAGGGTCTTATAAAAATTTCTTTTCCCTCATTGTTCTGTACTCTTCGTTTGGTCTTAATAGGATGGGCAAGAAACACAATTGAAATACTCTAACCCCAGACTATATTCTGATATGCTGCTCGCTCCTCTGGGGGGGAAGACTTGACTATTTGCTTTTTGTTTGTTTGTTTGTTTTGTTTTGTTTTGCGAGGTAGGGTTTCACTCTAGCTCAGGCTGACCTGGAATTCACTATGTAGTCTCAGGGTGGCCTCGAACTGTCGGTGATCCTCCTACCTCTGCCTCCCGAGTGCTGGGATTAAGGGCGTGCGCCACCACGCCCAGCTATTTGCTTATTTTATTTGGAGGTGAGAGGAATGGGGGTCGCGGGCAGGTGGGAGTAAGAGTTCTTGACCACTGGTGAGCACTCTCCTGGGTCCCAGTCCCATGAGCACCTGGGTACTCTTCCCTGGCCCTCTCAGGCAGCATTTCAGCTGAGGAGATGTGAGGATGAGGTTGTGGTTCCAGAAGCTGCTGAAGTTAGACAGGTACTAAAGGGAACACAGGTGTCTGGCCCAGGCTAACCTGGAACTCACTTTGTAGCCACAGGCTTGCCTCAAACTCACTGCATTCCTCTTAGCTCAGTCTCCCTGGAGTGCTGGGATTAAACCATCATACCCAGCTTTATATCTTGATTGTGAAAGTCCCTACTTTTCAGACATAAGTGCTAAGGAGCAATAGAATACAAGTAAGCAGCTGGGGGGGGGCAGCAGTGATAACCCCCACTCTGGACCCCAGTAGACCTCCAGACCTTGAATGCTGGGAGTTGACAGCATCTCCATATGTGTCTGACAGTTTCCCTGGACCATCCAGACTCCAAAGGGCAAGAGACAGGAAGTGGCCTGTGTTTCAGGCTGGATCCCCACCTCTGTTCTCCACACACACTGGATGCTGGCATTCCCTGTGCCTATCTTAACGGAAACCAAGACACCTCATGCCTGGCTATGCCTGTGTGCTGTGGGCCCAGTGTGAAGCCTGGCCATTCAGAATATGACCCTGTTGGCTCCAGCCTTCCTTCTATGACTCAGATATCCAACAGAGGGGGTCCTGACCAGCCACTGCCAACCTGGTGATCGACATGTCTTGCCAGACCCTAGCCCTCCCTCCTTCCCCTCTTCTGTTGACCTTCTGTAACCTCAAGGCTTAGGGGAAATTCAAACAGACCTTTTCATCTAGGAAAGTGTCAAGGTCCTATGCAAAAAAAAAAAAAAAAAAAAAAAAAAAAAAAAAATATATATATATATATATATATATATATATATATATATATATATATATGGAAAATAAAAACCTTTTTGACTTCTGAAAATAAAACAGAGTAAAGGGCTGGCTGTGTTGCAGCTTCATGTGAGCTAGTGCGCGAGTATGCATTAGACACGGAGTGGTTCCCACAGGCTTGAGCTCGTGACCAGCATCATGTGTATTTGTGTCTTCCTTTGCAGACTGATTGTGACATCATTGCTGTTGACCTGTCATATCCAGGAACTTGGAAAGCCTAGGGGACTTTGCAGGGACTAACACTAAGTAACGTTGAGCATTTCACAGCTCACAACCATGGGCTTCATCCTGTGTCAGTGCATTGCAGATGATCGATAAGTGGTCAGCTATATTTCCAATGGTGTGTGTACCTCTCTCCCCCACATTTCACTTTTTTTTTTTTTTTTGGAGAGAGGCACAGAGAGAGAGAGAGAGAGAGAGAGGGAGAGGAAGACAGATAGGGATGGCGTGCCAGCAGCCTCTCAGCTGCTGCGAACGAAATCCAGATGTGTGCACCCCCTTGTGGTCAAGTGCGGCATTGCGCCCTTGTGTCACTTTGCATCTGGCTAAACGTGGCACCTGGAGATTGGAACCAGCATTCTTGGGCTTAGGAGGCAGGTGCCTTAACCGCTAAGCCATCTCTCCAGCCCTCATTTCACTTTTGACCCTTTGTCAAGTGATGTTAAAACCGAGTCCATAACTCCAGCATAGGGAGCGAATGCTATATATGAACTGAGTTGCTCTAAAATCTGGAGAAACAGTGGAGTGTTTAGCACTAAACGAGACATCTCTATCACACCCTCTGAGGCTCAGGGACTGTTGTGGAGGAGGTGGTGGAAAGAATGTAAGAGCCAAAGGAAGGGGATGTCTGCTTACATTACTGTCTTCCAGACACAAAATGGCCTTGATATTCATGACCTCATAGTGGCTGACACTACCTACACAAGACCTGCATAATAGGAAAAAAATGATGACATCAAAATAGAACAGTTAGAAAGAAGAAGAGATTCACTGGAGGGAGGGAGGAATGGAGAAAGAGGAGGGTTGTGAGAAGGGATTATGATCACAGTATATTGCCTATATTTATGGAAAGTGTCAATAAAAAAGTTTCATACTTTTATTTATTTGAGAGAAAAAGAGGCAGATAGAAGATAGATAGATAGATAGATAGATAGATAGATGAAGGGAGAGGGAGAGAATGGGCACTCCAGTGCCTCTAGCCACTGCAAATGAACTCCAGATGCATGTACCACCTTGTGCATCTGGCTTTATGTGGATACCGGGGAATTGAACCTGAGTCCTTTGGTTTTGCAGGCCTTAACCACTAAACCCTCTCTCGAGCCCCAATAAAAAAGTTTTTAAAAAGCCAATACAATAAAAGTTTTTTTTTTTTTTCAAAAAATTGTTGAGACGCCTTTCCCACACCTCTTTATCTCATGCTTCTAAGGACATTTGAAAGCCAAATTCTAAAGACTTTGGAGCAAAACCCCAGGAGAGATGAACTTTAAACTGGTGGGAGAAGGGGTAGAGAAATCCTTCTGGGAGTCAGAGTGGACACTTGTGTGTCTGGACTGGTGGCAGGTTTGTATGTTATCAGAGTGATCTCCATGGTAACAGAGTAACATGGTACCAGTGACTGCTCGACATTGTGAGCTTTGCGTTCTCGTGAGAAAGAGGATGCTCACAGCAAGTGTGAGGAGGAAGAGATCGGGAGATGTGGATCCATGCTCTCCCGCCATGTACGGCCAGTAAGATGTCCAGTTTAACCGCTTGTATCCCAGTGAGTTAACCAGGCCTCGTCAGAAGGGCATTGTGTTCTCTCCAGTTTCAGCTCAACTCATGCATGGTTTTAGTGCCCTGGCCTCGGAAATAACTATTGCGGAGGGATGAGAATGCATCCCGAAAGTCAGCAATCTCTGACACTGTGACAGGAGGAAGTTACCTCACAGGTCCTTCTGAGCTTTTCAAATTCCCAGTAGTTCTGATAGGCAATTTTCCAAATATATTGAAGGCTCTTTTTATCATACGTCAAGAAGACACTTCATGATACACTGTATGATACAGCGTCTTCTGTGCCCCAAAGAGGTAGTGATGAGTATATGTGTATGAAAACTACAACCTCTGAAGAGTAGAAGGTGGAATCCATGTCTGTTTAAAAGAGAAAAAAAAAAAAAAAAAAAAGAGCCGGGCCTGTGGCACACACCTTGAATCTCAGGAGGCTGAGGTAGAAGGATCGCTGTGAGTCCAAGGCCAACCTAAGACTATCTAATGAATTCCAGGTCAGCCTGGGCTAGAGCAATACCCTACCTCAGAGAGAAAGAGAGAGAGAGAGAGGAAAGAAAGAGAGAGAAAGAAGAAAAGAAATTGTTATGAATGTAATAACCAAAATCTGGAAGCTGGGAAGACAATGGAAAGGTTTAATTTTCTGGTACCTGGGTCACAAAAAAAGTTATTAATTTGCAGGAAGAATCAGTAAACACTAGTTTATCTTAAACCACAAAAGAACATTTGTAAGTGTCTAAGGACAATTACATAATTGAGTAATTTCATGATCCTTTTTCCTAGAGAATCTTCTAGCCCCACAGTTGAAAGTGTCTGTCGAGAAGATGACCTCCAGTGGTCAGGAGTGTGCCCGGGGCTGGGCTTGGTGCACTTGGCAGTGACATTCTCTGATTGGGTGATGGTTTCTGTTGTATATATATGAAGGGAACGATTTTGTGTTTTTTTTTCTTTTTTCCCTGTAATGAGAAATGTCTTTTCTAGGGAGTTGAATTCTAGGATGTAAGAGAATTAAAAACCACAGTAATTCAGGGAAAGTAACGCAATGCACATTTCTTGTAAGGGGTAGTGAGCGACTGGGTACTCTCTGAACAACTAGCATTCCCTCTGACTATGCAGTCAGTGCTCTGCTCTCACCCTTCGTGTGTGCTTGCTGGATCTCTGCTACAAAGGCAGTGCTCTGTTTAAATTCCTTGCATGATTCTCAGGGCTGTCTTTAACCAACAAAGTCTAAACTCCTTGGGGCTGTGGTGACAGCGCAGTTAGTAAAATATTTTCCTTGCAAGCAAAAGAACTCGCATTCAAACATAGAACCCCTGTAGAAATGTAATGCCAGCGCTATGGAGGAGAGTCAAGCACTACCAGCTGGCCAGGCTAGCCTAATTGTTGAGTTGCAGGCCAATAAGAGTCCTCTCGAAAACAAACAAAAACCCCAAAAAACCTGCTGGCTTCCACACACAAGTGCATACACACATGTATGGCAACACACACACATACATAAACATGCATAAAAGTCTAATTTTTTTGTTTCAGAATCATAATATATAGAAAGATCTTTAGATTGCCCACAATATAATTCTGATTCCAAGCTCTGCTTCTGGAAGGTTCTCAGGATTTAAATATAAAATATCTTGACCTTATCATTCATTCATTCATTCATATGTGTGTATCCTACTTATATGTGTATTTCTTTTTAAAATATTTTTATTTGCAAGTAGAGAGACTTAGAGAGGAGAGAGAGGGAGAGAGGTGCTCCAGGGCCTCCAGCCATTGCAAACAATACCAGATGCACGCGCCTCTTTGTGCATCTGGCTTTACCTGGAATGTTAGGTTTCACAGGCAAGGGCCTTTTCCGCTAAGCCATCTCTCCAGCACCCCACACCCCCCCCCCCCGCTTTTTTTTGTTTTTCCAGGTAGGGTCTCACTCTAGCCCAGGCTGACCTGGAATTCACCCTGTAGTCTCAGGGTGGCCTCGAACTCATGGCGATCCTCCTACCTGTGCCTCCCTAGTGCTGGGATTCAAGGGAACCTTTTTTTATTATTATTTTTTTAAATGAAAAGTCTTTCTTCCCAAATCTCAAGTGTGCTTAGACTTGAGTTGCAAAGGGGAACCTTTCTGACCAGGGTGGAGAAGGAGAATTTTGGAGCAGTTTCCTTATTGCGCAATTTGAATTGCCAGGCACCAGCACTGTTTTGTTCCAGTGTAAGCATTCATTACTTCATTGTTACCTGCTGGGTTACATCATTTATTCTGCATATAAGGAAAAGAGCATTTGGTAGTTAGGAGATCTTATCAATTCGATTCTATACACGGCCCAGTCCATCTGTCTGGCGTTTGAAGCACTTTACATGAGTTTAGGATGGAAGGGCTTTCAGAAGTAAGCAGGGTTCTCAGAGGAACAAGAAGTCTGTGTGTGTGTGTTGGGTAGGGACTGCAGTGTGGGTTCTGAAGGTGAGAGAAGCCGAGCCTCCTCCTCCTGCTGCTGCTGGCCTGTTTTCTGTCTCCATCTCCTGGGTCCTGCCACAGCGAGGGCCAAGATGGTGTGAGTTCAAGGGTGGTGCTGTTGACGCACACAGGGGAGGGGACCTGGAGCAGCAGATGCTTGCTCTGGGGAAAGACTTTTGGGAACCGGACTTAACCACCAGGCCAGTGGAAGAGGAAGTTGGCAGATTTCAGAAAAGGAAGGAAAAGGAAAAGTGCTTGTTTGGTCAGTTGGGTTTTCTTTTCTTTTCTTTCTTTTTTTTTTCCATAAAAAAATAAAAAAGAAAAGAAATCTGTATTTTTATGTAATTATTTGTGAAAGATGGGGGGGGCGTCAGGGACCATGTTAGGGCCTCTCCTGTAGGAAAGGAACTTCAGAGTCATGAGCCATTTTGTGTGTCTGGCTTTACACGGGTACTGGGAAATTAAACCGGGGCCATCAGGCTTTGCAAGCACACATCTTCAAAACCACTGAGTCATCTCTCCAGTTGAGAATTTTTGCATACTTTTTTGTTTTGCTTTGTTTCAAGGTAGGGTCTCACTGTAGTCCAGGCTGACTGGAACTCACTCTGTAGTCCCAGGTTGGCCTTGAACATACAGTGATCCTCCTACCTCTGCCTCCTGAGTGCTGAGGTTTTTGCTTTTTTTTTTTTTTTTTAAAGAAAAAAGTATGTGTGTATGGTGTGTGTGTGGGGGGGGAGTGCATGTGTGGTGGTCAGAAGACAATCTCAGGGTGTTGGCCCTCTACTTTGCCTTATTTGAGCCATGACTCCTTTGTTTTAGTTGTTCTGATTGTTATCATCATCATCCACCCCATCTCCCACCTGCCCCCTCCCAAGAACGCCAGGCGAGCTGTCCTGTGCACTTCAGGATCCACCAGACTGCACTTCCCACTGTCAGATCTGTTTGGATTTCAGCTCTTCCTCTAGCTTCACATGGACTCTGGGCGTGTGAACTCTGGGCAACAGGCTTACAGAGCAAGCACCTTTAACCACTAAGCCATCTCCCTAGCCCCAGTTTTAGACGTTTTTTTTTAAGGTAGGGTCTCACTCTAGCCCAGGCTGACTTGGAACTCACTCTGTAGCTCCAGGCTGGCCTTGAACTCAGAGCGATCCTCCTGTTTTGTCTCCCTAGTGTTGGGATTCAGGGCATGCACCACCATGTCCGGGAGTTTGTGCTTTTAATGAAGAGAACTGAGAAAGGAGGGCAAGTTAGGAAGGCTTATCAACAGTTTCAGGTCCTCTCTTTCCCAGTCAGCCAACTGCCTAGATTTCATTTTGACCTGAAAATAGTCCTACTGCTGGGACTACATACTTGTATTTCAACCACGCAAGAGAGTTTCCAGGTGGGATATTAGGGGATTTTGAAGGCAGAACTCAGAAAGTCCAAGGGCGGGTTTTGGGCAAAGATATGTGAACTCTGTCTTCTTTACATCATTGGGAAAAGTGCCCAACACGTGGCTCAGTGGAGTCTTAAATGAGAAGGATGATGTGCATCTTAGACTGTGTGGTCCAGAACTTTGTCAGAAACTGGAACACCCATTTCTCCTCTCAGAAGAAGTAAATATAGACAAATGGTATTGAGATCTCTCACTCTTTCTCTTTTTTAAAAATGTATTTATTTATTTATTTATTTATTTATTTATTTGAGAGAGAGAAAAAAAGAAGTAGAGATAGAGTGAGAGAATGGGCACACCAGGGCCTCTAGCCACTGCAAATGAACTCCAGATGCATGTGCCACCTTGTGCATCTGGCTTACGTGGGTCCTGGGGAATCAAACTGGGGTCCTTTGGCTTTGCAGGCAAGCACTTTAACCATTAAGCCATCTTCTCCAGCCCTCTCTTTCTCTTTTTGAGGCAGGATCTCACTGTAGCTCCAGGCTGGCCTCAAACTCAAAACCTCCCAAATGCTGAGATTAAAGGCATGCACCACCATGCCTGGCTCAAATGTCTCTTTAGCTCACAAAAGCCTAGTAGCCCATGATCTATCTGATGTGTTTTGTTTTGTTTTTTCGATGTAGCCCAGGCTGACCTGGGATTCACTCTGTAGTCTCAGGGTGGCCTTGAACTCACAGCCATCCTCCTTCCTTTGCCTCCCAAGTGCTGGGATTAAAGGCGTGCACCACCACTCCTGGCAATCTACGTGCAATATAGCATGGGTGGACCTGCTTCAGCTAGCTGCCTTTCCAGGCATAAGGGTCCTTTGTATCCATGAGTTCCACTTCCATAGATTAGGGAGCTGTGGGTTGAAAATATTTGGAAATAGTTTCATCTATACTGAACGTGTACAGACTGTTCTTGTCATCGTTCCCCAAGAAATACAGTATAGCTGCTGTTTGTGTAACATTTACACTGTAGTGGGTATTGTAAGCACCACATGATTTGAAGTATTCAGAAAGATATGTGTAGGTTATACACAAATTCTGTGCCACTTTATATAAGGGACTTGAGCATCCTCCAGGGCACTGGGAAGATGGTGTGGCAGTTAAAGGCACTTGGTTGCAAAGCTTGTTGGCCTGAGTTCAGTTCCCAAGCCACTCATGTAAGCAGGGCATAAAAAGTGGCACAAGCGTCTGGCGTTCATTTGCAACAGGAAGAGGCCATGGTGTGACACCCCCCTCCCCCCCTTCCTAACGCATGCGCCACATGGCTCAGTGGGTCCATGTGCTTCCTGCACAAACACGAAGGCCTCAGCAGCCTGAAACCACGCGGGCCTCAGATCTCCAGGTCCCATGTACACAGCTGAGCCTGTGACCCCAGTGCACAAAGGAGAGCAGAGAGCAGCGACCAGGGACTTTTGCCAAGGCTGATAAAACCCAGCAAGCTGCAATATTACTGAGAGACTTCAGCTCAAAATGAGAACTGGCAGAAGAGCCACGGAGCAGGACACTGGATGGTCTGCTCCAGCCCCACAGGTGAATGCATGGGGCTCGGCCAGGGCACATGTGTGTGCATACACAACATTGCATATGCGAGCAAAAACATCCAAGTGAGTGCAGACATTGGTAAGAACTACGTGCCTTGACTACAACTGTGATATGCGGGGCACGCGGTAGTTGCCACTCTGACTCTTGAAGGAAGTAGGGGGACATGAGCTCCGCCTTAGACAACCCACAGGAATTCTGGATTTTGCAGTGGAGTAGCATGGCTCCAGAGGGCTAGGAGCACAGAATCAGACTCCTCCTCTTCTGGTTGTTTCTGATCCGAAGCTCCATGTGTAGAAGCAGGATCTCTACAGAGGTGGCATGGGAAGATGCCATGGCCATATGCCCTGTGTTGAATTCTCTGCCTGCAGATGGTCTTGACCTTGAAGGAAGCCTTGTACCAAAGGTCATCAGTTTGCACTGTTTTCTACAGTCGAAACTGCAGTTTGAGAATGTCTCTGTTAATTGTTGGGAGGAGAGACAGGGTTGGACTCTGGAGTGTGTTGCTGCTGTTCCCAGGAGTGTGACCTAAGGAAGACACCCGGGCGGTGACAGCAGACCTGGTGGCAGAGGCCAGGAAGCTGGTAGCAGGCAGCAGCTTCGTTCACACAGACCCTAAGCCTGGAGAGCTGATACAGAAGCAAACAGCCATTCACCAAAACCCCTTGCAGACTCTGCGGCAGGCGGTGTGCTGAGTGCTGGACTGCGATGCTCCTAAGATGTAGTCATGTCATTCGGTCACTGAGCACCTACCAGGTGCCAGGCAACTGCCAGGCCCTTGGCTTCCCATCTTGTCTGTCACCTGCTTCCCCCTCGGTCCTCACCTTGAGAAGGATCACCACAGCACCCCACCCCCACTCCGCCTTTCCTCCTCAAGCACAAAACAGAGCTCAGTCTAGATGGTTCTTTATGAGTGGGTGAATCTCATTAGATGAATCTGGACTTCCGTTCTCCAAGCAAGCCATGCCAACTACAGGTTGAGCATCCCTCATCTGAAAACCTGAGGTGCTTCAGAACCTGAGACTTTCCGAGCACCCCGTGAGCATTCCACGTTTGACCTCCTGAGTCAGGTCACAGCAAAAATCAGACACACTTAGGAATACTGTCTGAGGTAACCTCAGTCTGTGCCTGAGGTGTGTGTGAGACAAATGAAGTCTGTATTAGACTCGGGCCTCTTCTCTAGGTATCTCATTATATACATGAAAATGCCCATACTCTGGGGCCTGGGGAGATAGCTCAGCAGTTACAGGCCCTTGCTTGCATGCCTGCCGACCTGAGTGTGATCTTCCTCAGTACCCAAGTGTAAGCCAGGTGCATAACGGCACACATGCCCCAGCACATCTGTGGTAATGAGAGGCAGAGCCAGGAAAATCTAGAACCTCCCAAGTGGCCTCAGAAAAAAAAAGTCCTTGTCTCAAAAGGGAGAGAAGAGGGGAGGGGAGGGGAGGGGAGAGAGAGGAGAGGAGAGGAGAGAGAGAGGAGGGAGGGGAGGGGAGGGGGGAGGGGAGGGGAGAAGAGAAGAGAGGAGAGGAGTAACAACGGAGCTTGTCCTCTGACCTTCACGCACGTGCTGTGGCAAGTGCACAGCCGTACACACATATACATACATATGAAATATAAAATATTTTGAACCGGGGGGGGGGGCTGGAGAGATGGCTTAGCGGTTAAGCGCTTGCCTGTGAAGCCTAAGGACCCTGGTTCAAGGCTCGATTCTCCAGGACCCACGTAAGCCAGATGCACAAGGGGGTGCACGCATCTGGAGTTCATTTGCAGTGGCTGGAGGCCCTGGCGCGCCTATTCTCTCTTTCTCTCTCTACCTGCCTATTTCTGTATCTCTCTCTCAAATAAATAAATAAAATATTAAAAAAATATATTTTGAACCGGGCATGGTGGCTCACATCTTTAATCCAGCACTCGGGAGGCAGATGTAGGAGGATCGCCATGAGTTCGATGCCAGCCTGAGACTACATAGTGAATTCCAGGTTAGCCTGGGCTAGAGCAAGACTCTATCTTGTAAAACCCAATGACTAAATAAATAATAAAAATTTTCTTTTAAAGACCCAAAATCTGAACTTCTTCGGGTCCCAAGGCTGTCAGACAAATGACACTGAAGCTGTAGGAGAAAATGTGGTACTTTGAAATCCCGTCATAGACCCAGATGCCTATCCTGCACCGTCGGTACAAGGCCGTGTGTGTGACTGCAGAGTTGGGTCCCTGGGGCCTGTTGTCTTGGGCAGCCTTGGGCCCGTTGCATCTGTCCTCAAGCATGGTCTTACCTCTTGTGAGTCACTTGTGAAGGTTCTCCCAGGGACTGAGCTCTGGTTAGTGGTCACTGCAAGTCCCTAGAAGATGGAGTCCTCTCAACCACCTGAGATTCCTGGGCTCCAGCACAGTGCGCTGTGCTCCGTACCTGTGCGTGGAATTGACGTGGAGCCTATTCCAAACCCAAGGAAAGCCTGCGCCCACACCCCGCTGTCTCCTCAGGGCACCCAAACTCGACCTGCAGCTATTGATGTCTGACTGGAAGAAGAACATTATGTCATATTAATTTATTATATCTGTTTATTCATTCATTCATTCATTTATGAGAGAGAGAGAAAAAAAAAAGTTTTTCCAGGGCCTTTTACCACTGCAAATGAACTCCATATGCACACACCACTTTGTGCATCTGGCTTTACTTGGGTACTGGGGAGTTGAACTTGGACCAGCAGGCTTTGCAAGCAAGTACCTTTGACCACTGAACCATCTCTCCAGCCCAGAACCCTTTATTTTTCATTTCTAAAAGAAAAATCATTTTTAATAGGCATGGTGGTGCACACCTGTAATCCAGTACTGGAGGTGGAAGCAGAGGGATCAGGAGTTGAGTTTGAGGCTAGCCTGGGCTGTATGAAACTCTGTCTTGAAAGAACAACCAAGCCGGACGTGGTGGCGCACGCCTTTAATCCCAGCACTCGGGAGGCAGAAGTAGGAGGATTGCTGTGAGTTCGAGGCCACCCTGAGAATACAGAGTGAATTCCAGGTCAGCCTGAACTAGAGTGAGACCCTACCTTGAACAACAACAACAAAGAACAATAACCAAAAAAAAAAAAAAGGCGCATGGGGGGGCGCAGGGAGGAATCACTCATCTTTCAAACATCTTTAAGCTGGCCCAGTTGTATGCACTGGGCTTGTATCATACAGTATAAAAACCATGTTCTTTCGTAAAGGTTGGAGCCCTCTGTGAGAGTGATTCCAGGATAAAAGGTCCCAGAAGATACAGCTGCTTGTTTTCGCCACAGCTGTCCCTGATTGATTGCAGCCCTGGGCTCTCCCTGATTGCGGCTTCTCGGCGTCATCAAACTGTCAGCCTTGAGCTGCTTGGTTATCTTGTTTCGCAGACAAGCAGATTTGCATTGTAAGATGAGAGGGGGGCTCCTGTCCTTCCTGCAGTCAGTGCCTGATTGTTCAGGGCCAGATTCCATACTTCACTCTCTTTCATACATTTGGGTTTCAACCAGACATGAGAATGGGGCGGGTTGGCCTCCCCTTTGCGTAGACACAAGCATCTCTCCGCAGATACCCAGGATGCTTCCTTCAAGGAGACCTCCTTCAGCAGCCTCGGCCTTCACATGAGCCCAGTGTGTTGCTCCAGGTTCTTGAAGGATCCCTGGAGAACACACACTTGCCACAACAGTAGGCCCTGGAGCCCTTTCCCAGAACTCAGTCCTGCACTTGCCCAGATCCCATCATAAAAACTTGACGTTCCTTTTGACTTTTTTGTGATGCGCTCCTGTCTGTCTGACCTGACACGGCAGTCGCGAGTGAGACCCAGTAATCATTCACATCAAGAAAGGCTTGGGTTGCTCGCAAAAGAAGGCAGATGCTAAAGGGAGCCTCACACTAAGGCCCACTTACTCTTCTCCCTGGGGAGTCAGGGTAGAAACCTTCCCAGGATGACAGTACAAGTGATGGAGGCAGTTGGCCGCCTGCTGTTTTCCTTTACTGCCAAAAGGAAAATGCATAAGATAATGGCGAAAAATGCCCTCCAGAATTGTTAAAATAATCACTGAAATATGTGCCCTGTGGTATTTATTAGGACACCCTAGCTAACTTAAACCTCTAGAACGATTCTTTCTAATATTAGCCAAATTGTCATGTTTTCATTCAAAAATTGGCTGGTATAGATAGTTTCCGCTGTAGCAGGTCCATCGTGAGAGCCCTCCTTCACAGAGGTAAAAAGTGTAAAGAGAATTGCTAAGTAACCAATTATCGCTTCCTACATGTGCCCAGTGTGCTCTGTCATGAAATGAAGGGATGAAGTCTGTACAGTAAACGGCATGACTTTCATAAAGGTTTGGCCGGTCATGTTTTTTCTTTTTCTGTGAGGTTCCAGATGCTCTCCCTTTGGTCCTCATGGCTTTTACCCAGTCACAGAAGACAAAGGAGTGAGGCTGAGGGCATAGCTGAGTGGTAGACTGCTTATCTAGCATGCACAAGGCCCTGGGTTTGATCCCCAGCACCTCCAGATGAAAAGGGCACGGGTTAATTAGGGATGATAAACTTTCTCTCTTCCTGGCACAAGCCTTTCCAATTAATATGTACTGAATGAATGGATCAGTCTGTAAGTTGTAATTTATTATGAAGTTGATTTGTGGAGGTGTAATTGTTATCTAAGAGAAGCAGATGCTACCTTTTTTTTTAAGTGGAGGTTATCTTTGCCTCTTAGATGCCAACTTTTTATGAGAATGAATGCCTTGTGTTTTATTAGGACTAATTTTGAAGTTCAGTAGCCTGAGGGTTGTTTGTTTACTGTACTGGATAAAAGGAGGCAATCATCCTTACTCATTCTGTTATTTAACCCCTTATAAGTATATCATGTCCTCCTGGTAAAGAAGAATGAATTGCTGTGAGCCGGGCGTGGTGGCGCACGCCTTTAATCCCAGCACTCGGGAGGCAGAGGTAGGAGGATCGCCGAGAGTTCGAGGCCAGCCTGAGACTACATAGTTAATTCCAGGTCAGCCTGGACCAGAGTGAGACCCTACCTCGCAAAACCAAAAAATAAAAATAAAAAAAAATAATAAAAAAAAAGAATGAATTGCTGTGAATAATGTGGACATAAAAAGCTTTCATTGCAAATATCAGGTCTCTCATTGGCTCAGTTCTTATTTTTATTTATTTATTTTTTAATATTTTATTTTATTTTATTTATTTGAGAGCGAGAATGGTGCACCAGGGCTTCCAGCCACTGCAAACAAACTCCATACACATGCGCCAGCTTGTGCATCTGGCTAACGTGGGGTCCTGGGGAATCGAACCTGGGTCCTTCGGCTTTGCAGGCAAGCACCTTAACTGCTAAGCCATCTCTCCAGCCCAGTTTTTATTTTTTAAAGCACATAGACATGGTAGCATACACCAGTAATCTCAACATTCAGAAGGATCACAAGTTCAAAGCCATCTCTGATCACATAGCAAAACACTGTCAAAAAAGCAGAGAGTCAGGGGTGGTGGAGAAAAGATGAGAAAGAAGAGGTGAAATCATTTTAAAATGTCAGCAGAAGCAGGCCACAAGGATGGTTTTCTTAGGGTGCCACCATAGCCAGCGTGGCACATGAACTCACGAGGCTGGTGTGAATGGCACCATCCCTGGAGACTTGGCGATTGCTTTAAGATACAAAACCTGGGGAAGGTGCATTTTTCTTGCCCTTCCTAGATTATGTACCAGGAACAGGTACAAAGTCTTGTCAACCCTGGGATCTCCCCAATCAGAAAATGTGTGTGGATGCCAAGCAGACAGAAACACAGAAGCTTAGCAGGAAAGTGTCAGTTGCTGTATGGCCACGGGCTTCTTTTTGCCCCATAAGGTTGTGCTCTCAGCAGAGTTAAGACCTGCCACCTCCAGTTCTCCCAGCCCAGTGCATTGGCTGACAACGGATGCCTTAGGTCCCCACCATCAGTCATATCTAAGAACCCTTATTAAGTTGTGCTAGTCCAAGTGAATTGCTTCCCAAGTCTGCTAATGTCTTAGAAATCTGTCCTATATCGCATTTCAAGAAAAAGATGAGCCTGGCTTTTTAACAGGTACTGTCCAACTCTTCAGAAGTGTTTGTTTCCAGTTTTTAAAAATGTTGAATCATTTCTGATAATATTGAGTTACAAAGAACCTCAGGGCTGGTATGTATTTTTAAAAATATTTTATTGTCAACCTCCTTTCACATAGTATACCCTGGTTACAATCCCCTCCCATCACCCTCTTGTGTTCCCCCATCACCACTGAACCCTTAACTCTTTTCACATAATTCCTCGACTATTTTGATGCTAGTATTTCACTTGCCCTCATATTATGCAGGTATTGTGTAGGTGGCACCATCCACTGGGAGGTTATGAATACAATGGCTCCTTAATGTCTGGGAAACAGTGTTCCAGAGCAATCCTCCCCTCCCTTTGGCTCTTACGTTCTCCTCACCACCTCTTCTGCAACGGTCCCTGAGCCTTGGAGGGTGTGACAGAGATGTCTCATGTAGTGCTCAACACTTCACTGTCACCTCTCAGCTCTTTGATAAGTTTTGAACATCCCCAGTACTTTCCATCATCTAAAAGTTTCTCTAAACAAAATTATTATTATATGGGCATAAGCATAAATATTTAGAGGTATGATATATTCATTAAACCAAACAAGAACAGTAACTTCCCCCAGGGCTTATGGCCTCCTCAGCCTTCGGCTTTTTTTTTTTTTTTTTTTTTGGTTTTTCAAGGTAGGGTCTCACTGTGGTCCAGGCTGACCTGGAATTAGCTATGTAGTCTCAGGGTGGCCTCGAACTCATGGTGATCCTCCTACCTCTGCCTCCCAAGTGCTGGGATTAAAGGCGTGTGCTACCACGCCCGGCTCAGCCTTCAGCTTTTGACTAAACTTTATTTCAGTACCAGGCATGAATTCTGTCCTGTGGAGGGGGCCTCAAATCCAATCAGACTTCAGTTGCTTTCCCCCATAGCAGATATGCCACCATTGCACCAGTCGGTACATTTGGTCCGGCTTGCCAGCTGTGTAGCTTGCAGGGTCCACCGCTGGTTAAGACTGTTGATGACTTTTCTCCCCCAGCAGGCTGCATAGTACTGTCCACCACCAGGAGAGATGGTGTATTTTAACTCAGCACCAAAGTCATAGATGGCTGTGCAGCATCCTAGCTCTAACACACGTTTACCACATTTGTACAGTGGTTCACACTTCAGTTTAACTCGTAGGGAAATGTCGACACAGACTGTCAAATTATTTGCTGAAATCTGCATGTACTCCTTGGCTCTCCTCAAAAGCTTTACTAAGTCAAGTTCCCTCTGTTCCTTTGACAAGTTGTCCACCGTGAGCCTGAAGCCCTGGGGCTAAGCTTATACAAGAGGTGCTCCTGGGTCAGTGGTAACAAACAGATGGTTAATCAATGTATCTTACTCAGTGCTTTCCAGAGAGAGAGAAAGAACTGTAATTTTCTCTGAGAAGTTTTTAGCCTGGCAAGTCAGCTAAGCCATATGCACTATCTACTGAGTAAGAGAATGCATTTTCTTCTTTACTTAGGCTGGGCTGCGTGGATTTATGTGTGTTCTCTCGTGGAATACTTGTGAGAAGGGATTTTTACATTTTGTATCTCATTTTGAAACGAACTCTGATATAATAGAAAGACAGGGATTTGAGGGTCCCTGGGAAATGTTTGACATTAACCTGTTACACAGGTGGTCAAGGTAACAAGTTTAGAGTGAGAAGCTTTCCTTTTCATTTTTAAGAGAGGTTCTCATGGAGCCCAGGCTAGCCTCAAGCTCACCTTGTAGCTGAGGATGACCTTAAACTTCTGATCTTTCTGCCTCCACCTCGCGAGCGAGATTACAGGTGTATGCCACGATGCCTGGCTTATGGGATGACTTTTCTTGGTTATAAGCTTTCATTCTTCCAGCCTCTGTAAATAAATATATACTTTAAAGTCTCAAGAAAACATTTACAACCATGCCATCCAAAGAATGTGCTACATTGGTTTGTGTGTGTTTGAAACTATATATAACTTCAGGTATGTTGATGCAAGAAATGCACGCAGATTACCCCATGTCTAAGAAGAGCACAGGAGACAACAGAGACACACGTGCGCGCGCATGCGCACACAGATTATTCATGTCTATAGCTTTTCTGCCAGCTAAAGACGCAGTAGGAGCTAGCTTGCTAGCTTGTAAAGGATCTAGGGTGTTCTAAGCTAAAGATTTTTCCCTGAAAGTTACAAGGTCCCACTTAGGGAATTGAAATAAGGGTGAGAATTGATCAGTTTGGGTTCGAAGTCTTGGAATAATGGTCATGGGCGGTGATGAGAAAGTCACTGCAGTGATCCAAATGCAAAGGAATCCAATTCAGAGTCAGGCCGTTCTGTCCCATCTCCCCTCTGAATTAGTTATCCTTTCCCGTCACTGGGACAAAAATTCCTTATAGAAGCAACTTAAGGAAAGAAGGATTTATTTTGGCTGTTTCTAAGGGTCTTAGTCTACTCATGACGGGGAGCTATTTACTCAGTACTTGGTGACAGGAGCTTTTGGTGACAACTGTTCACATCACCGCCAGCTGAGGACCAGGTATTCGAACCCACGAGCCCGAGGAGGTCATGGCACATTCAAACCACAGCACCCACGGTGACATGTAGGCTCCATCTGGCACAAGTACATGTTTTGTGGGGGGGGGTATGTGTGTTGTATGAGTGTGTACATACTTGTGTGTATGAATATATGCAGGGGCATAGGCTGAAGCCCGAGGTCTGTGTTGGTATCCTCCTCAATTGCATTCCACTATGTTCATTGACACCAGTCTCTCCCTGATCTGACTGCCAAGCTAGCCAGCAAGTCTCCAGGACCTCCTGTCTCCGGGATCTGTGCACTGTGAGATGTGCCACCTATGTCAGGCTTTTACTGGGCTCTGGGGATCTTGACTCGGATCTTCATGCTGGGCTCTTTGCCGACCGAACCATCTCCCCAAGCCCCAGGAGATGGATTTCACTTTCTGATTTGTTTGTTGCCTGTGTCTCTGGTACCTAAAACAACGCCTGCCCTGAGGAGGTGCGCGATCAGAGTTTGTGAATTCACTTAGAGAGCCTCCGCCATGGTCGTGAATAATGAGAGTGGTCGGGCTCCTGTTTCCCTTCACCATATGTCTCTTTTTGGAAAGACTAGATACGTCAAACTTTGCATGTCTTCCGTGCACAGTAGAAGTGTGTCACTAAGCCACCGAGCCGCTTTCTTGGCTCCTGGTGCAGCGAGCAGCCTTGCTTTGGGTTTGCGTCAGTTTCTGGTCTTTTTTTAGTCACGTTGCTCACGCTCTTCACAGTCCTCCGGCTTAAACTCTTGAATAGCTCTGGACATTGGAGCTCACTGGGAACTTGAGAACCAGATGCACGAGGCTGCCAACAGCATGCCTTCTGTGCTTGGCATCTCAGCTTGGCACTTACTTTAGCAGGCATCGTTGCATAATTTAGGCATTGGCTACAAATGTGACCACACAGCCTGCAATGGGGCATTGGGGGTGTGATATGGAAGACACCCTAGGGATCTGGGGCTGGGCTAGGGCTCTGGGTTCTTAAACACACCTGCAGCTCCTTTATTCTGAGGATCCTTCCAGATCACATGTTTTTTGCCATCACTGTTGTACCTGTTGGTGATGCTAGCATGACACTTTTATTTCTGGCGTTTTCCTACCAAGTCCCTATTTTTATGATATTTTTCATGCCTGAATCCCATGTTTTGCAGTGCTTCTGCTACTACAAAATCTGTATTAACTAATTGTTCTCTCACTTTTGCCTCATTAAAGATATATAAACTACTAATTCAGAACTTCGGGCTAAGTATGAAATACTTGAAAAATAGCACATGCTACTGATAAAGTCAAAGCAAAGAATTTACAAATTTAGTCCCTAGAGGCTCATTGTGGGTCATTATAGAACTTCTCTCTGATATTTTTAAGTATGTAAATAGGATATGTAGAGGTGGGGCTCGGCATTGGTTTGGCTCTTGTTTTAATTGACGGTCCTGACTGGCCTGGAACTCACTGTGTAGAGAAGGCTGGCTTTGAACTCCTGATCTCTTGTCTCCAAAGTGCTAGGATTTAGACAAGTGCCATCACACCTAGCTTGATGTTGGTTGGAGGCTACATGTATCATCATCATCATCATCATTGGTTTTTCAAGGTAGGGTCTCCTCTAGCCCAGGCTGACCTAGAATTCGCTATGCAGTCCCAGGCTGGCTTCAAACTCACAGTGATCCTCCTACCTCTGCCTCCTGAGTGCTGGGATTAAAGGCATGCGCCACCACACCCTGTGGAGATATATATTCATTCATTGTTTTGTTTTGTCTTATTTTCAGACAGAATCTCAATGCAATCCAGGCTGGAACTATGTAGCTGAGGTGGGGCTTGAACTCATGATCCTTCTGCCTCAGCCTTCCCAGTGCTGGGATTACAGCCATGGGCCCCCCATGCCTGGATATGGCTCCACCCTGTGCAAAAGTGGCTGCTGGGTAGTCCCCTGGAGGAGAAGGAGGCAGGGAGAGTCACGGGCCCAGGGATTGCATGGGACTGTCTGGCATTCAGGTGTCCAAGCCTGCTGCTTCTCGTGCAGCTTCCAGGTTGGGGACAGCGGTCAGGGAAGGGTGATCTCAGAAGAGATCTCTTCCTACTTGAAGCTCTGGGTGTTTCTTTTCCTGACATGACCTGCATAATGGACAGCATTGCCAGAGGCCAAGCCCTAGGGTGGCTGATGGTTGAGATGAAGCAATCCATAAGGTGTTACGTGGTATCTCTTCTCTCCAAGTCCCCTAGAAGGCTGCACTGGGAAGGATGGCACGTCTACGAGCCATTCCCACACAGGTACAGGGACAGAAATGGAAACTTAAGTAAACTGTGGAAACATGAGGATTTTTTCTGCTTGTGGCTGGAACTACCAACGTGGAAATAAGCCAGTTACTCATAGCGTCTGCTCCGAAGTCAGCCAAGTATCTGCAGCTGCGTTGACCAGTATAGTGACCATTGGTGACACAGGCTGTGTGTCAGATGGGCTAACCCTTACTGAGCTTTGTCACAAATAGAAATGAACCACTAGACTCCCAAAACTTGGCGTAAAATGTGAATAGCTTGGTAACAACTTCTGGGTTAAATGAAATACTTTATTAAAAGAACTGTCGGGGGCTGGAGGGCAAGGGCTTGTCACACTAGCATGAGGACCGGAGCTCAAATCCTCAGCACTGGAGTAAAATGCTGGGGGGTGCAGTGCACCCGGAATCCCAGCATGGGGAGGCAGGGACAGGAGGACGCCTAGGACTCACTGACTAGCTTGGGTAGCTTTATTTTACTGTCTTTAATGGAAGGCATGTGAAGAGCATAACAGTTCCCCAAGGTTCTGTGCTCCGCTCTCCTCATCACCCCAGCCCCGTGAGCCCGCCCCGTCTCCCGTCTCATCAGTGATGGCTTCAGTCGCACCCCCGCGTCACCACTGCTCCGCTTTTCACTTTGAGACAGTCTCTGTCAACTTCGCTTGTCCTTCTACCTCCTCTGTTCCCTCTCACACCCTGGTAATCATAATGCCTAAAAATCTATTTATTTATGTGGTGTGTGTGAGAGAGAGAGAGGAGCGAGGAGGAAAGGAGGGTGCATGTTGCTTTTTTTCTCATTGGTGAAGTTTGTTTGTTTTCATTTTTGACATGTTTCAGACAGGGTCTCACCACAATAGCCCAGGCTGGCCCCAAGCTTGCCATCCTCCTTCCTTGGCCTCTCAGAGATGAGGTTTCCAGGCACGTCCCTCCCATTTTGGTTTTTGTCCAGCCCTCCGCCCTTTGGACTCGAGTGCCCTGGTGACCCCTTGTCCCTGTGCACTGCTATAGTCCTCTGTATGTGAACTTGCACTTAATTCCACTCGGTCATTCTGGTATCCGCTCTTTCCGGGTTTGCTGTCTCTTAGCTTCTCCACAGCACAGGATCTGACCTCACGTGACAGGGAAAGGGCAGTAACCAATGTCATCCTTTCCGGATCCTGCCATGTGAGCCTGCACACTTATCTCCCCACTCTCCTTATTAGGATGTTAGCATCCCTCCCTTCTCGGGTCCACTAAGTAAATCACCCACGAGGCTCTGCTTTCAAGTCTCCGGTTTGTTTTTCTTTCTTCTTCTTCTTCTCCCCAGCCCTGCTGTTATCTCTTCTGTTGTCTTTGTCCTGTGGGCTTGTGTCGTCTTAAAAGTCTTTTCTTGTCACTTTAGAGGAGTTTGGGGAAGAGAACAGAGCTAAAATTAACTCCATCCTCTGCTGGATTCTCACAGTCTCTCTGCCACAGGGACATTGTCCAAAATCCATTGTCCTTACATGTGTCAGCCCAGAGTGTTTCAGGAGGAAACTGCCCGTGGGAGTCATCACCACCATTGATGAGGTAACATGTGTCACCTGTGTGTGGCATGGGAGAATTCTTCCAAGGCAGGTCCTTGTCCCTTTGAATTCCTATGTCCAGCCGATGTAAACAAATGGTTGCCTCCTCCTTGTAAGAAATCAACAGAGGCATCTGAATGAAACCCACTTGGTTAGGTATTTGTTTTGTTTCCATGCTAAACCCACATAATTGAAAATAACATTCTATATGAATTAATAATAAAGTAGTTAATTTGCACAAAGCTCTTATTGTGGTACATATTGTGTTTTTTTGGTTGTAGTTTATAAATTTGTTTCTTTTCCTTCCCTTCCCTTCCCTTCCCTTCCCTTCCCTTCCCTTCCCTTCCCTCCCTCCCTTCCCTTCCCTCCCCCTCCCCCTCCCTCCCTCCCTTCCTCTCCTTCCTTCCTTCCTTCCTTCCTTCCTCTCCTTCTTTTTTTTTTTTTTTTTTTAATGAGGCAGGGTCTCACTCTAACCCAGGCTGGCTTGGCATTCACATTCACTCTGTGGCCCAGGCTGGCCTCAGACTCACAGCGTCCTCCCATCTCGGCCTGCAGAGCACTGGGTATAAAGGTGTGCACTACTGTGCTCTCATGGATGTGTAGATGTGTGTACACACACGCACGCATGCACACACACACACCTATGTATATAGAAGCTGGAAACCAGGACCCTATGAGGAGCTTTTCGGCATAGGCTGCCCTCTTTGGAATGTTTTGTCCCATTCATTTAAATCAGATTTCGCATGGGGCTAGGAAGATGGCTCCATAGGTAAGCAAAAGTCACTTGCTGTGTAAGCAGGAGGACCCGAGTGCAGTGCCCAGACCCACATGGACCCATACCCCTGTGAATCTACTGCTGAGGAGGGCTGGAGGTGGCTGGTCAGCCATCCTAACTGAAAAATGGCAGGAACTCGGGGTTCAGTGAGACACCCTGTCTCAAGGACATAAGGCAGAAGAGCAACAGACCAGCAGAAGACACCTGCAGTGTCCTCTGACCTGCACATGTGCAGGGGCCTCACCTTTGCAGTCATGCATGCATGCATGCAGCTGGTCACATGGTATCTGCAGTCAGAAAGCAGAGAGGAAAGAACGCTGGTGCTTAGCTCCCTTTGTCCTTTTTAAAAAATGTCCTTTATTTATTTGTTTGAGAAAGAAGCAGAGAGGGAGAGAATGGAGACACCAGGGCCCCAACAGGTGGAAAGAACTCCATATGCATGGGCAGCCTCGTGCAGCTGGCTTACGTGGGTACTGAGGAATCGAACCTGGGACCTTAGGCTTCACAGGCGAGCGCTTTGACCGCTAAACCATCTCTCCAGACCTCCCTTTTTCCTTGTTATTCAGTTTGGAATGGTGCCTCCCACATTCAGAGTGGGTCTTCTCTCCACTGTTAAACCTTCCTGGAAACACCTTCAGAGATACACCCAGAGGTGTGGTTTCCATGGTGATTCTAAATGCAGCAGCAGTTTAACAGTGAAAAAAAAGTTCTGGACTTGGGGGCATTTTGAATTGTGGTGCATCTTGAGTTTGGGATTTCTGGGCGAAGCGTGCTTGGTCTGTATTACTTCTGGCTGTTTTGCCGCTGAGGAGGTGAGGAAGGGGGCTCGGGCAAGTGTGTGCATCTCCTCCCTGCTACCTCGTGCTGCATCTACTTCCCAGGCCCGGCAGTATGACAGACAGACAGAGCCAGAGCCAGGGAGGGCAGCCTGGGAGAAAATAGCACTGTACTGTGCGGGCAACAGACTGAGAACCTCGTCCACCAACTCTGCTTATTTTCTTCCCCCTTTTCTTTCTTTCTTTCTTTCTTTCTTTCTTTCTTTCTTTCTTTCTTTCTTTTTCTTTTTTGCTTCATCAAAGAGATGGGAATGCTGACATCATCCCAGAGAAATCTAGAATAAATGCCGCGAGAAAGCGGCCCCTCTGGAAGGCATCTTATTCTCCTGTTGTTTGTAAATGTGAACCGCTCAGCAACGGGGCAGCTGCGTGGGTATAAATATAGCCACGGCACTGACGCCGGCCGAATCCTGCTTTCTTAGAAGCTCGCTGGGAACCCACGGAAGTCAGGGAGCGAGCAGCGAAGCCCAGTCAATCCATCAGCCTCCCCCTCCGCTCTCTCTCTCTTTCTCTCTCTCAGTCCTCAACCTTATTGTGGGTGTGAGGATAAAAAGGGCTCTGAGAGGGTGCTGGAAATAGCCCTTGGCACTGGACACTGGCTGTGCTCAAAGGCAGGAAAGATGCTTCCTACATAACTGGCCCCTGCTTGACCTTGGTCTTGGGCTATTTTGGCTGTCCAATGATCTCAGGAGCATGATCTCTCTGAGCCCAGTTGCTTGGGCACAAGCAGGTTTTCCAGTGTAAGCTCCGGGCATTTGGTGCCTCTCTCTGTTGCTGCTGAACCCAGATATCTTATTCTAACCCCACTCAGCTGTCTAGAGCCTGGGTATTAAAATAGCCCTTGATGCTTGGGACTGAGGGAGAGATAGATACCCCGGGCACGGGGGAGGGCAGGAAGGTCAGCTCTACTCAGGGCACCGCTTTTATCTCCACAGGCTCCCTTGAACTTGAGTGTTTAATCTCTCCAGATGGGGTTTTATAGTATACTTTTGGCCATTTCTTTTTTTTTCTTTTCTTTTCTTTTGGTTTTTTTGAGGTAGGGTCTCACTCTAGCCCAGGCTGACCTGGAATTCACTCTGTAGTCTCAGAGTGGCCTTGAACTCATGGCGATCCTCCTACCTCTACCTCCCGAATGCTGGGATTAAAGGCATGCACCACCACATCCGGCCTTTTGGCCATTTCTTATGACAGAACCAGACAGAAGATCTGTGGGCATCAGTATTGTTAAGAGCCTAGGATTTGGCAGGGGAGAGGCGCATGTTCTCAATGGTTCTCAGAAATCAATTGCGTCTGGTTATTTTTCCACACAGACAGCAATGATGTTTGGTGTTGCATTTATTTGTTTTCTCTTTCCTGTTTGGTGGCAAATGCTTCAAAGAAAAGAACCCTGTCATCTACTTTCATCGTGCCTGCCCACAGAACTTCAGTAAATAAATCACTACACGACCTAATGTGTTTTGTGACTATTAAACTGGCCACAGCAATGTTCTTTTAAAGCCCATGGCACACCATTAGCAGGTGGTGTAAATACTGTGTCATTCACTATCATTCATCGCTTGGGCTCTGTATCCAGCAGTAGTCTGAGTACTGAGGGTGTGTGTCTGTGTGTTTCACTGCATATGAGCTATATCTATTTCTTTTAAATTGCTAAGATCGGGTCGGAGAGATGGCTTAGTGGTTAAGGCGCTTTCCTGCAAAGCCAAAGGACCTCGGTTCAATTACCCAGGACCCACGGAAGCCAGATGCACAAGGGGTGCATGTGTGTGGAGTTCTGTTTGCAGTGGCTGGAAGCTTTAGCACACCCATTCTCTCTCTGTCTCTCTCTCTCTCCCTATCTCAAATAAATATATAAAACTAAATTGCCAAGATCTCAAACTGAACCCAAGAATGTTTGTAACATAAAGTAGAGTCTGTTACTCCGTTCATCAGAGTAGATGGGAAGGATTCCATTTAAACTTGCATCTATTATGGAGTGTCCTAGAGTTGAAGGGCTTGGTTCTGTCAGCACACTGGTGGTGGGATTGCCCCAACACAAGGCCTTCCTTATGAATCACCCTGCTCCCAATCCCTGTCCTTCCACTGAGGCCCAGTTAACAGAAGAAGACCAGCTGTTCTGGCCTTGGTGGTGAAGCATGGGAGAGGGACATGTTCCAAGGACATCAGGGCAAAATTGCCACACTGAACATCACGAGGCACAACCAGAAGCCCTTGTACACCCAGCACTCCAAACCACTCACGGTCTTTGAGAATTAGCCCCAGACACCACATTTTCCTCCAGGCCACCGTTTACATTAATTTCGCAACTACATCTCCAGTCGTAGATGGCACGGGCCAGGCTCAGCCCTACTCTAGAGAGCAAAGAGCAACCTCCACGGTATGAAAAGACCGTACTGCACGGAGGGAAACATTGCCCGCTTGGCAGGTTGTCTAAGGAAAACAAGGAGAATGTCAATCTAACAGCGCAGTGTCAGGCACACAGTAAGGATTTAATAAGTGCAGGTCAAGATGGGAGGGGCCTCCTACTCTTACCTGTTAGCGCAACTTCCAAAAGCTGAGCAAAATAACATGGTGAGTTTGAGCTGTGACTCTCACCTGAAGATGCTCAGGTTATACTGGCCACATTCTTTAGATTCTTCCCTTGGGCTTTACACAGAAAACAGACACTTCAGCCTCCAGCTCCCCATCCAGAGGAAAAGCAGGAATGTGCATTCTGAATGCAACCCAAGTGGAAGGGGCTAGTGTAACAGAGACAAGAGACAGATTCCTTTAGACTTAGCTGCATACGTTGTAGAGGAAAGGAGAAAAGTGTATCGCATCTGCCTTTCTTCTGGTCCTCAGCCAGCGTCCACTCTGCTGCTGTGTGTAGTCACCTCCACACTGTTAGGGCTACTCTTCCTACCCTGTCATTCCGTCCGGCCCTCATGGCAGCTCACAGACAGATGGGATTGCCCACTCTCGACAGGGGAGGAAAGGACATGTTGGGGAGCTGAAATGACTTGTCACCCAGCTGACAAGTGGCAGAATGAGGATTTGACCCCAGGCTTTCTGACCCCAGCCCCACTGAGATATGACTTAGACGATGGAGGCAGCCTTCCCACCCTCCCGACACATGGCTGCGCATTGAAGACAACTATGTACTCTTGAAGGTGCTGACCCTTGTTTTTCGACATCATACCCCACTGAAACCAGAGCTGTCCCCAAGCATCTGTCACGCACAGACCATCAGAGGTAGCAAGGCTGTACATTGACAGCCAGCTTCGGGGTAAACCTTCTTTAGTTTTCATAAATTGAATAGTACAAGGGGCTAATTTCATGACAGAGTTTTGCCTCCTTTTTCTTGGAGGGTGGGAGGATTGAGACAAGGACTCTGTTTAGCTGCAGAGAGCCTGAAACTTTGCTGAAACAAAACAACTGAGAAAAATCAGTTTGGTGGAGGAAGGGTTTATTTCAGCTGACAGTCCCAGGTTCCAGTCCACCGTGGCGGGGAGGGTGTGGCGGCAGGAGCTTGAGGCAGCTGCTCAGGTTCAGTCCACAGGGAGGAAGCAAGAGCTGACTGGTGCTTGCAGTGAGCTGTCTCCTTTGTATACGGAGCAAGACCCCGGCCCATGGAATGGTGCCGCCCGCAGTTAGAGTGGGTCTTTCCACCTCAATTAACCCAGTCAAGCATGCCTAGAAACCTCGTCTACGCAATCTCTCACGAGTGATTCTAGGTGCTGTCAAGTTGACACTCGACATAAACCATTCCAGCAAACGAGGCTGGCTGGAAACTCACAGTGATCTTCCTGCCTCTGCCTCCCAATTGCTGGAATTACAGGCCTGCACCACCACTCCCAGCTCTGGAGAGGCCTTAATATGTCTTCTGCAGTGGAAAATCCTAGAAATACTTTCTTAGTCTTTGCTATAATGGTCCCAACTGGTCTAAGTTGTGTCTTTTTTTTTTTTTTTTTAAAGGAAAACCATCTATTTTTTTCAAACACTATTTAATATTTATTGGTTTGTTTATTTATTTGTTTATATGTGTATACATGTATATATGGACATACTAGGTTCGATTGCCCCTGAAAATGAATTCCAGATGCATGTACCACTTACATCTAGCTTTATGTGGGTGCTGGGGAATTGAACCTGGGTCAGTAGGCTTTGCAAGCCAGTGCCTTAAACCACTGTGCCACTTCCTCAGTTCCCCACCCCCTTTTAAAAATCTGTGTAGTGTTCCTAGAACTATCTCTATGTGCTAAGAACACAGAAATAAAAGGTTATTTTCTGAAAAATTCACCATTATAGAACCTCATCTGAGCCCACAGAGTTAGGGTCACTGACAAGGGTTCAGTATCAGGTGGGAGAGAGGCCAGGTCTAAGGGTCACCCGTTAGGTATGGTTTGGAGGCAGGATGCTGGCAGGGGGCAGCGAGGCCCCAACTTGCAGCAGCTCCAGGAGCAGAGAGCAGACGCGCAGGCACAGAAACAGGTACCATCATACACCGGTGTCCTTAAGAAAACACGGACACCGTTCCAGCCCAGGCTCTTTGCGGTGGCTAGGCATGGGCGCAGCAAAGCCAGCAGTAAAGATGACTCAGTAGCCACTCCCTAGACACCCTGAGCTTCCTCTTGATACAGGCTCCGGCTTGGGCCTGGAGTCCATGTAGAACTGAACTTGGAGAGGATAGGGTTGGGTTAAGTAAGTCCAGTTGGAATGATAATAAGGCCGGATAGCCAAGCACCGCACCATAGCCATAGCCCAGGTAAAGTAAGTGGGACGATCGTTACATACAGACACACATTAGTGGAAAAAGTGGGGCTGGAGAGGTGGCTTAGTGGTTAAACGCTTGCCTGTGAAGCCTAAGGACCCCGGTTTGAGGCTCAATTATCCAGAACCCACATAAGTCAGGTGCACAAGGGGGCACACACATATGGAGTTCGTTTGCAGTGGCTGGAGGCCCTGGTGTGCCCATTCTCTCTCTACCTGCCTGTTTCTGTATCTCTCTCTTTCAAATAAATAAATAATAATAAAAATTTTAAGTTAATATTCCAAGTTGATATGAGTGGAAGAAGAGGTTTCAGTTCTGTGGGTCTCATAGACTCATACTAGGAAGCTAGGATGCTTATGATACAAGCTCATTTTGTGCAATGTTTGTGAATGTGATAGCAGAAACACAAGAAAATTGGTTAGTTTTTCTGACCATATAAGAATCAGACTTTAAAAATTTTTTATTTTAGCTTTTCGAGGCAGGATCTCGCTCTAGCTCAGCTGACCTGGAACTCACTATGTAGTCTCAGGGTGGCCTCGAACTCACAGCGATCCTCCTACCTCTGCTTCCCAAGTGCTGGGATTAAAGGCCCGGCCCAAGAATCAGATTTTAAGAATGTATTTCCAGCAGTACTTAGTCACTGGCCAGTATTTGGCACGCACAGTCCTTTGAACTGGAATTCCAAAGACAAATCAAGCCAGTCGTTCTTGTCCTCAAGGGACTGGTCATCCATGAGGGAAGACAGATCAGTTATCTGTAAATTACAATACAGGGTGACTGGGGGAGCCCAGAGGAGCGATGAGGTTAGTAAAGGAGAAAGTGTTGAAGGGAGGACAGTCAAGAAGGTAAAAATACAGACCAGACCGGTCTGAGCATACAGAAGTGAAGATACATGCTTTGTCTGAGAGACAATAAGGAGCTGGTGGCTCGAGTTACAGGAAGTCGTGGGAAATAAAATTAGTGCAAAGGTCTGAGGTGCCAGATGAAGAATTAAGTCCGTGATGCCACTGAGGGCTTGTGAAGAGGCAGGGCAGTGGTGTGGTGAAGGATGGTTCTAGAACAAGCAGAAAGGCCAGGTGGGAGCAAGGGTGATATGGAAAACGCCCTGGTACCTGGATGGTTCTCGTAACAGCCATTGGAGCTTCCGAGAAGCTAGAGAGAAGCTCCAGTCTGGGAAGTCCAGGAAGCCCTGGACACCCTGGCTCTTCAGGAGAGCGAGGCTGGTGCCTTCAAATGGGGAAGGTCAGAATGCCAACCGCAGTGAGAAAACAAGTCCCGCCGGGCACTCGTGTATGGAAATCGTAAGAAAGTCTAAAATCGCATTCCCTTTGTAGCAATAATATTTATAAACGTTGGAATTGTACGTGAGCACCTCTAAATGCTTGGAAGTTGGCCTTCAGAAGTCTGCCTGCACACCTTCATTTTGAGTTACAAATAAATGTAAAACTCCGTGCTGACGGCTGGTATTTATGTCCTCACACATTTCAGATCTCTTGAGTCCATTTGCTGGCATTTGTTTTCTTTCAAGACAGGAGTTAATTTAGTCACACTTTTTCCCCCTGACAATAACTGAATTTCTCTTGCCCCCACCTCCGAGGTAGCTTTCCCTCCAACCGTTTTCTTGTTGTTCTTACCCAAGACCCAGTATCTGCCAAAACAAATGTATGTTAGTGATAAACGCCGAGAGGAATGTCTGTTGGACCACAGGAAATTTCCTGTTCAGGAAGAGATCTTGGGAACTTCCTGTGGAGGAGTGCATTGTGGGACTTTTGGCTGGAAGCCCTTGACCACAGCTGCAATTAACTGAAGGCAAAAGGGAAGGGGAGAGGAAGAAAAGGAGACAGCCAACCCAGCTACCCACAGATCTTTACTCCAGGCAGCCTAGGGAGGGAACGGGCCAGTGGGGGTTCAGACCTTTTCAAGTGAACTAACTGGCTCAGGCATGCAAGGTCATTCAGCCTCTCCTATCATGTCCCGTCTTTCACAGCATCCCAAAGCTTTCAGAGAGTGGAAAAACACGTACCATCCTGTTAGCCCCTTCCCCCGCCCCCATCTCAGACCCTGGTAAGCCTCTGTGAACCTCACCCCTGCGAATCCCTTACGTCACTATTATTAGTATCCAGGCCTCGAAGTTGGTAATTGGTTTTTTGATTTTTTTTTTTTTTTGTCTCAAGTGAAGTACAGAAGAGACCCCCTTGGTTCCCCTGGTATATTCTCATTTGACTCCAAAAACATTAAGGACATGCTGCAGAATTATAATGAAAAACTCAATAAATCTGGTTTATAAAAGCTTAATCAAGCCAGACATGGTGGCACATGCCTTTAATCCCAGCACTCGGGAGGCAGAGGTAGGAGGATCACCGTGAGTTCGAGGCCACCCTGAGACTACATAGTGAATTCCAGGTCAGCCTGGACCAGAGTGAGACCCTACCTCAAAAAAACAAAAAATAAAATGAAATAAATAACTAAAAAGTTACTCAAAACCACTAGAGCATGTGCCATGTGGTTTTGTCGTACAGCTTTGTACTCCGATGAATTCCTTACTGGCACCTCATGACCTCCATTTGACTTCCAAAATGGGTACTCCTACTTGGCTCCCAAGCCCTTTTCTTTCTTTCCCTTTTCTTTCTTTCTTTCTTCCTCCTTCCTTCCTTCCTTCCTTCCTTCCTTCCTTCCTTCCTTCCTTTCCTTTCTTTCTTTCTTTCTTTCTTTCTTTCTTTCTTTCTTTCTTTCTTTCTTTTTTCCAGTTTTGGCAAACCAATGAGTTTATTGGGTTACCTACCAGAGCAGGGTGAGGGGTTGCTGAGAGGAGAAAAGGACGACTCAAAAGCAGCCACAGGGCTGGAGAGATAGCTTAGTGGTTAACGCTCTTGCCTGAGAAGCCTAAGGACCCAGCTTTGATTTCTCTCCAGATCCCATGTAAGCCAGACGGCACAAAGGTGAGGCAAGCGTAAGGTCACATGTACCCAGTAGGTGGCACAAGCGTCTGGAGTTTGATTACAGTGGCTAAGGCCCTGGTGCACAAATTCTCTCTCTCGATCTCTAAAATAAAAAAATAAAAAAATTGAGGGTTGGAGAGATGGCTCAGCAGTTAAAAGGCTTTTGCTTGTAAAGCCTGACAACCTGTGTTCAATTCCCAAATACCCATGTAAAGCCAGATGAATATGATGTATGGACCAAGCCCTTTTCTTCATAGTCTTCCCACCTCATTTTTGTGGGGACCATCTCTGTCTTTGAAGAGCAAAGCTGACATTTGCGTTTCAGAACCCAAGCCTCAGCTTGGTGACAGGTTGTATCTGATTATGTCTCTGGCCTTGGGGGATTTCTTGTGGTAGTAGAAAGAGTGACCACGTTAGGACGGTCCAGAAGTCCAGTGCGCTATCCACAGCACCACCGAGCCAGGTCATTTTCTGATCCGTGTCTCAGCAGCCCGAGCGTCCCGTCCTGCAGGCTGGTGTCTGCCATCCCTGTCGTGTTCCTCACATGCACTCTCTGTTCAGACCTGTCACTGAGCACAACAGATTATGCATTATATCATATCTTATTTATTTGAGAGAGGGAGAGAAGGGGGGGAGAAAGAGAATCTATGGGCATGCCAGGGCCTCCATCCACTGCAGATGAACTCCAGATATGCCACCTTGTGCATCTGGCTTACATGGGTCCTGGGGAATCAAACCTGGTTCCTTAGGCTTTGCAGGCAAGTGCCTTAACTGCTAAGCCATCTCTCCAGCCCTGGATTATGCATTGTAGTGACTGCTATGTTTTAGACAACTGAAGGAGAGGAACTCCTTGGGACAGAGCCTATTTGCCTCCAGGAATGTGCTTAACAAATTTCCACAAAATTGAATCACATTGATTTTAGGGGACATTCCGCAGAAACATGATAGTACTCTCTCTCTCTCTCTCCCTTTCTCTCTGTTTCTCTCTCTCTCTCTGGGTGTGTGTGTGTCACACTCTGACCAGGCTGGGTGTTCTTAGCAGTAAAAATATGTGTGCGCACATGATCCTTCCTTGTCAGGTGCCACCTTGCCACGTGACCACATTTTTTGTTTCAATTTTCATGACTCCTAATTCCTTCAGAAACTGAGTTTTTCTGGATCTTCTCCTTTCTGCTGTAGAAGTGCAGGGCTATATTTGTAACAGGTCTGTAAACAAAAGGCTCTTTTTTGACTCTTTTAAAGAATATTTTTTATTTATTTACATGAGAAAGAGAGAGAATATGGACATACCAGGGCCTCTTGTCACTGCAAACCAATGCCAGATGCATGCACCACTTTGTGCATCTGACTTTACATAGGTATTGGGGAATCAAACCACAAGCCCATGCGCTTTTGCAAGCAAGTGCCTTTAACTGCTGAGCCATCTCCTCAGCCCAGGTATTGACTCTTGATTAGTAAGTCCCTAAAGTCACTTTTATTTTTAAGTTGAATTATTTTTAAATCAACAAATAAAAGTTGTATTTGTCTATCATGTGTGTGCACAGCATGATGCTTTGGTACATGTCTAAATCGTGGACAGGCTCAGAAGGCTAGTCTGCTAACTTATTTTTGTGTGTGGTGAGGGCTTCTAAACTTTATTGTCCTAAGTAATTTTCAGGTGTAGGATGCTTTGGTAACTGTGGTCACCTTGAACAAGAGCTCACGTGAACAGCTTTCTCATCTAACTGATTTTACATTATATATATATATATATATATATATATATATATATATATATATATATATACATAATACATACATACATACATACATACATACATATGGAGAGAAAGAGAGAGAGAGAGAGAAGGTTCTCGCTCTGTAGCCTAGGCTAGTCTGGAACTCAAAACAATCCTTCTGTGTCATCCTTTCAAGTCTTTGGATTACAAATGTGAGCCTCCATGCCTGACTTGAATTTAAATAGTGAAGCCCCCACTCTCATCCCGAAGCCTTGAGTAATCACCTCTCTGCTGTGCCTCTATGACTTCTTTCTTTCTTTCTTTCTTTCTTTCTTTCTTTCTTTCTTTCTTTTTTTTTTTTTTTGGTTTTGCGAGGTAGGGTCTCACTCTGGTCCAGGCTGACCTGGAATTCACTATGTAGTCTCAGGGTGGCCTCGAACTCTCGGCGATCCTCCTACCTCTGCCTCCCAAGTGCTGAGATTAAAGGCGTGCGCCACCACGCCTGGCTCTATGACTTATTTCTGTGTTGTTAGATTCCACATATGTGTCTTTCTGTGCCTAGTTTATTTCACATAACATAATGTCCTCCAAGTTTATCATCAAGTTGACACAAATGGGGATTCAAAGGATTCAAAGCCAGGCATGGGGGTGCACACTTACGATCCCCGTATTTGAGAGGTAGAGGCAGGAGAATCCAGAAGTTCAAGATCCTCCTCAGGTATATATCAAGTCCAAGACCAGTGGGGGCTACATGAGACCTTGTCTCAAAGAAAACCAAATGGGGGTTCAGATCTTGATACTCTTGGAGAATATGGGACTAGTTCCCAGAAATGACTTAATAAACCAAGATAGTTGGGCTAGAGAGCTGGCTTAGCAATTAAGGCACTTGCCTGGGAAGTCTGTGGACCCAGGTTCGATTCCCCAGTACCCATGTAAGCCAGATGAACGAGGTGGCACATGCATCTGGAGTTTGATTGCAGTGGCTAGAGGCCCTGGTGCGCCCATTCTCTCTCCCTTATCTGCCTTTTTCTCTCCCTCTCTAATAAATAAATATACATAAAAATATTTTTTAAAAAACAATATAGTTTTTACAGTAACATTTTCCAAGCATTTCCTACACTCATATTCAGTTGAGCCTATCCTCCTAAGTAATATGGTTGTATCATGATATAGAAATGAAAGCGAAAATACAGATGGAACTTAAAGGGAGCTATTCTTATTGAAGGAGAGCCCGTGCTCCTCCATGTGAGTTTTGCTTTATGCTGTTACCCAGAAGCTTCCAGCATCAGAATGTCTACTATGCGAATAGAGAAACATAAATTAACTGGAAGAGAACATACTGGCCTCTCAGCTGACTCTTTTTTTTTTTTTTTTTTTTAATCCTGACCTTGGCCTTTAGAAGAAAAAGGCAAAATTTAAATTAAAACAAAAGAAAAATCTGTCTGACTTAGTTCAAGAGGCGACTTTTTTGTGGCTGTTCTTTAAGGGAATAAAGCTTATCGCTTACATTTTAAGAATGTTTCTTTTAGTTGGAAAAATTAATTGTTGGCTTTTAGGGTTTTGATTTTGTTGCTGTTTGAGACAGGGATCTCCCTGTTACTCAGGCTCACTGGAAGCTCTGAGACTCCGTAGATCCTTTGGTATCTACCCTCCTGATTGCTGGGACTAAAGATGCATGCCCACCCCACCCCCGCCAGAATCTTATTTAATTTGCCTTGATATCACCAGGACATTCAAGTAGCCAGAATGCTGCATTCCAGTCTCCTCCTGGTATGCCCGTGCTCACGTATGCTTTCTGGGGACATGCCTGACCACTGTGCAGACAACACAGTCATGCTGACATGTGCAGTAATGAAAGCATTATTATAATTAAGGAAGCAGGCTCTTACATTCATGGGACACCTTGCCACTCACTGGTGTTAATGTAGTGTCATGACCTGTGTTAGTTCTCAAATAACTCTGGGCGTCCAGAAGGGGAAGCAGACTGAGACGTGAAGAGTAAGGTCGGTAGCAGAACCTGGATCATTAGGCCTTCATTCTCCATGTTCAGCCTGCCCTGGGGAGAAGCTGCTGGCCACGAGGTGAAACCCGACATGTACCCATGACTAAGCAATTTTCTGGCAAATTCAAGGCCAATGGAAGCAAAGTACTTTTTGTTCTCTCCCATTTCCTAACTATCCAAACCTCACCTCCTCCCTCCACACCCACCCACCCCCCCACGCACACACTGGCACCTTCCACCCCTATTCACATCCACCTCCTCTGTCCACTTGGCTTCAGCCATCTTGCAGCATCCGTGGGGGCTGAGGGACTCTTTGTGTAAATTTCCTCCAAGGAAATTTCCTGTGATGGAAACTCTGGGGAAACTTCCTGTTGGGTAGGCTGCTGCAGAGGGCTGATAAGTGAGCTACTTAAAACCTCAAGCCACAGCTGCTGAGAAAGTGGGATGGTCCTCTTTCCTCATAGCCTGGAGGGGCAAGTGTTCATAGAGAGACATCAGCAGTCTCCCTGGAGGTGTTTTCTAGAAGCTAAAAGCCATAACTGTGATCAGTAAGTTCTTTGAGATTGGCCTTCATAGCTAAGTGCCCTGTGTAGTATTTACAGGGATGTACTGTTCGGGGGTGCCTAAACAGGGATCTGCAAATCATGTAGGGTTTGGGGTCTGAGTCCTTGAAAATCATTTCGAAACTCATTTTGAGCACTCTTGAATGTTCTGTGTCTGTGAATACTGCGGACATTTATTTTCAGCCATCTCTGATGAACAGGGAAATTTAATTAATCCTTGTCATTTAATGCAGACACAGTTACCTATAACTAGGTACACAGGATGGCTCACGTGATACAGTATGAATTGTCTGGGGTATGTTTATATGACAAGACCACCAGTCTTGTGTGTGTAGATGCACACGTGTGTAGGCATGAGTGTGTGTGTGTGTGTGTGTGTGTGTGTGTGTGTGTGTGAGGACAACTTCAGATGTCATCCTTAGGAATGCTGAACTCTTCTTTTTTGAGACAAGCTGTCTCACTGGCCGCTCATCAGTTAGTTACACTGGATGGTCAGCACAGCCCAAGAACCCTCCTGCCTTGGCCTCCCCAGCACTGGGATTGCGGTTCTGTGCCCCCACGCCTGGCATTTTACATGGATTCAGGTCCTCATGCTTGTGAGGCAAGCACTTTACTAACTGAGCCATCTCCCAGCCCCAGAATCACCAACCTTTTTAAAAAAAAATTTTTTTTTTTTTTTTTTGGTTTTTCAAGGTAGGGTCTCACTCTGGCCCAGGCTGACCTGGAATTAACTATGTAGTCTCAAGGTGGCCTTGAACTCACGGCAATCCTCCTACCTCTGCCTCCCGAGTGCTGGGATTAAAGGCATGCGCCACCACGCCCGGCTTAAAAAAATATTTTATTTTTAGTTATTTATTTATTTGACAGAGAGGCAGAGAGAGAGAAAGAGAGAGAGAGGAAATGGGCGTGCCAAGGTCTCCAGCCACTGCAGACAAACTCCAGACGCGTGCGCCCCCTTGTACATCTGGCAAACGTGGATCCTGGGAATCAAACCTGGGTCCTTTGGCTTTGCAGGCCTTACCCGCTAAGCCATCCCTCCAGCCCCAGAATCACGGATCTTAAGCACAGCAGAAAATTCTAAAATAGGCTTTATGGTTCTTTGACCTGGTCTGGACCTCTAGTGGATTATTTTGTTGCTTGCCATTACTTGGGCAAAGATAATTATTCCTGAATCATCCCTTAGGGTTGCATTCATCTTTAAATATCCCCAATGTTGGGAATTGTATACTTACCTCTAGCAGCTCTTATAGCCCAGCAATAGTTTAAGAGTTTGGTCCTCCAATTAGCCTGAATTTTCCCTAGTGACCCGTGAGCCTGTTATTACTTGCCCTGCCCTTATTATATAATAAAAATAATTGACCCCTTGTCCTCTGTCTGATTCCATGTAGACAGTTACTTGAATGATGTATTTTAATTGCTTCATTTGCCCCAAGCCGATTTCCCTACAAGTGTTTAATAGGGATTATTTTTTCCTGGTTCAGGAGTCAGTGTAGCCTTCCTTGCTAAAACATCCTAGACTTCACGAAAGCTTCTGCCACTTCCATCTCTCCAAACTTCCACCACAGTTTGTTTACTTTCTACAGGAAGTGATGGCTTCAGCATCAGAGTAAATCAGTGAACTAAGTGCAGGTGAGGGTTTGCGGTTGATGCCCGATCCACACTGCAGACTATGGAGCGGGAGAGAAACTCGAATGAGCCAGGAAGAACTTGGCTGGCTGGTAAGAAGTCTGCAGTTACTCTTCTCAAAGACAGAGGCCATTATTCACTTTGGTTTATGTCTACGATCTTGTATAATTTTGGCACATAGTCTCCGTCCATGTTTGCTGAGCAAATGTTTGAGTCCTAAAAGTCACCAAGGAGATGCTTACTGGAAAGGTGGTTTCTAGAACATGTACAGACTACGAAGTTTTCAGTTCACTTTAAGAATAAGCTATCCTAGGGCTGGAGGAATGGCTTAGTGGTTAAGGTGTTTGCCTGCAAAGCCAAAGGACCCAGGTTCGATTCCCCAGGTTCCACGTTAGCTAGATAGATGCACAAGGAGGCTCATGTGTCTGGAGTTCGTTTGCAGTGGCTGGAGGCCCTGGCGCATCCATTCTTTCTCTCTCTCTCTCCCTCTTTCTGTGTCAAATAAATAAATAAATAAATAAATAAATAAATAAATAAATAAAATATTTTTTAAAAGAATAAGCTATCCTAATGAATTGAGTATTAATCTTCAAACTGGTGAGCTGGCAATGACTGTTCCTACAAGGGTGAGAGAAAATCTGCAAAAAAGTGCCTTGGGTTAAGCTCCGTAAGGAGCTCACAGAACAATGGTTTAATTTGGGGCTCTTGAAGAGCAGGAAGCCTGTTTAGATGTCTTGCAGTGTCAGTACTTTTAGTTTTCATATTACTGAATCTGTTGTAAATACAGAAAACATTCTAAAGACACTATTCTTATTTTTTTTTCTTTTTCTTTGGCTGTATGGGGATACATGTATATATATGGGTGGGTGTATGTATATATGTGTGCATGCATGTGGAGGCCAGAGGATAACCTCAGGTGCCATCACCTCTTTTTTATTTTATTTTATTTTATTTTATCTTATTTTATTTGACAGAGAGAGAAAGAGAGAGAGAATAATGCTCCAGGGACTCGGTCATTGCAATCAAACTCCAGATTCGGGCTGGAGAGATGGCTTAGCAGTTAAGCCGCTTGCCTGCAAAGCCTAAGGACCCTGGTTCGATTCTCCAGGCCCCACCTAAGCCAGATGCACATGGTGGTACATGCATCTGGAGTTCATTTGCAGTGGCTGGAGGCCCTGGCCTGCCCATTCTCTCTCACTCTTTCTCTCTCCCCCTTCTCTCTGTCTCTAATAAATAAATGAATAAAAAGAAAATCTTTAAAAAAAAAAACTCCAGATTCTTGCACCACCTAGTGGGCATGTGTGACCTTGCACTTGCCTCACCTTTGTGCATCTGGTTAACGTGGGAACATGGGTCCTCAGGCTTCGCAGGCAAGTGCCTTAACCACTAAGCCATCTCTCCATCCCCTAAAGACACTATTCTTATGTCAATGCATTCTCAATGCCTATATTTGCTCTAAAGCAAATGGCAGTGATGTCATAGTGTTTACAGACCCAGACAAGGTGTCACCACCACCACCACCCTCAACTCCTACTGCCCTCATCATAGTTCTGTACCACAGTAAGGGACTTAGGACTCTGCTGCGTGACCCTTCCTGGAAGTCTGGTGAAGCAGAACCAGAACTTTGGGAGGGTTGATAATGTGAGCTACCTAAAACCTCAAGCCACAGCTGCTGCGAAAGTGGGGTTGCCCTTCTCTGTTTCCCCCCAGACTGGGGAACAAGAAAGGGCAAGTGTTCAAAGAGAGGCATCAGGAGTCTCTCTGGATGGTCTTTGACTGGTTTGAACCTGAGTCCTATGTTTATTATTGAGTGACTCTTGTATACGGGAAGGAATTGTATGGGTGAAAGAGGCAAGCATGGCCGTTCCCTCCACGCTCCTTACCACGTGACACTTACCAAGGAATTACCCCAGCCTGCAGTCTGTTCCCTTCCCAGCAACCAGATAAAAGTTTCTGTCAAATAGGAGTCACTCTCCAGCCCCTCCACCCTGCACCGTTTCCCTTCTTAGCAGTTCTCACCACTTGGTGTGCCATTTTATTCCATTGCATGGTGACCCTTGGTGTCTGTTTACTGTGGCAGCGATGTGTGCACAGGTCGGCCTGATACCAAGAAGCCCAACCATAGGATGATGGATGGGGTCCTGCCTATTCCATGGGCAGGAGCGCTGCCGCAGTCTTCTTTATGGCAGATGATAATAATACTGCCAGGGCCTTCTGCTTGGAAGCAGCCACTGTGCGGGGGCTAGAACGTCATTTATCATGCAGGGTCCCCACCTGTCTTCTCCATAAACCTGCTACTTTCTGAACCAGCAACCTGCTCTAGCAAGTCCTCGTCCTGTCGTGTGTTGGAAGTGACATCACTGGGCTGAGGAGAGTGAACTTAGCATGTCACGGATCCCGATGTTGGCATCTCCCCCTCCCCTTCCCTTATCCCCTTTCTGAGAAACTTTGGTCCTTCAGTTGCTATGGTGTTTTGTTTTTTTCTTTTTCTTTTTTTTTTCAAAGTAGGATTTCAAGTCCGGGCGTTGGTGGCGCAACCCTAATCCTCAGCCTCCCAGGCAGAGGTAAGGATCGCTGAGAGTTGAGGCCACCCTGAGACTACAAATTCCAGGTCAGCCTGGGCCAGAGTGAAACCCTGGAAAAAAAAAATTAGGATTTCGCTCTAGGCCAGGCTGACCTGGAATTCACTGTGTAGTCTCAGGTTGGCCTGGAACTCACAGCGATCCTCCTACTTCTGCCTCCCGAGGGCTGGGATTAAAAGTATGTCCAGCTTGCTAAGGTTTTTTGAAGTTCTGTTCAGAAAACCAGAAAGTTTTGCAGGAAAATGGGCCTCAGCTTCCCCGTGAGAAGTCAAACACTTTTTCATTCTCCAAAAGTTTGCATAGCTCCCCAACTGCCATGGTTTGCCCTCCCATTTCTTAGGGATTATACAGCACTAATTCCCCTGCCATGGTTCGAGAGGACCCCAGGCAGGGCAAGGAACAGACACAGGTGTGTCTCCCTGACTCAGTGACTGACTCATGAGGCAGAAGCATGAGACACAAGCCCTGCTTCATCCCTGACATATGTTTAAGAGGAAGCTTAAGAGCTTAGTGAATCAGGTGGAGAGGACATGGGATTATTCCTGGGATCAAAAGGCGCTGAGCCTAGAAGAGGATTGTTTCTGGAAGGAACAGAAAGCCAGCCTGCCAGCCTAGCTCGAGTTTGCCGAACCTCTGTAGAACAGCAGAGCGACACACTATAGACGTGCAAGTGGCAAAGAGAGCGACGGGGAGCAAGACGGCCACGCTGAAGACTCGGGCCTTTGACACCAAAGCGGCGGACAGCCACACTGAGCTAGCTGTCTGCAGGCACAGTGATTTCTGCCTCACACAATCCAAAGTATCAAACCACATCCCATATATACTTGGCATCGTCGAGTTAAACCGCCTCATTTGTCCATAGACTCCATTGTTCTTGGACAAATGACAAGTCCACTGTAGCCACTCAGGAGAACAGTGCCCCAAGAGTGTCGTAAACAAGGAGCCTTTGTGCTCACCCGAGTGAAAGTGAGAAATAACCAGGAGGCTTTGTCCTGGGATTCAGACATCTAGTAACAGGGAAGTTTTAGTTGTCCACACCCTGTCAAGGAAGACTGAGGACATGGTAGGAAGGTGTAAAGACAGGAATGTGATGGACTCCACCACAGTACCGGCTGCTGAGTGCACAAAGGTGATGGGGAGCTTGCCAAGGGGGAGTTGGGAGCCATAGAGGAAGCAGGCACACTTTTTTTTTTTCTTGTTAAAAAATAGCTTCTCGGGGCTGGAGAGATGGCTTAGCGGTTAAGGCGCCTGCCTGCTAAGCCTAAGAACGCTGGTTCCAATCTCCAGGTCCCACGTTTAGCCAGATGCAAAGTGACGCAAGGGCGCAATGCCGCACTTGACCACAAGGGGGCGCACACATCTGGAGTTCATTCTCAGCAGCTGAGAGAGACTGCTGGTGCGCCCATCTCTGTCTCCCTCTCCCTCTCTGTCTGTCTCTCTCCAAAAAAAAAAAATACCTTCTCACTCTAGCCCCCCAATGCTGGTGGTTTTCAAGATATAGGCAGAGTCCAAAGTCCCCAAATTCCTGATTGTCACGTGTGTTTAGGCTGTGAAGCTATTCACACAAGATTGGTACGGTAAGAGTTATTGCTGTTGTTTTTTACGGCTCTGTAGGGATTTGCAGCAGAAACTGGCATTTGCCTTTTCTTTTCTTTTTTTTTTTTTCCTTTGTTATGTTTTGTTTGTTTTGTAGTAGGGTCTCCCTGTAGCCCAGGCTGAAACTGGAATTCACTCTGTAGTCTCAGTACTTGCCTAATTTTGATCTTAAATAATTTCAAAGAGGACCCTCCCTGGTGGTCTAGTGGTTAGGACTCAGCTACTCTCATTGCCACTACCCAGGTCAACTTCCAGTCAGGGAAGCCTGTCTTCTTCCTCTGGAGCTGGAGGGAAGGCTCGCTCAGTGGTTAAAGGCGCTTGCTTGCAAAGCCTGCCAGCCTGGGTTCAGTTCTCCAGTGCCCACATAAAGGCAGATACACAAAGCAGAGCATGTGTCCCGTTTATTTCCAGTGGCAAGAGACTGTGGCATACCCATTCTCTCTCCTTGCAAATAAATTAATGGATTTAATATGAAAATTTAAAAGAGACTAAATATACACTGGAGCTCTGGCAGGTTTTGACAGTGTGTTTCAACATGTGTAGTCATAGGGAACACTGAGCGAGTGACCAAAGCAGACCGAGGACACGGGCCTTTCCACAGAGCGCGTCTGGCCTGGCTCCTGTGTGGGAACCAGCTGCCCAGGGCAAGGACCTCTTTGTTCTTGGGGTCCATTAGGCAGTGGTCTCAAGGCCATGAAGTTGACAACCATGCTGTGAAAACTCAAAATTGAAAGTTTTTTTTTGTTTTGTTTTGTTTTTTAATATCTTGAGCCCTTTGAAAGGTGTATGATTAGGAAAAGGGCAGTCAAAATAAAATGATATGTAAAGATTGATCACAGAACCCGCTCTAGATTTTACTCAAGGGCAACCAGCAACATACTTTATTTAAAGCCAGGGCACACAATCTTCTCATGTGAATTAACTACCTTCTCAGTGAAACATGTTCCTGTCCAGAGCAATGAGTGCTTGGACCAACAATTTTTAATTCCCTCCCTCCCTCCCTCCTTTCTCCCTCCCTCCTTTCCTCCCTCCTCTCTCCTCCCTCCTCTCTCTTTCTTTCTTTCTTTCTTTCTTTCTTTCTTTCTTTCTTTCTTTCTTTGCTCGAGGTAGGGTCCAACTCTAGCCCAGGCTGACCTGGAATTCACTATGTCATCTCAGGGTGGCCTTGAACTCACGGCGATCCTCCTACATCTGCCTCCCAAGTGCTGGGATTAAAGGCATGTGCTACCACACCTGGCTCAATTTTTAATTTCTTTTGGGGAAAAAAATATGGGCCTGTGATTGTAGACTGCTTGCCTAGTATGCACAAAGCTCTGGGTTCTATCCCCAGTGCCAAATAAACCCAGTGTGGCAGTGCATGCCTGTAATCCCAGCACTCAGAAGAAAGGAGAGCTGAATGGATCAGGGGTTAAAGGCCATCCTCAGAGATAAAACAGCTTAAGAAATGCACTGTTTCTATGAACATAAAGCTTGTAGATCACTGGGAAAGGAAAGGTGGTTCTTGGTGAGAATTCCAAGAAGTGAAATAATTAGATGATTTACAGGTGAGAGAGGGAGAGAGACAAAAAGTATAGAACCAGATCACCTTTTCTCTGGCTCCAAGAAGTTTTATAAAAATGGGAACGAGCCAGGCGTGGTGGCGCATGCCTTTAATCCCAGCACTTGGGTGACAGAGGTAGGAGGATCGCCATTAGTTCAAGGCCACCCTGAGACTACATAGTGAATTCCAGGTCAGCCTAGACCAGAGTGAAACCCTACCTCAAAAAACCAAAAAACAAACAAACAAACAAACAAACAACAACAAAAAAAACAAAACAAAAAACAACGTGGGGGGGGATGAATTTCTAAACTTAAGAAACCAGTGACCTACCCTCTTTCTCTGTACTTTTGGTAGCACGCTCGGAGCGTATACTTCCCCCCTTCATGCCCTGCAGCCCCTCCCCAGTGATGATTGCAGTGCATCCTCCCACAAATCAGTGACAGGGTCAGGGTCAGGGAAAGGGAACGTGAGGCTCTCTTGAAGAAAGAATACCTACAAGCATTCCTGGAGTTTTCAGTGAAAATTATCCTTTTGCCAACAAGAGAGAGAGAGAGAGCTAAAGATAAAGAGAGAGAATGGGCGCGCCTGCAGCCTCTCAGCCGCTGTGAACGAACTCCAGGTGCGTGCGCCCCCTTGTGGGCAAGTGCGGCATTGCGCCCCTGCGTCACTTTTTGCCTCTGGCTAAACGTGGGACCTGGAGATTGGAACCGCTGGAGATTGGAACCAGCGTTCTTAGGTTTAGCAGGCAGGCGCCTTAGCCGCTAAGCCATCTCTCCAGCCCCAACAAAAGTTTTTCATTCCAAAGTCTGAGCTGTGTAATGGATGAAAAGGGAGTGAGATTGGGTCCCGGAAACTGTGGCTGCCATGTGAGCGGATCCACTTTTCATGTGACTTTCCAGCCACCACCACTTCCAGCCACAGGATACAGTATGAAGAAAACACTTAGTGACACAATAGAGCGCAAACTAGAGCTATAGCCTAGAGTGCAAGAGCAGGCAGTCAACTCCAGGGAGCAAGAAGGAGGTGAACAGTATGTCTGAACACAAGGGGAGCACATGGGAGAGAGGGGTGAACAGGGAGATGGGGTGTGAGGAATTCACAGGTTGATGGGGCGGTGGGAGGAGCACAGTGAAGGGGAAAAGAAAAGAACAAATGAACTCAGGTAAAAATGGAAGAGACATAAAAAAAAAGATGTAAGAAGGGAAGAGTGAAGATACATAGACGACCAGCTCCAGGTTGATTCAGCCTTTGCCAGGGAGCCTGCCTGCCACTCTCTCTGTTTTGCAGGAAAGAGAAAAAATGATGTGGGTGTTGTAGCCTGAAGTACGTTTTTGCAATTACCTTTTGTATGTTTGTCTTTTTGCATGTGTGATTTGAATTTTTTTTAAACTTTATTGACAGCTTCCAAAGTATATATAGACAATAAACCATAATTTCCATCCCCATTTCCCCTCTCACATCCACCCTCCACTGAATCTCTTCTTCTTTCCAAGGAGTGTCTCTTCGATTTTGATGCCATCATCTCTTCCTCCTGTTATGAAGGTCTTGTGTGGTGTCAGGCACTGCGAGGTCATGGATATCCAGGCCATACCATGTCTGAAAGACTGCATTGTAAGCACTCCTCCCCTTCCTTTGACTCTTGCATTCTTTCTGCCCCCTCTTCAGCAATGGTTCTTGAGCCTTAGAGGGTGAGATAGAGATGTCTCAGTGCTGACCTCTCTGCTGTCACTTCTTCTCAGCTCTGTGGTGACTTTTGAGTCACCCTACTGGTCACCGCCATCTGAAAAGAGAAGCTTCTCCAACCAGAAGTGAGAGTAGCGCCAGTATAGGGGTATGAACATAAAAAAGTGCTTACAGGGCAGTTGGGTGGGGATAATACGCACATTTAGCCAGACAATAAATAGCAGGCATTGTTCCCCTAGGGCTCATGATTTCTCCAGCCATAGGTTCTGACTAGGTTTTCAGTACCAGGATGGATTCCCTCCTGTGGAGCGGGCCTCCAGTCCAGTCAGAGAGCGGTCGTTTTCCCTCATAACAGACATGTCACTGTTACACCCGTTGGCACATTTGTCCTCGCTGGCCAGTCTTAATGCTGGCAGGGTCCAGGTCCACGGCTGTTTATCACCACTGATGACTTCTCTGTCCCAAAAGACTGCACGCTGCCTAGCACCCAGCTCCTCTTTCCAGCTTTCTGACAGCTGGTCTATAGGGAGGCTTTTTGCTTTTTTCTTTTCTTTTCTTTTTTTTTTTTTTTTTTTGGTTTTGCAAGGTAGGGTCTCACTCTGGTCCAGGCTGACCTGGAATTCACTATGTAGTCTCAGGGTGGCCTCGAACTCTCGGCGATCCTCCTACCTCTGCCTCCCGAGTGCTGGGATTAAAGGCGTGCGCCACCACGCCCGGCTTTTTTTTTTTTTTTAACAGAGAAGCCATAGGGCACACACGTGGCTCATGGACTCAACGTCATCATGGTTCAGTTCCTCCCCCTCCCCCACCCCTGCACTGGGCAGGTTGATGTCTGCACAGGTCCCCTCATCTGGACTTTAACCCCATGGGGGTGTAACCTCCAAGGCTTCCTGTCCATCTTGAAGCCTGCTTTCTGCTGTTACTCCGAAACTGACAACGGCATAGAACATTTTACGTAAGAACTCCCAGGGGCTGGCTAGTTTGTATACAGCAAGAAGACACAGGGTGGAAGTGACACCGCAGCTTCTTGTGGTTATATCCCGTGTGGGTCCAGGAAGAAAAGGCCGTCTTTAGAAAGAAAAGGAAGGTCATGCGGATGCCCCCCCACACACTTTTTTTTTTTTTTTTTGGTTTTCCGAGGTAGGGTCTCACTCTAGCTCAGGCTGACCTGGATTCACTATGTAGTCTCAGGACGGCCTCGCACTCATGGTGATCTTTCTACCTCTGCCTCCCAAGTGCTGGGATTCGAGGCGTGCGCCACCACGCCTGGCTGCAGATGCCTTTTTTCAGGACCTTAATGAAGCCAGGGGTTAGCTTAGGTATGTCAGGGTGGAGAGGGTGTGTGGGTAAGATTGCATGGGTCTCCATGGCTCTAGAGCTCCGAAGCATCTGTGTACCATGGTCCATGTTTTTGTTTTGTTGGGTCATGTTTGTTTGTTTGTTTGTTTGTTTGTTTGTTTGTTTGTTTGTTTTAGACTTTTCAAGGTAGGGCCTCCCTCTAGCCCAGGCTGATCTGGAATTCACTATGTAGTCTCAGGCTGGCCTTGAACTCACAGTGATCTCCTACCTCTGCCTCCAAAGTGCTGAGATTAAAGGTGTATGCCACTATACCCGGCTGGGGTGTGTGTTTGTGTGTTTAAGGAGAAAAGGTGTATGATCCCGGTGTGGTGCGCATATAGTCCTAAAATTGGGAAGGCAGAGACAGGAAGATCAGGAGTTCAAGGCCAGTCACCACTATGTACGCACTAAGTTGAGAGCCAGTCTGAGCTATGGAGACCCTGTCTCAAAAAAGCAACAGAAAGTGCAAGCAGCAAAGAGTTTAAGAAAAATTTACACACTTTCCAGGTATGGTGGTGAACGCCTTTAATCCCAGCACTCAGGAGGCACATGTAGGAGGATCGCCATGAGTTTAAAGTCACCCTGAGACTACAGAGTGAATTTCAGGTCAGCCTGGGCTAGAATGAGACCCTACCTCGAAAAAACAAAACAAAACGAAACAGCCCCCCCCCAAAAAAAAAAGGAAGAAAAATTTCCACACTTAAACAAAAGCATCTATGGATGGTGCTGGGGAGCTGGCTCAGCTAGTCATTATTTACCTGAGTTTCATTCCCCAACCACCCACGTAAACAGCCGAGCATGGCCACACACACCCGTAGCCCCAGTTCTGTGGGGATCGGAGAATCATGCAGGCTTTCTGGTCAGCCAAGTGAGTGAAGAAAATGGCAGTCCTGGGTTCAGAGAGAGAGAGCCCACCCACCTTCAAGAACACGAATCCACTGGTAGCAGTGCTTTTCTCTGGCCTCTGCATATGCACACATACAAGTGCATATACACACACACACACACACACGCACGCGCGCGCACACTGAGGTCCATCCACGTCTGCAGGACACTGCTCAGGCTCCCGCGCTCCTTGATAGTCTAAGTACCTGTTTCCAGAATGTTCTCCCAAGCCCTTAGATGTATTAAAGCAAGTCTTCCACCACTTCCACACCAGGGACATGGCAGTGAATTCACCTTTTCTTCCTCTGTGACTCTTTCTAGCCCCCTTGCCCCGACACTGCTCATGACCCACACTCCACCTCAGCTCCTCGTCCCACTTGGACATCACGCTCTAGAGATGTCTAGACTCATTTAGAGTTCAACTGCCAGTGAAAGCTCCTCTGTTTATGCAAATCGAAAGCGTGGAGATCCACGGGAAAGGAAAAGGTGGTTTAGCCAAAGACAGTGATTTTTTTTTCCCCAAGAAGTATTGTGTTGGAGAACATTCTATGGTGATGTTACATGAGAGCAATCTTATCTGTTTTCAAAGTTTCTGGAAAAGACCTGCTGCCTTTAACATATTTCCCAGCCCTTCTGAACTTCAACCGTGAGCAGTTTACTTTGAACATGAATTTTTGCTAAAACTCACGCACACAGGCCAGGGAGATGCTTATTGGGCTCTTGATGGTCATTTCATAGCCCATTAATCAACTTTAGCTCCTTCCCTAGAGGCAGTGGGGAGAGGAAACAAGGATGTGTGGCTCACAACTTAGGTTCTAAGGCAAAGAGGCCATTGGAGAGGAAATAGGAAAAGAAAGGAGCATTTCTGAGTGTCTGGGAGGGTCAGCCAGCACCTGACAATGTGGTATGGGCTGGAGAGAGAGCTCATCTGGGAAAGTGCTTGCCTTGCAAGCATGAGGAACTGAGTTCAATGCCCGCATCAAAAGCCTGGTGTGGCGGTGCGTGGAGTAATATCAGCACTGCAGAGGCACACAGGCTTCCCTAAGGGCTCGCTGGCCAGCTCGTCTAGCGTACACGGCCAGTTCCAAACCCGAGAGACCTTGTCGCAACAAAAAAGATGGCCAGTGTCTGACAGGGGCAGCACCCAAGGTGTTCTTTGGCCTCAACATGCACACATACACACATGAACACACAACGTCTTTTAGGGTTTTTAGACTTTTATGTATTCATTTATTTGCATGATGGTGGGGTATACCATGGTCCCTGAATTTTCAAAGGAACACCAGACATATTTGCCACTTTTTTGTGTGGCTTTACATGGGTGCTAAGGAATTGAACACAGACTAGAAGGCTTTCACCATCTCCCCAACCCATTAAAAAAATTACAAAAGGGCTGGAGAGATGGCTTAATGGTTAAAGAACTTGCCTGCAAAGCCTAAAGTAGGACCCAGGTTTGATTCCCCAGAACCCACGTAAGCCAGATGCACAAGGTGGCACATGTGTCTGGAGTTCATTTGCAGTGGCTAGAGGCCCTAGCAAGCTCTTTCTCTCTTAGATAGATAGATAGATAGATAGATAGATAGATAGATAGATAGATAATTTTTTTAACTACAAAAAAAAGCTACAGTATGGGCTAGAGGGATGACTTAGCTGTTAAGGTGCTTGCCTGCAAAGTCAAAGGACCCAGATTCAATTCCCCAGGACCCACATTAGCCAGAGCCACAAGGTGGCCCATGTGTCTGGAGTTCATTTGCATAGTCTGGAGGCCCTGGTGCTCCCATTCTTTCTCTCCCCCTCCCTCTCTGCCTCTTTCTTTCTGTCAAATAAATAAATAAGTCAGTAAATAAATAAATAGACTTGTATTCCTAAAATATATATATTTTAAAGCTGCAGTGTAAATTTTCACCCCAGATCCTGTGAGTTCAAATGTGCTTTTACAGATTAAGAAATAATGACCTGCCCAGACCATAGGATTTAAACCAGAACCATCTAATCTGAGACTGTTACTCCATGACACCAGCCACCATCCTGGAAGGGAAGGGGGCAAAGAACTGGAAAGCTGAGGTACAGTTGTCTAGTTGCCTCTTTCAGAATTTTGCATAAAGCTGACTGTCTAAAAGTATCATTCTCGGGCTGGAGAGATGGCTCAGTGGTTAAAGGCAATTGCTTGCAAAGCCTGATGACCCAGGTTCAGTTCCCCAGTACCCACATAAGGTCAGATGCACCAAGTAGCACAAGCATCTGGAGTTCATGTATCAGAGGCCTTGATGTGTCCATTCATTCATTCTCTCTCTCTCTCTCTCTCTCTGCTTGCAAATTAATAAAATATTTTATGTTTAAAAAATAAACAAATGAGCCGGGCGTGGTGGCGCACGCCTTTAATCCCAGCACTCGGGAGGCAGAGGTAGGAGGATCGCCGAGAGTTCGAGGCCACCCTGAGACTACATAGTTAATTCCAGGTAAGCCTGGACCAGAGTGAGACCCTACCTCGCAAAACAAAACAAAACAAAACAAAAATATAATAAACAAATGTTTCATCATGTAATCACCCATGTAGAGCCAGCAAACGCCTAAGGCTGGCTCATTTTTGCTTGACTTCTTCTCTCTCTCTCTTTTTATTAACACACACACTTAGTTTTGATTAACTGTCCCCTTTCCTCCATCGTCCTGCCCCCGCCCCATACCCTTCTTTACTCTCCCCTCACCCCCAGTATTCCCATTTTGACTTTCAGGTCACTTAAGATCTGCTACCTATCCTACCCTTCTCTCTTAAGCCTCTTTTTCTTTCCCCTTTTCTCATGTAAAATTTATATAATGTGATGAAATGTTCTATAAAGGGTCACTTGGTCAGAATGTTTAAATGATTTTTTTTCTTTTTTATATTATATTTATTTATTTGAGAGAGAAAGAGGCAGATAGAGAAAATGGGTGCACCAGGGCCTGCTGCCGACAAACTCCAGACATGCACCACCTTGGGCCTATGGCTTACGTGGGTACTGGGTACTGGGTGACAGAATTTAGGTCCTTAGGGCTTCACAGGCAAATGACTTAACCACTAAGCCATCTCTCCAGCCCTTTTATGATTTTTTTTTTCTGTTTATTGCTGTATAGACTTCCCATTCTTCCAAGTCTTGTACAAAGCTCACCTTACTCACCTCTAAACCTGCACATGATTAGGGCCAAGACAAGTCCCCTTAGGGACTGACACTGAGAATAAATGTGAGGTCTCCCGCCACGTAAGTCCTGTCAGCTAGGGAGCAAACCCCCTGTAGCTCCCCTCCCCCACACTCACCCCCACTCAATTACATTTGATGCCTGTCGAGGTTTTATTTTCTGCCTCCCACTCTGGCACTTTGGGGGAGCACTGTGATAGGAAGTTCCCAGTCCTGGGGTGAGGGTCTTTCTCTTGCTGCCTTTATGCAGGTGGATCTCTCCTCTCCAGCCATCCCATCACTAAAGCCCACTTCCTCTGTTAAGCAGCCAAAAAGCAACAGGTCTGGGGTGGATGGGAGGGGGGGCAAAGGCCTGAAGATTTAGAGGGTCTTCCGTGCTGGGGACTGTATTGTGTTTGGAATCTGCTTCGTCACCACAGGGGGACACAGTAATGTTCTCTAAAGCTGCCCGAGGATGCAACTAGTCTGTCCTTCTAGCTAAGTGACTTCCTGGCCCCAGGGAAACTGACTGTGGGGCCTCAGATCCGGGGAGGGAATTGCAAATGGCTCCTGGGCCAGGCCTGCTCCTTCCAGCAGAGCCTACCCTAAGGGGACTGTAGGTTTCCTTGATGTGGAAGAGGACTTGGAAATCGGAATTTGCTGTCCTTCCCGTTGAAAAGAATTGGATTGCGTAATGAAAGTGGGAGCTTAAAAATAACACCCGACCCTCCCCCGGCACACTGGCATCCCTGTGCCCTGCATAGGAGAGCCCTCCCTCCCTCCCTGCTCTGTATTCCAGGAACTGTGAACCAGGGGTTTGGCTGTGCTGCCAAGCTCCTGAGTTTTCAGTAGCGAGTTAATCTGGCCATGACTCAGAATTATGGGACCCCAGATGCTCAGGAAGTGAACTAACTTCAGCTCACAGTGGACTCACGGGCTGCCAAATAGACTTCATGCACTCATGATGCCATGTAGAAACTCGTGTGTGGCTCTTCCCTGCCCACTTCCACTGCCTGCTGGCCCACGCTGCCCATGCTGCCCCAGAACTGAGGACCCCCACATGCAGCCCACGTTCTCCTGAGCTTGCCCTTGAAAATGTTTCTTGTGAACGTTGTCCAGGGTCCATGTTACGTCTTGGGGTTGGGAAAGGCCGGGGAAACCTTTTACTCCATTGAAGGAACACCTGGGTGGTTAATTGATGGGGCTTTGAGCACAGTAACTTAGCACTAGAAATACAAAGAAATACACATGTAAAGAGAAAACTTGACCATGAAGAACAGCTTGCAATTATTATCTAACACCCTGTCTCTAAGGAGTACCAAGCACTTCCTTGAAAACTCTGCCCAGTTCTCACAGAGCGTGAGTTATTTCCTAGAAATGATTTAGACTCTTTTGGAAAACACATTGATTCTTTTAACCGTCAGGATCCCACTTACAGTAAAACCACTATTATCTGATTTTCTGTGAATTGTAAGGCTATTATTAATGGGCACATTATATAATTTTACCAGCACAATGACAGCTGATGTTTATAGTGGTGACCCCAAGTTTCTGTAAGATCCTGAATTACCCACTGCAAAATCAAACGAAGACTGAAATGGTATTCATAGGAATTTTTCATGTTGTGTCACTTATTATTCCAGTTCTCTGTAGAGGAGGGAGTCCAAGTGTAGGTCCAGCGTGATTTTCCACAGCTACACCAATCTAAAACATTTCATCCTTTCCTGCCCGTGTCAATAAAAACTTACTTGTTACAAAAGTTTACCACAATGTGGGGCAGACTACCCCAACAACTATTACTACTCTTTGAGATCTTAGCCCAACAGGGCTCGTTCTGAGCCATGCCTGGCTCTGACACGGTCACTCAAGAGGCTGCTGTTTCAGAATCCTCACCATTCATGGATCCATGCTCTTTGTTGATCTCTGCCTCCCCCCTTTCTCTCTCTCTCTCTCTGTGTAGAAAAACAAACACAATCTACCACGAGGAGTCTTTAATGAAGAAATTAGGATTTGCGGGGCGGGGGGGCTGGATAGGTGGCTTAGTAGTAAAGAGCTTGCCCCACAAGCATGAGGACCTGAGTTCAGATCCCCAGGACCCATGTAAAAGCCAAGCGTGATGGTGTGTGCCTGTAACCCCAGTGCTGGGGAGACGGGCAGATCCCCAGAGCTTGCTGGCTAGCTACGTTACCACACGAGCTCTTGGTTTAGTATGAGACTGGGAGACACTCAGCATTGACCTTTGGCCTACACAGTGCGTACACGTACACACAAATACACACACACGCACGTACAAGCTCCCATGCTTATGTAAGCGCATGTGCATAAACACACACACACACACGTGCACATACATCTGCCCACCCACATGCTCTCATGTATATGTAAATGCACACACACATACACGTGCACACACATCTGCCCGCACACACATGCTGTGGTGCATATGCAAATGCATGCATCACACACATGTACTCACACTTGCTCCCATGCATATGCAAACGCATACACACACGTGCACATACACCTGCCACACACACCTGCTCCCGTGCATATGTAACTGCACGCACGCACACAGAATTAGGATTCAACAAATACCTAAGTAGTTAAGACAGAAATACACCAAAGGAAAGGAAAGAAATGTGAGCAGGGGCCCGCTCCTGCACGTCCTCTATCTTACGTCAAGCTTCTGCTAAGACGCGTGAGTCAGACTGCCATCCCAGGAGCCTGTGGTCACCCTGATGTAGTTCAGTGCATTAGCTGAGGCCGAGACTGAGAACCAAAAGGTCCCCGTCTACGCCGGGCTGACTTCTAAGGAAACGCTGAGGAGGACGTCCAGGTGAAGGAACCTGGTATGTGTGATGACTTGGGCCTGGAGGTACTTTTTTTCACTATTTACCGAATAAATTAATTTCACAGGGCAGAGGATGCTGGGTATAGTAGCAGATGAAGGGCTGGAAACTCAACAATGATGTAAAAGGCAATTTCACTACAGATTTTGCTTGCCCCTTGCACGCCTTTCCATACCATCTCTGAAGATGGTGTGTCTAATCCTTCTTGAGGGGCGGGCTATCAAAAACTGCACAAGTGAAGGACGGTGGCATACAGTGAAGGGTGTGTGGCTCATCTGGCAGGATGACCACCTGTCCCACACAGAGGACATGGTGTGTGCAAAGACCCAGGAATACAGCATCCTGGGCACTGTGAGCATGCCAGAGGGTGGAGCGGGCTGTCAGAGGGGAGTTAGGAAAGAGCTGAGGAGGGCCATGGTCAGCCTGATGTATTTAAAAGGTGGCTGCCTCCTGATCAAGTCCCTTTCTGTTTTTATTGGAGAGAGGAGAGACCTCAAAATGTGTGGATACCAACAGGCAGGGATGCAGAAGGCCTGCTGGTTCCTTCTCAAAGAGAAGTGATTTCTCTGTCTATGCAAATGGATGGAGCACCACACACCAGGGAGCGAATTGGAAGGAGTGGGAATGAGGGCTGGGCAGATGGCTCTGTTGGTAAGGTGGTTGCATAAGGGCCTGAGTTCAGTTGCCCAGCACCCACGTCAAGTGCAAAGTGGGGTATCACGTACTTGTAACCCCAGCAATGGGAGGCAAGGTAGGTGGATCCGGAGGGCTCAATGGCTGGTGTAGTCGAATTGGTGAGCTGTAGCTTCAGTGAGAGACCTTGTTTCAAAAAGTAAGGAGGGATGGCTTGGCGGTTAAGCGCTTGCATGTGAAGCCTAAGGACCCCGGTTCAAGGCTCAGTTCCCCAGGACTCACGTAAGCAGGATGCACAAGGTGGTGCATGCATCTGGAGTTCATTTGCGGTGGCTGGAGGCCCTGGTGTGCCCATTGTCTCTGTCTGCCTCTTTCTGTCTTTGACTATTGCTCTCAAATAAATAAACAAAAAAAAAATTTTTAAAGTAAGGTGGAAACCGGGTGTGGTGGCGCAAGCTTTTAATCCCAGCACTCAGAAGGCAGAGGTAGGAGGATCGTTGTGAGTTCGAGGCCACCTTGAGAATGAGAATACAGAGTGAATTCCAGGTCAGCCTGGGCTAGAATGAGACTCTACCTCGAAAAACCAAAAAAAAAAAAAAAAAAAGGTAGAGAGCAACTAAAGAGGACAGCCAGTGTCAACCTTTGGCCTTCACAAGCATGCACTCACATGTGCACGAACACATGCACACACACGAAGAAAGTGGAGTGCGGGGTGTTGGCTGAAGAGCCCACACTACAGCTGACCATTTCCTTAAGCTAAAGTCACTCCAATGACACTGTCCTCTGCTTCTCGTTAGTTCCCTATAGGAAATGGAAACCCACCAACCCCTCTCCTCCTTCCAGTGTTCTTGCAGACCACTGAGGCTCACGTGTCCCCTCCCCAGGGTGTGCAGAGGGGACATCTGGTAATGTGCTGTGATGTGGTGGGGGGATCTGATCCTGAACTTTGTAGTCAAATTGGCTGGGCTAAGGGTCCTGGTTCCACCACGCACTGGCCTCAGGCCCTTTGTAGGCAGGTGTCTGCACTGTCTCGGCAGCCAAGGAGAACAGTTGGGTCTATCCTCTGCTGTGAGAATGGGATGGCATCCGCAAAAGCACTGGGCATGGGGCTGGAGTGATGGCTTAGCCTAAGGACCCTGGTTCAAGGCTCAATTCCCCAGGACCCACGTAAGCCAGATGTACAAGGTGGCGCATGCATCTGGAGTTCGTTTGCAGTGGCTGGAGGCCCTGGTGTGCCCATTCTCTGTGTGTGTGTGTGTGTGTGTTTTTTTCTTTCTCTCTCTCTATCTGTCGTTCTCAAAAAAATAAATAAAAATAAACAATTTTTTTTTTTTAAAAAGCACTGGGCATGTTGCACATACCAACCTAAGGCTTTGCCTTTCACTGGCAGCCACACCCTCCTGCTTCTTCCTCTGTTAGACACCATGGATCCTGTTTGTGCCTTGCCCTGGCAGACCTGCTGCCTGGTAGTGGAAAAGCTCCAGCAATAGGGGTTAATGATGAAGCATGCAGAGGAAAGTCCACCTGATGCCAAACAAGGAAAACCAAGGGAGGAAAAAGAGCCGGTAAACATCCCGACATGCTGCCTGCCTGCCTGCACACTGCTAACAACTCCCTGGGCCTTGGCTTGCAGGCTCCCCTCCTCCCTGAGTTCAAGAGTCCACTTTTCAGGTTGTGAATCTTTTTTGTCTTTTAATTTCATTTATTTATTAGAAACAGAGAGAGGAAGGGAGAAAGAGATAGAGAGAGAGAGACAGAGGCAGATAGAGAGAGAATGGGTGCACCAGGGCCTCCAGCCACTACAAATGAACTCCAAATGCATGCATAACCTTGTGCATTGGCTTACATGGGACCTGGAGAATCGAACCTGAGTCTTCAGGCTTTGCAGGCAAGCACCTTAACCGCTAAGACATCTTTCCAGCCCAAGAGTCCACCTTTCATAAACTTCTCATTCCTTCAGTGTTTTCCTGAGGAAAACTCATCTACTGCGGAGGGTCCAGCAAGCAGTATGACAGAGATAGCCAGATTTTAATTTATTTCCCATATAGGTCATTCCCTTAACCAACCACTAGCCTCATGGATACAGGTGTCCTCTTTACCTGAGTGTCTCACAGTCACCTCATCAACAAAATGCAGTGAGTGCATCTTTTCCCATCAGCAACTGTGGGCTGGTGCGGATGGGCACTGCCATCCATCTCCACGTAGCATTCAAAGCCTGCGTTTCGTCATTGACCGTTTTCCTTCACATTGAATTATTCTCCAGCTTCTCTCTACTCTGTCCCCATGATATCTTAAGCCCATCCTTTTTCCATTCATTCTGCTTTTGTTCATACTAACAATATCTGTCATCTCTATTTCTGCAACAGCCTCCTCACTGGCCCACTCGTGCCAGTCTTGCCTTGGTCTGATTCATTCTCCCCTCCACAGCTGGAGTGGTCCTGTGAAACAGTATCTGTTTATGTTCCTCTTGCTTACAGCCCTTCCATGGCTCCATGGAGCCTTAGGAGTCATGCTGAACTCAGTCAGCCCGCGGACAAGGCCCTTTCTCATAATGGCCAACGCTTATCAAGTACTTAATCTATGTTAAGTACTGCTCTGAGAGCTTCACTCACATCTCACCATGTTTAATGCTGTCAGTTTCTGATGGAGGTCTGATATTATCCCAGTTTTACAATTGAGGAAACTGAGGCACAGATAAGTACAAACCTTGCCAAGGTCCCTCAGCTAGTAAGTTGGAGAGCCAAGATTTAACCCAAGGACCCCTGACTCCAGGACCACACTCCCAACCATTGCATCGCACTGCCTCCTTTCTACAGGATTTATTAAAAAATACTTATCAAGTCCTACAACATTCCAGAAACTTCTTTTTTTTTTAATCTTTTTTAAATATTTTATTTATTTATTTATTTATTTATTTATTTATTTATTTATTTGAGAGAGAGAGAGATACAGAAATAGGCAGGTAGAGAGAGAGAGAAAGAGAAAGAGAAAGAGAGTGAGAGAATGGGTGCGTCAGGGCCTCCAGCCACTGCAAACGAACTCCAGATGCATGCACCCCCTTGTGCATCTGGCTTACGTGGGTCCTGGAGAATTGAGCCTTGAACCGGGGTCCTTAGGCTTCATAGGCAAGCGCTTAGCCGCTAAGCCATCTCTCTAGCCCCAGAAACTTCTTGAACACTGGTGGTATGGCAGAAATCAAAGCAAAGGTCTGTTTATATTCTAGTGAAGAAAAGGAATGATAAGACATATTAGAAAATTAATGGGGGAGAAATGCAAAATGCAGTCAAAAGAATGGAGATTGCGATGTCCAGGGAAGACTTGCAGGAAGTAAGGCTGTCTAGGAGAGGGCTCCAGCCAAAGGAACAGCCAGTACAAAGGCTCTGAGGTAGAAATGTGCCTGGCGTGTCTGAGTAATGGCATGGAGGTCAGTGTGGCTGGGGCAGGAAGAGGGAGGGAAGGGTGGTAGCACGTGGGTTCAGACAGAGGTCAGAGCATGTCAGGCCTGTAAGACCATCTGTAGGACTATTTGCTTGATGTGGGAAGCCACTGGGTGATTTTGAGGAGAGAGATGTGTTTCAAGTGGACCCTTCCCCCATAAGGTCTCCCCAGAGACCAGTTAGGGACCATCAGAGAACTGATAGTTAGGGACCTTCAGAGAACTGATCAGTTAGGGACCATCAGAGAACTGATAGTTAGGGACCTTCAGAGAACCGATCAGTTAGGGACCATCAGAGAACTGATGAGTTAGGGACTATCAGAGAAGCGATCAGTTAGGGACCATCAGAGAACTGATGGCAGCTGGGACCTGGAGCTGCAGAGGTGTGGATGTGGATCTGGATTCCAAGGAAAAGTGGGGCCAAGAGCATTTGCCAGCAAACTGGAAGGGCTTGTGAGAGAATAGGAAGGGTGACTGCAGAGTGTGAAATCAGAGAACTGACCATCTCTGGGATGGGAGAGACTGGGAGCAGTGGGAAGGACCAGGGCCCCCTGGAGGTCAGTTTGGAATGGCTTAAGTTGGACTTGCTTATCAAACATAAATGTGGACATGCTTTAACACCCCCACCTAAAGGGGCAAACACCTCATATGTTTAGTTTCCCATCCTGCCTGCTAAAATGCCAGCTTATGGTTCCCTCTAGAGTTTTCCCTGGCCCAGTTCTAACCCACTGACTTGTGAATTTTGCTCTACATTCCTCGCTTCCTCTCTAGACGATAAAATCCAGGTATCACTCCCCATGACATTCCTGCACAAGATGCAGTGCAGCCCAGGTGCCCCACCGAAAGGGTGCGTGAGGGTAGCAACGGAAAGTGAGCTGTGCAGTTAGACCACACGGCGCGTGATGATGGGAATTCCCCTGGACCGCGGCCAGGTGAGATGATCAGCCGTCTGAACTGACAGAAAGAGCAGATGTCAGGAAGTCTGTGTGCTAATCCTGCCCCAACATTCGCCCGAGCCTCCTTTCCCGTACTCCACCCCAGCCCTGGTTCCTGGTCTCGTTCATCTGCAGCATCCGTAAGCATGTTCTTTCTATTTGCACATCCAGGTCTGTAGGGGAAATTTTGATTATGAAGCCGGAAGAGTGTTTAACCTAATGACGTGCTGCAAGCTTGCTTTCCTCGGGCCCCCGGTCTGCCAAAGCGATCAGGCTTCATTATTTAGGAAGCCGCCTCAGCCAGGCATTACTAATCTGGGCATTACTAATTCGGATGCCTATTCAGGCAAATGAGCAGCGAATTGTAAAGTGCTTTTGTCAGTGTATTGCAAGTGAGGAGAAGGGATGGGGAGGGGCTGGGGAGAGAGTGGTAGAATGTTTGGGTTTTGCTTCATTTCCAGAAAGAACGGCCATTGCTTCCTGGAAGCTGCACTTGGCAGCAGGCATGGGGAATGGGAAAGATTTATTCCCTTTTGCCAAAGCTCAATAATTCAACTTGAGTATTACAAATCAATACATTGCTTGCAAAGTTTCCAAGGGCCGTATTTTTTAAAAGCCATTTTTTAAAAGCTATCAGTACAGGAAAGCACACATCGATGACAGGGGCATGCGAGGGCTGAGGCGGGACATGCAAAGAGAACAGCCTCGTGACGAGAGAGAGATGAAGCTAGCTGACTGCAGGACTGGCCTGGCACACTTGCAACGCTCAGGCCTCACATACCTTACTGGCTTTGTGAGGCCCTGAGATGTGCCAGTTCACTCCTGAAGGGTTGGTGCCGGGAAGTTGGACGAACACTCCTGCCTCTTCAAAGCTGTGATTCTGGGACTTGGCCCTGACCTTGGGAGAGTCCTGTGGGGAGCCCTCACCATGACAAGCTGAGAGACTCAAGGCTTTGTTCATTTTTAAAATTTCTGCAGTCCTGGGGCAGGAGGGATAGCGTAGCACTTAAGGCGTTTGCCTGCAAAGCCAAAGGACCCAGGATCAATTCCCCAAGACCCACGTTAGCCAGATGCACAAGGGGCCGCATGCGTCTGGAGTTCGTTTGCAGTGGCTGGAGGCTCTGGTGCCCATTTTCTCTCTTTCTCCCTCTTTCTCTGTCAAATAAATAAATAAAAATTAAAATAAAACCTTCTGCAGTCCTGGCATGGAACAACCGTAAACAATTTTATATGCCTTCACATTGTTCCTCACTCCCTACTAGAAATTCCTGATAATGGGAAAGTTTATCTTAACTGCACCTACTCCTTGGGTTCTGTAATGCAAGAGGCCACGCACCCACCCTCTCTGCATTTCCGGGGCTGAACCTCTTGGCTGTGTCACTTGCTGTGCCTTTCTTTTGGATGTTGTCTGTGAGTTTCCTCAGTTTGGGCCAGAAACTCCTCAGAGAATTAGTACATTCCTTTCACTTCCACAGAACCTCCCCCCCCCCCCGCCGCCCAGTGGTTCACCAAGAGACACAAGAAGATTGGCACTCTTTTTTTCTAAGCCCCCAGAGGCACACTGTCCTTCTCGTGTGAAGCATTGTGGAATAGTCTGGAAAGACACACAGGCAATAACATGGTTCTCTGAAGTCCCCAATAGCGACACTTAAAACCAGGTGACAAGCCATCCTGAACAAGCAGTGGGACTCTTTCTTTTCTTTCTTTCTTTCTTTCTTTCTTTCTTTCTTTCTTTCTTTCAATTTCTTTCTTAATTTCTTTCTTTTTTTTTTTGTATTTTTTGTCTGGTTGGTTGGTTGCTTGCTTTTTCAAGGTAGGATCTCGCTCTAGCCCAGGCTGACCTGGAATTCACTATGTAGCTTCAGAGTGGCCTCAAACTCACGGTGATCCTCCTAGCTCTGCCTCCCTAGTGCTGGGATTAAAGGTATGCGCCACCACACCCGGCTGCAGTGGGACTTTTCATGGACTTTAGAACAGGAAAAGCTCACAACAACCAAGACGTCCTCAGCAGATGCCTGGACGAGGGGCAGAAAGTAGGGATTGAATTGTTTTACCCATTGCTCCGGAGGTTGAGGTACCTATGGGGCCTCTAAGGGCACAGGGTTCTCTGGTGGCTGCAAACTCTGCAACTAGTGGGCCACCAACTCTTTCCAAGACACCATATGCTGTGGAGAAGCTGCTAGTAGTGGAAATGAAGTGAGCAGGCTGGGAGCAACGCAGCCTTAGGAAACGAAGCTACTCCAGAAAGCCGCCGCCATGTGTTTGAACACTTTATGAAAACAATAGAAGAGAGAGCTGAGTAGAGTTGGAAGAATGCCACATCCTAAAAATCCAGGAATATTAACTTCATATTAACAAACGAGCGATAGAAAAGTAGCAAGGATGGGTCCCGAACCCAATTTTTAGAAGCTAGATGAAGAATAGCATTTCCCAAGGCAGCATGTCAAAGTGACTTTGGAACAATTCACAACCGCCACCTACTTCTCCATGAGCCAGAGACATTAAGAAGATGCTGTAAAGCACTGGAGGGACGATGTTAAGTTAGAATTAGGATGACTGAGAAATGAGATGACAGGACTCAGGAGAGAATTAAAAGGAAATTCACTTCAGAATTGAAGCATGAGCCAAAGATGTGGAACTACATAAAAGATAATTGTTTTAAGACACAACATACGAACAAAACTTTTGTAAATAAAGAAAACATTTTTAAATCAATAGAAAATGACCGATATTAAAAGAAGGGCAAAGAAGTGTCAACATGTGGGTAGCAGGAGGAAAGGCAAGGCTGTCTCTGTCCACATAACTCTGGAGTCGCTTCTGTCTGCACGTGGCCATCTCCTCTCTCTGGTGTTCCCTTATAAGGACACTTGCCACTGGAGTGAAAGCCACCTGCAGAATCCGGGATGACCTCATCCTATGATCCCTAAGTTCTATCTGCAGAGACACTTCTCAAATAAGGTCACATTCACAGGTTCTGGGGATGAGGCTGTGGGGCAGAGACAGGGCACATTCAGCTGTCGATAGCCACCAGGCTGCTTGATGACAAAAAGAGGACTGGAATCGGAATTTCAACTTACACTCAATTGGCTGGGGGTGATTTTCAGGATTTCCATCCAGTCAGCAATTCTTGCCAAGAAGTAAAAGTGGACAGTATGCTTTTATACACAGTCGAGTCATGGGCGGTCACCCTCTTAGGCCTTCCCAGAGCACAGGCTGTACCAGCTACAGGAGACTGCTTTACCTCGTTGAGTGAGCATTGCTTGTATTAGCAGCGATATGCCGCTCGTTCGCTGCACTTTTCAGACTCCCTTATCAAAGCTCTGAATGCAGAGACCTCTTTCCAGAGCTCAGAAGATTTTTGGACAAGCCTGATGGTGTGTTTACTTATATATGGGGAGTAGAGGCAGGGGGGTCAGGAGTGCAAGGTCATTCTTGGCTACACAAGGAGCTCAGAGCCAGGTTAGCCTACATGAGATCCTGTCTCAGAAAACAAAATGGAGGGACTGGAGAGATGGCTCAGCCGTTAAAGACACTTTCTTCCAAAGCCCAATGGCCTGGGTTCAATTTCCCAGCACCCACATAAAGCCAGTTGCACAAAGTGGCACATGTGTCTGGAGTTCATTTGTAGTAGCAAGAGGACCTGGCACACCTATTTTCTCTCTTTTTTAAAAAAATTTTTTTTAAAATTTCATTTATTTAGCCGGGTGTGGTGACACATGCCTTTAATCCCAGCACTTGGGAGGCAGAGGTAGGAGGATCACCACAAGTTCAAGGCCACCCTGAGACTACATAGTGAATTCCAGGTCAGCCTGGACCAGAGTGAAACCCTACCTCAAAAAACAAAACAAAACAAAATTTCATTTATTTGAGAGAGAAAGGCAGATAGAGAGAATGGGCACTCCAAGGCCTCCAGCCACTGCAGATGAACTCCAGATGCATGCGCAACCTTGTGCGTCTGGCTTTCGTGGGTCCTGGGGAATCAAATCTATGTCCTTTGACTTTTCAGGCAAACATCTTAACCACTAAGCCATCCCTCCAGCCCGTATTTTCTCTCTTCCTCTCTCTCTCAAATAAATAAATTAATTAAGTATTAAACAACAGGGCTGGAAATATGGCTCTGCAGGTAAGAGTGCAGCCTGAGTGGGCCTACTTTGCCCTGTGTTGGATTCCCAGCACCCACATAAAATAACTGGGCATGGCTATCACACCCCATTAACCCTAGTCCTTCAGAAAACAGAGTGGGAGAGTTGCTGGGGCTCACTAGTCAGCCAGTCTGACCAAAAAGTGGTACCTCTATTTCAAGGAAACACATGGACGAGTGATAAAGAGGAGAGAGGACATTGGACATTCTCCTCTGGTCTCTGCCAACTCACATGCACGATACTTCATACACAAAAACATACAAAGGAAGGGCTGGAGAGATGGCTTAGCACTTAAGGCGCCTGCCTGCTAAGCCTAAGAACGCTGGTTCCAATCTCCAGGTCCCACTTTTAGCCAGATGCAAAGTGACGCAAGGGTGCAATGCCGCACTTGCCCACAAGGGGGCGCACACATCTGGATTTTGTTCACAGCAGCTGAGAGACTGCTGGTGTGCCCATCTCTGTCTCCCTTTCCCTCTTTCTCTCTCTCTCTCTCTCTCCAAAAATAAATTTAAAAATTAAGAAATTTAAAAAAAACATACAAAGGACCCAGGTTCGAGTCCCCAGGACCCACATAAGCCATGTGCACAAGGTAGTGCATGCATCTGGAGTTCCTTTGCAGTGGCTGGAGGACCTGGAGCATCCATTCTCTTATCCGCCTCTTTCTTTTCTTTTTCCCTCTCTTTCTCTGAAATGAATAAAGTATTGTGCAAACAAAGCATACAAAAATAAGTATATTCTTGGGATGGAGAGATAGCTTAGCAGTTAAAGTGCCTGCCTGCTAAGCCTAAGAACCCGCTTCCAATCTCCAGGTCCCACATTTAGCCAGATAAAAAGTGACGCAAGGGCGCAATGCTGCACTTGTCCACAAGGGGGCGCACGCATCTGGATTTCGTTCACAGCAGCTAAACAGACTGCTGGAGCGTGGCGCACCCAGTCTCTATTTGTCTCCCTCTCCCTCTGTCTCTCTCTGTCTCTCTCCAAAAATAAAAATAAATAAGTATATTCTCATCTGTGGTATAACAAGTACCCCTTGTGTGTGACAGCACAAAAGGCATCTTCTTAAATCACAAGTCCCATGTGACAACAGGCAAGAGTGAATCCAGGTCCTTTTTTATGTGCCCTATCATTTTGCCTCCTGGCAGCTCACCTTCATCCCCCGCCCTGCCTGCTGCACGAGTCTTCCTCCCTCATCCCCAGCTGTGAGTGATGTCAACTTCCAGGCAGGGTGATCCAGCTGAAGAGACACGACCTCCCTGTGCCCCTCTGACCACCGAGCCACACGGCAGACCAGGGCTTGTCTTTCCAGTCTCTCTGCCTCCCAGTGACAAGTCCTTTCAGTCAAGGCAGTGATCAGAAGCCTTCGCAGTTCTCATGCTGAGGAGTGTAATTAACAAGAGCAAAGATTACTTCTGCTTTTATGGGTACGTCCACAAAAGCCATTTTCCTATGAAGAAAGGAAAGGGGGGGGGTGTGCAGAGAAGTTGGTCTCACACAGCCACATGGGCTCACATGCGCATGCACCAAAGTGCAGCACGATTGTCTTTAAATAGAAACTGTCGGTCCAAGTTCGTTTTTTTTCGTCTTGTAAGGCATCGGCATCACTGTTAAAATGATTCCGTGCTGCCTGTGTTGTCACAGTCCTGCCCCCCCATGCTGAGTCAGCCTGGGCTCAGAAAGCCAAGGAGACTTGATTGCACTTGAAAACATGTGAAGTCAAGGAAGACCTAACCTGGTGGAATGAAAATGACACCTGTAAGGAAAGCTCTGAAGAGTTTCAGGTTGCTGTGGCCCCCTGCTCCAATCAGAGGAACACTCCTCCTTCTGGTGCCAACATCCTTCCCAGCCCCCACCCTGACCCCCACCTCAGGGGGATTCAGTGATAGTCAACTGTCTTCATCCTGAGAAAAGGCAGCTTGCTCTTTCAGAATTCCTGAGAATAAAGAGCCACCCTGGAGGGACGCTCACAGGCAGCTGGGCCACACAAAGGCCGGCCTCTCGCATCCAGTGATTGGGTCGCCCAAGTCCTGCCCAGAATACCAATGAGGTTCGCTCTTGTTCCACTTCGCAGAGGAATGTGTAGATTGCGGCTGTGGCCAGACAAGAGATCATCTGTGTGCAGATGAAATAGTGAGAGAGGGAAGAAAGGACACTCATTCTCTTTTGTTTGGGCACCTCTGGTGTATAGATGATCTGCCTGCTATTGACCTTGCAAGCCCACCCATGTCTGCGCCCTCTGTATCCATCCACTTTCAGAGGATTCTTTTTCTTTCTTTTTTTTTTTTTTTTACAATTTTTTTTCTTCTTTTATTTTGGGGGAGGTGTGAGAAGGACTCTTGGCCTCATTTTATACCTGAGGAAAATAAAGGCTTAGAGATGGAATTGACCCAAGGCCCCTAAGTAGTTAGTAGTAGGACCAATATTTTAACTCAGGACAACCTGCCTCCAAACCTAAGCTTATCAAAAGTGTCACATGCCTCTTGCCACCTTGGACTCACTGCTCATGAGCGGAAATGAGAAGCTTAGCTACGTGGCATAAGGGTGGGTAGCAAGTTTTGCTGTCAACAGGTTTTTTTGCCCCCAAATGTCTGCTTTTCTCTTTTATTGCTAAAACTGGGTAACGTTTATGAGGAAACTTAATTCAAGGGAATTGACTAGGACTTTCAGTCTAAATACGAGCATCAAGTACCCTTGTTCTTAAAGTTTTGACCCGAGGCTATCCAGCCTGTAAAGTAGGAAAGTGAGTGTAAGAACTAGGGTCAGGGGCTGGAGAAATGGCTTAGTGGTTAAGGCGCCTGCCTGCTAAGCCTAAGAACCCGGTTCCAATCTCCAGGTCCCACGTTTAGCCAGATGCAAAGTGACGCAAGGGCACAATGCCGCACTTGACCACAAGGGGGCGCACGCATCTGGATTTCGTTCACAGCAGCTGAGAGACTGCTGGCGCACCCATCTCTATCTGTCTCCCTCTCCGTCTCTGTCTGTCTCTCTCTGTGTCTTTCTCCAAAAATAAATAAATAAATAAAGAAAGAAAGAAAGAAAGAAAGAAAGAAAGAAAGAAAGAAAGAAAGAAAGAAAGAACGAACGAACTAGGGTCAGCCGGGCGTGGTGGCACACGCCTTTAATCCCCGCATTCAGGAGGCAAAGGTTAGGAGGATTGCCATGAGTTTTGAGGCCACCCTGACACTACATAGTGAATTCCAGGTCAGCCTGGGCTAGAGTGAGACCCTACCTTGAAAAACCGAAAAATGAAAAAAAAAAAAAAAGAACCAGGGTCACCTTAAAGGCAAAGGTAAGAGTGTTGTAGAACTTCATTCCCCCAGTGACAGAATTTGTGTGCAGAAAGCAGCTTTGATCAACTGGAAAGCACACCCAGGTTAGAGGCAGGCCCAGAGGAACGGGAGCAGAGCTTGCGGGCATTTCTGGAAGCGACTGAGGACGCATGTTTTTCCTCCGGGAGCAGGAAGAGTTCTGAGTCAAGCTGCCACCACTGCCACCACTGCTTTGGGGAGGTCAGAAGAGGCTCTGGACACCGGCAAGTTCTGGATCGGCTGCTATGCCCGACCTGTCTCGGGGAGGTCATTGTTCGTTCGTTTGCGCTGATCCCTTACACTTTTACAGGGCACTTGAGAATATAAGGGCTTCTTCACAGAGTGGTTGCTGAGGTCATTTGAACATGGGAACGTTTGGCTGTGCTCTGAACCACACAGTCAGAAGCATCAGGGCTCGCTGAGCCACAGCTGGAACATATGATAGGAATGGTGCCCGGGAGGAAAGGGGTAGAAGGCACAGAGATGGGTCATTTACTAATTGGAGTCTTTGGCTATATAGCCTGGCATTACCAGGAGGACCACTGTGTGCCAGACACATCAACATCACTGAGAAGTCACCTTCAGCACCTTGCATGCACATTTTCTTGTTTTCTTTAAAAATGTTTTAACGTCTTTTGTGTGTGTGTGTGTGTGTGTGTGTGTGTGTGTGTGTGTGAGAGAGAGAGAGAGAGAGGTGTATGTATGTGTGTATGGACATACCAGAGCCTCTTGCCACTACAAAGAAACTCCAGCTGCATGTACCACTTTATGCATCTGGCTGTACATGGGTACTAGGGAATTGAACCCAGGCCACCTCGTTTGCATGTGTGACCTTGTGTGCTTGTGTCACCTGTGCATCTGGCTTATGTGGGATCTGGAGAGTCAAACATAGGTGCTTAGGCTTCACAGACAGGCGCCTTAACTGTTACACCATCTCTCCAGCCCCACATTTTCATTATTTTTTTATGGGGGGGGTTGAGGTAGGGTCTCACTCTGGTCCAGGCTGACCTGGAATTCACTATGTAGTCTCAGAGTGGCCTCGAACTCACAGCGATCCTCCTACCTCTGCCTCCCGAGTGCTGGGATTAAAGGCATGCGCCACCACGCCCGGCCACATTTTCATTCTTAACACATGCACCTAACAAAAAACAACTTCACCTCTCAATGTGACAGAGGCAGTGAGGGGCTCTTTGGATTCAAGTCCAAGAAGGAGGAATTGGTTGGCAAGTAGAAATGATGGAAAAGTCCATTGAAAATGGAAATATGGGCTAGAGAGATGGCTTAGCAGTTAAGGTGCCTGCCTCCTAAGCCTAAGAACGCCGGTTCCAATCTCCAGGTCCCACGTTTAGCCAGATGCAAAGTGACGCAAGGGCGCAGTGCCGCACTTGCCCACAAGGGGGCGCACGCATCTGGAGTTTGTTCGCAGCAGCTGATTGGCTGCTGACATGCCCATCTCTATCTGTCTTCCTCTCCCTCTCTCTCTGTCTCTGTGTCTCTCTCCAAAAAAAAAATAGTGAAAAATGAAAATGGAAATATGATCTTAGAATTAGGGAAGGGAAGTGAGACGTGATCAGACGTGTGTTCTTAACTTTAATTAGACAGCCGGCATGCTTTTGAACTATAGAGGAAAAGTACCTATGATCCCATGAACAGAAATGCCACGATAAGACTCAGGAGGGTCTGGGTGCTCGTCAAATAAAATTCTGACTAACCCACTGGCTGTGACTGACTGCAGTGACATGGAGAAAGACAACCTCCAATGAGGCGGTATTGAGGATAGTCTCTGATGAGCTGTTTCATGTAGTCCAGGCTGACCTCAAACTCACTGTGCAGCTGAGGACAGCCTTGAACTCCTGACCCTCTAACATCTACCTCCCAGGTGTTGAGATTACAGGTGTGCACCACCACAACAGGCCTCTCAATTTTTTTTTGAGGTAGGGTGTTGCTCTCTCCCAGGCTGACCTGGAGTTCACTTTGTAGTAGGCTGGCCTTGAACTCACAGTGATCCTTCTATCTCTGCCTCCAAGTACTGGGATTCAAGGTATGTGCCGCCACCATATCCAGCTTTTAATTTTTAAATAGATTTTTTGTAATATAAAAAACAGCACATGCTAACTGGGTGTGGTGGTGTACACTTGTCATCCCAGGTACTCAGGAGGCTAAGATAGGAAGATTGAGTTTAAGGCCAGTGTAGACAACTTCATAAAACTCTACCCTTGTCCCCAGAGAATAACACATGCTTAGTGTAAGAAAATTGGGCCAGGCATGGTGGTGCACGCCTTTAATCCCAGCACTTGGGAGGCAGAGGTAGGAGGATCACTGTGAGTTCAAGGCCACCCTGAGATTGCATTGTGAGTTCCAGGTCAGCCTGAGCTAGAGTGAGAGCCTACCTCAAAAAAAAAAAAAAAAAAAAAAAAAAAAAAAAAAAAAAGAAAGAAAAGAAAAGAAAAGAAAAACAAGGAAAGGAAAGGAAAGGAAAATTGGGAATAAGAAAAAGAGAAAGGAGGGGCTGGAGAGATGGATCAGTGGTTAAGGCACTTGCCTACAAAGCCTAAGGACCCAAATTTGATTCTCCAGTACCTACCAAAAGCTAGATACACAAAGTGGCACATGCCTCTGGAGTTCGATTGCAGAGGCTAGAGGCCTTGGCACACCCATTCTCTCCCTGTTTCTCCCTCTTTCTCCCGCTTGCAGGTAAATAAATAAACATTTTTAAAAAGGAACAGGAAATATCACTGATAATTCTGCTACTGAGCAGCAGTTGCTCATATACACTATCTTGGTTTTTTTGTTTGTTTGTTTGTTTTGTTTTTGGTTTTTGGTTTTGCGAGGTAGGGTCTCACTCTAGCCCAGGCTGACCTGGAATTCACTATGTAGTCTCAGGGTGGCCTCGAACTCATAGCGATCCTCCTACCTCTGCCTCCCCAGTGCTGGGATTAAAGACATGTGCCACTATGCCCAGCTATTATCTTGGTTTTTAATATGAATATATACACTTTCTAATACTGTGTTATTGATTGCATAATTTTGTTTTATTTGGTTTGGTTGTTTTTTTATAAGTATTAAAAAAAATTTTCATGTGTATGTGGTGTGGCTTAACCTACAGTGGAGGACACTCACCTACGGTGGCCAGAACTGGATGCCATGTGTTCAACTCCATTCTTCCACCCAGTCTTTGTTTTGAGCTGGTATCCCTTTACTTATTCTGTCCAACCGTTCTCAGGTGTCTGCTCCCCTGTGGGACTGGGATTACAGGCACACGTGGCCATACCCATCTCTTTACGTGGGATCTGGAGGTTCGAACTCAGGTAGTCTCGGGCCCTCCTGCTTGTCAACAAGCGCACTTAACCACTGAGCCATCTCTGCTATCCTGCTTGATTTTTCTTTTCTCTTCTTTTCTTTCTTTCTTTCTTTTTTTTTTTTCATTTTTAGAGGTAGGGTCTCACTCTGGCTCAGACTGACCTGGAATTCACTATGTAGTCTCAGGGTGGCCTTGAACTCTCGGCAAACCTCCTACCTCTGCCTCCCGAGTACTGGGATTAAAGGCGTGCACCACCACGCCCGGCTTTTTCTTTCTTTTTTTGAGGCAAAAGCCCAGACTGACCTGGAACTCACTCTGTAGTTCCATTTGGGCCTCAAACTCACAGTGATCCTTCTACCTCTGTCTCCCAGAGTGCTGGGATTAAAGGTGTGCGCCACCACGCCCAGCCCTGCTTGATGTGTTGTTGTGGTTGTTAATGGGGATTGAACCCAAGAGCTTTGTCCATGCCAGAGAGACGCTATCACTGAGCTACAACCAACCTTTTCCTTGATCTCCTCTCTTGCTGTCATAGATGTTGTCATTTAGTGAACTGCTCTCATATTCATGATCTCTTTTTCACTATTAAAAATAGCACTCGTGGGCTGGAGAGATGGCTTAGCGGTTAAGGCGCCTGCCTCCTAAGCCTAAGAACGCTGGTTCCAATCTCCAGTGGTTCCAATCTCCAGGTCCCACCTTTAGCAAGATGCAAAGTGATGCAAGGGTGCAATGCCGCACTTGACCACAAGGGGGCACACACACCTGGATTTCGTTCACAGCAGCTGAAAGGCTGCTGGTGCGCCCATCTCTATCTGCCTTTCTCTCCCTCTCTCTGTGTCTCTCTCCAAAAAAAAAAAAGTAGCATTCCACAGTTGGGGATTTAGCTCAGTGGATGAGCACTTGCCTAGCAAGTGCAAAGCCCTGGGTTCTAAAAAAAAAAAAAAATCCTAAAAATAGCACTCGATATTAAAAATAACAATGAACATCTTTGTACATGAAAGATTTTTTTTGCTGTCTTCCAAGTTATTTCTTTAAGGTAGATTCTCAGAAGTTGACATTCACCAAGCTCTTAAAATATCACCAAGTCGTTTGCCAGAAAGATCATGCCAGCTTATCTTCCCACTGTTTCGTACCAGTCTAATGAGCTCCAATTTTAAAAAAAGATGCCTGTAGTGAGTGAAAAAAACAAGTTACTGAAAAGAAAACTAGAGAGGAGAGTTTCTCAGATCTAGAATCTTGACAGAGTGAGCTGGAAGAAGCCTTGCGTTCCTCCAGAGAACAGTGGACAGAGTGGGTCACAATGTAAGGGAAGCATGGCCCCCCTACTGCAGAGCACATGGGGTGACGCCCACAAATGCAGAGGAAGTAGACCTCTGCAGCCTCTGGTTCTTCTCTCTCCTCCGTCAAGGAGAATGATGGGCAGATTGCAACAGGTGATGCACGCGGGACCAATGCATCTGTCAGAAAAAGAAAGCTAAGCTACTTTAAGACACTTCGAGACTCTTGGCCCAGGCTGATGTCATCCTAGGTCAGAGGACTTACAGGAGTGAAAGACAAGTTCCCTCTCTCGCCCCGGCCGCCACCAACAGGGACCCTTACAGGAGTGGGAAATATTTGGAAAGGGTACTCCAGGGATGGGTTTTCAAACCTCTGTTTTATGAGCTCTTAGGAAAACATTATCATTCTGGGGCCAGACTCGTGCTCCTTGTCTTTGGCTTCATCCTCACATATTGCCACAAGTTTTGCACTCACCGTATTTCTGGACCTCAGGAAAGCATTTCATTGAATTTCTGATGGTGCTTATATCGACGCGCTGGGGAAAAGTAGTCCAGACAGTGGAGGGCACGGGTGGGTTCATAGTGGACCAATTATACCCAGAGTTGATTGGCACTCACCAAAAGGAGGGGGGCTGGTGTGTCACCAGAGTGCTCCTATCTCAGGCCTCACCTGGTCAGCAGTTTGTCAGTGGCTTGTGGGGATGACAGGTGCCTGTCAATCCAAGTGGCAGTAATGTGTAGTGATGGAACACAGATGATGCTAGAAAAAGATCCATATCTAGAGAAAATGCAGCAAACTGGAGTGAGGAAAGCTAATATTGATCGACATGCATTCTTACAGTTGGAATCCAAGCACAAGGTGTGTATGTGTAGGATAAGGTGAGACGGTGGAAATAATTATGGTGATAGCAATAACAGAAAAACAAGAATGGATATTTATTAAATTTTTGCTTCATAGCAGATATTGATCTGTTCCTTTTTTGTCACTGTTACCATCTTTGTCATTTTTTTCCCTTTTAAAAAATATTTAGGCCGGGCGTGGTGGCGCACGCCTTTAATCCCAGCACTCGGGAGGCAGAAGTAGGAGGATCGCCATGAGTTCAAGCCAACCTGAGACTACATAGTTAATTCCAGGTCAGCTTGGGTTGGAGTGAGACACTACCTCGAAAAACCAAAAAAAAAAAAAAAAAAATTTAGTTAGTTAGTTAGTTGAGGGAGAGAGGGAGGAATAAAATAGAGAGGGAGAGAGAAAGAAATGGGTGCATCAGGATCTCCTGCCACTGCAAACAAACTCCACTATTTTATGCATCTGGCTTGACGCTGGTACTGGGGACTCAAACCCAAGCCATCAGGCTTTGCAAGTAAGTGCCTTTAACCACTGAACCGTCTCTCCAGTCCTCAAATATCATTTTTTCTTAATATTAGCTTTATGTCATTTAAAATTTGATAAGCATGTCACTGTAATTCAGTGCTGCTTGCAAGTTGGACGTTTTCCATATCTTTCCATTGAGACAAGTGAAGTGGTGTAATTTGTTCAAGGTCGCTCACTGCCAGAGTCACACACTGGCACAAGAAGTCCCATGTTGGCGCTCAGTGCCTGCGTGCTTCAGCATTGTGAAACTGTGTTTTCTTTCTTTAAGTTAAATCACAAATTTAAGTTTTATGTCTTGCCAAAGCACAAGCTATGCTTAGATAAGAGGTAAGTATGTAAACATAGGGGGGTTTAATGGAATCAGACCACCTGGGTTCAAATTCCGGCTCTTCCATTTCCTGGCTGTGTAACTTCAGCCAAGTCACTCCTGTGTTTCAGTGATTGTCACTGTCCTGTGTTATAATGAGAATTAAACGGGTGACATCTGCAAAGCCTTCAGAACATGCAGTGTGCACGCCCACTGGCATGCTTAATCCACTTGAGAAGGAACGTGGTGGACGTGAGGAGTTGAACCATGGGTTTAACAATCTCTCACTGCGTCAGGTCAGAACTATAGCTCCTGAGTGTCTAGACAAAGTTACGTGCTTAGTGATCTTCAGCTCTCATGACTAAGAGACCCGCATTGTCCACATTAAGACCCTCGTCCTCTTTGTGTGCTGCATTAAGAGCACCTCACTGCTTCAGGTGAGAACTATAGCTCCTGAGTGTCTAGACAAAGTTACGTGCTTCGTGATCTTCAGCTCTCATGACTAAGAGACCTGCAGCGTCCACATTAAGACCCTCTTTGTGTGCTGCCAACACGATGCAAAGTGCCTGGAGGAGGAGGGCAGGTGGGGGGGGGCTCTGAAAACTACAATGCAGGGGTACAGTTTGGACAAGTTACGGGAAGTGGTAACTTGGGGTCACTGTGCCCAGGGTCACAAAATTGCTATCTGTCATGGAATCCTCTGGTGAGGCGACATGGAATGTTGGGAAGAGTCTGGGCCCCTGGGGCAGCCTGATTTTGCGGGGTGCACTCTGTCAGTTTGTCTGGGCTTCGGGAGGCTTCGGGAAGTGAAGGGACAGTGAGTCAGCACTTCTGCATTATCTCCATCCCTCATGTTCTGTGGGAACCTGCCCACACCCAGAATCCAAAGCAAATTCCTGTTTGTGCAGATAGTTGGGCATGAAGGACACTTCCGACCAGTGGCTCTATGGCGAGGGATTGGACTGGGAACCGAGGGTGTGGCTCTGTGTCCTGTCTACCATGCTGGAAGGTCCTGGGTTCTTCTGCCAGAGCCACTAAAAAAGTTTGAAAAGGGCCTGGAGAGATGACTTAGCGGTTAAGGCACCTGCCTGAGAAGCCTAAGAACGCCCGTTCGAATCTCCAGGTCCCAGATACAAAAGTGACGCATGCACGCAATGTTGCACATGCGTACAAGGGGGTGCACACGTCTGGAGTTTGTTCATGGCGGCTGAGAGGCCCTGGCGCGCCCATCCTCTATCTGTCTCTCTCTCTCTCACTCTCTTTCTCTCTCTCTCTCAAATTAAAAAACAAAGGTTGACAAAGAGCTTTCAGGGAGCCTTGCTCAAACACATCTCCTGACTCTGAGCCCTCTGCTTCCTCCTCTATTAAACTAACGGCAAGAACCCAGCCATTGTGCAGGGCTCCCGTGAGAACTACACAAGGAGCTAAGTGGGAAGTGCCCATCAACTTCAAAGGGGCAAGCTGTTATGATTATCATTGCTGTAGCTGGCTTCAGACTTCCCAGAGAACTAGAACACAATACAGCAGTCTCAGGCACGTATCTGCTTCTGTGTGTCAGAAGGTCCTGCAGGAAGTTACAAAATCCCAAGGTCACGGTCATGAACCTGGAGTCATTTTGTAAGGGGGGGATAAAAGGTCCTGGCTATTTGCCTTCCTTGACATTCAAGACCCAAATTCAGTAGGGGCATAATGACCATATTAAACCCGGAAGGAAATGGTGATCACATACTCCAAACCCCTCTCTTACAGATAGAGCCACTGAGCCACAGAGAAGAGCAGAATCACACTCTTAATTAGTGGTAGATCTGGGAATAAAATCCAGGCTCCTCCTTTGAGCTTGCTTTTCATCATGACTTAAGAATAACTCAGAAAGCGGACGTGAAATGAAGGAGGTCCTGGTGAATGTGCCAGCCCCCTTTGAACATGAAATGGAAGAAATCAAGAGAGTTTAGGAGTCTGCCCCATGAACTTGACTTGACCTCTTTGGGAAAGAAGGGCAGTGGAATTCTTAGTAACTTTCTTAATCATGGCAATTCATTTCCTCTATACAAATTTTCTCTCAAGTCGCCTTTGAAATTAATTAGCGTTAAAAATGCTGACTTGAGTAAACGGCTCTCAAGGGTGTGCTAGGTACAGAGTAATAATCATACAGGTACAAAGTCAGTCTCTTCCCCCTTCTCTCTCCTTCTTCCTAACAATCATTAACATCTATGTACTTGAACTCGGGCTGGAGAGATGGCTTAGAGGTTAAGGCACTTGCCTGCGAAGCCAAAGGACCCAGATTCTATTCCCCAGGACCCATGTAAGCCAGATGCATAAGGTGGCACATGCATCTGAGTTCATTTGCAGCAGCTGGAAGCCCTAGCATGCCCTCTCTCTCTCTCTCTCTCTCTCTCTGTCTCTCTCTCAAAGAAATAAATAAATAAATAATAAAACATATACTCTAACTCTTCATTGAGTTAACAGTTTCCAGGGATAAGTATAAAACAAATTCCTTTTTAAAAAAAAAAATCTTTGTGTGTGTGTGTGTGCACGCCTGTTTGTGTATGTACATATTGTGTGGGGGGGCATGAGTGCACATGTGTGAGGGTGCACCTGCATATACAGGACAGAACTCAATCCTCCTTAGGTGAGATAGGGTCTTAATGCTGGGCTGGAGCTCACCAAGTAAGCTAGGCTAGTCTGTCAGCGAGCCACAGGGACCCGCTTGAGTAGACGTCACCCCCCCTGGGATTACAGGCACCCAGCTTCCCCTGCCACCCCCAACGTAGGGAGGAGGCAATCCTTTTACCTACTGGACAATCACCTTAACAACCCCTCCTCTGGCCCAGGCTACCTTGGTCCCATTAGCAGCTGGGAGTCAGAGAAAAGAGTCTAGAGCAATCCTGTGTGGATGTCGTGAGCCCTGTGAACAAGCAGGCAACACAAACAGCTTTATTCCTAGACACAGGGAGTCCCCCACCCCCACCTTCCTCTTCCCATCTACAATTCTGGTTTCCTGGGCTGTACAGGGTTTTGGTTTTTATTATTTATTTGTAAGCAGAGAGAGAGAGAGAGAGAGAAAGAGAGAAATGGGCATGCCAGGGCCTCTTGCCACTGCAAACAAACTCCACACTGTACCACACTGTGCATCTGGCTTTACATGGGTAATGGGGACTCAGACCTGGGTTGTTAAGCCTTACAAGCAAGTGTTCTTAACCACTGAGCCAGCTGTCCCACCCAGGTTTTTGTATCTCAAGGAATCTCAGTTTTGGGTGGGGAGAACTCCACCCACTCAGTCTTTTTGAATCCCTGATAGATGCAGAAAGCCAGCCTCTGTCTTGAGTGTGGCTGGAAGTATGCACGAGTAGCAGCGGAAACTGCAGTGAGACTGCTTGCATTTAAATCTCGGATCGTCTTGTTACTAGAGCCATAGAACAATGCACCTGGCCTCTTGTTTCCTAGCCAGAGCCCCTATCTCAGGTTGTCAAGCAAGAAGTTTAAATGAATGCTTAGAACCGCATGGGATGCAATAGAAATGCTTAATAAACGACTGCTTAGTAAATTAAATGGTCTTCATTATGTCAACGTTGCCTCCAGGTACCAGCTCTATCCCATTTTGATAGGGCCCTTGAAGGAAGTAGCTTTCTTCTCAATTAGAACTGCATTGCCCCGGCCTTTTTATTCCATGGAATTAAGAAGGAAATAGCAGTGGGACTTGACTCCCCACACCACAGCTTAGTAAGTTTTCTTCCAGCTCAGTGAGTTGTCCACCTTCTCTTTATGCTAATGGAATGCAGTGGCTCTGATCAGTTTATTGAGTGGCCTCGAGCGGGGAGCTTGCTCTATCAGGAAAGCTCCTGCAAAGCTGCTAGGATTGCTGACTGTTCCCCGTAAGCCTTCTGTACTGAGCCCTGGGCCTGGGCATGCACTCCTCGTGAGGGGATTTCCACACACCGTGGCCTTGGTGGCTTCAAGGCTGAGCTGAGGGAGAGATTAATGGGAAGTGAGAAGAGAAACTGTTTTTCTTATCCGGCAGCGCTGTTGGGAGTGTGTGACTCTTCTTGTATTTAGGGAAAAGATTACTCATGAGTATTTTCTTCCATGGAATATAAAGAGCCTCAAATTACTACTCTTGTCCCCCGCCCCCTTCTCACCCGCCTCCCCCTGTTTCAGAGTGTCCTGGGCAGAAACTTCAGCATTTTACTTTCACTTCTCTCTGGTGAGATTCAGTTCTGGAATGGCTTCTCCCTGCATTGCCCCGGGGGCCTCTGCTCCCAGGCCTCGGGCCACCAGGTGCTTTCCGGAGCCCAGCCTGACTGGAGGCTCCCCTTGTTCCTGAAGGGATTGGGCTCTTAGCCCTCCCAAGAAGGAGAGGAGGGTAGAAGTCTGAAATCACCAATTCCAGTGCTGTGCTTGTTCAAAGGTGATAGTTGACCTTAGGAAGTAAGGTGGAAGGTTTTCACCAGCTCACAAATTGAGATTTTCCTCCCTAAGCTAAACTAGGTACCGTGGTTCTAGGGGGTGTTTCTCAGAGTCACCGGGAAGAGAGGTACACGTCTATATATGTACACACCATCTTGAACCAGCTTGAATAGGCATCGCTTTCTGACCTAGTCAAGAGTCAGTACTGACCGTCTTTTATTCTAAAGATCACAGACAAGTCATACAAATCATTATTCTATAATGCTACTTGTTTTCCCACGTGAAAAAAAAATCATTACATTTAAAAACCAATTTTTAAAAATCTCTTTAAGAAAAAGTGTGTGTGTTCCACTGGGGACTGGATCCAGAGCCTCATGCATGCTTAGGCCCTCTACCACTGAACTATATCCCCAGGCATCTTTGTCCTTTTTTTTATTTTTTATTTTTATTTTTATTTTTTTGGCTTTGCAAGGTAGGGTCGCACTCTGGTCCAGGCTGACCTGGAATTATCTATGTAGTCTCAGGGTGGCCTTGAACTGGCGATCCTCCTACCTCTGCCTCCCGAGTGCTGTGATTAAAGGCGTGTGCCACCACGACCGGCTTTGTACTTTTTCTTTAGAGATAAGTCTCACTAAGTTCCCAGGCTGGCCTTGAACTCTCCCAGTAGCCCAGGCAGGCCTTGACCTGACAGTCCCCTTGTCTCGTTCTCCGCGTAGCTAAGATTATAGATTTGAGTCACCTGGCCCAGCCGATGGACTGGTTTTGAGGGGACTTCCCTAGGGTTAGAGGCAACCATCTGCTATTCTTCAGAACAGTTCACACATACACCACTTAGAAGACAGAGCCAACCATTGTGCCCAGAGTCCTGGGCCTTGTCCAGAGGTCTGAGCCATTTGTTCCCCATGGCAGCAGCCCATCTAGTACCTCAGACAGTTCTCGCTTACGCAAAATTCAGGGAGAAAGGTGATTTCTTTCAGGATTGAGCAGAGGTGAGGAATTCTTTCATCACACACTCATTCTTTCCTTTGCAAGTTTAAGTCAGTCACGTGGAAAGACCGGCACCCTCTTAGCAAGCACTAGTCCTCTTGAGCTCACTTTGAACTACTAGTGCACACCATGTGACTTTGGAGAACGCAGCCCTACGTCATCTCACTCCTTCTGGATGGGTACGTCTCACATTTTTGCTGTCAGGACCCAAAATTTTTAACTTATTGACAACCTCCATGAATACAGACAATACACCATGATCATAATTCTTCCCACCACCCTTCATTTTCCCCATCCCCCATGCACTGAACCCCTTCTTTCCAACTAGTCCGTCTTCTATTTTGGTATCATATTTTTCCTTTTCTATTATACAGATCTTGTGTAGGTAGTGTCCATCACTATGAGGTCATGAACGTCAAGGCCACTTTGTGTCTAGAAGACTGTATTGCCAAGCACTCCTCCGTTCCTTTGACTCTTACATTCTTTTTACTTATTTATCTATTTATTTATATTGACAACTTCCATAATTATAGACAATAAACCATGATAATTCCATCCCCACTTTCCCCTTCGCAAGTCCACTCTCCATCTTATCCCCTCCCCCTCTCAATTAGTCTCTCTTTTATTTTGATGTCACCATCTTTTCCTCCTATTCTGATGGTCTTGTGTAGGTAGTGTCAGGCACTGTGAGGTCATGGCTATCCAGGCCATTTTATGTCCGGAAGGGTGCATTGTAAGGAGTCCTACTCTTCCTTTGTCTCTTAGATTCTTTCCACCACTTCTGCAATGGACCCTGAGCCTTGGAAGGTGGGTTTGAGATGTTTCAGTGCTGAGCACTCCTCTGTCCCTTCTTCTCAGCACCATGGTGCCTTCTGAGTCATCCCAAGGTCACCGCCATCTGAAAAGAGAAGCTTCTCTAACCAAAAGTGAGAGTAGCATTAATATATGGGTATGGACATTAAGAGAAGTGCTTATGGGCTGGAGAGATGGCTTAGCGGTTAAGGCGCCTGCCTGCTAAGCCTAAGAACCCGGTTCCAATCTCCAGGTCCCACGTTTAGCCAGATGCAAAAGTGAGGCAAGGGCGCAATGCTGCACTTGCCCACAAGGGGGTGCACGCATCTGGATTTTGTTCACAGCAGCTGAGAGACTGCTGGCGCGCCCATCTCTATCTATCTGTTTCCCTCTCCCTCTCTCTCTCTCTGTCTCTCTCTGTCTCTCTCTCTCCAAAAATAAATAAAGTAAAAAAATTAAAAAAAAAAAAAAGAGAAGGGCTTACTAGGCAGTTTGGTGAGCATAGTATGTACATTTAGCCAGACACCAGCAAACATTACATCCCTAGGGCTCATGACTACCCCTGTTGTAGGTTTTCAGTATCAGGGATGTATTCCCTCCCATGGAGTGAGCCTCCAGTCCAATTAGAGAGTGGTTGGTTTCTCCCATAACAGACATGCCACTATTGCACCCGTTGGCTCATTTGGCCTGGCTGGCCAAATTTAAAGCTTGCAGTGTCCACTGTGAAGTATCACCACTGGTGTTTTCTCTCTCTCCCATTGAACTGCATGCAACGTAGCTTTGTCCAGCTTTCTGTCATCTGGTCCACATGGAGGAGACTTTTAGCTCAGCTCAGCTACAGCAGGATTTCTCAGTGACCTTGCAGCCCAAGTATGTGGAGTCTTCAGCAATAGGGTCTTACCATCTATTCCTGGTGGGAAACCAAGGACCTCAACAATGGCCTATAATGTTTTGGGGGTATCTGTGACCTCCCTGGCCAACAGCTCACTGGAAGGTATCCCATCCGTGGCACTGAAAATTTTCTAGTAACAATCTATTGCTTCTGAGTGTTCCATTGTCCAGAAAAGTAGGTTTCCATATGACTTATTTATATCCTCTTAGATTTTGATTAGCCCTCCCTCCACCTTTCCTTTACTCAGTCTCTTCCCCTGACCTCACTTAGGCCTTTTCACCCCCATTAATCTGTTCTTCTACTTACACATATATAATACCATCCTATTAAGCCCCCCCTCCCTCCCTTTCTATTTCCTTTATATCCCCTTTCTAGCTTACTGGCTTCTGCTACTGAGTTTTATTCCTACTCACATAGAAGTCCAATCATTTGTAGCTAGGATCCACATATGAGAGGGAACAGGTGACGTTTGGCTTTCTGGGCCTGGGCTACCTCACTAAGTATTATCCTTTATTTGCAAGAAGAAAGAGAGAGAGAGAGAGAGAGGAATGGGCCTCTAGTCACTGCAAACAAACTCCAGATGCATGTACCACTTTGTGCATCTGGCTTTACATGGATACTGGGGAATTGAACCTGGGTCTTTATGCTTTGCAGGCAAATGCCTTAATTGCTGAGCCATCTCTCCAGCCCCCCCCCCCCCAAAAAAAATATATTTTCAAGGGGCCTGGAGAGATGGCTTAGTAGTTAAGGCACTTGCCTGTGAAGCCTAAGGCACCAGGTTCAATTCTCCAGTACCCACATAAGCCAGATGCACAAGGTGGCACACACATCTAGAGTTCATTTGCAGTGCCTAGAGGCCCTGGTGTGCCCTTTCCCTCTTTCTCTCTCTTTTTCTAGCTGCCTCTCCCCCCTCCCAAATAAATAAAATATTCTAAAAAAATTTTTTGAAAACAAAAAAGACTGAACAGAAGTAGTGTTGTGTATTTACAAGTCTCTTTAGTGTCTAGCTTAATAGATGGCTGCATTCACACCTCGTTTTTTGTTCAGACTGTTGCCGTGTCACAGGTTATTTAGCCTCCAGAGCAGTCGACTGTGTGCTCACAGAGAGAAGACGAGAAGAGGAAAATAATGTGTTAATATTGATATGAAAAGAGGTTTAAGGATCACGCTCTGAGAACCACTGCTGTAATCTCTTGAATATGTCAGAGGTTTCCCAGAGCAGTACCATAAAAAGTCAGACTCTCTGGCAGGCTCCCAGATACCCAGCTGGAGCCCACTCTGTTGGTCTCCTGCCCACTTCCGGTCCTTCTCAGCGTCCCAGCAGCTGCAGCAGCGCCACAGGGAAGTTCCAGCATCAGCGAGTCAAATAACCTTTTGCCCTTACCTTGCCCTGTCATTCCCAGAGGCTAAGTGAGCCAGTCTCCTGGAAGGAATTTCAGGGAACCCTTCATTGCTTGGCAGTTCTGGACGGTCAAGGCCAGCTCAGAAACATTCTCACTTAACAGGACACTAAGCTGCAAACCAGAGCAACTGATTCTGAGGTCCCTACAAAACACAATGAGATTTATCAGGCGACTTAGCTCCTGAAGCCCTCCCTCAAGCCAGTCTTAAACAAACAAGGAATTAACACAGCCCCTGGGGCACTGGCACAAAACAACCGTCCCTTAGACACATTAAAAGGACTGTCCATGTGACAGCACACTTTAGCACTTAGGAAGCTGGAGTGTTTGTTTGTTTTTTGGTTTTTCCAGGCAGGGTCTCACTCTAGCCCAGGCTGACCTGGAATTCACTACGTAGTCTCAGGCTGGCCTCGAATTCAGAGTAATCCTCCTACCTCTGCCTCCTGGAGTTGCTGGGAGCTGAAGCTGGACTTTTCACCTGGGACTTGGAATTGAACGCAAGGGCTCTTCTGTTAACTTTAAGGATCTTTCCCTTTATCCCAGCTGTGAAACTGACACCACCATTTCTTCTCTCCAACAGGCTTGCAGCCGATTTACTGGAGCAGAGATGACGTAGCCCAGTGGCTCAAGTGGGCTGAAAATGAGTTTTCTTTAAGGCCCATTGACAGCAACACGTTTGAAATGAACGGCAAGGCGCTCCTGCTGCTGACCAAAGAGGACTTCCGCTACCGATCTCCTCATTCAGGTGAGTTTGGCACTGGATGTGGGCTCGGTGTGGAAAATCTGGCAGCTGATGGTTAGTTTGTGCCACACTCACCATGCCCAAGAAGGCATCTCTAAAATAGGTCTCACGCAGGCACAATGACAGCTCAGAAAAAGGAAGATCTGCTTGCTTTAGCCTGTGCATGGGGACAGGAAGAAGTTTCTAGATGAAGAGGGCTGTCAGGAGAAGAGAGGTGACTCCTGCACAACCAGACTCTAGAACTTCAAAGAGTGTTGTGCCAGCAGATAAGAAACCTCCACCCCTGCCCCTTTTTTGCTTTGCCCCGATGTTGAAGGTCTTAGAAGAGCTGGCTAAGAGTGAACGCGTACATGGAGCTGCTCAGTAAAATCAGATAGGAAGAGCCAGTCATGGTGAGGCCCTCAGGAGACCGAGGCAAAAGGACCACAGGTTGACAGCCTGGGCTTCATAGCAAGACTCTGTCTCAAAAAACAAACAACAACAAAAATCAGATGAGAAAGGAAGGGGCTTGGGTACTGATGGAGTTAAAAAAATAGGAAGGAAATAGCAACTAAAGAAATAATGATGGGGGCTGAAGAGATGGCTTAGCGGTTAAGACGTTTGTTTGCCTGCAAAGCCAAAGGACCCTAGTTCGATTCCCCAGGACCCACGTTAGCCAGATGCACAAGGTGGTGCATGTGTCTGGAGTTCATTTGCAGTGGCTGGAGGCCCTGGCATGCCAACTCTCTCCCTCCGTCTCTCTCCCCCTCTTACTCTCTGTCAAATAAGTAAATAAAAATAAAATATATATACATTTTATTTAAAAAAAAAAAAACAAAGAAATAATGATAGGGATTAGAAAGTACAGCTGTCCTAGTAGCCAAAGCAAGATTAGAAACACTCAAAGGTCTTCAAGTGATGCCCTTGGGAAAGACTGATGTTAGAAGAACAAGCTTTGTAGTTCATAGACGTTCTGAAAAGTAAGTTTGCTCAGGCCCGTCTAGGAAGGTTTATCAAAATATGTTCATTGGAAGATGTAATTCAGTAATAAGCTTTTGCACCTGAAAAGTAGTATTATATTGTCAGCAGAGTTAAGACGTTGCTTGCGCTTCCTGGTTTCATATCTTCAACCCAGGAACTGTCTATGTCCAAGTGGAACTTTGGCCCTGGGTTCATGCTTCTTGAGGGAATGGTGATTGAAGCGCCAAAAGGCCATCACCTATCAAGTTCCATTGTAGACGCTGGCTTAGATGTGACTGGCCTCGCAGCGAGTGTCCCTATTTTCCTTAAAAAGGAACAGAGATCCTACCTAAAGCCCAGACATAGTCACAAAGTGTGTGCAACCCCTATTTACTCCTGGCAACCTGCCAACTGTCAGGGGGAAATGTCCCCATTACAGGGCTGAGGTAAACTGTCAGGAGGAAATGTCCCCATTACAGGGCTGAGGTAAACTGTCAGGGGGAAATGTCCCCATTACAGGACTGAGGTAAACTGTCAGGAGAAAATGTCCCCGTTACAGGACTGAGGTAAACTGTCAGGGGGAAATGTCCCCATTACAGGGATGAGGTAAACTGTCAGGAGAAATGTCCCCATTACAGGGCTGAGGTAAACTGTCAGGGGGAAATGTCCCCATTACAGGACTGAGGTAAACTGTCAGGAGAAAATGTCCCCATTACAGGACTGAGGTAAACTGTCAGGAGAAAATGTCCCCATTACAGGACTGAGGTAAACTGTCAGGAGGAAATGTCCCCATTACAGGACTGAGGTAAACTGTCAGGAGGAAATGTCCCCATTACAGGGCTGAGGTAAACTGTCAGGAGGAAATGTCCCCATTACAGGGCTGAGGTAAACTGTCAGGGGGAAATGTCCCCATTACAGGACTGAGGTAAACTGTCAGGAGAAAATGTCCCCATTACAGGACTGAGGTAAACTGTCAGGAGGAAATGTCCCCATTACAGGGCTGAGGTAAACTGTCAGGAGAAAATGTCCCTGTTACAGGACTGAGGTAAACTGTCAGGAGGAAATGTCCCCATTACAGGGCTGAGGTAAACTGTCAGGAGGAAATGTCCCTGTTACAGGGCTGAGGTAAACTGTCAGGAGAAAATGTCCCTGTTACAGGGCTGAGGTAAACTGTCAGGAGAAAATGTCCCTGTTACAGGACTGAGGTAAACTGTCAGGAGGAAATGTCCCCATTACAGGGCTGAGGTAAACTGTCAGGAGGAAATGTCCCTGTTACAGGGCTGAGGTAAACTGTCAGGAGAAAATGTCCCTGTTACAGGACTGAGGTAAACTGTCAGGAGGAAATGTCCCCATTACAGGGCTGAGGTAAACTGTCAGGAGGAAATGTCCCTGTTACAGGGCTGAGGTAAACTGTCAGGAGAAAATGTCCCTGTTACAGGACTGAGGTAAACTGTCAGGAGGAAATGTCCCCATTACAGGGCTGAGGTAAACTGTCAGGAGAAAATGTCCCCGTTACAGGGCTGAGGTAAACTGTCAGGAGAAAATGTCCCTGTTACAGGGCTGAGGTAAACTGTCAGGAGGAAAAAATGTCCCCGTTACAGGGCTGAGGTAAACTGTCAGGAGAAATGTCCCTGTTACAGGGCTGAGGTAAACTGTCAGGAGAAATGTCCCCATTACAGGACTGAGATAAAGCCATGCAATAGCATCTCCCTGCTCTTTGCTGAGGAGATAGTTTACAGTAGAAATGCTACAAGGGAAGTTTTTCTGAACATGGAGACATCACTGAACCTTGAAAGCTTATGTCTCCGAAAGCAGCTATGTTTTAAGGCTTTATTAGGGACACAAGCTTCTCAAAATGATTAATATTTGTGTAATCTCAGACTAAGAAAGCCATAAACACTCTGTGCAGATAAAGAAGATTATCCTAACTAGTTCTTTGGATGTATTGCAAAAGTACTTCCCTGTCCCATTCCGGTGGAATTGTAACTCCCAAGAGGCAAAGCTAAGCACCTGGAAGCAAAAACTCCAACTCCCTGGTGTCCCTGTGCAACCATTTGTGCAAAGCAAACAAGCAAATCACAGAGATGAGTTTGCACTTGACTTCCAACCCTGGGAAAGCTTTCCTCCTGAGCCTTGGTGAACGTCTGCATCTTAGCTCAGGTTTGCCTCTGCAGAGCTGGTATGTTCTTCTCCCTCACAACCTCAGCTTTCTTTATTTTATTTATTTATTTATTTTTATTTATGAGAGAGAAAGAGAGACAGATAGAGAGAGAATGAGCACCCCAGGGCCTCCAGCCATAGCAGACTCCAGACGCATGTGCCGCCTTACCCATGTGGCTTACATGGGTCCTGAGGAATCGAACCTAGGTCCTTTGGCTTTGCAGGCAGGCACCTTAACTGCTAAGCCATTTCTCCAGCACTCAGCTTTCTTTATGTACCCAGGTTCTCTGCTCCAAGCTGTCACCAGGTGTGTGAAGCCAGTCAGTACATGGCATGTGCTTGTTGGGTGGGGTGCAGGGAAGCTGGCTGTACTCCGAAGGAATTTATTATCCCGTTAGAGAAGCAGCTTGACACGGACTGTAAAGGCCCGAGAGCAAGAGAAGCTGGGGAGGAGAAGGGGTCTCATGAGAGAAGGAATGGAGCTGGTGTACTACGTGAAGGCCTGTAGGACAGGACAAGCTTCCTACAAGGTATTTGAGTGAGGGTGCAAGTGTCTACTTAGCAGCTGGAAGAGGCAGGAGGCAGCCTGGACAAGCAGTGATGGCAGTAGAAATTCATCCATGTGGGTATAGAAGTCTGGGTGGGCTGAACAAGTTCCGGGCTGAGAGAGGCCGTTTCAACTAGTGTCCAAGAAAGGGAAAGGTAAGATCGTGGAGTCTTACCTTGAAAACTTGGCAGGATAAACAGGAGGGAGATAAGAAAGGTCTAGGCCAGACTACAAGAAGGGGTTGGATTATTTATAGGACAAAAGCAAGCTCAGGAAGGAAGGGTTTGTTTGAGCCTACATTTTAAAATATTTAATTAATTAATTAATTAATTTGAGAGAGAGAGAGAGGCAGATAGAAAGAGAGAATGGACACACCACAGCGTTCAGCCTCTGCAAATGAACTCCAGACGTATGCGCCCCCTTGTGCATCTGGCTTACGTGGGTCCTGGGGAATTGAACCGGGGTCCTTAGGCTTCACAGGCAAACACCTTAACTGCTAAGCCACTTCCCCAGCCCCGAGCCTACTTTTTTTTTTTTTTTTTTTTTTTTTTTTTTTTTTTTTTTTTTTGGTTTTTTGAGGTAGTGTTTCACTCTGGTCCAGGCTGACCTGGAATTAACTATGTAGTCTCAGGGTGGCCTTGAACTCATGGCGATCCTCCTACCTGTGCCTCCCGAGTGCTGGGATTAAAGGCATGCGCCACCACGCCCGGCTTCCGAGCCTACATTTTAACAGAACACAGTTCACTGTGGTGGGAAATGCATGGCAACAGCAACATGAAGCAGCTGGGCACATTGCATCCCCAGCCAGCTGCAGTGAATGGTCGTGCTCACCTAACTTTCTCCTTTCTATTCAGCTGGGACCCCAGCCCATGGGATCTGCCTACGCTTAGGGTGGGTCTTCCCACCTCAGTTAACCTCATCTAGAAACTCCCTCACAGATATATCCACACATTTGTTTCCATGACACTTCCAAATCCTGTTGAGTTAACGACCAAGTTTCACCTTCACACGTGTGCTAAATCCTCTGTGTGGAACAGTGTTCACCACCATTCACAGAGCCTCCCCTACACTTGCCTGGTCAAGCCCTTGCAACTTGCTTTCTCCTGAAGAGCCTCACTGGCTCCTATCCTAATTCCAGGCCTCTTCTTTCCCCTGGCTGGTTTCCCTCTCAGTTTGGGCTGGACGCAGTTCCTGTTTTGTCCCAGTTTTCTCTACTTCAGTCACAGCTACACACACACACACACACACACACACACACACACGCAATGTTCTATTCCTCTGTAGAGCTCAACACGAGCAGAGACTGTGTCCCATCCCGAGACAGCCACATCCAATCTGTGCTCTCGCAGCTCAGCTCATCCCCAGTGTCGTGACAGGAGAACTGGGTTCAGTTTCCCCTAACCTGAAACAGTACCTCACCCTGCATTCAAGTAAGAGTCTTTCTCTCAAAGCCATTTGCCATGCTCTTTGGCTGGTGTAACATCTCACACGTATTCATTACCAGCACACAAGCTTACCTTTCTACCACTAGAATAAAGTGGAGAACATGGAGTGTGCCTTTAAGTAATTATAATCTCTAAATAGAAGAGAGCGAGGTTGCAAAATCGTATGAAGTGGTTCCTTGGTATAATGGTGAGTGTTTTCTCTTTGCTGTGAACAGACACCTAAACAGGTACAACTTAAAGAAGGAAAGGGATTATTTCTGGTTACCTATCAAGGGCCTAGAGTCCATTGTGGCTGGGAAGGCATGGCAGGCCTGCTGGTCCCATTGTGTTCTCAATCAGAAAGCAAAAAAGAAAATGGGGCTGGGCTATAATGCCTCAAAGCCCACCCCTGGTGGCCCACTTCCTCCAGCAAGGCTCCACCTCCTAAGTCTTCCATAAGCTTTCCAAACAACTCCACCAGCTGGAGTTCACTTGTGCAAACACATGAGTCTGGGGAGAACATTTTATATTCAAACAAGGTAAATGAGCATTCTCTTTGGAATAATCTCCCAGCTGGAGGGTTACAATCATGACAAATGTATAACATTTGCAAAGCTAAAGAGTAAATGCAAGAGTCCTACTTTTATTAAAAGAAAAAAAAACTCACCTAAACAGGGTCAGTTTACCTAGTCCTTGAGCTGCTAAATAGTTGTTCCTTTACATAGTTCAGGGGGATTGAAACTCAGAGAAGTATTTTATTACATATCTGGAGCATTTCGAGGCTCTGAGAAACCCTGTTAATAAGCGAATAGCCTTTGGATTCATTCTTACTTAGAGTTATTATTTGTAAAATGGACAAGTGTGTCTAGTATTTGCGCTGAACAAAGTCACCCAAGTTAAAAAAGAAACAAAAACTTTCTTTCAAAGTTACTTTAATTCAATTAAAAAATATATTGGCGGGACTGGAGAGATGGCTTAGCAGTTACGCGCTTGCCTGTGAAGCCCAAGGACCCCAGTTCGAGGCTCAACTCCCCAGTACCCACGTAAGCCAGATGCAATGGTGGTACATGCATCTGGAGTTCATTTGCACTGGCTAGAGGCCCTGATCCACCCGTTCTCCCTCCCTCCCTTTCTCTCTCTCTCTCTCTCTTTCTCCCTTTCTCTCTCTCTAATAAGTAAATAAATAAAAATAATTTTTTTAAATTTCAATCTTTTATAAACTACTTCTTTCTGATGCACCAGTACCTTATCTTTATATTCTTCAAATACAAGGAACTCCCATTTCAAAGTTAAACTGGGGCTGGAGAAATGGCTTAGCGGTTAAGGCATTTGCCTGCGAAGCCAAAGGACCCCGGTTCAAGTCCCCAGGAACCACATAAGCCAGATGTACAAGGGGCACATGCATCTGGAGTTCGTTTGCAGTGGCTGGAAGCCCATTCTCTCTCTCTGACTATCTCTCCTCCATCTCTCTATCTCTATCTCTGCTTGCAAATAAATAAATAAAATTCTTTAAAAAGTTAAACTGGAAATGCTAATTGTTATTTACTTGCTGTTCCTTGGACCAACGTGCCTAATCTGGTAAGCAGTGGAAGGCAACTTGCTGGATGTAACATCTCTGTTAGCTGCTGTTTTAGAATAAATTAGGGAAGGTGAGAATAAAGTCACAGAGGGGAGCCACAGCCTAGAAAAGTGGGCACTGCAGCTGGCATGGCCTCAACTGAGGACACTCAGCTGGCTCCTTCTTCTCTTACTGTGTCTTTGTAGAAGAAAAAAAAGTGGGGTTGGAGGGATGGCTTAGCGGTTAAGGCACTTGCCTGAGGAGCCTAAGGATTCAGGTTCAATTCTCCAGATCCCATGTAAACCAGATGCACATGATAGCGCATGCATCTGGAGTTCGTTTGCAATGGCTAGAGGCCCTGGTGCACCCATTCTCTCTCTCTCTAATAAATAAGTAAAAAAAAAAATTAAAAGAATGAAAAGTGTGTGGCACATTCCGAGAGATGTTTAGGAAGTCACTATGGGAAAGTCACTTCATTTGTTAGCACCCCCTGTGCCCCATTTGTGACATGGTGGTGGGCACTGATCCAGGCCGACAGAGCAATGTCATAACAGTGTGAAACACACTGCTCAGGGCTCCCTGTAACAAAACACATACGGGCTGGGGAGTGACTCAGCGGGCAGAGTGCTTAATTTGCTGCTCAAGCTTCAATACCCAGGTTCGATTCTCCACCTCATGTTAAAAGTTGGAAGCCAGGCTCTGAGAGATGGCTTAGTGGTTAAGGCACTTGCCTGCAAAGCCAAAGGACTCAGTTCAATTCCCCAGGACCTACATAAGTCATGCACAAGGTGGTGCATTGTCTGGAATTGAGTTGCAGTGGCTGGCATCCCTGGGCGCTCATTTTTTCTCTCTGTCTTTCTTTCTCCCTCTCTCTCTTTCTCTCTCTCCCTGTCTCCCTCTTTTCTATCCTCGCTCCAGTAAATAAATTTTTTAAAAAGTCAGAAGCCCTGGTGGACTTCTGTAATCCCACCAGTAATGGTAAGATAGGAGGCTGAGACAGGAGAATTTTCTAGACGCTCACAAATGCAGCAAAGAAAACAACAGGAAAAAATGAGAAAAACCTGGCCTGAAAGGAGGTTAAAGTTGTCCTCTCACCTCCACATGCATGGCACGCACACCTACACTCACACACCATCACACATGCACACCTGCAATCACACACACACAACTACATTCACATACCATCACATACGTTCACCTATACTCAGAAAGCATCACACATGCACACATACAATAATACCTTAAGTTTATTATTTTTTTATATTCTATATCCAGTTAAAAGTAATTATCATACTATTACCATTTTTTATTCTTAAGCATGTTCACGTTTTCTGACAACTTGCCCCCATTTTCAGTATCTTTGTGTCTTTGAAGACATGAATATGAAGCTGAATTCTCAGATCCTTGTTTTTAAGGAAAAGGCTAGTTTATTTTTATGCTCAGGGAAAGCACTCTGTATTAAATGAAGAATTTGTTGTTCAATCAGACTACTAAAACCCCTGGAATGCCTAGAAACTAGGACCAGGCCTGGGGAGATGGCTCAGTAATTAAAAGCACGTGCTTGCAAAGCCCACCAGCCCAGGTTCAGTTGTGCAGTACCCACATAAAGCCAGAGACGCAAAGTGGCGTGTGCAACCGGGGTTCATTTGCAGCTGCAAGAAGCCCTGGCACTCATGCTGTCTCCCAGATAAATAAATAAAAATACTTAAAAAGAAACCAGGACCAGAGTTCAAACCCCAAGCAACCCTGTCACTTGAATAGGCATACTTTGGCCCTAGTGAGTTCCCGTAGGCCTGTGGTCATGCTGGGTTTTCACTGCTGAATTTACAATGAAACCCAAGGTACTGGAACTGGGGGCTTCCTCCTGAACCCATCACAGGAAAAGAGAACTTTCTAGAGGCAATCTTCTGATTGAATCTAAAAGGTATCCCTCCCACACCAGGCTTGCTTTTATTTATTTATCTTGTTGAATTTTTGATTGGTGAGAAGGAAACCAAAATTTCTGAATCAAAATGAAAGAGAACTGTTTTCCAACGTAAGAATGTGTGACTTGAGATAATCTACTTACTTAGGAGTGTGTGTACGTGGGAGTCATCACCTGTCACCAGTGTGTCTGGATTGAAACCTACTAAGCCCATGAAGTGAGAAGGTGAGGACATGAGTGGGAGGTGCTGAGCAGTTAAGAGCGCTGCCTGGGCCAGATGAGCATCTCGTAACCCAGTCACTGGCGCTTGTGAAATCACCACAGCACCAGGATCAGTGACAAGGCTTCGTGTCAACGAAACTAGTGGAAGAGCAATGGAGGGAGAGCCTGGCATTCTCCCCTGGCCTCTGTGTCTCCCTGGGACACTGCATCTGTACACACTTGTGAGCACACCGCACACCTGCACACTACACACACACACCACACCTACTACACACACACGACAAAAACAAAACAAAAAAAATAGTCCCCGGGGCTGGAGAGATGGCGTAGCAGTTAAGGTGCATGCCTGCAAAGCCTGAGGACCCAGGTTCAATTCTCCAGGACCCACATAAGCCAGATGCACATGGTGGCACATGCATCTGGAGTTCATTTGCAGTGGCTGGAGGTCCTGGCATGCCCATTCTCACTCTTTCTTTCCCTGTCTGTGTCATAAATAAATAAATAAACAAACAAACAAACAAACAAACAAACAAATATAAAATCTTTTAAAAAAATAGTCCCAAAGAAATAATAGTTGGGGCAGGGAGAGAGTCTCTTAGCAAGTTTATTTATAATAGTAAAAACTGGAAATTCCCCAACCACCCCCAAATATGGGACTTGCTAGACAAACTTGGAAAAGCTACATATAATAGACTACCCGTAGCCTGACAACCATGCAGTCAGCTCCTCACGTATTATTCCTTCAGTAGATCGTGTAGGCCACATTTAGGACTTTCAGGAGAGGATCGGGAAGACAAGATACAGAGGTAAACATCTGTTTGGCTGGAGTCAAGGAGCAAGTGTAGTGACTAGAACTAGGATGGGGCAAAAGAAAGAAGGGGCGATTCCAGGACGATGTAGAAGGCAGCACCTGTAGACAAAAGAAAGAAGGGGCGATTCCAGGACGATGTAGAAGGCAGCACCTGTAGACAAAAGAAAGAAGGGGTGATTCCAGGACAATGTAGAAGGCAGCGCCTGTAGAACTTGGTAACTGATGGGTTGTTAGATAAGACAGAAAAGAATTAAGGATTACTCTCAAGTTTCTGACCCAGTCAACTGAGCATTTACTGAACTAGGAAACCCCCCTGGTTGATAAGGATTTTCACAGTGAGCACTTAAATGCTCAAGAAGTTCCTAGGATGGGCTGGAGGTCAGAAGGCATGGTGACTGGAACAGGACGGGCAGTGGTCAAGCTGAGTGAAGTCACGTGGACAGATGACTGCTCAGGAAGGGGAGCACTGGCGAGTCCCAGGAGACAGCATTGAAGGGCTGGAGGAGGAAGAGCAGAGAAGTGGGAAGGAAGCCGGAAGTAGTGATTGCTGCAGCCAGGAAGTGTCCCGGGAGGAGGGAGGTAGAGATTCCTGGTGATGAATGTGGCTGAGATGGGGCCATTCTCCAAATGGGGAGCCATCCCAGCAAGAGCAGCTCAGGGTAGGGCAGAGGGGAGCATAGCCTGGGAGGTGAGGAAGTAGAAAAAACCGAGCTGACAGCTCCTGGAGACATTTTACCGTGAAGAGAGGAAGGAACCGGAAAAGGTGAGGGTGAAAGTGTAGGCGTGGCTGTGTGGAAAACTTGAAACCACTTAAATTTGGAAGTGCGGAAACTCAAAGGTGTGGCGATAAGACAGTGAAGAGGGGATTATGGAGAGGTCTAATTGTAATCTAGAAATTTCTACATGAAATGATGTCAAATGGGAGAAAAAAAAAAAACTCCAGCGATATGAAAGTCACACATGTGCTTTTTTTATTTTAATTTTTATTTTTATTGACAACTTCTTTAATTGTAGACAATATCCCATAGTACTTCCCTCCATCCCCCCCCCTCCATTTTCCCCTTTGCAACTTCACTCTCCATCATATCCCCTCTCCCTCTCAATCAATCTCTTATTTTGATGTCATGATCTTTTCCTCCTATTATGATGGTCTTGTGTAGGGAGTGTCAGACACTGTGAGGTCATGGATATCCAGGTCATTTTGTGTCTGGAGGAGCACGTTGTAAGGAGTCCTACTCTTCCTTTGGCTCTTACATTCTTTCCGCCCCCTCCTCCACAATGGACCCTGAGCCTTGGAAGGTGGGTTTGAGATGTTTCAGTGCTGAGCACTCCTCTGTCCCTTCTTCTCAGCACCTTCTGAAACATCCCAAGGTTGCCACTGTCTGAAAAGAGAAGCTTCTCTAACCAAAAGTGAGAGTAGCATTAATATATGAGTGTGGACATTAAGAGAAGTGCTTACTGGGCAGTTTGGTGAGCATAGTATATACATTTAGCGAGACTTTAATACAAATGTATGGAAGTTTAAAAAATGTTTGCGGCTTATCAGTCAATATCGGCCTTACTGAAGGAATGCTATCTAGTGAGTTTATATGGCAGACATTCGGCATAGTACAATACCATCGCGTATCGTCACAGCAGCCCTGCCAAGTCTGTGCCATGATTCTCATTTTAAACAAAAGAGTGTAGAACTAAACCTTCAACTAAGACTCAAAGAAGAAAAAGAATTTGCCTGAGAGCACAGAGCCGACAGGTAGAGGAACCAGGCCACAAACTTGGGACAGTTTTGCTCCAAAGCTCAAGTTCTTTGCTCTAAAAGTAAAAAAATAACAAATAAATTTTCACCAGCTCCCAGTAGCTTCCGTGTGTAATTCCTGTTGCTCAGACTCTAAGTGATGGCATGAGAGTGTTCTTCTCTTCCTCTTCCATTGACACAGACTTCCTTCTTTCCTTGAACTGAGATCTCATACAGGCTAAGCAAACACTCAACCCTGAGAAATAGCTCTAGCCCATTACTTACTTTTCTTTCTTTCTGGTCTTTTCTTCCACCCATCCTTCCTTTCTTTTTCTTTTTTTTTTTTTTTTCTAACTTTGTTCATTTATTTGAACATGTGTGTGTGCCCATGTGCGTGCACACACACCAGAGTCTCTTGCCATAATCCATTGCCTATCCAGCTTTATGTGTGTGGCTGGGGCAATTGAACTCCAGGCCAACAGGCTTTGCAAGCAAGAACCTTGAACAGCCGAGTCATCTCCTCAGGCTTCCTTCCTTCCCTTCCTTCCTTCCTGACAGAGCCTTATTAAATTGCCCAAGCACGGTTTGAATTTGCAATTTTACTTTAGCCTTGTGAGTAGCTGGGATTATTGGCCTATACCACCAGCCCCAGCTTTGGAAACAAATTTCAACAAGTTAATAGAATTTAAGATTCTTAGAATGGGTACCTGGCGTTTCATGTCAATATACACGTGTTGAGAGCTGAGGAGATGGCTCAGTGGTTAAAGGCAGTGCCTGCAAAGCCTTCCAGCCTGGGTTTGATTCCCCAGTGTCCATGTAAAGACAGATGCACTAAGTAACCAAGTGTCTGGAGTTGGTTTGTAGCAGCAAGAGGCCCTGGTATACCCATTCTTTCTCTCGCGCACGCTTGCAAAAAAAATAAATTTAACTTTAGAAATAAGATACGTTTGTTGAAATTGCATATGTGTCATGTATTTGTGTACCCAGGAATGTATCTTAGCTTTAGGAGCTGAAGTTTATAGTGTTGGGGAATAAAAGATATTTCCAGGACTCCTCCCAGCGATGTGTGCATATGAAAGGCCACCAACTTCATGGCAGTCTGGTCTCTGCACAGCATGCGTGCATGGAGCATGTGTATGCAAGGAGCATTCTGTATGCATGGAGTGTGTTTGAGGACTGTGTGTGTGTGTGTGTGTGTGTGTGTGTGTGTGTGTGTGTGTGTGTGCAAGGAGCATGTGTGTGTGGAGGGGGTGTGGGGGTGTATGTGCAGACATATGGAAAAACCAGCCAGAGCTATTGGCTCTGGTCCAAGAAGCCTGGGTTCCATTCCTTCGACCAGGAATGTTTAGCACTAGTTATTTCCTCTGCTGCGAAGATTGAAGAGATGATCAAGACCAAAATTTTTAAGTATCTTTTGAATTTTAGCCAGGGGTCATTGGCTGTTAGACACACAGTGTTGAGGCTTTTATTCTTTGTCTTCAGCAGACAAGTCCAGGTTCTTTTTAATGACTTCTGTATTCCAAAGACGCTTTGGCTAATGTGACTTAAAAAAAAATTTTTTTATTATTTTATTTTTTTTGGAGAGAGATGCAGAGAGAGAGACTGAGGGAGAGGGAGACAGAGAATGGGTGCGCCAGCAGTCTGTCAGCTGCTGTGAACGAAATCCAGATGCGTGCGCCCCCTTGTGGTCAAGTGCGGCATTGCACCCTTGCGTCACTTTGCATCTGGCTAAATGTGGGACCTGGAGTTTGGAACTGGGTTCTTAGGCTTAGCAGGCAGGCGCCTTAACCGCTGAGCCATCTCTCCAGCCCTAATGTGACTTTTTAAATGTGACCTGCATAGTGAGGATTTGAAAACGAAAGGCAGGTGTTAGAGGAGCTGAGGGACGGAGGCTGCGAAGGAGGCTGGGAGGGGCATCTTCACCAGGAACCTGTGGTGGACTGTTTTGGGTGCTGCAGAAGCCAAGAGTAAGGACTGAGATAGAAAGTTTCAGAGGAGGCAAATTCCAGCTCAACTGAGCTTCCTACCATCTAGAGCCACCCAAAGCTGTTCTTCATTTGGCAGGGGAAGGAGAGCTGGGGTCTCCTAAGACACCTCTAAAATCCTCTCGCAGGCCTCAAATTCCAAGGTGTTCCAGGTACACGCAGTCACTGCCGGTCAGACACACCGCACATGCTGGGCACACTGCCTCCTCTGTGGCGCTGCTCGAACCTCTGGCTATGAGGAAACACTCCAGGAAAGGGCCTGACCCACATGTGACCACACTCAAGGTCATAAAGTTTTGTTTCTCAGGCTGAGCACCTAGGATCTTGATCCAGGTTCTGACCCGTCAGCCATCTTCACGGAAGACACTTGCACAGTTACCCTGCTGCCTTTCATGACGGGCTTATGGTCCAGGTAAACCGCTGGCAGAGTCTTGCTTGATTCAGCCGCCCTCTGCTTTCTCCCCGGGAAAGCCTCTGCCAACTTCGGGATGAGACGCTGATGAAGCCATGCAACCAAGAGGCCTGGGAAAGTGTGAGGCAGAGCACGTGTCAGCATCGACGTGAGTTTAACGTGCAGGGCAGGATGAGAGGCCCAGAGTGTGGCAAAAGTGGCCTTGATCCATCTTCTCTGCCCTCTCTGGAGGTGGGCGTAAAACTGACTGTGGAGCTGAGGAGACGGCTCAGTGGTTAAAGGTGGCTTGCTTGCAAAGCCTGCCAGCCCAGGTTCGAGTCCTCAGTATCCACATAAAGGCAGACACACAAAGTGGTGCATGCCTCTGGAGTTCCTTTGTAGTGGCAAGAGGTGCTCATTTCCCTCCCCCCTTCTCTCTCTCACATGCACACAAATAAATAAATATTTTTTTAAAAAACTAGCTCAGGCCTTCATCCTCAGTTCTCCACGTGAAACCTGAGGTGTCCACCCTCTCTCTGAAGCCACTTGAATAATAATAAGGTGATGGCCGTGTAACTGGGGGGGGGGTGTCAGCAACAGTCAGTGTTGACGAGCTTGTACTGCTGCCTGTTTTGTGCTTGTCACACCATCACCTCACAATAATCCTACTGCGCAGACGCGTTCACGTTGCAAGATGAGTCAAGATGAGGAACCCGTGGTCTGGAGAAATTAAGGTTGGCAGCCTGACCGCAGAGCATCGCTGAGCCACTCCTCCGTGTTGCTTCACTTCCTGTGCGTACTTAGAGGACGCACGAAAAAAGCAGCCTTGTCCCCCAGCCCTTGGGTCAGGTCCTCCTCTTGGCCTCAGGAGAGGGGGGTGGGGGGTGTGGACACACAGACACCAACCCAGGTCCTGGTGCTTCTGCTCTTCACCCTTGTGGAGCCTCAGGATGAACATCAGAGATGGGCGCTGCCCTCAGCAGTGCTGAGAAAGCCAGGGACATGTTCAAGGTGACCCGGTACCCAGGCTGGCTGCGTCTGCGGGAACAGTGCTGAGCACCCTTCACAGACACTAAATTTATATTTCCTGGCCTCCCCTTCCAAAATGGATACACTAATTACAGACTTTTTTTTAATAGTGATCATCAAGAACGCATTTTTAAATGTTTGCGTTTTCTATTCTGCATAATGCCAAAATAAAACATGGACCAAGCCCACAAAAAATCAAACCCAGTGAGGCCATGTAAATTAGGAAGAGTTCAGGAAGACATTACCCCTAACCCACCCACCCACCCACCCCCAAAAAAGCCAGAAAAAGTGCTGATTAGAGACTTCGTTTTGTATGAGATTAAAATATGAATCATTAAAATAGGACTGTATTTTGGTCTCTGCACCCCCTTCTCAGCCAAGCCATCACCATGGCTCGTTGATGGGCTTGGAACCCATGAAGACCAAAGCCCTTCCCAGACCTGAACTGCAGCCCTGCGTGCAGGCCCTGCCCTACCCGAGGCATCTCCCATAGTGTGGTCAGAATGCCTCTGCCACTTCGGCTGTTCCCCCTTTAATGAAAACCCCAATGGTGTCTTCAGCCTTTGAAGTCTTTCCTCATAACTGTAAGTAGCATTAACAAGCTTCACCACAGCAACCAGAGTTCAAAAGAGGAAGAAAGAAGGAAGGAGGGAGAGAGGAAAGGAAGGAGGGAGGGCAAACTGAAGAGGTTTCCCTCAGAGCTCTCAGAAGGTAGTCACGGAACTATATTTGCTATCAGTAGGGGAGGTTTGCAGAGAGAAAAGGGTTTGTGTGGGGCGTTTCTGAGGTCCATGTTGTGTGGAGGAAAAAATAGCACAGTCTACAGCCCAAATGTGCACTTAAATTAAGTTGTTAATTAAAATGTCTTTAAAATGGCTAAGATTAGAGACAAAGGCCCATTGTTTGGTACAGTTGTTGACTGTGTATCTGTGTGGGGAAGGATTTGGGGGTACAGAGGCCAGTGGTATTTTAAAATGTAATTGCCCATCCTTACAACGTTTTGAAGTGCCCACCTGCACTTTGAATTGGATCTAAGGCAGAGGGGGGGACCAATCCATGACAGATTTTATTTTTATTTTTATTTGCTAATGACCTACTAGGGGATAAATCAGATTATCAAGTATATCAGGACAGAGGGACCTCAGCTCAAGCTAGCCCCACCTCTTCTGCCAGGAGCTTGACATCTCAAGGTGATTTTCTGGAGTTGGTAAGGTCTTAGAGTCACGCCTACATGTGTTTTTAAGGGAGGGAAGGCCCCAGAGTGTCATTTTCATAGAGTATTAAAGGAGGCCGGGCGTGGGAGTGCATATCTATAATCCCAGCACTTGGGGGACAGACGTAGGAGGATCACTGTGAGTTTGAGACCAGCCTGGGACTACAGACTGAATGAATGTCAGGTCAGCCTGGGCTAGAGTGAGACCCGACCTCAAAAAAACCACCAACAAGAACAAAAACTTTATTGAGACAAGATGAACCTACAAAAGCTGTATATATAATAGCCATTACCTTCAAAAGTTGCCAGGCATGGTGGCACTTGGCTTGAGTCCCAGCTCTCAGGAGGCAGAGGTGAGTTCAAGGCCAGCCTGGAACTAGGGCTAAAGTGAGACCCTACCTCAGAAAAACAACAACAACAAAAAGTGAGCCGGGTCAGGCATGGTGGCACATGCCTTTAATCCCAGCACTTCAGAGGCAGAGGTAGGAGGATAGCAGAGAGTTCGAGGCCACCCTGAAACTCCATAGTGAATTCTAGGTCAGCCTGGACCAGAATGAGACCCTACCTCAAAAAAACTAAAAAAAAAAAAAAAAAAAAAGTGAGCCGGCGTGGTGGCGCACGCCTTTAATCCCAGCACTCAGGAGGCTGAGGTAGGAGGATCGCCATGAGTTCGAGGGCACCCTTGAGACTACAGGGTGAATTCCAGGTCAGCCTGGGCTAGAGCAAGACCCTACCTTGAAAAACCAAAAATGAAAGAAAAAGAAAAGTTGTCTCCTGCCTTCTTTTGTTAAATCTACCTTCTTAGTAAATTTTTAAGTATAGCACACAGCATTATTAACTGAACCCACTATGTCCTAACTCTTATTCATTTGCATAGCAGACTAGTTATACCTTTTGTCTTATTACTATCTTGGTGGGAGTTGGTGCTGCCTTCCGCTGCGTGTGAGGCAGGGTCCCCCTTGTCCACCTCTGCATTTACCAGGCTCTCTGGTCCGTGAGCGTCCGGGCAGTTCTGACTCCACCTCCCATCTCACCATCAGCATGCTGGGTTATAGAAGCCCACCACAGCGTCCAGCTTTTACATTAGGTCTGGGATCTGAATGCATGCTTATGCAGCAGGAGCTTTATCCACTGAGCCATCTCCCAGCCCTGAATATTTCTTATGCCTTCTGATCAGTACAGCCCACTGGTTTCCCTCCCTCTAGCCCCATGTATGTTAGGATCGTAATCAAAAGGTTTTGGTTCAGTGCAGTGGCACAGCTACTTGGGAGGTTGAGACAGAAGCTCCCTGTTAACCTGGGCAGCATAACAAGTCTCCCATCTCCACATAATAATAATAATGATTTCAAAAACTCACACTGCCCTGGCATTCTGAGGTCCAGGTCTGCCTTCTGTCTCCTGTGAGCGTGCCTGTCTTGTTCGCATCAGTTCTCTCCACCAGGCCCATAAGTGCGTCTTAGTCAGAAGCTGGTGAATGAAGTGTTGCCATTCCTTTTCCTCTCCAGGCGATGTGCTCTATGAACTCCTTCAGCATATCCTGAAGCAGAGGAAGCCTCGCATTCTGTTCTCGCCGTTCTTCCACCCTGGGAACTCTGTCCACACGCAGCCCGAGGTCCTTCTGCACCAGAACCACGAAGAAGGTACTGGAGGAGGCTTCTGTTGCCTTGCCTGAGGTTGAAGCAAACTCAGGGCTTGAAATGCTCAATGGATAAGGTGTTCTCATTCATGTAACTTTGTTCTCCCTTCTGTAAGTGTGTAGTGAGTGCCTGCAATGTGTAAGACATAGGGGGAAGTGTCTAAATGAATAAGATAAATACTCTTAGCTCTCTGAGGCTGAAGCTCACAGTCCAAGGAAAGCAGTGAGAAAGCTTTTATAATGGTCAGCACCATCGGGGTTGATGGGAGGGGAGATGATGCCCTGGCACAAGAAGCAGGGTCAGCTCCCTTAAAGGAGGGGTGTCTGGAAGACCCCTTGAAGGTCTAGCAGCGTTCTGATAAGCAGGAATCAAATCAAGGAAATTGTAGGCAGAGAAAATGACCTAAGTCAGGGGCAAGAGCTAGGAACAGAGATCAGTTAGGTGACTTGTATTGTGAAGACCTTTCACCATGAAAATTGTCATATCTAGGTGTGTGTGTGTGTGTGTGTGTGTGTGTGTGTGTATTTCCAGATAGAATGAAATCAATAAACCCCAGTGAGCCACCCGCCACCCTCCTCCAGCAGTGATAAACACTCTGCCACCGCAGCGCTTGTCCAAGGCAGTTAGACTGGAACCAGAGCCTGGAGAGCCGAGGTGTCTCAGCTGTGGAGGAAAGTAGTCAGGTGTCACTCAAGATGTTTGAACAAGAGGATAATGAACAGTTGGGAGAAAGAATGAAAACCAGCCGTGGGAACTTGAGTCAGGGCTTTCGTCATCACACACCAGAGGAGGCTTGCTAGAGTGTCCTCTTCATCAAGGCAGCTCTGTGGGGTCACAAGAGTCAGAGCAGCACGAATTTTTTTAGGCAGCACAAAGCTAGACTTGAACTGTGGCCCTGGGCTGAGGTCGGAAGCAGGACTATGAACATGCGTGAGCTCCATGCCATTGAACGGCTGAGTGCATTTGGTGCTGAACCTCACCTCCGAGAGCCAGTGTGTCTATGTCCTGCTGCCCAGTTGAGCAGACGACACAATGCAGATGTGCAAACATGGCACTGTGCCTTTTTTCTCATGGACTTTGCCCAGAACTAGATTAGGGGCACTAGGTCCCCCCCCCCAATTCCTTGGAGGAATTTTCTTAAATGGGTGGCTCATTCCAAATACACGGCTGGTACCTTAGTTTTGTGTCTGGTCTGTTAAAAACTAAGAAGTCTTGTTTTCTTTATTTTGATTTATTTATTTATTTTATTTTATTTTTATTGATTTTTCGAGGTAGGGTCTCACTGTAGGCCAGGCTGACCTGGAATTCACTATGTAGTCTCAGGCCGGCCTTAAACTCAAAGTGGTCCTCCTACCACAGTGTCCCGAGTGCTGGGATTAAAGACACGGGCCACCATGCCCGGCTGTAATTTTTTAATATTTCATTTATTTACTTATTTGAGAGAGAGAAAGAGGCAGAGAAAGAGAGAGAGAAAGAATATGGGCACGCCCAGGCCTCTAGCCACTGTAAATGAATTTCAGACGCATGTACTACCTTGTGCATCTGGCTTTATATGGGTCCTGGAGAATAGAACCTGGGTCCTTTGGCTTTGCCAGCAAGTGCCTTAACCACTAAGCCATCTCTCCAGCCCTTATGCTTTCTTTTTTTTTTTTTAATATTTTTATTTTTTATTGACAACTTCTTTAATTGTAGACAATATCCCATGGTACTTCACTCCCTCCGCCCCTATGCTTTCTTAATTAGCGCTTTACAAAAGAAAGCCTGACTCCAAGTGATCCACAAGGGCCGCCTCATGCCAGGCCTCTTGCAGCTAGCCCTCTCCCAAGTCGGGCTGTCTTCTTTTGTTCTCCAGCCCTGTTCACTTCCTGCTTGTAGGCACTGCAGAGCTGAGGGGTAGATTTACTGAAGCTTGACCATAAGGCAAGTTTGTGTTCCCTAGCCTGCCTCTCCAGATCTGAAGGTGTGTGGTAGGCTCTTTCTCCTTCTTTTTTAAAAAACATTTTTTAAATATTTTAATTAATTATTTATTTATTTGAGAGAGAAAGAGAGAGAGAGAGAATGGGCTCACCAGGGCCTCTAGTCATTGCAAACGAACTCCAGAGGCATGCACCCCTTGTGCATCTGACTTACGCGGGTCCCAGAGAGTCGAACTGAGATCCTTTGGCTTTGCAAGCAAATGCCTTAACTGTTAAGCCATCTCTCCAGCCCCTCTTTCTCCTTCTTTCTCTTGTTATTCCAGAGGGGGAAAAAATCCCATTTGGAATGTCTATACCTGTTTTCTTCCCAGACACGATTGGAAGCATGTGGTCTCCTTCCCTCTTTCTCCTGGCCTGATTTAATTCAGAAGCGGGTGTGTTTGTTGTTTTCATGTGTTGGGGGCTTTCAGTAGAACAAGCTCCTGACTCTGAGCTACTCTCAAACCAAATGAATGCAAATGTATTACTGTGTGCAGCGTAATGAGCTGTATGCATAGGTGTCACTGGTGAGCTCCATACGTAAGGGAACTGAGCTAATGAGGTCAAGTTCAAGAGTTTCATCACCTTTCAGACCAGGTAGCTCTGTTTCAGTTCCAGTTCTTAAAATTGCCTAGTGCACTCCCAGAAACTGTTCCTTTCTGCCGATGGCCAGGAAGCTAGATTGGAGCCTGTTCCTTGCCCCTTTGTCTATTCAAGACACAGTGTGTGCTCCCAGGACAGTAGAGGGCCACAGCATGGATCTCTACCAGGAAGTATCAACGAGAAGAGCTGTCTGGGGCAGAGAGGTGATAAGAATAGGCAGCCTCCTCTCTCAAATTTATTTATTTATTATTTTTTTATTTTTATTTATTTTTGGAGAGAGACATAGAGAGAGACAGACAGAGAGGGAGAGGGAGACAGATAAAGATGGGCGCGCCAGCAGTCTCTCAGCTGCTGTGAACGAAATCCAGATGTGTGCGCCCCCTTGTGGGCAAGTGCGGCATTGTGCCCTTGCGTCACTTTGCATCTGGCTAAACGTGGGACCTGGAGATTGGAACCGGCATTCTTCAGCTTAGGAGGCAGGCACCTTAACCCCTAAGCCATCTCTCCAGCCCTTATTTATTATTTTTAAGAGAGTGAGAGAATTAGCATGCTGGGGCCTCAGCCACTGCAGTCAAACTCCAGACAGTTGCACCACCTCATGGGCATGTGCGACTTGCACTTGCCTCACCTTTGCTTCTGGCTAATGTGGGACCTGGAGAGTCTAACATGGGTCCTTAGGCTTTGCAGGCAAGTGCCTTAACTGCTAAGCCATCTGTCCAATCTGTCTCTCTTACTTTTAAATGTATGGATGCTCTTGGTGACCAAGAGATGGAGTAGAAGCTGAGTGTGGTGGTGCATGCCTCTAATCCCAGCACTTGGGAGGCAGAGGTAAGAGGCTCACCGTGAGTTCAAGGCCACCCTGAGACTTCAGAGTGAATTCCAGGTCAGCCTGGGCTAGAGTGAGACCCTACCTTGAAAAAACAAGAAAAAAAGAAAGAGAAAGAAATGGGAGTAGAATGGTGAGTGGGTCAGTACAGTTTCCCAACATTCAGCCTCTTTCCTTCTCAAAAAAAAAAAAAAAAAAAAGATCTAGCTCAATATGCATAGTCTTAGAAATCCATAACTGTATTTAGGAAGGTCAGCAGAGGACTTACATGGCCATATGTTAACATAGAAGGACCTGGTCCTGGAAAAAAGGCTGTAAGGGAAATTATATATAGTAAATGTTGCTTCCTTAACAATTTATTTTACATTATTAGGGACACACTTAAAAATATGTTGGTCCAAGAGTGCTTATGTTGCTACCAGCTTGGCTTATTATGAGTGTGTGTGTGTGTGTGTGTGTGTGTGTGTGTATAAAAGTTGAGTATCCCTTATCCAAATTCTTAGGAGAAGTGGTTTACACTTCAGATTTGATAATATTTGCTTATCCAAATATCTTAGGACCCAAGACTGGTTTACAAATTCAGATTTGATAATATTTGCTTATACATATATATATATATCTCAGGGGTCTCAGGACCCAAGACTAGATAACTGAAATTCACTCTATGTTTCCTACCTCTGCCTTATGGATTAAAGGCGTGCGCCACCACGCCCGGCTTTTTTTTTTTTTGAAAGAGACAGAGAGATATAGAGAATGGGCACACCAGAGGCCTCTCAGCCGCTGTGAACTAATTCCAGATGCATGCACCCCCTTGTGGGCAAGTATGGCATTGCACCCTTGTGTCACTTTACGTCTGGCTAAACGTGGGACCTGGAGAATTGAACAGGCGTTCTTAGGCTTGGCAGGCAGGCGCCTTAACCGCTAAGTCATCTCTGTAGCCCTTGTACAGTATTTTTAGTCTTGATTGCTGATATGTCGCTGTTTTGACTGTAACCCATCACATGTGGTCAGATGTGGAATTTTCTGCTGGTGACATTATAGAGTCACTCAGTTTCAGACTTTGGAGCATTTTAGAGCTGAGATTTTAAATTAAGGATGAATGACAGGGCAGCGAGAGAATCAGGCCTCCACAGTGTCTCCTCTAGAGAGAGCCTGCCAGGCTCCTGAGCAGCCTGGCACTGTGAGGTATGCAGGGTGAGCACACACAGGCTTCATTCAGTTCTGTGATTTCAGTTCATCCTGGCCACCAGGGCAGACGTTGATAATTTCACAATGGGAATTTCTGTCACAGCACAAATATGTCTTGTTTCATCTAGAAATAGTTTTCCTACAGATGTCATCTGGGAGAACATTACATGGAGATCTCCCATTCCATACCAGCAAGCGCATGGCAGTGTCAGAAGGCTAGAGGCTGGTGTTGGCTCAGGGCCCCTCCTCCTGCCCTGGACGGGTGGTGACCACACTGACTCCAGTCCTTTATTTTGAAAACATTCTTATCTCACTGATGTGCCTCTGTTCTGAAACCCCGTCAGGCCCTGAGCAAAGCCGTCATCAGGTTGCCAGGAGCATCTAGGAAAACTGGTCTTTCCACTCTCTTCCCTCACTGGCTATAGGAGAGAAGGAAGAAATCTAGTTAGATTGACCACAAAATGTCTCTCCCACATTGGGGCACTTGGACAGAGACATAGGGCCCCCCTAATGACTGATCCAAGACCATCCCAGACAGATGTTCTGCGGTGGGGGCAGCTTTTCCTCACAGGATTGGTGAGGAATTCACAAATCATGATGAGAAATTTGAAGCAGCAAATTCCTGTATCTCTCTCTCTCTCTCTCTCTCTCTCTCTCTCTCTTTCCCTTTTTAACAACTCACACATGGGAACAGGCCAGAGCACAGAGAACAAAAATCTGTTTATGGTTGGTGGGAGAAAGAGGCAAGGAGGGTGACTTGCCTTTTGTGCTGGCTGACTGACATGTCACATGTCAGATCACTTTCTTGAGGACATCCCCCCCACTACTAGTCCACCACCACCATCAGTTCCAGGTTTCCCAAGGACTGACTGCGTCAGAGGAAGGAAATCATATTCAACGTTAATGAGATGATTAATGATGAGGTATATGAATCTGTCTCATAACGACAAAGCAATAGCTAGCATTTATTGACTCTCTGCTGTATTCCAGACTTTCTAAGCTCTTAAATATTTAAATCATCTAATCTCCACAACCATCCTATAAAGAAAGCAATATGATTAATTACCCTCGCTTTATCGATGAGGCAATAGAGATGAACAGCAATTACACAGTATGTCCCCAGATCAAGTGGCAAAACTAAGATTAAGTCTGAAGGAATGAACCAAAATAACATTTTTTTTTGGAGAGAGATGGGGGGGGGAGAGGAAGACAGATGGAGATGGTCACGCCAGCAGCCTCTCAGCTGCTGTGAATGAAATCCAGATGCATGCGCCCCCTTGTGCAGCATTGCGCCCTTGCATCACTTTGCATCTGGCTAAATGTGGGACCTGGAGATTAGAACCACTGGAGATTGTAACCAGCATTCTTAGGCTTAGGAGGCAGGCGCCTTAACCGTTAAGCCATCTCTCCAGCCCCCAAAATAACATTTTTTATAAGTTTTTATTGTGCCTGCACCCTGAAAACAGGAGAAATGACTGAAAAAACAAACCAGTGTTATAGTGATTAAGATGCCAAGGGGATGATAGGTCCCAACACTCCTGTCCATGCCACTACCAAATGCAAACAACAGCAAAATGTCAGAGAGAACTTTGGAGGTCCTCAACTATGTCTTTATTTCATGATTCATTATTTATTTGTACACAGGGTCTTTAAATAAACTCTAATTGACTGTGTAATTGAGAATGACCTTGAACTTTGGGTCCTCCTGTATCCAACTCCCTAGAGAAGGGATTACAGGTGTGTGTGCCACCATACCAGGCTGTGGTGCTGGGACTCAAACCTGGGGCCTGGCGCACACAGGCAGGTGCTCTACAAACTAGGCTACATCACCATCCCTTCCTAGCTCATGAGTTTAAAAACTCACTCTAAATTGGGTCAGATGAACTTTCAGAAGTGATGGCCTTCCGTGGAATGAGTGGACTCAGCCTGGTGAAAATCTCCCGACTTGTGAGACTCTTGGGTTCCACGTGAGCACTGGCAGTAGTACTGCCTGTCACCCACCTTGGGAACCAGAGCCTCGATGCTCTTCCCTCCTTACAGCTTCTACGAAGGCACCGGTAGAGGAAGTTTGAGTCTGCCCAGACCGTGTCCTGTTACCCATTGTAAAAATCACCTTATTCCCTAACCTAACTGCAGTAGTGATGAGGAACAAAGCGTCAGGGAGCCCGCCCTCCAGAGTGACGTCTCTGTTACACAGTTTAGCTGTGTAATGTATGAGGGGGTCGTGGTACACGTGCGGACCACTTGGGTTCAAATCCCTGCCCCCTAGCCTGCCAGCTGGGTGTCTTCAGACAAGTTACTTCCTCCATGCAGCAAAGAAGAAAAAGAGCTGGACCCACCTCATACTGTTAGAATAAGACAGAGAGTTTTTTGAGACATGCCCTGAAAATGACACCTAGCAACAAGCACCCAAAAAATATTACTCATTTTCATCATCATCATCATTATAATTATTATTAGTGGCTTTTCGAGGTAGGGTCTCACTTAGGCTCAGGCTGACCTGGAATTCACTATGTATTCTCAGGTTGGCCTTGAACTCACGGCAATCCTCCTACCTCTGCCTCCCGAGTGCTGGGATTAAAGGCGTGTGCCACCATGCCCGGCTATTATTTGGCTTTTCTTCTCATTACTTGGTTGAGCTTTTTCCTCTTTTTTTGGTAAATTCTTATTTTTTAATTTTATTTTTATTGATTTATTTGAGAGATAGATACAGACAGAGAAAGAGAGAAAGAGACTGGGCACGCCAGGGCCTCCAACCACTGCAAACAAACTCCAGATGCATGCGCCCCCTTGGGCATCTGGATTATGTGGATCCTGGGGAGGCAAGTGCCTTAACGGCTATGCCATCTCTCCAGCCCTCTCACCCACTTTAAAGTATACAGTGGGATTAAGAGACCAAGGCAAGTGGTGAAATGTGGTTGGATTTTTTTTTTTTTATTTGCTTCCAATTCTAAGTTTCTTTACCATTCTCTTTACTGCAGCTCTATGTACCTGGCTCAGGCACCATATTCGTGCTCCAATGCATAGAAAGGCCTATGGCCTCCCATCAGACACCTGTGTGGATTCAATGGGCCCATCTACATCATAGTTGCTACGGGGGAAGAATATTTAAATTTGGTACTTACAGGACACAGCCAGGTTGGCAGTCAGTGCTGCTTGTTTTACCTCCTGGCTCCTGGTGCATGGTAACCCTCCTTTCTGGAACTTTCCTGTGAAACTGCCAGCGGTCTTTTCTCACATTTAAGGATGAGCTCAACCTTCTTACCCCCCCCTTTCCAATGCTGTGATTCTTGAATTTGGCAACGGATCATGAGAGGTCAGCTTTCTACTTCCCGTTCCCACTTTTAAGGATGGGAAAATACAGGCTAAGACCCTCTTCTTCCTGTTTAGCCTCCTACTTCCGGGTCCAAGAAGCGTGAGCTTTATTTCCTAACCCTTGCAACAAAGTCGTGCACCTATGGTGTTGGCGTTCAGGGTCTCTTGGCATCGCCTGAGAGCCCTCAGCCTTTGTTCTCCAGCTGCCTTTCATGGCCTGGGGACTTTGGCTTGCAGCTCTGGCCTAGCTTGATCTCTTCAGCCCTGAGTTTCTGGGACAGTTCCTTTGTGCATGAATAACTTTCCCAAGATAGGCAGGATGTCTCCAGGAAAGTTCCTTTGACACCCCCCTCCCCAGGGAAATACCATCTAATCCCTTGGAGATAAGGAGACTGGGGTAGTTGATTTTTATCTCCAAAGAAGGAAAATTTCCCTTAGGGACTGTCTCATTGGCTGTTCCCTCTCAAGAAGTCTTTGTCTTTGTGCCAGCCTGACTCTACTCCTTTGAAGTGATTGACAGGTTAACCCCCCTAGGTCTCATTGATGCACTTGAAATCTGATCCCTTGATTTGTTTTATAAAATATTTTATTTATTTATTTTCAAGGAAAGAGAGACAAAGAGTGGTCACGCCAGGGCCTCTTGCCACTGTAAACATGTGCCACTTTGTGCAGCTGTTTTTCTGTGGGTACAGAGGAATCGTACCCTGGCCTTCAGGTTCTGTAAGCAAGTGCCTTTAACAACTGAGCCATCTCCCCGGCCCCTGATTTCTGTTTAGCTTTTAAATTTTGAGACAAAATCTTATGTCTCTACTCCTGAGGGCTGAGATTGCAAGTGTGTACCACTGTGCCCAATATATGTGCTGTGCTGGGATTCAAACCCAGGACTTTGTGCATACTAGGCAAGCATTCTACAAACTGAGCTACAATTTACTTTCTCCAGCTGCTTGACTGAGGCTCAGGCAGACCTCTCCAGTTAGTCATTAATTAAAAGCTAGACATTGGGGCTGAAGAAATTTCTCAGCAGTTAAGGCACTTGCCTGCAAAGCCTAAGGACCCAGCTTCAGTTCCCCCATGCTCACGTGAAACCAGATGCACAAGGTGACACATGTGTCTGGAGTTTGTTTACATTGGCTAGAGGTCCTGGAGCCCCCATTCTCTCTCTCTCTCTCTCTCTCTTTTTCTCTGTTCTCTCTCTGTTTCCAAATAAATAAATAAGCATTTAAAAGCTAGACATGGCCAGGCGTGGTGTCACATGCCTTTAATCCCAGCACTCGGGAGGCAAAGGTAGGAGGATTGCCATGAGTTCGAGGCCACCCTGAGACTACAGAGTGAATTCCAGGTCAGCCTGAACTAGAACGAGACCCTACCTCAGAAAACCAAATAAAATAAAATAACATAAAATAAAATAAAGGCTAGACATGTAAAGGCAGGAGCTGGAACTAGTCCCCTGTGCCACCCTCACCTGCAGATTCATAAACAACTTTGTACTGACCCACTGAGGGCTAACCTGATGGGAAGTGGCCTCCCCCTGGCCCGAGGAAGGAAGGCGGAGCCTCAGGGAACTACATGTTAACCATTTTGTTTCTTTCAGGCCGTTTCGTCCTATGTGTATATAATTCTAAGAGTCTGCATAGGGTTTATAGCTTGTGACTTCAAACATATGTGAATCATTTGCTCCAAATTAGTGTGGTTTTCTTCTCTGGCTCTACAAGGGTATTCAGTTGATGGACAGGCCCGAATGGGCTGGTAAAGGGTCAGTAGACAGTCTCGCACGGAACTTGAGTGCACGTGAAATGAATTGTAAGTCCTACCCCCAAGTCCCTTTAACTAGAGCCTGTAGCTTTGATTTAGCTCCTTGTCAGTCATCGTTCCCACCAGGCTTTTACAAAGCGGCTAGGATATGGCCCCTTCTGGGACAGTGTGAAACTGTTGGCTTGCTGAGCCTGAGGACAGCCTGATGATGGTCCTAGTGTGTGACGTGAGCATGAAAAATTCCCTGTGACGTTTATTAGGTTTACTCATTCATTATGTACATGATTCATTTGGGACAAATTTTGATGGATTTCCATTAGAGAAACTTTTCTGGAGGTGGAAGCAGGAGTTCATGGTCATCATGTACTGGCTACATAATGAGTTCAAGGCCAGCCTGGGCCTCGTGAGTCCCTGTTAGTGTTAGTTACTGTTCTGTTGCTGTGACAGAATACCTGTGAAGAACGAGAACGGGTTTGCTCTGGCTCACAGTTTGAAAGTGTGGCTGGTCCGTCATGGGTGGGAAGGCACGGCGAGGCAAGGAGCGTGCGGCAGCTGGTCACACTGCTTCCATAGCCAGTCTGTGACACTTTTATGCTGCTGTCACACTCAGGGTAGCTCTTCCCTCATCACTTAAACCTGTCTGGACACAGCCTCATGGACATTCCCCGAGGCATGCTTCCATAGTGATTATAAATGAAGTTGACAATCAGGATTAACCATCACAGACCCTGTCTCAAAAAAACCACAGAAACAGAGAGAAAGAAAGAGAGGAGAGAGAGAGAGAAACTTTCCTAATCAGTAAAAAGAAAGGGAAATCCGGCCTTTTAAAATAATTTTCCTGCTTTATTTTGACTATTTAATGTTTAGAGTGGGGATCCTATTATCTTACAAGGTCAACAAAGAAAGGTCTAGGATCAGAGAACTCAGCCAGAGGGCTGGAGAGATGGTTTAGCAGTTAAGGCGCCTGCCTGCTAAGCCTAAGAACCCGGTTCCAATCTCCAGGTCCCACGTTTAGCCAGATGCAAAGTCACGCAAGAGCTCAATGCCGCACTTGCCCACAGGGGGCACACACATCTGGATTTCGTTCACAGCGGCTGAGAGGCTGCTGGCGAGCCCATTCTCTGTCTTCCTCTCCCTCTCTCTGTGTCTCTCTCCAAAAAAAAATAAATAAATAAAAATAAATATTAAAAAATGCTTAAAAAAAAAGAAAGAAAACTCAGCCAGAATGACAATGGTCTACTTCCTTGGGTTTCTTCCTTGCCTCGCGACCCACGCTCATTATGTGTGGCTTTCCCTCCCTCTTCCTTGTGGTTTTCCCTCTGCTCCCAAGACCTTCAGAACCAGGGCATCCGGGACAGTTTTCCAGTTTTTCCAGCTGAGCAGTTCACCAAGCACAAACCCAGACATCAAGGCCAGACATGCCCCCACCCCAAGAAAAGGTCTTCTTGTTCTAGACGGAAGACTCCTACATCTGAGAGGTTTAATGCACCCACATTCCGCACAGCATATTTCCCATGTCCGGAGCTTGTCTTCCTGCAGGCTCTGGTCTCAAGTAAGTTTCCATACTCCTCTGCCAGGTTATAATAACACAGGCAGCAGGGCAAGGACGTCAGAGCCCGCTCCATCCGTGGGTGCATGCTTTGCAAACCGAAACAAAGCTTTGAAGGTCTCGTTGCAGGCCTTTCAGCCCTAACAGTGGCCATGTCCAGACCACCAGGAGCCCGGAATTAAATACCCTCAGATCCAGTTCTCTACCATTAATGTTATCAGCTTCATCAAGTACTTCCTTTGGACTGGTGTCTGCAGAGAAATAAATAAATCAGGCTCTTCCAAGTCTTGTCCCTGCCCCGGATCCTGAGTCAGGAGTAGAATCCCAGTTGAATTATCTAGAGCCCTGTTCCTCTCCTTCATTGTTCCCGAAAATCTGGGCAGGACCAGGAGAGTGAAATCGCTCCAGGACATTACATCAGTTCCTCTTTTCCCCTTGGCATGAAAGTTCTTCCTCTCATACTCCTGCCAGACTTCCTAGGGCTTGTCCCGAGTGCACACCCACACACTGAGCCTTGAAGCGTCCCGATATCAAAGAGGGCCTGCAGGTAACCCAATGACTGACCATCACCTGTGTCCATTTTAAAACGTATAAGATGGGAAATAGGTTCAGGAAATGAGATTTTTTTAAATTCCCAATACATGTCTCCATCATCCTTAAATACTTTTAAACCTAAATAAGCTTCCAAGCAAAGAGAGACATTCTATAAATAGCATTTAGAAGAAAATCTATGAATGTCCAAAATGAAATGGTCTTACTTACTTACAATGGTTGTACTCTGACAAAGGAAAAGTGAACAGTGAACAAGAAATCAATTTGTTTTTATGCGTGACAGAATTCAGATCCATATTAGCTATATAAGAAGAAATATTGCCTTATCGCCCCAAAATTGCAGATTGTTTCTTTCATAAGGTTATTAAATCTGGGCTGGGGAGAAATAGCTCAGTTGCACATTGAAAGACCCGAGTTCAGGCTAGGCGTGGTGGCGCACGCCTTTAATCCCAGTCTTTGGAAAGCTGAGGTAGGACGATCACTGTGAGTTCGAGGCCAGCTTGAGACTACATAGTGAGTTCCAGGTCAGCCTGGACTAGAGTGCAATCCTATCTCAAAAAACAAAACAAAACAAAAAGACCTCAGTTCAATCCCCAGAATTCACGGTGTAAAAAACTGGGCATGGTGGCACACTCTTCTAATCCCAGTGTTGGAGTAGGTGGATCCGTAGGGCCCACTGGCTATCTAGACTAACCAAGTTGACAAGTTCAAAGCCAACTAGAGACCTGGTCTCAAGAAAACAAACACACGGGCTGGAGAGATGGCTTAGCGGTTAAGGCATTTGCCTGCAAAGCCAAAGGATCCCAGTTCGATTCTCCAGGACCCACGTGAGCCAGATACACAAGGGGGCATATGCCTGTTTCTCTCTCTCTCAAATAAATAAATAAAATATATTAAAACACACACAATGTCATTCCTGAGCAAACGGCACATGTGCACCTGAACATACAAGTACACTTGTACACACACACACACACACACACAATGATTGATTAAGTCTAGGCCTTAAATCCACTCTGCTGCCCTAAGAAGTACCCTACAAATATTAATATGTATTATGGTTAGAAGGGGGAAGGTACTGTTCCTACCTATATTCTTGTGAAGTCGATAAGGTGCTTAAAAAAGAACTTTGGCTGGATGTGGGGTGATGCATGCCTTAATCCATGCCTCAAAAAAAGAAAAAAAGGGCTGGAGAGATGGCTTAGCAGTTAAGGCGCCTGCCTGCTAAACCTAAGAACCCCGGTTCCAATCTCCAGGTCCCACATTTAGCCAGATGCAAAGTGACACAAGGGCGCAATGCCGCACTTGCCCACAAGGGGGCGCACGCATCTGGAGTTCGTTCACAGCAGCTGAGACACTGCTGTAGCGCCCATCTCTATCTGTCTCCCTCTCTGTCTGTCTTTCTCTGTGTCTCTCTCCAAAAATAAATAAAATAATTTTAAAAAGAAAGAAAGAAAATTACACAAGAAACGTTTTGTTTTGTCATTTTGAGGTAGAGTGTCACTCTGGCCCAGGCTGGCCTGGAACTCACAGCGATCTTCCTACCTCTGTTTCCCAAGTGCTGGGATTAAAGGTGTGCAGCACCACATCCAGCTAGTTCAGGCCTGTGTGTGATGCCATGGCGCGCAGGTGGAGGCCTGAGGACCACTGTTGTTAGGAATCTGTTCTCACCTTCCACCTCCTTCAAGGCAGGGTCTCTCTCCTGTCTGCTCTCCACAGGCTTTTGGTAAATTCTTGTCTCTGCCTCTTATTTTGCAATCAACAAACTGGGATTATAGAAGCCTGCCATGGTTTCTGGGTAGTTTTGTTTTGTTTTGTTTTTCGAGGTAGGGTCTCACTGTAGCCCAGGCTGACCTGGAATTCACTCTGTAGTCTCAGGGTGGCCTTGAAGGCACGGTGATCCTCCAACCTCTGCCTCCTGAGTGCTGGGATTAAAGGTACGCGCCACCACGCCTGGTGGTTTCTGGGATTTTTATTTGGGGTCTGGAGATCAAATTTATGTAATCAGGGGCCGGAGAGATGGCCTAGCGGTTAAGCACTTGCCCGTGAAGCCTAAGGACCCAGTTCAAGGCTCGATTCCCCAGGACCCACATAAGCCAGATGCACAAGGTGGTGCATGCATCTGGAGTTCCTTTGCAGTGGCTGGAGGTCCTGATGTGCCTATTCTCTCTCTCTCTCTGCTCTTTCTATCTCTGTCTGTTGCTCTCAAATAAATAATTTTTTTTTAAGTTTATGTAATCAGGCTAGAGTGCTTTATCCATTGAGCTTTATCCATCTCCTTACTCCCAGAAAAGAAATTTTCAAAATATATTTTGTTTGTTTATTTATTTATTTGACAGAAAGAGGCAGAGAGAGAGAGAAAGAGGGGGAGAATAAGTGTGCCAGGGCCACCAGGCATTACAAACAAACTCCAGATGTATGTGCTTCCTTGTACTTACCTGGATCCTAGAGAATTCAACTGGGATCCTTTGGCTTTGCAGGCAAACGCCTTAACTGCTAAGCCATCCCTCCAGCCCAGAAAGAAACTTTTTAGACCAGTATGATGGCTCATACTAGTTCATCCTAGCGAGCTTAAGAGACTGAGGCAGAGGGATTGCTATAAAGTGAGTGAGAGTCTGCCTCAAAGGAAAAAAAAAACCACAATGACTGACTGCTGCTCACGACTCACAACCCACAACCCCGGTGAATACCAGCATCCCACTAAGGCTATCTGTGGAGAGGGTCAGGGAGGAGGGACATGATGGTACCAACTCATGATATGTCCATACAAAGTTTCTACTTAATAAAAAAAATAGGAAAGAAACTTTTTTATTATGAAATTGTCAAAACCCCTATAAAGTTTGGTTGCCTCAGTACCCTGCCTGAAAAGATAAGGACCCTTTATGCAACCCCCGTCACAGAACCAGCGCACCCCATGGACTCTCAAGGTGGTGTCATCAGGTATCTTGTTGTAATGCTGTTTTTTTGTTTTGTTTTTTGTTTTGTTTTGTTTTGTTTGAGAGAGACAGAAAGAGAGGGAGAGGGAGACAGATAGAGATGGGCGCGCCAGCAGCCTCTCAGCTGCTGCGAACAAAATCCAGATGTGTGCGCCCCCTTGTGGTCAAGTGTGGCATTGTGCCCTTGCGTCACTTTGCATCTGGCCAAACGTGGGACCTGGAGATTGGAACCGCTGGAGATTGGAACCAGTGTTCTTAGGCTTAGCAGGCAGGCGCCTTAACCCCTAAGCCATCTCTCCAGCCCAGGTAATGCTGTTTTGGCAATATTTTGTAGTTTGAAACAGAATCTAAACAAGGGTATCAGTATTGCAATTGTTCTGTCTCTTTCTTTCTCTCTTACTGCATCCTTTCCTCCCTTCCCCTTCTAGGTTTTTTTATTATTACAGCTCGATATGCATCCCTCCCATGATGCTTTTATTCATCAGAGTTTGTATTTATGGATGTCTTTGAATGTTGACCTATGCACAGAGAGACAGCATAGAGATGGAAACCCAAGTCTGAACATGGAATTTACTTACGCTAAAAAATACTCTTTAAACACATAGCCTGAAGTAAATTTTAGACAAAATTTCAAATATTTTATTTCTCTTTATTTATTTGAGAGAGAGAGAGAAAGAGAGATTGGGCACCAGGGCCTCCAGCCGCTGCAAATGAACTCCAGTCACATGTGCCCCCTTTGTGCATCTGGCTTACGTGGGTCCTGGGGAGTTGAACCTGGGTCCTTTAGCTTTGCAGACAAATGCCTTAACTACTAAATCATCTCTCCAGCCCTAGACACAATTTTAAACTTTCTGAGCTGCTGAAACAAATTTCATGGTGTGACATTTTCCACATTTGGCAACATGTTGATGCACTCAACAAGTCTCAGACTTTGAAACATTTCGGTTAAGGATTATCTGTCTTTCTGTGTGTCTGTCTGTTGCCCACCTCTGCTACCTTCAAGGTTTGACTTTTGGCTTGGTTTGGTTTGGTTTGGTTTGAGACAGGGTCTCACTGGGTAACCCAGGCCGGCCTTACATTCACTGTGTACTCCAGGCAGATCTTGAATTCACAGTAATCCTGTCTCTGCTCCTGAGCATAAGAATTACAAGCGTATACCACATGACAGCTCAAGCGGTCCTCTTCACCTTTACTTTCCAGCAGCGTGACTGTCACGTGCCAGGCCTGATGCTCACACACTGTGTGTGTCCTGCTTGGACATGCTGGGGTTCTGGGCATGCATGACCATGCCTCGCTTTTTTTCTTTTCTTTTTTAATGAGCGAGAGTGAGAACAAGAGAGAGAGATTTGACATATCAGGGCCTCCAGCCACTATAATTGAACTCCAGAAGCGTGTGCCACCTTGTGCACATGTGCAGCCTTGCGCTTGAATCACCTTTTGCATCTGGCTTACGTGGGATCTAGGGAGTAGATATGGGTCCTTAGGCTTCGCAGGCAAGCGCCTTAACTCTTAAGCCATCTCTCCAGCCCCATGTGCAAGTTTTGTGTGTGATTGCTGGTGATTGAACACAGGCTATTTCAGGCCCTCATGTTTATGCAACAAGCACTCTTACCTGCTGAGCCATTTCATCAGTCTCTTCTCATTGCTTTTTCACATTTGAGCATAGTACTGTATCAGAGATCTATAATTTATTAAACAGTTCTCATATTGACAACTATTTCAGTAATTGAGTATTTTTGAATTTATGAGAAGTTATTCAATAGTCACAAAATAAGCACTTTACTCTCTTAATATCTTGCACAATATTTCTTCTCTTCACTGTCCAGATGATAGGTGAGATCCAGTAGTTTTTACAGAAAAATTCCTGTTTTCATGTTAACTCAGCATAAAACTTGAAGAAACCACCACCTCTGTCTGTATTCACTGATCCTGCCAGTGTCCCGTATCCCCTTTCCAGCTTCTTCGTATACACTCTAGTGCACAAAGGTGATGGCTTTGATGTTCATTGAGAACTAAGAGCAAGTCTTCAACCAGAATAAAAATCAGCAAGAGGCATGGAGAGATGGCTTAGCAGTTAAGGCGCTTGTCTGCAAAGCCTAAGGCCCCAGGTTCAATTCTCAAGTACCCACCTAAGCCAGATGTACAAGGTGGTGCATGTGTCTGGAGTGCGTTTGCAGTGGCTGGAGGCCCTGGCATGCCCATTTTCTCTTTCTCTCTCCCTCTCTCTCTGTTTCTTCCCCATGCCCTCAAATTAATAAAATATTTTTAAAGAAATCAGCAAGTGCTGCATCCTTTAGCTGAGACTGTTCAGCAAACACATGCAGCAAAGACCGCATTAAGCTGGATGGGCGGCCTGCAGTAAGTGATATGCTGATGGGCAGCTCCCTGTCCTTCTGAGTCTTCACAGGGAATCCCAGATGCACGCGTTTGCCGGCCCACATCACTTCTGGCAGTGTCCTCAGCAACTTACAAGTGGGATGGGGTCCATGACTTGAGGTGCCCACTCACCTTTCATACTTACTTTACTCAATCTTCGAGCCTGTGGAGGGCCTCTGCACTCAGGAGCAAGGTCCTCCCAAGTACAAAAGTGTCATTCTGGGGGCTGAGGAGGTGGCACAGTGGTTAAAGCGAAACAAGCAAACCCTGCCGGCCCAGGGTTCAATCCCCCAGCCACCCCATAAAGCTGGATGGACTTTCATTCACAGTGAAAGAGACCTTGGCATACACACATGCACATACATGCAAACAAAATTTTTTTAATTTCATTTAATAAATATGGTCATTTTTTGTTTGTTTGTTTGTTTGTTTTTGTTTTTCGAGGTAGGGTTTCACTCTGGTCCAGGCTGACCTGGAATTAACTATGTGGTCTCAGGGTGGCCTCGAACTCTTGGCGATCCTCCTACCTCTGCCTAAATATGGTCATTTTTGAGAGCAAGTTTTTGCAATGATTCTCTACCCTCATGTCTGTGTGGTAAAGTCATATAATGATTGTACAGATTCTAGAATCTGACCAGAGTATGGTTGTAATTCCCTAAGTATGTGATACGGAGTAAGTTGCCTGTACATCAGTTTTATCATCTCGAAAATAGGAATAATAGTGGTTATCGCCTGCTTAGCAGTTGCTGCCGTTACTTTCTTGTCGCTGGACAAACACCTGGCCAGAAGCAGCTTATGGGAGGAAAGGGCTTATTTCAGGCTCACAGATTCCAGGAACGCTTCCATCATGGCAGAGGAAGCTGGCTCACTACAGCGTACAGCTCCTACAAGCTCCAACAGCCAGAGCTCAAACTGCAGTCGAGATCCGCCCCAGGGACACTCAGAAGCTTAATCTTAACCAAGAAGTGCTTCAGGCTATGGGGGACACACATTTACATTCAAACCAGCACAAGAGCTACACTTTTTCTTTCTGGCCCAGGCTGACCTGGAATTCACTATGTAGTCTCAGGGTGGCCTTGAACTCTCGGCGAGCCTCCTACCTCTGCCTCTGGGGTGCTGCTGGGATTAAAGGCGTGCACCACCACGCCCGGCTGAGTTACACATTTTAAACAGCAAAATCCAGTGCCTAGGATATGGACGCCGTTAGTCATCATTACTATCAGCAGTAGCACCCGCAGATAGACAATGTGGAAATGGGAAGTGGAAAAATCCATGAGCACGTATAGAGAACCCCGAGAACCCCTCCACACTGCCACGGTGAAGGAGCGATAAAGATGGGCATTGGGCTCCCTGGGTTGATCAGCCGAGTAGAATACCCATTGGCCTTGCCAGCGGTAGTGCTAGGCAGCTGCCCGTAGAGCCACCACGAGGCCCTGGTGGTGTTGAATTTCTTCCTGCTGAATCCTCTGTCTCATGAGCACAAAAATGTATGCACGTGGAAGACGAAGAGTGAGTAAGGCAAAGATTTAATAGGGAAAAAAAAAAGGTGAAAAAGCCCCAGGGTGCCATGCTTAGGATTTCAGTGGTTTGCAAAGAAGCTAGAGGGAGGAGAAGAGGAGTCGTTACACTGTGAATTGGAGCCTAGAAAAGCAGGCAGAGCGGTTCCATGAGCAAGTGCGCCCAGGAAGAGACTTCGGGGGACGTACAGACATTTTCTCATTAAAGGGACAAACATTCATCCTTCCTTCTTTAGGCTAGGGGTGATCTCGACCAGTCGAGTAATTGACAGGCTCTTTTGGGGTTAACTATTCAGGGAGGGAGCCATCCTCTGATACCTTAACATGCATCTCTTTCATATCATTTGTAAATCCTATGGAAGGAGCTGGGCGTGGTGACACACACCTTTAATCCCAGCTCTCAGAAGGCAGAGGGAGGAGGATCGCCATGAGTTCGAGGCCACCCTGAGACTAGAGAGTGAATTCCAGGTCAGCCTGGGCTAGAGTGAGACCCTACCTCGAAAAAACAAAAACAAAAACAAAAAAAAGATCCCATGGAAGGGCGATTGTGATGTTACCCAGTCTGTGTTACAGGGAGACAAGCGGGCATTCCCACAACACCGGGGCTGCTGCTTTCCTGAGGTCTGAGACTGTCTTTCCCTCTACTCCACAGATAACTGTATCCAGAGGACCCCCAGGCCATCCGTGGAGAGCATGCACCACAACCCTCCCACCATTGAACTCTTGCACCGCCCTAGGTCACCCATTACCACCAATCACCGGCCTTCTCCCGACCCCGAGCAGCGGCCCCTCCGGTCCCCCCTGGACAACATGATCCGCCGTCTCTCCCCAGCCGAGAGGGCCCAGGGACCAAGGCTCCAGCAGGAAAACAACCACCAGGAGTCCTATCCCCTGTCAGTGTCTCCCATGGAGAACAATCACTGCCCACCTTCGTCCGAGTCCCACGCCAAGCCCTCCAGCCCGCGGCAGGAGAGCACCCGTGTGATCCAGCTGATGCCCAGCCCCATCATGCACCCCTTGATCCTGAACCCGCGGCACTCCGTGGATTTCAAACAGTCCCGGCTCTCTGAGGACGGCCTGCACAGGGAAGGGAAGCCCATTAACCTGTCTCATCGGGAGGACCTGGCTTACATGAACCACATCATGGTCTCCGTGTCCCCACCCGAAGAGCACGCCATGCCCATTGGGAGAATAGCAGGTGAGTGACCTTGCCCGTGTCACCCCCTTCACCAGCTGACCGGTGCATTTTACCACTCCCACTGAGGTGCCTGCAGGGTGCGGCTTGGGGAGGGCAAGTGGAGGCTTCTGCCTGGATGAGGCAAAGTCCCTAATGGCCTAGTTAATGAGCCGCTGGGAGGGAGTACTTAATGAGCCTCTGAAATGTTAAGGAACGAATGTCCTATGTCCAGCTTACAAGGAGAGTCACATCGGGAATCATGGCTAAGCGAAAACATTTAAAACGAAAGGTTTATGAGCTTGCTAATGGCCCCATCCTGAAGTTTCCAGCAGTTAATTAATGACCAGACACACAGCATAAAGAGCCTTTGTCTCAGCTCCATGCCTGTAATTCCATCCTGTGGGCAGAGACTCTGGGGAGTTCTCCCCATGGGAGTGGGGATGAGAGGAGAAGGGGATGAAGGGGTTGGGAGGTAGGCCTTTCGAGGTCATTTGGGTAGAGGAAGCCACTCCCACATTCTTTCTTTCCTTCATGATGACTAACCCAAATTCGTTCACCCAAGGCAAGAAACCCTACCCATTGGGTTTTTGCTAGTCTGCCCATAGTTTACATGAAACCATTCTCCAAACGCCTCGTGCTCTGATCACCTGGCAAGGTAGACTCTTTTCTAGCGGGTTCCTCTCCATTCCTGATCCCTCTACTGAGCATCTCCGGTGGACAGAGAAGTGCACCAGGTACAGGCACACTGTACACAGAGGTGACTTAACACCCACTGCCTTTGTCCTTGTAGAGGGAGGACTTCGTGAGGGAAGCAAGTGTGAGTGCCACTAAGATACAAAGCAGCAGGCAGTAAGGTCGAGGTGTCCTTTGTCCGGTGTGTAAGCATTCACTGAGCATGTACTATGTGCCAGAATAATTGAGTACCAGGGTTTAAGCATAGCAAAAGGAAGCAGTATTTTGATCAGAGAAAGCAAGGAGGGCTTTAACAGGGAGAGGGAGTCCCAAGCCAAAGTGACTGTGCCTCCCTAGTGGGAGCAGGCCTGGCGTTAGGAAAGAGGTCTGTCCGGGTGACGGGAGAGATGCCCCTTCCTCCTACTGATGCTCCAGCTGACCGCCAGTATGTAGCAGTTCCCATAGCAACAAGCGGCTCTGCAAGCTCCCTCACCCCTGCCTGGACTGCCTGGCCCCTTTTTGTTTAGATCATTTGTTTCCAGATGTTTCCTTAGCCCCAAGTACATCTCCAACATTACCTCAATTTTAGTGCCATAAATAATTGACATCAGGAATGTTGAATCGAGATAATAAAACATGGATAGTGGAGGTATAGGCCAGTGGTAGTGCTCTTCCCAGCATGCATCAAGCCCTGGCTTTGATCCCCAACACTATAACAGCAAAAAAGGCAAATAAGTAAAGCTTTCATGTTTTTTTGGGGGGGGGAACGATGAAAAATGTAATGTGTTTGGATTCAACTTAAAAATCATCCTACAGAACCGGGCGTGGTGGCGCACGCCTTTAATCCCAGCACTCGGGAGGCAGAGGTAGGAGGATCGCCGTGAGTTCAAGGCCACCCTGAGACTACTTTGTTAATTCCAGGTCAGCCTGGGCCAGAGTGAGACCTTACCTCGAAAAACAAAAAAAAAAAAAAAAAAAAAAAAAAAAACATCCTACAGGTTTGGAGGATGGAGTGGGGGTGGTATACAACAGAATAAGCTTAGGTGGGACCCGCTGCCCAGGAAGGTATTCATGCCTGACACTACAAACCTAGTCAAAAGCCTATGACTGGGGAGGCTACAGGACATAGGAGGGTAGGATATGCAGTGCCCGTTAAATTGCCTCCAAATATTTATATTTCTGCCCCTAGATTAGTACTGCTCTCCCCTTCGGCCAAAAGCCAAGTGATAAGGTTAGCCATGAGGTATTTGATGGTATGTGAGTTGGTGATAGATGCATTTAAGGTTCATATCTTTCTACTTTTACATATGTGTGAGGGTTTTTTTAATAGTGAAAATAAGAAACTACTTTTTTTTTTTTTTTTAACACGGCATTTTCAGATCCTTCTGCTTGTTTAAAATTCACAGGACAGCTCTTAGGGTAGAGTGTGACTGCCGTGTTCCTTTGAGAGATGGCTAAACCCAAGGTCAGTCATGGCGGAGCGACCTTACCACCGCCTTGGCTGCTGTGTGCAGTCTGCCCTTGTAGAGGTCTTTAATGCACACCCGGCCTTCATTGTCTTCACCCGGTTCTTGGGAATCGAGATAAGCATGTAAAGATGAGGAAGGGAAGAGGGGGGGCGGAATGTTGAGACATACAAAGTTATCATCCCCTTGTTTAGTAGGTTTGTACATTTTACCTTTCTCTTTTTGTTGTTGTTGTTGTTTGAGGTAGGGTCTCACTCTAAGCCCAGGCTGACCTGGAATTCACTGTTTAGTCTCCAGGTGGCCTCAAACTCACGGCAATCCTCCTACCTCTGCCTCCTGAGTGCTGCAATTAAAGGTGTGCACCACCATGCCCAGCGATATTTTACATTTCTTAAAATTCCACTATCACTATTTTAAAAATCATATTCCCAGCCGGGCGTGGTGGCGCACACCTTTAATCCCAGCACTCAGGAGGCAGAGATAGGAGGATCGCCGTGAGTTGGAGACCACCCTGAGACTACAGAGTAAATTCCAGGTCAGCCTGGACTAGAGCAAGACTCTACCTCAAAAAACCAAGAGAAAAAAGAAAAAAAAATGTATTCCCAAACATCAGGTATTTGTTGATGGATGCAGGCTCACTGGTTAAGATACAAGTAGAGATAATCATATTAAACAAATTAAGTCAAGTCTTACAGGACAAAAATCACATTTTCTCTCATTTGTGGACCCTCGATTTTCTATAAATACATCAAATCATATGTGTATAGATGACATGGACATAGAAATGATCCAGCACTTGGGAGGCAGAGGTAGGAGGATCACCGTGAGTTCGAGACTACATAGTGAATTCTAGGTCAGCCTGGGCTACAGTGAGACCCTACCTCAAACAAAAAAAAAGAAAGAAAAAGAAAGAAAGAAAGAGAGAAATGAAATTGGGCTGGGGAAATGGCTCACCAGTTAAAGATGCTTTCTTAGTGAGCCCACTGACTGGAGTTGGAATCCCCAGCACCCACCTAAAGCTTGATGCAAAGTGGCACCTGCATCTGTCATCCCCTTGTGCCCATGCAATGGGAGTCAGAGCCAGGAGACTCCTGAAGCTCTTGGACCAGCTAGGCTGGCCCTCCCTGGAGCAAAGCAGTAAGCGAGACCCTGTCTAACATGATAGATAAAGAGAACCAGCATCCGAGATTGTTCTTTGATCACATGCATGCCATGCCACATGTTCATCCATCCATACACAAACACAGACAAACACACACAGAGAGAAAACGTGTTAACTCTTTCGATACAACCGAGTCCCCTATAGCTAATTATTAATGCTCCAGTGATATATGTAAAAGTTGTGAGATCTCCAAATATACGTGTTAACTAATTTAACCAAATTTGAGATGAACTGAGAACCACAGGCGTTGCTGTTCTCAGTGACATGTGAGGGGTGCACTGGGTGCTTGCTGAAGTCCCTCCCTGCTCTGCAGGTCTGTGAGCTGACAAGTGAGTCTTGACTCTGCCACCCTCGGAAGAGGTAACTCACAGTCCCAGGCTTCCTTGCTCCTGTGGGGCATACGCCTGCCTTTCTACCCAACTCCCCACGTCTTTCTGGGCTATGAGGTCTTTATAAACTCAATGTGAAATGATTGATTGTTGCAGGTTAAATTCGTGGGTAAATTCCTTTGTAAGGCTCTGTCATTACTAGGCAGCCATAGAAGCCTGTAGGTCTCTATAAAGCAACTGATAGATGAGAAAATGTAGTTCCTCAAAGCTCTTTAAATGAACCCAACATAGAACGAAATGAAAGCGTGGCCGAATGTCACACTGATGAGTAAAGTAGCTGGAGGGTCTAGACAGAAATGCCGCTTACCGAGGGGGATCAGAAAGAAGCCAGATTCTTCCCTTTAAAATAGAATGCTATGCTCGGGTTCGTGGGGAGTTGGGCATGCAGACACTTTGTGAGCGTAAGGCACTGCAGGATATTCTCGGGGGAGCAGGAGGTCACAGAGGTTTAAGACTCAGCCTTTATCACAGAGGAGCTGAGCATAGCTTGCTGGGAAAGTGAAGCATGTAATACGAGAGTCTTCCTCAGGGCCGTGGAGGTCAGAGAAGGCTGGCTTGTAGGCAGGCGTAGAAGAACGCTTAGAATGCAGACAAGTGGAGATAAAGAAAAAAGGCTGCCATTCTGAATGCAGAAAGCTCACAGGCGCAAACTCAAGATAGGGCCCAGGGTGTGTATTTTCTGTTTCAGGCAGAGATGGAAATCCAAGAACCCAGGTCTATCCATGAGTTTTCATAAACATTTTTTCCATCTTTTCATATCTCTGAAAAATATGGAATGTATCATGTAATTTAAAAATTACAGGCTGGAGGGATGGCTCAGCGGTTAAGGTGCTTGCCTGCAAAGCCTTAAGGATCCAGGTTCAACTCCCCAAGACCCACGTAAGCCAGATGCACAAGGTGACGCATGTGTCTGGAATTCATCTACAGTGGCCAGAGGCCATGGTGTGCCCATTCTTTTTCTCTCTGTGTGTGTATCCATCTTTCTCTCTCAAATAAATAAAATAAAATGAAGAACACCAAAAATTATTTATTTTATTTATTTATTTAGTTGAGAGATACAGAACTAGGCAGATAGAGAGAGAGAATGGGCCACTGCAAACGAACTCCAGATGCATGCGCCCCCTTGTGCATTTGGCTTATGTGGGTCCTGGGGAGTTGAAACTGGGTCCTTTGGCTTTGCAGGCAAGTGCTTAACAGCTAAGCCATCTCTCCAGCTCCAGGAAATTTTTTTTTTAATTGCCATGGCCATGATAGTTTAGTTTGGGTGTTTACCATCTGGAAAAACTAAAATAATAAGTGAAATTCAGTAGGTAGTTGAAGTTTAAGAACTGGGAGTATTGGAGATATGAGTTTACAGGACAAAATGAGACCGTGTTCCTGTGTTGTTTTTTTTAATAGAAGAGTCAATGCCGTACGTAACAAGCAGGTTGCTTCTTTTCCTGCATAGTTTCCGTTATCTTGAGGGAATTATTTCTGGGGTGGGGTAAGGTGGTAGTGAACACTCCTCTCCACAGAAGTTGTATAGCCTGTGTCCCACCACCGTATGTCAGAGGCAACGCGTGTATCGTCCTTGAATGCCTGCAGGCTGGTGAGCGAGACTCTCCGGATGCTGGGCACAAGTTCTCAGTGAACACAGCAGTCCTCCTCCCCTGAAGTTTCAGTCCAAAAATAGTAAAATGGAAAATTCCAGAAGTTGACAAATTTTAAATAAGTCATTATTACCATTATCATTGTTGTTCAATTTTGTTAGTAGTAACGGTTGTCAATCTCTTCCTATGCCTGATTTATAAATTAAATATTATCATAGGTTTGCAAATCAGTTAATTAATTAATTAATAATTAAAAGCTGAAGCCTGCTTGTATTGGGATTCCGGCATTGGACTAGATCATTCTTTCTGGATTTTATGCAAGAAAGCAACTTTTACACATTAAAGAACTCAGACCCTGAGCTAGAGCAAGATCCTACCTCCAGAAACCAAAAATAAATAAGTTAATTAATTAATTAATAATTAAATTGAAGATCTCAGGTTCAGACGTATCCATGCAGCTTCGAAGGTCTATTCCACTTCTCTCCCCAAGTGATATTTCTTCCTCCTGAAGGCTCTCCAGCAAGCACTGGACACTGTCGCCAAATCCAGCCTCCACCTGATTTTGTAAATGAGGGCTTGCTGAGTGCATTAGTCACTTCTTTTTGGTGTGACAAAATACCCGAAAGAAGCAACTTAAAGGGGAAAAGGGTTATTTTGGCCCCAGTGTGAAGGTGGGGAAGGCACAGCAGCAGGAGCTTGAAGCAGCTGGTTAGTTCGCATCCATCCGCATCCAGGAAGCAGACAGACAAATGCCGATGCTCAACTCACTTTCTCCTGTTGATCAGGCACCAGCCTGCAGAACGGTGGGGCCCACATGTAGACTGCTTTCCTACCTCAGTTCAGCTGATCTAGAAACTCCCTTCCCAGAGAGGCCCATAGCTGTGTTTCCATGGTAATTCTAAATCCCATCAAGTTGATGATAATAGCCGTCACCTTGGGGAAAGTCACATTTATTTAATTATTGCCTATGTCAGCTGTATGAGTACAGTTGAATAGTCCCAGAGGTCAGATGGCCACAACCCTTACACGTGCACTGATCGGCCTCTGACATAAAAAGCTCGTTGCCCTCTGCTCTCCAGCGCTGTTCCCATAGACGGTCAGCAGGCCGAGAATCTCCCATGGACACAGGAAGCCCTGCGCTTGCTCTCAAGGAGAGACTTGCACGTTAAGTGATGAGGCACGTCAGAGGCATGTGAAAGAAACAACAGCAAATGATGTAAGAGAGTAGACAAGTTCTGGACTGCAGGCCATGCTTGTAGAATAATCTAGAACAGCTGCAATAGCATTGTCAGCACAAATAAAATACAGCTGACTAAAATAATTTGTTCTCGCTCACTTGAGTGATGTGATCCGTTCATTCTTTTCCTTCTTAGAATAGTTGGTTGAGTTCCCTGCTTTGGGGCAGTGGGCTGGGCAATGAGGAAAGCACAGCCTGCTTCACTTGTTCAGTTATTCACCGCTTCTATCTACTATATGCTCAGCATTGCTCTATGTTACAGACACAGGACTGTCCCTGCCAAATTTTGTGTCATTGTCACCACAAAGACATTAGCCCTATTGTTTTACCTGCCACCAAACAGAACATGTTCTTGGGTTTTGGCTGTAGACAGCTAGCTTAGCTAGTCAGTCAGTTAGTTAATTCGTTGTCTTGCTAATTAGTCCAAGTTGGCCTTGAACTCCAGATCCTCCTGTCTCAGCCTCCTGAGGGCTGGGATCACAAGCATGCACCAACACACAGAGCTCAGATAAATCGTAAAAGAGAAATTTTAGGTTAGTTTGGGTTTCTCTTGAATAAAAGTCTTCAGTTGCCTTAAAACCTGAGCTACCAAATTTTCTGTTTTGTTTGTTGACTTTAATCTAAAAATCTGCCAAGGAAAAATGATTCATTGGTGAATTGGAGTGTATGTGTTGAGATAGCACCTCACTCTTTAGCCCAGGCTGACCTTGAACTCTAAATGTTCCTGCCTTAGGCCTCTAAACACTGGGCTTACAGGCAGTGCCACCATGGCCAGCATTGTAGTCCATTCTTGGCTCTTCATTTGCTGCACCAAAGCAGGGACTTTAGAAATCTGTACAAATTTGATTGTTCAAAGTCCTTAACCCACCCAAACAGACAGTATTTCCTCTCTTGTGCTTATCTCACCACTCGTGCTGCGGTCTCTCTTGCTCTTCCTGGCAAACTGGGACTTCTCTGTGGTTGGCCAGGATGTCATTGGTTGTTCGCTCATTGATCCTACAGCAGAAATGACTTAGAATCCCCTCCCCCGTTCTCCAGCCCAGGCTGAGCTGGAACTCACTGTGTAGTCCCGGGCTGGTCTCAGACTCCTGCCTCTGATCCTCTGGGATTAAAGAAAGGCATGTGCCACCATGCACGGCCAAGATGACATCTTTAACACAAGCAAAAAGATTTTCATCTCAGACACGTGAGCCTCCTAGAATGCTTACTTGCCACCTGTCCTGAACAGTGCACTTGTGAGGTTTGGTTTAATTGACCAGATGGGTTAGGGAGGCAGAAACTCAACCCAGGTGGCCAGAGGAAGGATGGGCTCAGGAGCAGCAGTGAGAAGCTTGGCCTCAGGGACCCGGGGACCAGGAAACTCACCCTGAACTCTCCCTCTCCATTTCCTTGCCAGCGGTTTGTGTGCGTGTGTTGGGGGGTTAGATATCAGCTTCAAATGAGGTTCGTTTTGTTTTGTTTTGTTTTGTTTTTTTTTTTTTCTTTCAAATGAGGCTCAGGATTAGTAGCCTTAAAGACAAAAAAGAAAGTCCTCTAAAAATGAAGACATCTGGGCTGGAGAGATAGCTTAGCGGTTAAGGCACTTGCCTGAGACACATAAGGACCCAGGTTTGACTCCCCAGTTCCCACGTAAGCCAGAAGCACATGGTGGCACTTGTGTCTGGAGTTAGTTTGCAGTGGCTGGAGGCCCTGTACCCATTCTCTCTCTTTCTCTCAAATAAATAAATATATTTTTTAAAATGAGGACACCTTAAGCTGGGCGTGGTGACACACACCTTTAATCCCAGCACTCGGGAGGCAGAGGTAGGAGGATCATCGTCAGTTCAAGGCCACCCTGAGACTACATAGTTAATTCCAGGTCAGCCTGGGCTAGAGTGAGACCCTACCTCGAAAAAGAAAAAAAAAAAAAAATGAGGACACCTCATCCCTGAGCCTTAGTGGTGAGAGATGGGGAAGTGCACACCTTTGCACATGTGTGTGTGCAGTTATCTGTTTGCAAGCCCCTCGCTCCCTCCCATCCTGTGTTAGGAGAGAACCTTCAGAGTCCGTGGCACAGAGCCCTCCTGAGCTAGGATCTAGTGGGTAGAGGGCTGAGTGTTCCTGGTGAGGCACTGTGGCCTGTGGGATCACCAAAGCTGCCAAGGGCAGGAGGGAATCCAATTCCTGTCTCCCCTACAGAAAAGCCTCATGCCCCCCACCCCAGGCCCATTTCTTCATCTGGTCAGCATCCCTCCTGTGACCTCAGATCACCATACTGTGGGTCTGAAGGGATAAAAGGAGAGCCCTGGGTATGGCAGCCCAGCCGCCCACCCCCAAGCTGGCAGGGCCAGTGACAGGCAAGATCTATGTCAAGAAATGCTAACTTACCAAGTGTGCCCTCCGAGGCCGCTCCAGCTTCCCGTGCCCTTGGAGATTTGCTTTTGGACCCCATCCCCCAGACTTTGCGTGCTGTCCCTGTCAGAGAAAGTGGTTAAAACAATGGTTGGATGTGATAACCCTGCGGAATATTCTGCATGGTTCTGACTTCTCACATTCTGGCTGAGTCACTGTGCTTTATTTTAAGTGAAATCAAAGAGCCCTTAAAGAGAAGGAAGTTTCAGGACGATGTTTTTAAAAGATAAAACAGCAGTAGCACCATGGCTGGGTAGAAAACAATAGAACGGGCTTGGAATGAGTGGGAATTCCCATTTGTTTACAGGTTACATGTGTCTGATGCCCCCTGTCCTCATGTCTCTGGCAGGGTGTGAGGTGCTGCTAGGTTCCAGCTGCAGGCAGAACCTCAGCTGGGGTGTGAGTTTGAGACCAGGGTCCCCAGCCTGTTGTCTACCTTACATAACCAGAGGTGGGAAAAGCCAACCTGTCTGCAGCTGGTTCCTTCTACCTCACCAAGCCAGGAAGCAGTCATGTGTATTCTCGGCCGCCATCTCTCCCTTCCCCAGGGTGCCACTGTACATGTATGGCTTCTGTTTCCCTGAGCCACAGCAAAACACAAACAATTGCCCATCATAAACACGCCTCTGCAGATCACCAGAGTTGGCTGTGCCAGATTTATCCACCATCTGCTTCTAGGCAGTAGCCCATCTCGCGTGGAGGAGGGAAACGTGTCCATGTGGCATGCAGTCCTCTGAATGTCAGGAACCCTGGTTCCTGTTAGCATTGCTTCTCAGCCTTGCCAGTCTTCGTGTTTATTCCTTATCGAGGGGGCTTGTTCCGTGCTTAGTAATATGCTCAGCAGCACCCTGGTCAGGAACACCTCCTCCATCCACCTGTTACAACTGCAAACATCTTCAAACATCGCCAGCTGCCCCATGGGGAGCAAATTCACCCCTCAACTCAGAACAGTGACTAATCACTAATCACATTAGCAGTGACTTTTTTTTTATTTTGAATGTTATTTTATCTGTTTTGTTGCTGAATTGAAATAAAGTTAACAATTTTTAAATATTTATTTAAGTATTTATTTGCAAGCCAGGAGAGAGAGAGAATAGGCACACCAGGGCCTCCTGCCGCTGCAAACGAACTCCAGACGCACGTGCCACTTTGCACATCTGGCTTTAAGTGGACTGGGGAATCCAACCAGGGCCACCAGGCTTTGCAAGCAAGCACCTTAACCACTGAGCAATCTCTTCAGCCCTAAATAGTCAATTTTTAAAACAATAGGGAAACTTCAGTTTTGTCCTCTTTGGTAATTATACTTACGTCCTTGATATAAGGAGTTTTAAAATTATTTATGTATTATTATTTGCAAGCGGGAGAGAGAGAGAATGGGCACATAGGCGAATTCCAGGTGCATCTGGCTTTACATGGGCACTGGGGATTTGAACCTGGGCATCAGACTTGCAAATAAGCACCTTAACCACTAAGCCATTTTTCTAGCTCTATTTATTTATGGAAAGAGACAGAGAGAGAAAGAATGGGTGCCCTAGGGCCCCCAGCCACTGCAAATGAACTCCAAATGCATGCGCCATCTTGTGCATCTGGCTTATGTGGGTACTGGGGAATTGAACCTGGATCCTTAGGCTTCACAGGCAAGCCCTTAACAGCTAAGCCATCTCTCCAGCCCTCTTTTTATATTTTTTGAGAGGGAATAAAAGGTAAACAGAGAATGGGCACCCCCAGGGCCTCTTGCTGCTGCAAACAACTCCAGATACATGCACCACTTTGTGCATCTGTCTTTATATGGGTACTGGGGAATTGAACCCTGGGCTGGCAAGCTTTGCAATCAAGCACCTTTAACTGCCGAGCCATTTTCCCAGCCTGTCGCCCTTAGTACAAGGTTTGTAGACCTTCACTTGAAATTCCATTTGTGCAAGTAAAACAACATACAATGACTTTCTTACAAGCTTTCCTGAAAACTAGTTTCTATGCCATATCCCCTTCAGCTATAACTTGACGGCTACTAAAAACTTTCTTTCTTTGGTTTTTTGAGACAAGGACTCACTCAGTAGACCAGGATGACCTTGAACTCATGATCATCCACCTGCCTCAGCTTTCCGACTGCTGAGATTATAGGTGTGAGCTATCATTGCCTGGCTTTAACCATCAGTTCTGCCTAGTAAGGAATATTTTTTCTTTACAGCCCATGTTGATTATGTATGAATTACCCATCTTTATACAGTGGCTACTCAGTAAGTTTATACAATAAGTCTCTGGTAGGAGACAGACGTGGGAGTGAAAATATTTCTCCTTAACCACAGGAAGTGATTTTTACAATGCCTTTTAATGGTGGCTACCAAGGGTACCTCACCCAGCAGGAAACAGAGAGAGCTCTCATTCTGCACTTGGAAAATGTCACTTTATTTGAGCTAACCACTTTCATAAACTTCCTTTTATGGAAGAGACAATCCAAGGAATGAATATTTCTTTAAAGTACTTACATGCTTTTATATTGAAGACCGTTTATTATAAGAGAAATGCACTTAAAATGAATAAATGACTTAGGACTTTAAAAAACTCATTTGTTTTATAGAGGGGTAGATTTCTGTTCATAGAATTCGGTGTGTTTTATTTAGAATATTACAGCATTTTCACTAGTGACCAAAGAACATCACAGCCGCACAGACATGGATTTACAAAGTTAGATTCTATGTGGGTCCTGGTAATTCCCTTCGAAGGATCTAGCAAACTAAAGGGTGTGCCTTTTATTTCATAGAAATCTTCAAAACAAAGGTCACTTATCTGACTTGAACTTCAATTGCAAATGAAAGGGAAAAATGGTTGTGTGGTCAAGCATTTATTTTTATCATCTGGGCATAATTTTTAACTAAAACAAGCAATCGATAGTGTTATAAAAGCCACTTATACTCTGAGCTGAAGCAACTGCTTTATGCCATGAAATTCCTGTTGCTACTTCCGTTAGTGACTGAGTAATTCAATATGTCTTGAATGTCAACATGTTTTTATTACTTCGCTGATGTTGGCTTTTCTGGATTAAATGTCATTTAGAGGGATCAATTGGAAGCTTGTTTGGGGCTATTTTCAAATTTATGAAAGAGAGAAAAAGTTGTGAGATAGAGTGTTCTTGAAGCTTACAAGTGAAGTCTGTTCTCTGGCAAGCTCTGCCCTTCGTTTGTCGTCCGGTGAACGTGTTACGTGGGCCAATTAGATGCCTCCGACAAACCAACATGAAACGCCACCACTTTTTACCTGGGAAATATCTGATGGGCATTGCACTAGTTTGTGACTCCACCCATTATCACGACAGTGGAAGGGAAGACCTGCAATAGAAAGGAAAGCCCCAGTGCAGATGGGGACAGCGGTCAACTCTGCCAAGGGGCTGTCATCAAATTCTCTCCCCTTTATACAGGTGTGTGTGTGTGTTGTGGATGGGTGCTGATGTGTGTGTGTGTTCATGTTTGTCTAGGCACACTTGTGTGGGGATGTGCATACATGTGTGCACATGCACATAGAGGCCAGGTGACAATCTCGGTTGTCATTCTCAGGAATGCCACCTACCTTATTTTTGAAGTCAGGGTCTCTTGTTAGCCTGGAGCTGACTAATTAGGCTGGATCGGCCAGCCGGTGAGCTCCAGGGATCTGCCTGTCGCCCCCTCCCAGCACTGGATTACATCAATGCCATCATCCCCTTCACTTACGAAGCTACGTGCATGGGGGAGAAGTCTGATTCTCATGCTTACAAAACAAGGCTTTACCCACAGTGCCATCTCCCAGCCTAGCTGTAGTTTCTTTCTGTTGACCTTTATTAAAATGAACACCAGACAGCTCCATTCCCTTTTCAGGAGAATCCTGAGGCATCTCTGACTTGGGAAAGGAGGGAGAGAAGAGAAGGGAATTCACTTCTCACGGAGTTCAGCCTCAGTAGACCTGAGGCTCTGGTTCACAGACAGTACCTTCTTGTGTGTCTTCACAAGGTAGATGGGTGAGGGATCTCTCTCAAATGTCTTTTTGCAAATATATTTTTGTCTATTTATGTGAGCGTGAGAAAGGACACCGGGGTCTCTTGCTGTTGCAAATGAACCCTAGCTGCATACACCACCATGTGCATCTCGCTTTTACGTGCGTGCTGAAGAATCGAACCTGGGCCAGCAGGCTTTGGAAGCAAATGCCTCTAACTGCTGAGCCATCCTCCCCCAGCCCTCAAATGTCTTTTAAGGGCAGTAATTCCACTGGCAAGCTTGAATCCTCAAGACCCTCCCTCCTCAAGCTACCACCTTGGGGGTCAGGGTTGCAGGGTCTGAACCTGACAAGAATGTGACATTAAGACCCTCGCAGTTCTCCATGTTCCACTTGTGGTAAAGCAGAGCAAGGCAAGGAGGTGGCTGCATGTGGTGACCACACTGCCTGGAAGCCAGAGTCATCCTCTCCCAAGTGCCTTAAAGACAGGCTGGACTATTCTGCCTGCAGCGATGTAACACGGATTTCTCAGGGTGTTGTGGGATGTTTGGTTTGCTCGCCCTGTCCCCCCACCCCGCATACTGGAAGGGGTCCTCACTCGTGATGATGCTGGCCAGCTTCTGACATTGAGTAGGGTTCATACTCCAAGACTGATGTCCACTGTTTCATTTCTTTTCTTTTTTTTTTTTTTTTTTTTTTTTTTTGGTTTTTCGAGGTAGGGTCTCACTGTAGCTCAGGCTGACCTGACCTGGAATTCACTATGTAGTCTCAGGGTGGCCTCGAACTCTTGGCGATCCTCCTACCTCTGCCTCCCAAGCACTGGGATTAAAGCATGCACCACCATGCCTGGCTCATTTTAGTTTTTTTGAGTCAGGGTCTCGTATCCCAGGCTGGCCTCCCACTCTTGCTCTCCTGCTGCTGAGTGCTGTGGGATTATAGGCAGTTGCCGCTATGCCATGCTGGGAATCAACCCCAAGGCTTTATGCACCGTAGGCAAGCACTCTGCTACCCGGGCCGCAACCCCAGTCCTCTGTTGTCTTTTTCCAAAGCACAAGAAATTACTCATCACATCCACTTTCAGAAACAGATAGTGCAAAAGAAATACTACACTAAGGGGTACTAAAGACCCAGCGTCATTACAAGTGGAATGGATATGCATTGGAGGATTAAGTTTCTTTAAACATGCCACATCTAGAGGTGAGGAGATGGCGCAGCAGGTAAGAACACTTGCTGCCTAGTATGAGGGCCTGAGTTTGATCCCCAGCACCTACCTGAAAGCTGAGCGTAACCCCAACATGCCTGTAAACAGAAATACCCCTGGGGCTTGCAGGTCATTAGCCAGTGTGGCGGAAAATAACAAATGGCAGCTCTGGGTCAGTGAAAAACTCCATCTCAAGGAAATAGCAGTGAAAAGAGATAAAGGAAAACCCTGGACACTCTCCTGAGGCCTTTGCATTCATGTGCATGGACTGCACGCGCTTGCACACGCGCACGCACACACACACACACGCACACACACACGGGCTGGAAAAACAATGCCACAGCTTCTGCCCATTCCGAAAGCTATTTAGAGAGTGAGATTTCATAAGAATACACTCAGCACAGTTAAACGTTGCTCTAGAAATTCCCAAGATTTTATAGACATATGCCGATTAACCATCTGTCTAAGGATATAAATCACAGGGCCAGGCATGGTAGCCCACGCCTTTAATCTCAGGAGGCAGAGGTAGGAGGATCGCCATGAGTTCGAGGCCATCCTGAGACTACATAGTGAATTCCAGGTCAGCCTGAGCTAGGGTGAAACCTTACCCAAAAATATTGAAAACAAAACAATATATACAGCACTTCGGGAGGTATGGCATAGTGTGTGCTTCAGAATCACAAAGAGCTTAGAACGCCAGATACATCACACTCAAGCGCTGTCCTGGAGCTTCCTGGTCTACTAAAGTGGACTCGCACAGCGCCTGCTTCTGGGCACAAGGATGGACTGTGGCCACGCTTGCAGACACGCTGCCCAGCGCCTACACATGCACCTAGTGGGTGGTGTTACCTTGACTCTCCTTGTGTCCTCACTCACACCAGTCATCCTACCTGGAAAGCAAGTGTTGAGATCCTCATTTTCTAAATGAGAAAGAGAAGTGGAAGGAGATTAAGAACCCTGCCCTGGGGTGGAGAGCTGGCTTAGTGGTTAAGGCACTTGCCTGCAAAGCCTAAGGACTCAGGTTCAGTTCCCTAGGACCTACGTAAGCCAGATGCACAAGGTGGCGCATGTATTTGGAGCTCATTTGCAGTGGCTGGAGGCCCTGGTGCACCCATTCTCTCTATCTGCCTCTTTCTCTCAAATAAATAAAAATTTAAACTTGTATAGTACTCCAAAGAAAGGTGGGGGGTTTTCCCCCTAGAATGTGAATGTGTTGTATATAAGATACCCCAAACCTCAACTGGACACTCCTGTCCTAGGTACGCCATGCCCAAGGCTTTACACAGTGTAGAAAACAGGGCAATGCAATGTAAGTGTCCCAAGTTCAATTCCTGGTGACCTCAAGCAAGTTCTCTTAACCTGTATGAGGAATATAAATAATAAAGTGTCAAAGGTGTCATTGGTTCAGTCGCTGATCTTCCATTACCAGCTGGCTGGCTAGCTCTCCCCGAAGCATGCAGAGGCCAAAAGCTAGTGTCTTCCTCTCACTCTCACTGGAAGCCAGTCTAGCACCGGCTAAACGCTGATGGCACATGTCTGTCTCCATCCACCCATCCAAGTGTGCTGGAGGCAAACCGCACACCTTTACAGCCCAAGCCCCGGAAGCCACCACCGGTCCATATCTAAAAGCCTGAGCTCAGCGCAGGGCAGGGCCACACTAAATCACTTACGGGATTCGCTGCCTGATTACATATCACACGTTAGTTCTGCAAATGAAAAGTGATTTTTTTTTATTTTGATTTTCTGAGGTAGGGTCTCACTCCAGCCCAAGCTGACCTGGAATTCACTGTGTAGTCTCAGAGTGGCCTCGAACTCATGCAATCCTCCTACCTCTGCCTCCCGAGTGCTGGGATTAAACGCGTGCGCCACCACGCCTGGCTTGAAAAATGATTTTTTTTTTTTTGCACTGAGTTCCTTTCTACGATTCCATTGTGATAAAAAAATTTTTTGAGGGCTGGAGAGATGGCTTAGCAGTTAAGGCGACTGCCTGCTGAGCCTAAGAACGCTGGTTCCAATCTCCAGCGGTTCCAATCTCCAGGTCCCACGTTTAGCCAGATGCAAAGTGACGCAAGGGCGCAATGCCGCACTTGACCACAAGGGGGCGCACACATATGGATTTCATTCACAGCAGCTGAGACACTGCTAGCGTGCCCATCTCTGTCTCCCTCTCCCTCTCTCTCTCTGTCTCTCTCTGTGTCTCTCTCCAAAAATAAATAAAATAATAAAAAAAATTTTTAAAAATTTTTTTGAAAGACCTATAGAGTAAGATTTAATGAGACTATCTGGATTTTCTTTTATCATATTAGCCAAAATTCTCACAGCCAACGTCATGTAACAACATAGTGTTTCTATTCCTGTAGGTTTTCATTTCCTGCTGTTCTCTCTTGTTTGAATATTTTTTTTCCAAGGTAGGGTCTCATTCTAGCTCAGGCTGGCCTGGAATTCACTATGTAGTCTCAGGCTGGCCTTGAACTCACGGCGATCTTCCTACCTCTGCCTCCCAAGTGCTGGGATTAAAGGCATGGGCCACCATACCCAGCTCTTTTTTGAATATTTTAATTGATTTACTAGAGAGAGAAAATAGAAGACAGTATACATGGGCATGCCAGGGTCTTCTGCCCTGCAAATGAACTCCAAACTCACGCACCACACTGTGCGTCTGGCTTTATGTGGGTACCGGGGAATAAAACCCAGGCAGCAGGTTTTGTTAGCAAGTGCCATCTCCCCAGCCTGGTGTTTTCTTTAGACCCTACCCTAGTCCTCGCTGTCGAGCCAACATCTCCCACCAGCTGCAGAATGACCTTTTACCTCACCTTGTTTTTACCACACCACTCTTTTTTTAAATATTTTATTTTTATTTATTTATTTATTTTAGAGAGAGAGAAAATGAGCATTCAGGGCCACTGCAAACAAACTAGGTGTATGCACCACCATGTGCACCTGGCTTACGTGGGTCCTGGGGAATCGAACCTTGGTCCTTAGGCTTCGCAGGCAAGCGCCTTAACCCCTTTATCACACCACTCTTGTTGGAATGCCGGGACTCTTTTTGTCATTTGTCCTGGACTGCTTGCAGCCCACTGCGAGGCCAACTCTGGCGGGTGCGGCTCACCACCTGTCTCTCAGATGGTCTTTGTTCCGATTCAGGTTTTATTCCTGATTACAAACAAGTCTTTTCCTCCTTCCTGGCGCACCCTCCTCCAAGGTGGCTGGCTCTGATGGGTGTAAGCCTCCACTGGTCGAAGGTCACACTTCTTCAACAGGATCTTTCCTACTCTCTCTGCACCTGAGTTTCCTCAGGTTAGACAATCAGTCCAAAAGAGACCAAACTCGCAGTTACAAACTCATTTTTTAAATATTTTATGTATTTATTTAAGAGAGAGGAAGAGGCTGAGAGAGAAAGAATGGGTGCACCAGGGCCTCCAGCCACTGCAAACAAACCCCATACGCATGCGCCACCTTGTGCATCTGGCTTATGTGGGTACTAGGGAGTTGAGCCTGGGTTCTTAGGCTTCACAGGCAAGTGTTTGAACCACTAAGCCATCTCTGCAGCCCACAAGCTCCTTTTTGTGAGTCTCCCTATAACAGCGCTTCCTCCCTTTTCCTCTGTAGACTGTAGACTGCTTTGGGATTACGTCTATCAGTTACTCTCTGACAGTCGGTACGAAAACTTCATCCGATGGGAGGACAAAGAGTCCAAAATCTTCCGGATAGTGGATCCCAACGGACTGGCTCGACTGTGGGGTAATCATAAGGTAACCAAGGGAACCAGATCCTGGCTAGAAAAACTGGTGCTGGGGGGGGGGCGGCGCGTGGGGCCATTGACTGTTCTCCTAACTCCACCCATGATTATGTGGCTTGTAAACAATCAGGTAGTTACAATGGAAGGAAATAATTAAGGATGCCTCTTTCCATGTGTGATTTCTACCCAGTGCCCACTAACTCAGCATGGCCCCATTCAGTGGACTGCAGTACAAGTATCCAGAGTGGCCCCTCCCCTTGACCTGGCCCTGCCACCCTTGCTGTCACTGGGAACTGGGGAACAGGGAAGTACTGAGCGCTCTGTGACTCACAGGGGCTCCTTAGGAAGTGTCAGTTCTGGTCTGCTCCGTTGGAAACTCCCATGCCCACAGCAGTCCATTTCTACGTGGAAAATACATGCTGACACTACAACATCCACCTTACAAGGAAACAGTGGAGACGTTTGATTGCTCCCCCCAGCCCGCCCCCTCCACATTTTCCAAAGTAGGAGGAGAAGGAGGGTGAAAGGGAATTCAAGGTCTTTTTATGGTAAGGATGAAGTGCAAATGTGCAGATGTAAAGCAGAGGTTAGTGTGTTCAGGGCCAGATGGCAGATGGATCTAAGGCCGTATCGGGGGGCAGCAGGGGCACAGCCCAGCTCAGCTGGGTGGAGGCCAGGGAGTCAGCTGAGAAGGACCTGCTACAGGCCATGACCAAATATGGCAAGACACCACACCATGACAGACATTTGAGCATGTGAGTCACTGGGAAACCCTCTGTACGTCTTCCATCATGCCACAGCCCCTGGGGTGCAGAACCTCTGTATTCCTCCTGCTGTGACGGAATTTAAACCACAGCAAGGACAGACCAGAGACAAGCTTGAAAACAAAACAAAACAAAACAAAACAAAAAATAGGCATTGCAACCAAAAAAGACTGTGTGTGAGTCAGGAGTGAAGGATGACCCGGAACAGAGGGGACACGCAGGAAACACTAGCACACAGCTGGGAATAGCCTCGGGAGAAGGAACTGAAGATGGTTGCAGGGGGACGTGCTGTCACAGTAGAGCTGTCACCATCCACAAAGGATGGCTCACCTGAGGAGGGACGTTGGCCACAGCGGATGTAAAAGGCAGAGGGCCCAAGGAAAGGTCAGAGAAGCCACATGGAATGGCTGAAGAGGTTTTATTTGTGTAGCTGCCCCAGTGCCTTTTCTGAGACATTTCATTATATCTTTGTGCTTTTTTTCTCTCTCTCTCTTCCTCCTTTGAACAAACAGAACAGAACAAACATGACCTATGAGAAAATGTCCAGAGCCCTGCGCCACTACTACAAGCTAAACATTATCAGGAAGGAGCCGGGACAAAGGCTTTTGTTCAGGTAGCTCTTCCTCTTCTCCTTTCCTTCTCTCGGGAGGATATGATTTTCTTTACATAAGGGGACACTGTTGAGCACTAACGTGCCTGTCACAGACCCAAACGGCCATTACTGCAAACATCACCAATTGGAAACCAGGTGCTGTCTGTTAGGATTTAAGAAAAAGAATTTTTTTTTTTTTTTTTTTTTTACTTACGCCTGTCCTGTACGGAAGCCAAAATGAAATAAACACAACCTGGCTCACCTCTAAAATAACATGGGGACCAAATAGCTTATCTGGCATTGGAGTCTGGTGGTATTACAGGGAGTCAGTGAATAACCATTGTCAACGTAAAATGAGGAACTAAGGCCAGACTTCCAGGTCACCAGCCAAGCTACTGTCTGAACTAGTGTTCATCGATCTGCAGGTAGTGACCTGGAGTCAGTCGTGACATCGGTTAATTGGTCATTAACGACTTTTTTGTTTGTTTGGTTGGTTTTTCGAGGTAGGGTCTCACTCTAGCACAGACTGACCTGGAATTCACTATGTAGTCCCAGAGTGGCCACGAACTCACAGCGATCCTCCTATCTCTGCCTACCAGGTGCTGGGATTAAAGGTGTGCGCCACCACGCCCGGCATAACTACTTTTATTTATTTGTTTGTTTGTTTATTTATGAGTGAGAGAGAATGGGTATACCAGGGGCCTTTAGCCACATTAAATGAACTCCAGACGCATGCACTACCTTGTGCATCTGGCTAACATGGGTACTAGGGAAGCGAACCTGGGTCCTTAGGATCCACAAGCAAGATCCTTAACCTGTAAGCCATCTCTCCAACCCCCAACAACTACTTTTTAATGAAATAGAGAAGAGGGTGCAGCTGAAAATATCAAAGAGAGAAAGAGTGTGTATTTGTATAGATGCTCCAGGGCCTCTCGCCACAGGAAACAAACTCCAGACACGTGTGCCACTTGGTGCATCTGGCTTTACATGGGTCCTGGGGACTCGAACCTGACCTGGCAGGCTTGGCCCCATGTTGTATTTCTCACAATGCATCATGGTCAGAAAAGTATAAAAGCCACTACACAAGGCAGCCCTGTTTCCAGAATTCCCCAGAGCTAATGATTTTCTGCTATTTAAACTTACAAAGACAGCGATTCCCAGACTTAGCAAAAAGAGCAGATCTAAAGGACAACTTAGGAGAGACAGAAGTAGACCCCTCACACTTAGTAGGTGAGGTCAGCAAATCTGGGTGCAGATCACAGATTTGTGCAAACAGGACAGAAAGAGCGGCAGATGGGGCTGGAGTGTGGATGTGGGATTTCCCACCCACAGGGTGAAAACGGCGCTGTGTATGAGCAGATGAGCTAACTAGCGTGGTGACATTTATTGGAAAGAGCGCAGAAGCCAGGATTTAGCATTGAGAAGGAGTGTTGATGTGGGAATCATAAAATAACCGCAGCCTTCGAAAGAAACAGAAACGGCTGTTCCAGAAGTGGAAGCAAAATGGAGTAACTACAGAGAAGCCCTCTTAGCTCCGGGGCTGCTGATAATGCTGATGCATGTTGTTGACAGGGAGAGCAGCCAGGTCCAAGAGAGGCACTGGGACGAACTGCCCATTTAGAATTGGGGCATTGGGCTGGAGAGGTGGCTTAGTGGTTAAGGCGTTTGCCTGCTAAGCCAAAGGACCTCAATTCGATTCCCCAGGACCCAGATGTAAGCCAGATGCACAAGGTGGTGCACGCCTTTAATCCAGGCTGAGAGACCATCCTGGGCTATAGAGTGAGTTCCAGGTCAGCCTGAGCTAAAGTGAGACCTTGCCTCAAAAAGGAAGGGAGGGAGGAAGGAAGGAAGGAAGGAAAGAAGGAAGGAAGGGAAGAAAGAAGGAAGGAAGAAAGGGAAGGAAGGAAGGAAGGAAGGAAGGAAGGAAGGAAGGAAGGAAGGAAAAACAAACAGGGCTGGGAGAGATGGCTTAGTGGTTAAGGTGCTTGTCAGCAAAGGACCTACGTTCAGTTCCCCAGTAACCACATAAAGCCAGATGTACAAGGTTGTACATGGAGTTCATTTGCAGTGGCCAGAGGCCCTAGCGTACCCATTGTCTCTCAAGTAAATAAATAATACTTTTAAGTAAATTGAAAAATATAAATACAAAGCGAGGTATTCCTCTGTGAGTGTGAGGGGTGCATGTGGGCACACTGTTTAAGAAGATTCACAGAGGCAAGGGAGAGTTGGAAGATAAAACAGCCTCTCTCTGGTCCTTCGGTGTGTCTGCGGGAGGGGCTGTGCTGTCCCACTGCCCTGTTCTTGGTCCCAAGAAAGCACTGGGTTAGAGTTAAGGTGGACAGTTGCTTCAGCTCAGGCAGCAGGGCCTCCTCTGTGCTCCCAACCTTCTCTTCATGCCTCTCCCACCATTCACTTTGACTCCCGAGCCTTCGCGTCTATGATGTGCTCGGGGACCATTGAATCCCTTCAGACTCAACCTCATGTGTACCTCACTGGTCTCGTTTTTCAAGGGGGTCTCATTGGCCCAGGCCCTGGAATCAGACTCAGGGTGGCCTTGAACTCACAGTGATCCACCTCCTCTGCCTCCCAAGTGCTGGGATTAAATGTGCCAGCATGCCCGGCTCTCAAAATCCAGCTCTAAAGTCCCTGAAATGCCAGCTCTGAGTTTGTTTTGATTTGTGTGTGTGCACATGTATATATGTGTGGTTTGTACAGTGTATGCACACGTGTAGTATGTGTGATGTAATGTATGCATGTGTGTGTGTGTGTGTGTGTGTGTGTGTGTGTGTGTTGCACGCCCTATGCACGCACATGCAGAGGCCAGAGGGGAATGTCAGTTGTCTTCTCCTGTCTTTGGTCCACACGTTTCCTTGAGACAGTCTCTCACTGAACCTGGAGCTACCATTTTTGTTCAGACTGGGTGACCACCGAGCCCCACCATCACCACAGCACTAGAGTTCCAGGCATGCATGGCCATGCCCAGCCTTTGTTTGTTTGTTTGTTTGTTTGTTTGTTTGTTTGTTTGGGTTTTGAAGTAGGGTCTCACTCTGGCCCAGGCTGCCCTGGAATTCACTATGTAGTCTCACGGTGGCCTCAAACTCACGGTGATCCTCCTACCTCTGCCTCCCGAGTGCTGGGATTAAAGGCGTGCGCCACCATGCCCAGCCATGCTCAGCTTTTTTATGTCTGTTCTGGAGATGAACTCGCATCCTCTCAGGCCCTTGTGCTTGTGTGACAAGTACTCTAACCCACTGATCCATCTCCCCAGCCCAGTTTGGAATTTTTAAGTTTTTTTTTTTTTTTTTGGTTTTCCGAGGTAGGGTCTCACTGTACCTCAGGCTGGCCTGGAATTCACTATGTCATCTCAGGGTGGCCTCGAACTCACGGTGCTCTTCCTCCCTCTGCCTCCCGAGTGCTGGATTAAAGGCGTGCTCCACCACGCCTGGCTGTCATGGTAAATTCTGATATACAAGGCCTGTCTGAGGTATGCAGAGTTACGTAAAATATGCCTCTACCTTCTAGGAGCTTGTGACCTAGGTGTGGGGAATAGAATTTCTCAATAGCACAAAATTATACTGGTCACGCATATAATTAACATGTAAACGATAGTATGCTTGAAAACCAAGCACCTCAAGAGATAATGGAAGATGAGATCTATGTGTGGGAGAGCAGCGGAAAAAGGCCTTGTCAAAGGCAGTGAACTTGAGGGTGTATATATAAAAAGACGAAAGGCAAAGAGAATCATATCAGTGTGGGAGACCATGCGGAAGGGTGTGTGTTGTGAATCTGTCAGGCAGGAGAGCAGAGAGAGAGAGGAGCTGGCTCAATCCTGGTGTGACTCTTAAAGTCCACTCCACCCTTCCAGTGCCAGTGAAGACATGACCTCGCTTTTGCATTTCTTCCATCTTGCGCATCTCATGAAAGCTCCCGTCCCGTCATTAGCAGGTGGTCAGTAGGCGGTCAACCCAGAAATGGACTTGGAATAAAAGATAACTTTAGTTTCAAGATTGCTTAAAACAATGGTGGTGCCCCTGACGACTCTGAAGGATTCTGGGTGGATTTCTCATATGTGCACAAGGTCTGCCTTAAAGGAATTATGTCTGAAATCCTAATGAAATATTTCAGAGGACATGCCTTACAAAAACTTAAAATTTTGTTGGGCGTAGTGGTGCATACCTTTGATTCCAGCACTCAGGAGTTCGAGGCCACCCAGAGACTACAGAGCGAATTCCAGGTCAGCCTGTGCTAGAGAGAGACTCTACCTCAAAAAAGTAAAATAAAATAAAATTACTATGACAAAGTAGTCTAAAAAAGAAAAAGCCGGGCTGGAGAGATGGCTTAGCGGTTAAGGCATTTGCCTACAAAGCCAAAGGATCCGGTTCGACTCTCCAGGCCCCACGTAAGCCAGATGCACAGGGGCCCATACATCTGGAGTTTGCTTGCAGTGGCTGGAGGCCCTGGTGTGCCCATTCTCCCTCTGTCTCTCTGCCTCTTTCTCTCTCTCAAATAAATAAATAAAATATATTTTTAGAAAAAGAAAAAGCCTTTTTTTTTTTTTTTTTGGAGAGAGTCAGAGAGAGAGAGACAGAGAATGGGCACACCAGCAGCCTCTCAGCCACTGTGAACAAACTCCAGACGTGTGCACTCCCTTGGGGGCAAGCGCAGCATCGCGCCCTTTCGTCACTGTGTCTGGCTAAACATGGGACCTGGAGAATCAAACGGGCGTGCTTAGGCTTAGCAGGCAGGCGCCTTAACTGCTGAGCTACCTCTCCAGCCCGAAAAAGCCATTTTGAGAGCCATATACAGCACATGTGTGGAGCTGGCCTCAAGGAACCATGGCAACATCAGCTGTTGAGGGAGAAGTCTTAGACAGGAGACAAAAGTAGAAGCCAGACACAAGATGTTGCAGATCGCACTATGCAAGAAGTTCAGCAGTCAGGAAAACAGTAGCAACTGGAAAGTTCGCAGGCTTACAATAAAAGATTCTTTACAAGAAAATGGTGCTAGTAACGAGGGACCAATTAGTCTTTTGTTGTTTTGTTTTTTCACTCTGGTCCAGGCTGACCTGGAATTCACTATGTAGTCTCAGGGTGGCCTCGAATTCATAGCGATCCTCCTACCTCTGCCTCCCGAGTGCTGGAATAAAAGGCGTGCACCACCACACCCAGCTCAACTAGTCATTTTTTAAAAATTTTTATTTATTTATTTGCAAGCAGAGAGAGAGATAGAAGAGAGGCAGACAGGGAGAGAATGGGCATGCCAGTGTCTCCAGCCACTGCAAATGAACTCCAGATGCATGTGCCCCTTGTGCATCTGGCTTATGTGGGTCTTGGAGAATCGAACCGGGCTCCTTTGGCTTCGCAGGCAAACGCCTTAACCGCTAAGCTGTCTCTCCAGCCCTCAATTAGTCGTTTTTAAGGAAGGGAGTGTTGAAAGGTAAACATACTATAGAGTGGTGGCTCTTGGTTAGTACTAGACCCAGGGTAAAATCCAGTGAGGTGGGCATGGCAGATACCCTACGAGATCATTAGGTGGTTGGGACAGGTAGACTGAAGAATGCATTGGTACCACTAAGCACCTTTTTTTTTTTTTATCATTTGTATTTATTTATTGTTTGTGCATGCATCTGTGCACACTGCCACAAATAAACACCAGACACTTACACTATATTTTGTGTCCAGTTTATGTGTATGGCTGAGGAATTGAACCCAGGCTGTCAGGCCTTGCAAGCAAGTGCCTTTAATTGCTGAGCCATAACCCCCCCCACACACACACCCCTTTTTTTTTTTTTGGTTTTTCGAGGTAGGGTCTCACTCTAGCTCAGTCTAACCTGGAATTCATTATGTAGTCTCAGGATGGCCTCAAACTCACGGCGGCGATCCTCCTACCTCTGCCTCCCAAGTGCTGGGATTAAAGGCATGCGCCACCACGCCCGGCTCACACCCCTTTTTTTGAGACAGGGTCTCACTCTAGTCCCAGCTATTCTGGAATTCACTCCATAACTGGGGCTGGTCTCAAACTTACAGCTATCCTCCTACCTCAGCCTCCCAAGTGTTAGGGTTAAAGGTGTGAGCAACAAAGCGTGGCTTGGATCCTTCTGATGGAAGAGCAGAATGCAAAGAGAATAATGTAAAGAGTCAAGAAGTTTCCAGAATAACAAGCTAAAGATTTGCAGAAGGTCATCAGCCATGGAGTACTGGTGGAGAAGGCCCCAACAGGCAAAGGCTCCATCTTTTTTTAAAATATTGTTATTTTTATTCATTTATTTGAGAGAGTAAAAGAGATAGAGAGAGAGAATGGGCACACTAGGGCATCCAGCCAATGCAAACAAACTCCGGATCTGGGTCCTTTGGCTTTGCAGACAAGCACCTTAACCACTGAGCCATTCCTCCAGCCCCCAAAGACTCCATCTTTGACTTGACACCAGGGCTTCTGAGCACGGAATGATGAGAAGAGAGGTGTGTTTTCAGGTAGTTAGTCTGGGGCATGGCAGAGCCTAGGAAAAGGAAACACGCAGATACAAGTGGCTGCAGAAGGTCCCGTAGGAGGCCAGGACGTGGGTAACCAGGCTTCCTTCCTGAACCATGTAATGGTCACACCACACCACTGAAGCACTGAACAAAGGGGATGCTTGCCAAACGCTCTGGCTGCGAAGGAAGAGAGGCATGCTCACGAGAGGTCGTTGCTAGCATTTGGGGCAGACCAGTGAGAAAGATTCTCTTGTCTTCCTATTTTTCAAACAGTTCTGCTCACATGTTCACTTATCAGAATTGTCCAGTTCACATTTCACTTATCCTTCAAGTTCAGTTTGAGTTTCGAATATCTTTCCCTGAGCTACAGTCTGGAATGTATTAGACGTGGGTCTTTGTAACAATGTAATTCTAAAAATAAGAAACACAGGGTAAGTGATGTACGCCCCATCAGTGGGCGCGGCAGGGGGGCGTTTATGTTCGTATGGGACTTTTCATAGCACCCAAGGGGACCGTCTTCCTCATAGTCACCCGGGACATTTTATAGTCATTCTGGCACTTTCTAGGCAGGTGGAGAAAGGGCACTCTTTCCTAATTTGCACTAAGGTAATGCTTGTATTTGGGGTGAATGGCTCTCTGTATATATTACTTTATGGGTTGGAGTGGAGTGTGGAAGCTCTTAAGTATTCTATATCCTGTTCCAAAGGTTCATGAAGACGCCTGATGAAATCATGAGTGGCCGAACAGACCGTCTGGAGCACCTCGAGTCCCAGGAGCTGGATGAACAAATTTACCAAGAAGATGAATGCTGAGGGACCCGCTGCCTCCTCACTGGCTGGCTTCAAAGGAACCCGTCCGCCCGCTAGCTGGAGGCGTGAGGGAGCGGGCAGGCTGGGAACGGCTGGGGAAGAGACCCAGAAATGGCAGGAACACGTACTTCTCTTGCACACCAAGAGGGACCCAGAGCACCTTAGACAAACCACCCAGCAAAGGCGGGGCTGGAATTCCGGTGGAGGTCACGAGCCCGAGACTCAAGCATCCCACGTCCTTCTCCTGGGGGATCTCTCCCTCTGCAACTCCCCACCCTGCGCCTATTGTTAGTCTGTCTTTGTTTTTTTAAGAACATGCAGCTTGCCTTTTTCATTGTCCATACAGGGGAAGACATCAGATGTTGTTTTCCTATGGAAATATATCTATTATATATATATATATTTTTTGCAAATCTCACAAAGTAAGACCAGCTCAGCTGGTCAGGAAAGAGAATACCTCTTTTTCCTGTCATGTGATCAGGTTTGTTCCTGTTGCAGTTGGGTTTTGGCTGCAAAAGAAAAAAAAAAAAGATGGTAAAAATGATTATGTGAAAAGAAGAGCTTTCTCTCTCCCCCCACCACCCCCCAAATTCTCTTTCCTTCCCAGGCTCCTGTGTCCTTCCTTCCTGCTTACTGTTCCTCTTTCCCATGCCCTGCAGCAGAGTGCAGCTTCTTGGAGAGTCTTGGGCAATACTGGCACCTAAACACGAGTGACCCCACCGCTCTGGCTGGCAGTATAAAGTCAGATTCCCGTCCCAGTACTTGGCCACTCACCTGAGAGAAGCCAGAAACCGCAAAGATGCTACTCTGTTCCAGAAAGATCAGTGCCTCTCTAGTGGGCTTTCGCTCACATGGCTGGGAGAGCAAGGTCCAAGATAAGACCGAGGCTGGCCAAGCTGGGTGGAAGGCCCCGGCAACCGGGGATTAGCTCACAAGTGCTGCAAGGTGGAAAATGCGAAAAGACCACGCAGGCCTGGCAGGCCAGAAGCTGGAGAAACGAAGCTGCCGTGGGAATTGGTTTTCCTGCTGGAATAGGTTATTTTGGACTAGCAAGAAAGTAAAACCCAATCGTGGTCCCCTTTCATGCCCTCACTAAACACCCCCCAGCCCTAGCTTTTTTTAAGTTTCCTTTTCCACACTGGACACTTACAAGAGAGGACCCCCCGGTGCATGGTCACAGATGTGGCCGGTGTTGGCCAGCCCAGGAACACAAGAAACTCCTCAGATCACTCTGTCATTGTCGTGTTCAGGAAGGAGCTGTTCAGGGCACTTCCCCTCAGCGCCGCGCTATCCCTGGAGTATTTTTGTCAGCAGAGTTTTAGGCAGTCATTTTCAATTCTTCCCCACTCCCCTTTCCTAGCCATCTACGTCGACTCTTCCACTATAGTGGCAGACAGCCAAGCTTTGGAGCCTAGTCTTGTTAGACCGAGAAGATGAGGCTTGCCTCGCAAAGCAGCCCCCTTCCTTCCACTCTGATTCCTCCGCACCAGAGGTGAGCATCTCCCAGCCTTCTGGGAAGGTGTGTGCTGAGACAGCAGTAGCCCTCAGGTGAAGCTGGTGAAACAGGGCCGTCCACCAGGCCTTTCTGAGTTGAGTGGGGCATGCAGGGCTTGGAGCCACTCAGATTTCTCCCTGGGCCTTACTCACCAGGACACCAGCCTGCAGGCAAACAGATGGACTGTGGTTCAGACGCTGGAAATTAGCTGATCAGGGCTCTTTGGTCTTGCTGCATCCCTGCCTCGGAGCCAACCACAGCTAGGCACCCTGGAGAACCAGCCCGCTCTCACTGTTCCAAGACTCCCCTATTCTGCCTTCAGGGAAGTCAGTGACCTCCCAGGTGAGGTGTGCTCTCGGTCGGCTTGAGTGTGCTGCAGGTGTCTTTAAAGCATGTTCAGGTGACACTTTTCAGCCTTTAAGATGACGGGTACACTATCTCAAATGGGAAGATTAAGCCAAATACTTGGTATGGTTATGCAAGCCACTGGGTTGAGAGCTAGAGAGAAAGATTGGGTTTTGTTTTTTAATTGAGGTCCTCTGTATGAATGTGAAATGAGAGACCAGGACTTGGGAGTAGGACCTCATTTTGGCCAACTTACTCTCCTGTAACAACTCAGTCTCTTACTATCCAAAGACTCTTACCGGTGAATTTCGGGGAGACGTTCCCCTTATCTCTAAGGGTTCCTGTATTGCAAGCTCCTGAGAGGGTGTAAGATACAGAAAGATGGCATGAGCCACTTACAGATGCTAATTCCTGAGTCATCTTTATTTCTCACCCAGATATTACCAATAACGATTTTCCATCCACTCTCTTAACTGCGAGCCTTCCTTGTTTGCCCTTCGGGAGAAGCTGTGGGGGCGAGTCACCAGGGGCCACAGTGTCCTTGGGCTCATGTTCAATTTTCAAACCTTGAGGAAGCGCCACTATGAGACTTTCTGCTCCACCCAGGGGATCCATCCAGCACGAATCTCCTTCACTCAGCTTGAAGCTTGAGAGGTGAGGAAAAAAGAATTCAAGCTAAAAGTTCACATAGCTTTTAGTCAGAACACTCAGCCTGTCTGTGTGGCCACTGTGCGGCTTCTTGGCTCACAAACTGCGCAGTGAGGGCAGGGCAGAAGAGCAGAGCCAGGTGATGGATGGGAACGTTAGCACACGGCTTGGAATTCTCTGCCTTATGGCTTGGCTTATTGGCCAGGCTCCCTCCAAGTCTCCATCCGAAGAAAACAGCGGTAGTTGGGTAGATTTGAAGGTGACAGCTCAGATCCTGATCCAAAGCAATACGGCTCGTGTAAGGCAGAGGCACAAATGTCCCACATCCTTTGGGGAGGAGGTCTCTCACAAGAAAAGTGCAAAGCAGGCCGATGGGTTTTGTTTTTGTTTTTTTTCCTGTCCATAGTACATTTAGAGTCCTCTGATCCAGTGTCTTTTTTACACGGATGCCTTGTCCCAGTGAGAATGTCACATGCTAGGTGAAACCTATTGTGATGGAAGGCCCTACTGGAATGACTGAGTAACTGTTGTATGTTCTTCCACTGTCTGGGGCCAAACCCTGAATACATGTTTGAAACATTAACCACCTTTGGCAGAAGAGAACCCAAGAGAAGCTCTGTCATTTGCCCAGGGTTCAGATAGCATGGCAGGGACAGAATTAAGCCTCGTACCCAGATCCCCTCTTGACCCATTCCCAATCAGGAAACTGAAAAATGAAACAATTGGAAAGGCAAGAACAAAGGGCAGACTTCTCTGCCCAGTTATCTGGTGCTAGTCAGGACTGCCGTTCCTTCTCTCGGGCTGCTCGTGTGAGCGGAAATCTGGACTGAAAGGAGGGACACAAGGAAGCCAGCAGACGGGGAGGGGACACCCAATAATCTGCCTCTCCAAAAATGACCGTGGACTAACCCAAGATTCTTTTGGCCCCATGTGCATCACCACCAAACAACTGCAAGCTCCCTGAATCTCTCATGCACGCCAAGTGAACATTCTTGAAGATCTCTCTTGCGACTGCACCCACCTGCAAACCAGAACAGATCTAGAATGAATCTTTTTTTTTGTTTGTTTAGTTTCTAATCTCTTGTTTATGAGGTGTGGGGTTTATAAGGGACTGAATCAAATGAATGTAACAAAAAAAAGAAAAAACAAAAAAAAAATGCCTTTTCTCAGGGCCAGTGAGTTGCAAATAATTTTTAAAGAAAAGCCTATAATTACATCATCTCAATAAATTTTTTATTAAAAAATGATATCCAAAGTCTCTGGGTTTTTTTGTAAGACCACTGGACAGAAGCCTTTATCATTTACTTATTTATTTGTAAACAGAGAGAGAATGAGCACTCCTGGTCCTCCAGCCACTGCAAACAAGCTCCACGTGCACATGCCACTTGGTGCCTCTGACTTTACGAGGGTACTGGGGAATCTAACCTGGGTCCTTAGGCTTTGCAGGCAAGCGCCTTAACTGCTGAGCCATCTCTCCAGCCCTGAGAAGCCTTTTTTTTTTTTTTTTTTTTTTTTTTTTTTTTTTTTTTTGCAAGCAGAGAGAAGGAACGAGTATGCCAGGGCCTCTAGCCACCGCAAACAAACTCCAGATGCACGCGCCACTTTGTGCATCTGGCTTTACATGGGTACTGGGGAATTAAACCCACGCCATCAGTCTCTGCAAACAAGCTCCTTGAACCACTGAACAATTTCTCCAGCTGCAAGTGTCTGTTTTTTATGAGTAAAATGGAGTCAGACAGGCAACATGCTCCAGTGAGGCGGACTGTGTTCCTACTTAAAGGTGTAAAGTGCAATCGCGGTTTCCAGCAGCAGGAAGCCCCCATTACCCAGCAGTGCACAGGCAGTCTTTAGACAAGTGGCACCAGAAAGGGCAGAACAGACTGCTCCAATCTAAGCAGCTGCCACAGGTGGAAAATCTGCCAAAAGGAATCCCATTCCGAGATGTGCGTGTCCTCTGCTGCGCCAAGGGCGTAGGTGATATCTGATTAAAGGACCTGTGTAGGGTTTGAGCCCACAAGGTAGTGAAGGTATGAATGTAAGGGCACACTCTGGTAAACCCAAGACTATTACATCCTGGGAGGCTGTCACGCACTTCAGATTCAGCCCATGAACTACTCGCTGTCCTGGCTTACGGAGCCCCCTATCAACCAGTGGGCAGTTGGCAGCGAACATAGTTGGTGTCACACAACTGTGCCCCTAGCACTCAGGAAGTGGAGGCAGGAGAATCGGGAATCCCAAGTCTTCTTCAGCTACATAGCAAGTTTGAAGTCAGCCTGAGCCACACAAGACTTAAAAGCCAAAAACTGCAGTCGGCTCTGATCACACATGCTTAAAAACCCAACGCTCAGGAGGCTGGGGTCGGAAAACTGCCACGAGTTCAAGGCCAGCCTGGTCTAGAATGAGTTCTAGGTGCCAAGGCTAGCGTTTAATCCTGTCCCCCAAACCTCCCACCCCAAAAAACCCTACAGCATCATATGGTCAACCAAGGACTGGCAGAGATGTGGCAGAGATGTGGATGCAGCAACTGGATGTAGGTTTGAACACAGCATTTGAAATTGATGGTCTTGGGAAACGTTACATTGTTTCTATATTTATCTGGTCTCAAATGCCTTGGATTCCTTGACTGTGTGCTGCTGAAGTCTGACTTTATATTACACATCACCCTAGCACTCTATCAAGTTAAAGGACTAGACGGTTCCCGTGAGTGAGGCTAGAATGCCTGTGAAGCTACTCGCCCTAACAGGGAACCATTAGCAAGACCTGGGCGACCCTGGAAAGGAGGACTGTCACTTCACACCCTGTCCGTGGTGCCCAGCCTTTTGGCTTCTCTGGGCCACATTATCATCCTCAACATTTGCACTTGAGAACCATGAAATCAAGTCGCATAACGTGTTTTTAGTAGGTTCATGGTTTTGCATTGGGCCATCCTCAGCTATCCTGGGCTGCACAGGGCCCAAGGGCGGCAAGTTAGACACCCCCGTGGGACGGAGCAGTCTGTATTTAGACTCCAGGTGATGCTGACGCGTGTGAAGTGTCACTGATAGTGCAGAAAACAGAGTATGCGGCATTGTAAATAATAACCGATGACAACTCATTTGCATTAAGTGTATTATAGACAGAGTTCATTTTATTTTTTTTTTAATTTTTTAAATTATTTTTTTGGACAGAGACAGAGAAAGAGAGGGAGAGGAAGACAGAGATGGGCGGGCCAGCAGTGTCTCAGCTGCTGCGAACGAAATCCAGATGTGTCCGCCCCCTTGTGGTCAAGTGTGGCATTGCGCCCTTGCGTCACTTTGCATCTGGCTAAACATGGCGCCTGGAGATTGGAACCAGCGTTCTTAGGCTTAGCAGGCAGGCACCTTAACCCCTAAGCCATCTCTCCAGCCCAGAGTTCACTTTCTTTCTTTGATATTTGTATTTATTTATTTATTTGAGACAGATTGAGAGAAAATAGGTGTGTCAGGGTCTCCAGCCATTGCAAATGAACTCCAGACGCATGCGCCACCTTCTGCATCTGGCTTACATGGGTCCTGAGGAATTGAACCTAGATCCTTTGGCTTTGCAGGCAAGCATCTTAACTGCTAAGCCATCTATCCAGCCCAAGACTTCATTTCCTTTCCTTTTCTTTCTTTCTTTCTTTCTTTCTTTCTTTCTTTCTTTCTTTTTTCTCTTCTTTTCTTTTCTTTTTTTTTTTTTTTTTTTTTGAGAGAGAGAGAGAGAGAGAGGAAGAGGCAGAGAATGGGCACGCCAGGGCCTCTCTCCATGCTGTGAACGAATTCCAGACGCTTGTGCACCCTTGTGTGCCTGTGCAACATTGCACGTTTGGGTCACTATTGCGTCTGGCTAAACGTGGGACCTGGAGATTTGAACAAGCGTTCTGAGGCTTCGCAGGCAGGCGCCTTAACCGCTAAGTCATCTCTCCAGCCCAAGGCTTCATTTTCTGAAGGCACATGGCTGTGGAATAAAACACTAAGTGGACAGTCACATACCAAAATGACCACGTTTCCTCTAAACCTTGTAAGCAGCCAGTCTGTTTTAAAGGGGGCACTTCGGGGCTGGAGAGATGGCTCGACAGTTAAGGTGCTTGCTTGTGAAATCTGATGGTCTGGGTTCAATTCTCCAGTGCCCACGTAATGCCACATTCACAAAGTGGTACATGCATGTGGAGTTGGTTTGCAGTGGCCAAAAAGAAAAGGCCCCAGTACACCCATTCTCTCCCCCTCTCTCTCCTTGCAAATAATGAAATAAAATGTTCTTAAAAGGGTAGGGGGCTCTCCAAAAACTGGCCTGCCCTTGCAAATAGAAGCACAGTGAGTGATCCACTTATGCCCGCTCCTTTGCCCAACCCACCTTGTCCTCATCTGCCAATTGAACTTGGTTTTCTGTCCCTGGACTTATGAGACAGAGCCTGGATGACCACATGCCCAGGTATTGGTTGGCAGAAGACTCTGGACCACAGGGCAGTGCCACCCTTAAAGTGTTGCAAGTCCCCTGAGTATCTCAGAAAACATAGATTTTTCTTCCGTGGTCTTGTCTTCTGTACTTTCTGGGTGGGAGTTTAGATTCTGTCCCCAACTTGGGTGTTAAACATTGAACCAGGGCCTTATACATGCCAGGCAAGTGCTCTACCACCGACTACTTCCCCAGTGAGATTCTAATAAGCTCTAGGTGAAAGGTGTACAGTCCTTTGGTCTCTCTAAGACACATTGGATAAAGAATCATTTTGGGGACTGGAGAGATGGCTTAGCAGTTAAGGCATTTGCCTGCAAAGCCAAAGGACCCCAGTTTGATTCTCCAGGACCCACGTAAGCCAGATGCACAAGGTGGTGCCTGCATCTGGAGTTCGTTTGCAGAGGCTGGAGGCCTGGCGCGCCCCTTCTCTATCTATCTGCCTCTCTCTCTCTGTCTGTTGCTCTCAAAAAAAAAAAAAAAAAAAAAAGCAGGATTGTAGCCGGGCATGGTGCGCACGCCTTTAATCCCAGCACTCAGGAGGCAGAGGTAGGAGGATCGCCATGAGTTCAAGGCCACCCTGAGACTACATAGTGAATTCCAGGTCAGTCTGGGCTAGAGTAAAACCCTACCACAAAAAATCAAAAAAACAAAACAAAAAAAGCAGGAATTGTGTAATGCCCATCCACTGTTGAATGCATAAATAAAATGTGGTATATCCATGAACCGGAATGCCATTTGGAAAGGAAAAGAGAACAAAGTACTGATATGTATGACAACAAAAATGAACCTCAAAAGGCATTAGACTGGATTAACAGAAGCCAGACACAAACGGGACTTGCTGCTTAGTGCCATTTACATAAAATTTCTAGTGAAGGCAAATCTAGAGAGACAGAGAGCAGTGGAGCCTTTGCGTGAGAATGGAGGAGGAAGTGACAATGAACAGAAGCCAGAGGCACTTTGGGAGATAACAGAAATGCTCTAAAGTGGATTGTCACGATGGATGCAGAAATCTATAAATATACAGTTCATTCACTGGCTGCACACTTCTCTTTTAAAAAGACTATTTATTTATTTGAGAGAGAAAGAGGAAGAGAGAGCCGAGTGTGGTGGCACACGCCTTTAATCCCAGCACTCAGGAGGCAGAGGTAGGAGGATCGCCATGAGTTCAAGGCCACCCTGAGACTACATAGTTAATTCCAGGTCAGCCTGGGCCAGAGTGAGACGCTACCTCGAAAAACCAAAAAAAAAAAAAAAAGAATGGGCACACCAGGGCCTTCAGCCTCTGCAAACAAACTCCAGATGCATGCACCACCTTTGTATCTGGCTTACATGGGTCCTGGGGATTTGAACCTGGGTCCTTAGGCTTTTCAGGCAAGTGCCCTAACCACTAAGCCATCTCTCCAGGCCTGGCTGCACACTTCTAAAGAGTGTCCTTTAGCCAGGCTCCATGGTACGCACCTGTTATCCTAGCACTTGGGAGGCTGAGGCAGGAGAATCAAAGAGTCTGAGGCCGCCAAATAACTGCTGTGCTGCTTGCTTTCTCACCACTGTGAGCAAACACCTGACCAGAAGCAACTTAAGGAAGGAAAAGGTTTGTGGGCTTACATTTCAAGAGGACACAGTCCAGTACTGTGGAGGGAGGCATGGCACCAGCTTGTCTCATTTCAGCCCGAGGCAGAAAGCAGAGGGGAACAGGAAATAGTCCTGCTATAAAACCTCAAAGCCAGAGCCAGGCGTGGTGGCACACGCCTTTAATCCCAGCATTCAGGAGGCAGAGGTGTAGGATCACTGTGAGTTCAAGGCCACCCTGAAACTACATAGTGAATTCCAGGTCAGCCTGAACTAGAGTGAAATCCTACCTTGAAAAACAAAAATGAAACAAACAAACAAAGCAAGGAAGCAAACAGACAAAACCAATTCAAGTTCCCCCACCTGGGATCCACTTCCTCCCGCAAGGCTCTGCTTCCTAAAAGTCCTACAATCTTTCCAAGCACATGAACCTATGCAATGGGGACATTTGACATTTAGGCCACACAGGGTACATATGACCAAAAACAGCCATTAAAATGAAAGAGGGGCTGGAGAGATGGCTTAGCGGTTAAACACTTGCCTGCAAAGCCTAAGGACCGGTTAAACGCTTGCCTGCAAAGCTTAAGGACCCTGGTTCAAAGCTCAACTCTCCAGGACCCATATAAGCCAGATGCACAAGGGGGTGCACACATCTGGAGTTTGTTTGCAGTGGCTGGAGGCCCTGGTGCACCCATTCTTTCTCTACCTGCCTATTTCTGTATCTCTCTCTCTCAAATAAATAATAAAATATTTTTTTAAAATGAAAGAAAAGTGAACCCAGATCAACCAGTTCATGCTCTATCTTCAAATGCTTGTAGATCCTCCAAAAAGAAAAAAACACTATCCAGGCGTGGTGGTGCGCGCCTTTAATCCCAGCGACCCTACCTTGGGAAAAAAAAAAAAACTGACTATAAAAACAAAATGCTGAGTAAGGAAACATCCCTCCAGAAACAGCCCCGGTCTTTGATCTTCACATCAGAGGAACTTCCGCTCTCTCAGAACCTATTAAGACACTGACACCCTAAAATGAATCCCACAAGCATACAGCCCAAGCTGGTCACATCACCAAGGCGCTCCTGGCAGTTGTGTGGATAGGACGCTAGCTTGAACTGGTAGCCATGCATACTGAAGTGCGTTTTGGTGCTCGGATTTTAGATTCTGGGTCCTTAAAGATTGATGACAGCATTAAAGCCACCCGAATCAGCTGAGCGCGGCTAGAGGCCGTCCCACAGGGCCTGAGAGGCTGAGGAAAAGAAATGGCCCTACAGTGAAAGCGGAGGCAGAGGAATCAGAGGGGTGACAGCTACAAACAGAGTCCCTTTGAGCCATTTTTCAACAGTGGTTATTTAATTAAGGTGGAGAGAAAGTGATTTTCTACTAATAAAAATTGGGGTTCTTCTTCACACAAAATAAATTTATCACATGCACCAAACCTATCTTTTCCACTTTTTTTTTTTTTTAATCTAAAGCTACCTTGAAAAATAATTGTCTTGCCATTCAAAACTGGGGCCAGGCGTGGTGGTGCACACCTTTAATTCCAGCACTCAGGAGGCAGAGGTAGGAGGATCGCCGTGAGTTTGAGGCCACCCTGAGACTACAGAGTGAATTCCAGGTCAGCCTGGGCTAGAGTGAGACCCCTGTGAAAGCAAAGCCAACTTTTTTTGTCATTACAAAACTTTTCCTAGATCTATAAGCTTTAATAAATATTTGGCCGGGCGTGGTGGCGCACGCCTTTAATCCCAGCACTCAGGAGGCAGACGTAAGAGGATCGCTGAGAGTTCGAGGCCACCCTGAGACTACATAGTTAATTCCAGGTCAGCCTGGACCAGAGTGAGACCCTACCTTGCAAAACCAAAAATAAATAAATAAATAAATAAATAAATAAATATTTGTTTTTCATAACTGTGTCTGGGCTGGAAGTTCGTCTCAACAAACCTAAAGCTGTCTGCTACAGTCATTCACACATAAAAGACAGATCTATTACATGTTTATTGGATTGATACTGAGCATCAAAACATGTTTTAGGGCTGGAGGGATGGCTCGGTGTTAAAGATGCTTGCTGGAAAAGCCTGTTGGCCTGGGTTCAATTTCCCAGTTCCCACATAAAGCCAGATGCACAAAGTGAAGCATGTGTCTGGAATTTGTTTGCAGCAGCAAAAGGCCCTGGTGCCCATTCTCTCTCGCACTCCCCACCCCCTGCAAATAAATTTTAAACAAATTTTTTGTTGTTTTATTTATTTTTTGGAGAGAGACACAGAGAGAGACAGACAGAGAAAGAGGGAGAGGGAGACAGATAGAGATGGGTGCGCCAGCAGTCTCTCAGCTGCTGTGAACGAAATCCAGATGTGTGCGCCCCCTTGTGGGCAAGTGCGGCATTGCGCCCTTGTGTCACTTTGCATCTGGCTAAACGTGGGACCTGGAGATGGGAACCGGGTTCTTAGACTTAGCAGGCAGGCGCCTTAACCGCTAAGCCATCTCTCCAGCCCGCAAATAAATTTTAAAAAGTAATTTTAAAATGTGTTTTAAAGAAGATATTTCTTTTTTAAAATTTTTGTTTATTTATTTATTTGAGAGTGACAGACAGAGAAAGAGGCAAATAGCTAGAGAAAGAATGTGAGCACCAGGGCCACCAGCCACTGCAAATGAACTTCAGACACTTGCGCCCCCTTGTACATCTGGCTTACGTGGGTCCTGGGGAAGTGAGCCTCAAACCGGGGTCCTTAGGCTTCACAGGCAAGCGCTTAACCGCTAAGCCATCTCTCCAGCCCTTAAAGTTATTTCTTGAGCTGGGCCATGGCTCAATGGATAAAGTGCTTGTTGTGCAAGCAGGAAGACTGGGGTTCAGATCTCCCAAATCCATATTTAGCCATACATTATAGTGAGCATCTGTATCCCAGCACACCTGTGGCGAGACGGGAGGTAGAGACAGGAGCCGTCCCAGAACCTCACGCACTAGCCTGGCATCTGCAGTGGAGAACAGAGATCCTGCCTCAAATAAGGCGAAAGGCGAGAACGGACACCCAAGTTGACCTCTATACACACACTAGTGCATGCACACCCATACACACACACACTGATTTCTTACGTGGGTGAATCACTTTTCCTTGTTCCGTAATTCGTGTCCCTTCATCTGAACCAGGGAGTCTTTAGAAACCTAGGAGAAGCAAACCCAGTCACACAGTCCTGGCAGACTGTACTGTACACCAGTTCATTTGCTCTTTTTTGTTTGTTTGTTTGTCTTGTTTGGTTTTTTGAGGTAGGGTCTCACTCTAGCCCAGGCTGACCTGGAAGTCACTATGTAGTCTCAGGGTGGCCTCGAAGTTACAGCAATCCTCCTACCTCTGCCTCCCCAGTGCTGGGATTAAAGGCATGCACCACCATGCCTGGCCTCATTTGTTTTCTGAGACAAGGTCTCTCATAGAACCCCGAGTTCACTAATTCCCCTAGACTTGCTAAATGTTAAGCATCCGCCTATGCCCACCTCCCCGGAGCTGGTATTACAAGGGTGCACCACCACGCCCTGCATTTACATGAGTGTCGAGGGTCTGTACTCAGCTCTTCATTCTTGCGTGGCACACGCCCTACCGGAGGACCCCTCCCCCCAGTCCCAGTGGTTACTATTTCTATGATCTCCTCTGTACCTACTGCGAGCCAGCAACAGCTGCTACACTCAGGGGAACCCTGATTTCTTTCCACAATGGGATTCCCCAAAGACTCGTCTAAAAATACAACTTTCCACTGTTCTTGTTTTCTCTTGTTTTAGTGTGAGCATCCTGGAACCATTGTACACCGCCCCCATCACTGTCAGATGACAAACAGGAGGCCCAGGCAGGTGCCCCAGCAGCCTCCCACGCCTGGGCTGGCTAAGCCCTGTGGAGCCACCAGCCATATGCTCTGTGCACCTCCCTCCCTGGGGCCAAGTTCTCAGCCTGAGGAGAACCTGGTCCGTCAGTGCTGTTTGCTCATGGCAATGGCCTTGGCCCAAGGGAACTATTGTCTGGACTCAGGTATGCTGAGAAGATTCTAATCTGATTCCATTCCAGTTCAGTCGCTTTCAAAAACGTGTCGGTTTTGTGCTGTTCAGAATGAGTTTGCTGGGTTCTCGTCTTTGTTTTCTTTCCTTCCTTTTGGGCTCAGCTCTCTTATACACAAAACCATGTCATTTGGGGGCTGGAGAGGTGGCTTAGTGATTAAGGTGCTTGCTTGCAAAGCCAAAGGACCCAGGTTCAATTCCCCAGTACTCATGTAAACCAGATGCACAAGGAGGTACATGAGTCTGGAGTTCATTTGTAGTGGCTGAAGGCCCTGGTGTGCCTGTTCTCTCTCTCTTTTTCTCTCTACCTGCTTATTTCTATATCTCTCTCTCAAATAAATAAATGAAAATAACAATTAAAAAATTTAAAAAACAGGGGCTGGAGATGGCTTAGTGGTTAAACGCTTTCCTGTGGAGCCTAAGGACCCTGGTTCGAGGCTTGATTCTCCCGGACCCATGTAAGCCAGGTGTACAAGGGGGTGCACGCATCTGGAGTTCATTTGCAGTGGCTGGAGGCCCTGGCGCACCCATTCTCTATCTCTACCTGCCATTTCTGTATCTCTCTCTCTCTCTCTCAAATAAATAAATTAAATATTTTGAAAAATAAAAAAAAATTAAAAAAACAAAACAAACAGAAAAAGCATGTCATTTGGGTTAAGGACCAGAAAGTTTAAATAGTTACTTTTGAGAAAGTCCTAGAAAGCAGACCATTTGGGGAACCAGGAAGTGGCGATGTAAGAACCCTTGTGAATAACCCTGAAATCATAAAGGTGTTCGTGAGCCCCTGAGGATCTGCTTGCTCCAGTCTGAGACGAAATGCCCTGTCTCAGAAGAGCCAAGTGTCCCAGGTGACTCTCCTGAGGGTGGAACCTGGATTGCTCACAGGACTATCTCCCTAGGGGCTGGGGGCAACAGCTCAGTTGGTAGAATGCTTGTCTTACAAGCATGAAGATCTGTGTTCAATGTCCAGAGCCCATGGAAAAATAGCCAGGCATCATGACACATGCTTGTCACGTCAGGGCCAGCGGGGGGGGGGGGTGGAGACAAGCAGACCCCTGGGCCTGTCCAACAAGTCTAGCCAACTTGGTGAGCTCCAAGCCAATGAAACACCTTGTCTCAACAAGAACAACAACAACAAAAAGGTGAGCTCAGCTCCTTTGACCTCCACACACACGCACGTGGGTGCACATGTGCGCACACACATACAATGATCTTCCTTCAAAGCACTGTAAAAATGATTCAATAAAGAAAATGTGGGGCTGGAGAGATGGCTTAGCGGTTGAGGCATTTGCCTGCAAAGACAAAGGACCCACGTAAGCCAGATGCACAAGGTGGCACATGTCGGGCATGGTGGCGCACGCCTTTCTTTAATCCCAGCAATTGGGAGACAGAGGTAGGAGAATTAGCATGAGTTCGAGGCCACCCTGAGACTACATTGTGAATTTCAGGCCAGCCTGAGCTATAGTGAGACCCTACCTCAGAAAAACAAAAACAAAACAAAACAAAACAAACAAACAAACAAACAAAAAATGGCGGCACATGTGTCTGGAGTTTATTTGCAGTGGCTGGAGACCATTCTCTCCAACTAATCTCTCTCCCACTTTCCTCTCTCAATCTCTCTCCCCCAGCACTTTCACTGAGAGTTCTCCCTGAGACTACATAGTAAAGGTCAGCCTGAGCCAGAGTGAGACCCTACCTAAATAAAATATATTTTTTAAAAAAGAAACTATGTCAGCATCCCTCCTTCCTGCCTGTTGACTCCTCTCCCCAGCTCTCACTGTCTTTCTGTCACTAAAGTTCTTCCATTCTGAGTTTATAGAATCAAGAGGGGGAGCCGGGTGTGGTGGCTCACGCCTTTCATCCCAGCACTCGGGATGCAGAGGTGGGAGGATCTCAGTAAGTTCGAGGCCACCCTGAGACTACAGAGTGAATTCCAGATCAGCCTGGGCTAGAATGAGACCCTACCTCGAAAAAACAAAAACAAAAACAACAACAACAAAAAAGAATTAAGAGGGTGACAGTCACTCAAGGACAATCACCAGGACATCTTACATCTCAGACCTTGGGTTTCTAAGCAACTAGCTTGCTGTATGTTACCTTCTTCCAGACACATTTGGTGCTTAATCAAGACCTTGACCAAAACACAGTAGGTGACTTTTCAACCCAGCCTGGGTAGTCAGAACACCCTTCCCAAAAGAGGGCTTTCTCTCAGGATCGCAAGACTCCAAGATCTCCTCTCCCGTTCTGTCCCTCGTAGAAAAATCTGTCTGCCATTTGCATCAGTGGGGAGTTGGTGAGGCAAATTAGTGCCCAAATGCAAATTCTCCAAAGGACTTGAAGTCTGCTCTGGACAATTCAGTTTGGAGAGTTTTCCTTTATTTTCCTTAGAGCCTCAAATTTTGGTTTCCTGTTTGAATAAAACCTAAGAGAACAAGGGAAACGACAGGGATGGCTTTATCCCTTCACCAAACATTTCCCATTTTAATGGGGAATCACATGGACTCAGAGTTTTAAATAAATCAAATAAAATCTCCCCTGCTACTGGCTACTTAATTCTCGCCCTTTCCCCCCAGGGTTCACCCCATGGTCCTTCAACAGAACCTCGGTTCCAATGGCCCCAGCCACCAGGTCCCTGTCCTCCGCAGAGTGTACGCAGCCACTGTTGCACTTCCCGCTCTTATTGGATGATCCAATCTAATAAATCCCTTCTCGTTGATGCTATTGGCTCTGTTCCTCTTCAAAGCCTTCACTGGTACACAAGCTAACTGAAACGGATGGAAAACAGGTTCAAGAGAGGAAACTGGAAGGTGTTTATTTGAAGAATAGGGCACACACCACCAGACGCAGGGGAGAAGAAGATTACCTACGTGGAAACAGCTGTGGAAAGTGAGAGCAATTGGGGCTGGAGAGATGGCTCAGTTGGTAAAAAATGAGGACGGACGTTCAGATTGCCTAGTACCCATGTGAAATCCAGGCATGGAGGTGCCTGCCTCTCCAGCCTCAGTGCTAGAGAGTGGAGACAGGAGGAGGTTCTCTGTAACCAAACTGGTGCGCTACAAGTTCAGACAGAGATTTTGTCTAAAAAAAAAAAAAAAAAAAAAAAAAAAAACAAGACAGAGAGCCATTGAGAAAGGCACCTGACTGCAACTTCTTGCCTCTACACACAGTCACATACATGTGCACATACACCACACACATGTGTGCCTGCACACTTAAAACATAATACACACATACATATAAACTACATACATGCCCATGCAAAAAAACACAAAGAGAGACAGCAATCAAAAACCAGAATGAGGGCTGGAGAAATGGCTTAGCAGTTAAGGTGCTTGCCTGCAAAATCAAAGGACCACAGTTCGATTCCCCAGGACCCATGTAAGCCAGATGCACAAGGTGGCACATGCATCTGGAGTTCATTTGCAGTGGCTGGAGGCCATGGCCACCCATTCTTTCATTCTTTCTATCTCTATCTGCCTCTTTTTTCTCTCAAATAAATAAATAAAAATATAAAAATTATTTAAAAAACAGAATGATAGGGCTGGAGAAATGGCTTAGTGGTTAAGGCGTTTGCCTGCAAAGCCAAAGGATCCCGGTTCGATTCTCCAGGACCCACATAAGCCAGATGCGTGAGGGGCACATGCATCTGGAGTTCATTTGCAGTGGCTAGAGGCCCTGGCACGCCCATTCTCTCTCTGTCTGCCTCTCTTCTCTCTCTCTCTCTGCTTGCAAATAAATAAATAAATAAATAAAAAGTTAAAAAATATTTTTAAAAAACAGAATGACAGAGGAAACAAGAGGTGTGTCTGTGTGTAGACACATGTGTTTGCGTATGTGTGCTATGTCAGCTTCAGCCCTACTCAACTGAGGAACATGTGTGCCACTGAAAGTCTAGTTCAACTCACAGGAATGTGGGATGTTACACCAGAGGACCCGCAGGTCATTGCGTGTAAATCGGAGTTCACAGGACTTGAGTGACTGACCTAAAGCCAGGAGCTGCTCGGCGGCATTGCTGTTAGCTTCTGTTCATTGGCTTTGCTCAGAGCCAAGAAAACACCTTGACAAGGACTCAGAGGCAAAGCACAGAGAATCCTCAATGCTGCCATTGACGTCACGGACAGCAGAGAGGCTGGGTTTGGTGGTGCACGCCTGTCATTCCAGCACTTGGGAAGTGGAGGCAAGAGGATCAGAAGTTCATGGCCATTCTCCAGTTATATAATGAGTTCCAGGCCATCCTAGGCTATATGAGAACCTGACTCAAGAAAACAACAACAGCGCACGCCTTTAATCCCAGCACTCGGGAGGCAGAGGTAGGAGGACTGCCATGAGTTCAAGGCCACCCTGAGACTACATAGTGAATTCCAGGTCAGCCTGAGCTAGAGGGAGACCCTACCTTGAAAAACTGAAAAATGAAAAAAATAAAAATAAATAAAAAAAAGAAAGAAAACAACAACAGTAATGATAAAATTTAAAAAGAAGTGGTGAACATTCCAGAAGCACAAATCCAGACATGAACATTACCATAGCTGAGAAGTCAACTTAGTCTTAAGAAAAACAGGTACTCAGAATGGAAAAGGCATAAGATACGGTCTCAGAAAGAAATGTGCAAAACACAAGACTGATTTTATGGACAACTTGATGCCAGAGAGTTGCAATAAAGTACCTGCCGTAAATATTAGATGGGCTATAAAGAAACACAGAGAAGTGGCTTGTATAAGAGGAGAAAGGTTTGCATGCTCACTGAAGTTTAAGCTGAAAGAGGATAAACCAGCCTAGCTGAATAGATACAAACCCATAAAGTGACTTCCTGTAGACTCCTGGTGATTTATGAATACACACAGACAGTTTCAGAAGCCAAGATTCCTCTGGGATCATAAACTGGGCACTGGTTTCACCCTTGTCCTAGGAATTATTACTTAGGCTAGTGTCTAAAATTGAAAAATTTAACCAAAATAAGACTAGAACAAAAGTTATAACAGTGCAATGTAGGGGTCATACTATACAAACATGTGATAAATATGACATGTAAGGCATAAGTGACAGAGAGGATGGCAGTGGAAAGGCTTATACTGTTACCAGATTCTTAACTGTTTGCATGAAATAATATAATATTAACTCTTATGACTCTGAAAATACACATTATAATCTTTTAAAAATGATTTTAAATTTATTTATTTATTTATATAAGAGAGAAAAAGAGAGACCGATACAGAGAAAATGGGCACGCCAGGGCTTCCAGCCACTGCAAACAAACTCCATCTAGATGCATGTGCCACCTTGTGCATCTGGCTTAGGTGGGTCCTGGGGAATCGAACCTAGGTCCTTTGGCTTTGCAGGCAAGTGCCTTAACTACTAAGCCATTTCTCCAGCCCCCACATTATATCTTTAAGCCATCACTTAAAATGCAAAAGGGAGCCAGGCGTGGTGGCATATGCCTTTATTCCCAGCACTTGGGAGGCAGAGCTAGGAGGATTGCCATGAGTTCAAGGCCAACCTGAGACTACATAGTGAGGTCAGCCTCGGCTAGAGTGAGATCCTACCTCAGAAAAATCAAAAAAAGGGGGGGGGCAACATATAAATTTAAATGGACTTTACAAAATTATGCAATTAATCTCAAAGAAGCCAGGAAAGGAATAAAAGAGGAAAAAAGTCAGATAGAACAAATAGATAATAACGAAATACAGACAGAAATGCAATTGAGGGGGCTGGAGGGATGGCTTAATGGTTAAGGCATTTGCCTGCAGAGCCAAAGGACCCAGGTTCGATTCCCCAGCACCCACGTTAGCCAGCTGCACAAGGGGTGGGGCGCATGCTTCTGGAGTTTGTTTGCAGTGGCTGGGTGCCCTGCCATGCCCATTCTCCCTCTCTCTCTTTCTCTCTCTCTCCCCCCCTCTTTCTCTGTCAAATAAATAAATAAATATAGTTGTTAAAAAAAGAAATGCAATTGAATCAATAAATACGTATGAACTATAAAAGTACTAAGCATCCCAAATCAAAGATAGAGATTGTCAAAATGGATAAAAAAGCAAGACCCAAGTCATCTACAAGAAACACACACTAGATATAAGGACACAGATAGGTCCAACATGAATGAATAGGGGAAATATCCTGTGCAAACAGTGAACCAGACCAGTGCCAAAGTGGTCATGCGGACACTACATAAAACAGACTTGAGGAAAACTCTATCAGTAAGAGACCAAGGGGAGTTTGCTGATAATAGAACTTTCAGAGAGTCCAAAAATAAGACCCAAAGGAGGCAAAGTGTAATGTCCACAGACAGCCCCCAAATTCTCATCAGCTTACTTTTTAAAAAAATACTTTATTCATTTAGTTTTTTGGAGAGAGACACAGAGAGAGAGAGAGAGAAAGAGGGAGAGGGAGACAGATAGAGACTGGGCACGCCAGCAGCCTCCCAGCCGCTGTGAACAAACTCCAGATGCATGCGCCCCCTTGTGGTCAAGTGTGGCATTGCACCCTTGCATCACTGCATCTGGCTAAACGTGGGACCTGGAGATTGGAACCGCTGGAAATTGGAACCAGCATTCTTAGGCTTAGCAGGCAGGCGCCTTAACTGCTAAGCCATCTCTCCAGCCCTCATCAGCTTACTTTTAAAATAACGTCAGACCAGTTAATGGTTGATGGGTGGGGGAGGAGTCATGTTCATCAGTGATATAGACACGGGGAGTTGCCCACTCCACAGTAAATTACCTTCCACCTATGACCATGCCAGCAACAAACTCCGTGCGCATGTGCAAAGCTCTGGTTTTAACCCCTTGCCTCACAAGAGAGGGAGATGGCATTTTGGTTCACAGTTTCAGAGGTTTCTGTCCATGGTCTGTTGGCCTATGGTGGGGTGGCATCTCAACACAGGAGAATGTGGCAGAGCCAAATCACTTATGGTATGGCTGAAAAGCAATGGACTCTCACAATCCCTCTGAGGACACACCCCCAGTGACTTATGGACCTTCCACTAGCCCCCATCTCTTTTATTAAAAATATTTTATTCAAGGGCTGGAGAGATGGCTTAGCGGTTAAGGCGCCTGCCTCCTAAGTCTAAGAACGCTGGTTCCAGTCTCCAGTGGTTCCAATCTCCAGGTCCCAAGTTTAGCCAGATGCAACGTGATGCAAGGACGCAATGCCACACTTGACCACAAGGGGGTGCAAGCATCTGTATTTCATTCACAGCAGCTGAGAGGCTGCTGGCGCACCCATCTCTATCTGTCTTCCTCTCCCTCTCTCTCTGTCTCCCTCTGTCTCTGTCTCCCCAAAAAAAACTTTAAAAAATATATTTTATTCGAGCCGGGCATGGTGGCACACGCCTTTAATCCCAGCACTCAGGAGGCAGAGGTAGGAGGATCACCATGAGTTCGAGGCCACCCTGAGACTATGTAGTTAATTCCAGGTCAGCCTGGACCAGAGTGAGACCCTACCTCAAAAAACAAAAAAACAACAAAAAAAAATGTATTCATTTATTTAGTTATTTGAGAGAGAGGAAGGGAGAATATAGTTGTGCCAGGGCCTCTAGCCACTGCAAACAATCTCCAGATACATGTGTCACCTTGTGCATCTGGCTTTATGAAGGCACTAGGGAATTGAACATGGGTCCTTTAGCTTTGCAGGCAAGCACCTTAACCGCTATGCCATCTCTCTAGCCCAAGCCCCCACCTTTTAAAGGTTCTACACTTGCTGGTGGCACCACCAGCTGAGGACCAAATCTTCCACACGTGAGCCTTTGAGCGACACATTCAAAGTGCAACACTTATCAAGAAAACATTCCTGATGTCGAAATTGAGAACAAATGAGAGAGGGATCTTGGCTGAGATCGTTTTTCCAAAAAAGGTGTCGAGAGAAGGCACCAAGGACAAGGCTGCCTAGGACAAGGGAGTGGGAAGGTCAAGGACTGCTATATACACAGCTGGTGAAGGAAGAAAGAGCTCTGGAGTCTTTAAGGAACTGAAGTAAGGCCAGACTGGCTGGAGCCCAGAAGAAAGTAAATGAGGATGAAATAAAATGGGGGCGTCCCGCCGATCCTTCAAGAAACATAAAACCCAATCTTACATAAAATTGTCCAGAAATTAGAAAGGGAAATACACATTAACAAAGCTGATATAACCTCAATACCAAAACCATATGAGGATAATTTCCAAAATGGAAGTGTGGAGAGATCTCACTCATTAAATAGATACAAAGATCTCAAATCCAACAAATAATGAAAAATACCTACATACACCCTGGCTGTGAACTAATGCCAATACTTCTCAAACTGTTCCACAAAATAAAGAAGGGAAGGAACGCAGTGCCAAATTCATTCTGCAAGGCTAGTACTGCCTTCATACGAAAACCAGGTAAGACCACACAGCAAGAGAAAGAAAACCACAGACCAATTTCCCTGGTGACCATACATGAAACAATTCTAACAAACCCTTTGCGAACCCAACTCAAGAACACATTAAGACCATACATATGACCAAAACGGCTTCACAACAGGGATACAAGGCTGATTCATCACATGTAAATCAATAACTATAATGCAACATGTAAAGAGACTTAAGGGCAGAACATACATGATCATCTCAATTGACATAGACAAGGCATTTGACAAAGTTTCATCAAGTCCAGAATCTGAGCTGTGCATAAATCAACAGATGGGATAGAACAGTGTGAAATGCTGCTTTTATCAAGCACTGTTATCACTTCATATATATTCGAGAGGGGGTCAGAGAGAGAGACAGAATGGGCATGCCAGGGCAAATGAACTCCAGACGCACGTGCCACCTTGTGCATCTAGCTTATGTGGATACTGGGGTATTGAACCTGGGTCCTTAGGCTTCCCAGGCAAGTGTCTTAACCACTAAGCCATCACTCCAACTCCCACTTTTTAAACTTTTTTATTAGTTATGTACATACTCAGTGTGTAAACAGCACATGTTGGTACCATCCTTACCCTCATCCCTGTGACCCTACTCATTGGGATGGCAGTTATCCCCATGGGGATTGTGGGGCATGCGTTGTGGGGGTAGCCATCAGTTATGGGGAAGAGGCAATGTCTCTGTGCATAATGACCTAACTTGTGACTCTAACAATCTTTCCGCCCCCTCTTCTGTGAATTTCCCTGAGCCACATTGGGTTCATTTTAGGTCTACTTCAGTGATGAGGTCTTGGGAGCCTCTGTGTCTCTGGATCTCTGGTTTGGTAGGAGTTGAGTGTTCTCTGTGTCTATCTCCTTCGCCCTTGTGCTGATACCAGGTTTGCCAAGAAAGCCGCACTCTTGGTCATTTCTCTAGTTGCTCTATGGTTTCAGGGGGGCTCTAGTGAGGTGCAATGGGCTGATTCTCTCCTCAGGTTCTGCGTCCATCTGAAAAAGAGAAGCAGATTCTCCAACAGACAGTGAAGTCAGCACTGGTTAAATGGAATAACCATTGTTAGTTTGGAGAGAATTTAAAAGGTGTAGGCCCGCTTGTAGCCCAAGATTGGTGGGAGCTTGATGTTGGATATGATTCCAACTTGTTTCCCAGTTCCAGATACAAGTTCTTTCCACTTAGCAGCTCTGTGAGCCAATCCAAGAGCAGTTGGTTACCCACCATGGCTGTGTGCTACTATTGCACTTGGGTGAGCATCATGTCAGGTTGATTGCTTCTGAGTAGCTTAGACCTCTAGTCCAACTCCCACTTTCAGCACTTCTTTTTTTTTTAAATTTTTTTAAATTATTTTTTATTTATTTTTGGAGAGAGAGACAGAGAAAGATACACAGAGAGGGAGAGGAAGACAGAGATGGGCGCGCCAGCAGTGTCTCAGCTGCTGAGAACGAAATCCAGATGTGTGTGCCCCCTTGTCATCAAGTGCAACATTGCGCCCTTGCGTCACTTTGCATCTGGCTAAACGTGGGACCTGGAGATTGGAACAGCTGGACATTGGAACCAGCATTCTTAGGCTTAGGAGACAGACGCCTTAACCGCTAAGCCATCTCTCCAGCCCCTCATCACTTCTTGATCCACCCCAAAGGCTGTCCACTGGCTGGCTCTGCCTCCATGGACCTGAGAAAAAGCAGAAGTTGACAATACCTTGTAAAGAATTTTGAACTCTTCCTGGTGCGCCCTGTGATACTCAGTCATCTTTGTCAACTTGACCGGATTCAGCATCTCCTAGGAGGCAAACCCCCAGGTGTGTCTGTTAGGGTGTCTCCAGAGAGGCTTAACTGACAAGGGGAAACCTGCCCTGAATGTCAGGGTGGGGGGCATCCCATGGGCTCAGATCCCAGACTGAAGGAACAGGTTAAGAGGAAGAAGTGGGGCTGGAAGGATGGCTTAGCAGTTAAGGTGTTTGCCTGCAAAGCCAAAATACCCAAGTTCAATTCCCCAGGACCCATGTAAGCCAGATGCACAAGGGAGCACATGCGTCTGGAGTTCGTTTGCAGTGGCACCCATTCTCTCTGTCTGTGTGTGTCTCTCTCTCTCTCAAATAAATGAATGTGTGTGTATATGTGTGTGTGTGTGTGTGTGTGTGTGTGTATTTTTAAAGAGGAAGAAGGGAGCACCTGCATTCATCTTGCTCTGCTTGCTGACTGCAGACTCGATGGGACCACCTTACAGTCCCACCACTGTGCCTTCACTGCCAAGGTGGGCTGTACCCTCAAGTCAGGAGCCAGAAGTCTCTAGAAAAGTCTAGAAGTCTAGCTCAAGCAGCAATCATCTGTTCGTGGCACGGGCAGTTTCTATGTCTGAAACCCCTTGTGTTTTTTATTATTATTATTTTTTTGAGAGAGACACACAGAGAGAGAGGGAGAGGAAGACAGAGAATGGGCTGGCAAGCAGCCTCTCAGCTGCTGTGAACAAACTCCAGATGCGTGTGCCCCCTTGTGGGCAAGTGCGGCATTGCGCCCTTGCGTCACTTTGCATCTGGCTAAACGTGGACCTGGAGATTGGAACCGGGTTCTTAGGCTTAGCAGGCAGGCGCCTTAACCGCTAAGCCATCTCTCCAGCCCCGCCCCCTTGTGCTTTTTATTGTGAACTATTACCTGGACTATTTCTGGCTCCGCTGTCTTTGCCCACTGTTGACAATTAGTCTTCCCTCAGCATAACCTCCCCATCGCCATTCTGAATGTAGCTGATAAGTCCCACCCTTGCCCATGAACCAACATGGTTAGCCCCAGCAATTCCAAGATGTTTGCACGAACTGTTCCTGGGAAACAAAAACACATGTCTGCTCTCCACCACGCACAAGGCGCCAATGACAACCAAAATAACCATTGCTTCAGAGTCCAGCTTGCTGAACCAATGCGTCTATTGGGCTTACTTATAGGAACCAAAGGTTATTGACAAGGTTGTATGTGGGGGACTCCAGAGTAGCCGCAAAGTCTCACCCCAGCACGGCTGATGACCTTCCCATAGCGGCTCCTGCCCCTTCGGTTGACCTTCTGCCCTCTCTGTACTCCAGCAGCTCCCAAGACCATATGCACTGGGGCAGGGCAGCATCACACGTAGCAGGCAGGGAGGCATAGGAGGGAGACGCTGAGACCTCAGATGAGGGACGGACGGCTCTCCGTGACCCCTTCTATGAAGGAACGTCACAGGCCCAGTCTTGGGGATTGCTTGCAAGGGGTCACGGTTGCTCTGCTCAGAGGACAGGGTTCCCCAGCACATTACAACCCAGATTCCACCTGAGCCCCCATCGGAACCCCCATCAGGCAACACAAATGCAGAGTGAGCTGTGCCTCACTGCTGTGCCCTTGACAAATTCCTTGCAGGAATATCTTCCTTTTCCATCAGACATGCAAGGGCTTTGATCTTTCTTACCAATCACTAGACAGCTTAGCTCTTTAGGGAACCTCCCTTTTTCCATTCTTGCATGGCAGGGGAAACCTAGAAAGTAAAGGGTCACAGAAGGGTTTCTTGAAACACACACATATCCCCTGGGTCAGCTGAGGTAATAACTCAAGGAGAATTTTCTTGCTCTCTTCCTTAAGCTTTTCTACTGGATTTCAGTAGCTTCAGTGAAACCCCAAAGTAGAATTTTTAAAACTTATTTTATTTATTATTTATTTGAGAAAGAGGCAGATCGAGAGAGAAAGAGAGGGAGATATATACATGTAGAGAGAGAGAGAGAGAGTGAGAGAAGGAATGGAATCACCAAGGCCTGCAGCCACTGTAAACAAATTCCAGAAGCATGCACCAGTTTGTGCATCTGGTTCACGTGGGTCCTAGAGAATCAAACCTGGGTCCTTAGGTTGCACAGGCAAGCACCTTAACCACTAAGCCATCTCTCCAGCTCCCAAACTAGAATATTTAAAAAAATGTTTTTATTTATTTAATTGCAAGCAGAGACAGAGAAGAGAGAGAGAGAGAGAAAGAGAGAGAATGGTCGCGCCAGGGCCTCTAGCCACTGCAAAGGAAATCCAGATGTGTGCACCACTTTGTGCATCTGGCTTTACATGGGTCCTGAGGAATGAAACACAGTGGTTTAGCTTTGCAGCACATGCCTTAAGCTCTGAGCCATCTCTCCAGCCTCCAGAATATTTTGTAAAATCCCCAAACTTGTTCTGTTCACAATATTTTAGGAATTCAATGTATTTTGGAATTCCAAGTAGTGGTTGACAAAGAAATAATTCATTTTGTGCATATTGGTGATATGAAGGGTTTATAAAATTTTGGAAATTTTCTGATTTGCTATTTTATTCACTGAGAGACCGGGGAGGGAGGGTGGTGGCTTTAATTTAGGGAAGTTTTAGGTTCACAGCAAAACAGAATGAAAGATGCTGAGATGTTCTGTGTACCTTAGGGTCCCAAAGATGCAGAGCCTTACCATCAACATGTTCCACCTGAGTGCTGCATTTGTTACAAGGAATGAACTTACCTTCACTGCCACCAGAAGCCCACAGTTTACTTTAGAGCTCGCAACCCTTCAATAGACTTTGGCCAATGTATGACGACATGTATCCACCAATGTCATGTCCTGCACGAGAGGTCCACTGCCCAAGAATGTCCTATTCATCCTTTCCACTGCCCAATCCCTGGTACCAGCCACCGATCTTATTTTTTTAAATTTAATTAATTAATTAATTTGAAAGAGAGAGAGAGACAGACAGACAGAGAGAGAATGGATGTGGCAGGGCTTCCTGCCACTGAAAATGAATTCCAGACACATGTGCCACTTTATGCATCTGACTTACATGGGTCCTAGGGAATCAAACCAAGGTCCTTTGGCTTTGCAGGCAAGCTTCTACCGCTAAGCCATCTCTCCAACCCCAATCTTACTTTTTTTTAAAGCATTCCATTTTTAAAATTTAATTTATTTATTAGAGAGAGAGAGAGAGAGAGCAGGCAGAGAAAAGAGAATGGGCATACCAGAGCCTCCAGCCACTGCAAACGAACTCCAGATGCATATGCTACCTTGTTCATCTGGCTATGTGGGAGCTGGAGAATCGAACCTGGGTCCTTAGGCTTTGCAGGCAAATTCCTTAACAGCTAAGCCATCTCTCCAGCCCCTAAGATCCTTCTTAAAAAAAAAAAGGTTTGCCTTTCCCAGAGCTCCAAACAGTTGGAATGTAGGTAGTCTTTTCAGATTGATTTTGCTTAGTAATATCAGTTGAGCTTTCTTCCATGTATCTGCATGGCTTGAAAGCTCGTTTCGTTTTAAGCTGAAGAATTGTTTGCAGTTCTGATGTAGCGCAGTTCACTGATGCATCCACTTAGCGACATGGTCTCTTGGTTGTTTCCAAGTTTTTACCATTTTGTATAAAGTTGCTATAAATTTCTGCATGTAAGTTTTTGTGTGCATATGTTTTCATTTCTTTTAGGTCAATGCTAGTAAGAATAATTACCAGATCATATAGTAAAAGTATGTTTTGTTTTGTGTGAAACCAGTAAACTATTTTCCACAGTTTTACATTTCTACACACAGTGAACAGTACTGATCACTCCATGTCCTCCACAACGCTGGATGCTGTTGTCATTTGGACATGTGTGTTGGAACAGCTCATCATTGCTTTTATTCGTGTGTGTGTAGTATGTGTGTGTGTAGTATGTGTGATCTGTGGTGTATCACATGTATGTGCCCCATGGATTGGGTTTACAGAACTGTGTGGCCATGCCAACTTTTTATTTTTTAAAAAGCATTTTTGGGCTGGAGAGATGGCTTAGCAGTTAGTGTGCATGTGCTACCTTGTGCATCTGATTTACATGGGACCTGGAAGAATCGAACCTGGGTCCTTAGGCTTCTCAGGCAAATGCCTTAACTGCTAACCCATCTCTCCAGCCCCTTTTAAATTTCTTTTTATTTATTTATCTATTTATTATTATTATTTTATTTATTTATTTATTTATTTATTTATTTATTTATTTATTTATTTGGTTTTTCAAAGTAAGGTCTCACTCTAGCTCAGGCTGACCTGGAATTCACTGTGTAGTCTCCGGGTGGCCTCAAACTCATGGCAATCTTCCTACCTCTGCCTCCCAAGTGCTGGGATTAAAGGCGAGCACCATCACGCCCGGCTCTAATTTCCTTTTCTTTTTCTTTGTTTTGTACAATTTTAAATACAGGCTGCAAGAGTTCCCGAGAACACTTAGTTTTCCTTCACGATTTACCCACAGCAACTCTAGGTTCAGAAGTGTGGTCAGAGTTGCTCTGTATGCCAAGCCTTTACCTTAAAATATGAGGCACAATCTTGATACAGCTATCATAGCAATAATAATAAACAGGTAGCTACTATCTGTGCACCTCGGCTTTGATTTCTGGGAAAGTTTCCTCTTCCGTTCAGCTTTCTCTCATCTCACCACCACAAAAGAAGCAAGGGGCTCTTCAGAGCCCTTAAAACGGTCTGATAGATGTCACTACTAACTCGCAAAACCTGAATCTCTCGTTGACACCTTCCGCCTCAACCCCTAACCCAGACACCTGCAGTTCACGTTTCAATATTTCTCTCTCCGGGGGCATGGGAAGGACTGCAGCTTGGGAAAAATCACCCAGGTGAGGGATTAGAATTGATCCCATGCGAGGTGATAAGGCTTGTTTGCCTGAGGTCATTTGATTTGTATCCAAGCTCAGCTCAATGGCTCTAGTCTCTAGTTTATCACTTTTCACCTTTTCCCCAGGCAGGCACTGGAGGGACGGCTTGAATCCACAAAGCCAGTATTGTTGATTGTGACTTCGAAAAGAGGGAGGGATTCACTTTCTCTCACACAAGGGGGAAATCGAAGCTGACTCAAGTAAGAGGGCAAAAGCAGTCCTAGCCAATGTCCCCTCACCTGGAGAGGGGATCCAGAGCAGACTGAAGTTTCCATTGTCTGGAGTCTGGGGATCACTACAACTGGGCTTTCATTGTTCAACTACCCAAACCCAAGAGCTTCCTTTCTCCCTGTTGCCTATGGTCCAGAGTTCCTGGGACAGGTAATTAATATCCCTTGAGCTCCTTGGAGAGTTTGCACTCCAGTACCGGCCGGGAGTTCCTTATCCACACGAATCCTCTGGGGTCCTCGTTCGACATCTTTGCAAGCTACGTGCAGTCGCTCAGCCATTCCTCATTCTGTGTTTCAAGTCCATTAGAAACTCACTCCAGGGGCTGGAGAGATGGTTTAGCAGTTAAGGCGCCTGCCTGCAAAGCCAAAGGACTCAGGTTCGATTCCCTAGTACCCACGTAAGCCAGATGCACAAGGTAGTGCATGCATCTGGAATTTGTTTGCAGTGGCTAGAAGCTCTGGTGTGCCCACTCTCTCCCCCCTCTCTCTCCTTCCCTTTCTCTCCTTCTCTCTCTATGTCTCTCTCTATAAATAAATAAATATTAAAAAAAAAAAAAAACCAACCTCACTCCAGGATGAAGAGGCTGGCATAAGGAAAGAAAACCGTTTCGGCTTCCAAAGCCCAACCTGGGTAGGTTAGCATGGATTTAGCCTCTTTGCAAATACTCAGGGAACAACAGTACACGTTGACTCGGCAGACTCAAACGCCATCAGACAGACAAGTCTTCCGTCAGCGTTATGGTGCCTCCATTAACCTTCCCTAAGACGCTGGCTTTTTCACTCTCCATTGTCTACATTCTTCTCCCTCATTAACTCGAAATCAGGAGTTTTGTGGGTTTTCACAAGGCAAAGGAGGTCTCACAGAAGAAGCTGCAGATCTTAAAGACGCTGACCGCAAACAGGAGTGGAGAGAAGGACGGACATCTGGGGAGGCACGGGGCCATTTCAGAGCCCACCAGGCTGGACTAAACCCATGATGATGAACCACACTGCAGCCGATGACCTGGCTATGTAGACATGGTTCTCATTTACCAGTAAATAAAAACGTGTTTCACTGTGAAATGCTTCATTCTGAAGATATTTCCATTGTATAAACTTCATAATCATGCTACTGTGTAAAGATCTCCTTTCCTCACTCTTCTCCATACTGTTTGAATTATCTCTCATTTGGCCAACAACTCCAAAATGAAGGGAATTACATCACTCTTATTTTTAAAATTAAGGCTACTAAAAAGGCATTTCTCAGAACTCTTAGTATAATAGGAATAGATGGATACTTTCTTGACCACATTACATAGGTATGTGTATCTATCTCTCTATATATATCTATACAATATATATGCACTATATGTCTACACAGTATATATATATTATATGTTTCTATATAGTATATATATATTATACCTACATAGTAAATATATCTACATCATATATATAATATATATAACATATTATATATGTTATATATATATATATCTGTGTACAAACAACAACATCTGCTTAGACTTTATAATGTAAGAAAACAAAATAATTACAATAGCAACAGGAGATGAAATATCTACGGGGAAAACAATGCAACAAAATTATAAAATTTGCCGGGCGTGGTGGCGCACGCCTTTAATCCCAGCATTCGGGAGGCAGAGGTAGGAGGATCGCCGTGAGTTCGAGGCCACCCTGAGACTACATAGTTAATTCCAGGTCAGCCTGGACCAGAGTGAAACCCTACCTTGAAAAACCAAAAAAAAAAAAAATTATAAAATTCTTCTAAGGGCAATAGTTCTTCTCACTGCTCAAAACTTTTAAGCAGATAGACAGTGGTATAGAGGGCTGGGGAGATGGCCTAGCAGTTTAGGAACTTGCTTGCAAAGCCTGATAGCCTGGGTTCAATTCCCCAGGACTCACATAAAGCCAGACGCACAAATTGGCACATGTATTTGGAGTTCTTTTGTAGTGGCAAGAGGCCCTTGTATGCCCAGTCTCTCTTACTCTCTTCACCTCTCTCTAATTCTCTCCCTCTGCTTGCAAATAATTAAAATATTAAAAAGAAGAAAATGGCATGCATTCTTTTTTTTTTTTTTTCTTTTTTGGTTTTCCGAGGTAAGGTCTCACTCTAGCTCAGGCTGACCTGGAATTCACTATGTACTCTCAGGGTGACCTCAAACTCTTAGTGATCCTCCTGCCTTTGCCTCGGAGTGCTGGGATTAAAGACATGTGCCACCACGGCCAGCTTTGGTATGTAATTCTTAAACTGAAGGGCTCAGCATCATAAAGATGTTAATAATTCCTGTTATTATAAAATGCATAACATTCTCACAAAATAGCAACCGAGATACCTGCTCATCCATGTTCATTGCTGCTCTATTCACAATAGCCAGAGACTGGAATCAGCCAGAAGTCCATCCACGGATGAGCAGTGATGACTAGAGGGCACATCTACACAATGGAAGTTTATTCCTCTAAAGAATAAAATTATCAGAGTTTCAGGAAAATGGTAGACCTGAACATATACTAAGTGAGGTAACCCAGGCTGAGAAAGTCAGACGTTACATGTTCTCTGTCATGTGTGGATTGCACTGAATTTTTCAGATTGATATGTAAGGGAACATGATTCAGTAGCATAGGCCAAGAAGTGAGAAAGGAGCCATAAGGAGGAGGGCTTCAGGGGAGAGGATAGAAGATGTATAAGTAAAGGGACAGAATGCTGGGAGGGGGCATGGAAAGATTTAAGGGAGGTCAGGGAGGGGAATGGAAGAGAGAAGGGAGTGAAGGGAGGTTTAACAAAAACTAAGGACAATATTAATAAACCATATGGAAGCCTAGTCCCTAGATAATTAAAAAAATATATACATTAGGGCCGGAGAGATGGCTTAGTGGTTAATGTACTTGCCTGTGAGGCCTAAGGACCCAGGTTCGATTCCCCAGGACCCACGTAAGCCAGATACACAAGGTGGCGCATGAGTATAGAGTTTGTTTGCAGTAGCTGGAAGTCATGGTGCACCCATTCTCTGTCTCTCTCACTCTCACTTTCTCTCTGCATCTTTTTGTCTCTCTCTCTCAAATGAAAAATAATTCAAAGTGTGTGTATGTGTATATATATATATATATATATATATATATATATATATATATATATATATAATTTAGGACATAGGTTGTTACAGGAAAATGTCGAGTGCCAGAGGTAGTCTACCTCCCAATGAGGTGTCGGGCAGCATGACCTATGAGGTCCCAAACAATACAGGCTATTGCCAATGCTCTTGTTTCCCCACGGAAATAGAATTTAAGACTCTGTTGCTAAAGACACTGCATGTGTTGGCTGCTAGACACTGAGAGAAGTCAAGCTAGCACTGAGCTGGAATGCTCTTCCCTGCCGGCTAGCTGCCGTAGTGCTCAAAAGTGCTCTGCAGATGGCTCAGTATTAAAATCCAGCAACAGGGCTGGCTTGGTGGTTAAGGCATTTGCCTGCAAAGCCAAAGGACCCAGGTTCAATACCCCAGAACCCACATAAGCCAGATGCTCAAGGGAGCTCATGCATCTGGAGTTCGTTTGCAGAGGCTGGAGGCCCTGGCATGCCCATTCTCCATCTGCCTCTTTGTCTCCCCTCCTCTCTCTTCAAATAAATAAATAAATAAATAAATAAATAAATAAATAAATAAATAAATATTTTTTTTTGAGAGAACACAGAGACAGAGAGAGAGAGAGGGAGAGGAAGACAGATAGTGATGGGCACGCCAGCAGCCTCTCAGCTGCTGTGAACGAAATCCAGATGCATGCGCCCCCTTGTGGTCAAGTGCGGCATTGCGCCCTTGCGTCACTTTGCATCTGGCTAAACGTGGGACCTGGAGATTGGAACCGGCGTTCTTAGGCTTAGGAGGCAGGCTCCTTAACCACTAAGCCATCTCTCCAGCCATATATATGTATATATATTTAAAAGCCACCAACAGTCTTAACCAGCAGTGGACCCTGTGATTACACATATGTCCAGCCAGGCAAGATGAGTCCACCAGTGCAATAGTGGCATGCCTGTTATGGGGGTAACCAGCTACTTCCTGATTGTATTTGAGGCACATGCTACAGGAGGGAATTTAAAAATATATTTTATTTATTTGTTTATTTATTTATTTATTTATTTAAGAGAGAAAGAGGCAATTACAGAGAAAGAGAGAATGAGTGCAACACAGCCCTAGGAGGAAATTATTACTGTTGTTTAGTTAGATGGATATGTTGTGCCCATCAAATTGCCTCTAAATACTCATGTTTATGCTTATATAAGAGGCTTTTTTTTTTTTTTTTTTTTTTTTGCAGATGGTGGTGACTACTGGGGAGACTCAAACCCATCCAAGTGCTGAGAAGAAGCAGTGTAAATGCTCAGCACTAAATGTGACATTCCTTTTTATTTTTAATTAAAATTTTTATTGACAACTTCTATACTTACATACAAAAAAATGCATGATATTCCCTCCCCTGCCCCCATACCCCTTTAGAACTCCAATCTCCATCATATCCCCTCTCTCTCTCCATTAGTATCTCTTTTAATTTGATGTCATCATCTTTTTCTTCTATTATGAGGGTCTTGCGGAGGTATTGCTAGGCACTGCAAGGTCATGGATATCGAGGCCATTTTCTGTCTGGACAGTTGCATTGTAAGGAGTCCTACCCTTCCTTTGGCTCTTCCATTCTATCCGCCCCTCTTCTGCAATGGTCCCTGAGCCTTGGAGGGTATGACAGAGGTGTTTCAGTGCTGGGCACTCCTCCATCCCTTCTTCTCAGCACTATGTTACCTTTTAGGTCATCCCAGTGGTCATCGCCATCTGAAAATAAATGTGACATTTCTGTCACACCTTCCCAGGCTCAGGGAACGTTGTAGAAGAGGTGGTGGGAAGAATGTAAGAGCCGGACAGTGAGGAGTGGTGCTCTGGAATGTTGCGTTCTGGACACAATGTGACCATTGCATTCATGACCACCCAGCAGCTGCTACAACATTCACTCTATTACTATGTCATAGGTGATTAAAAAAAAAAAAAAAAAAAAAAAAAAAAAAAAACAAGACATCAAAATAGAAGAGGGACTGGTTGGAGGGAAGAAGGGATATAGGGTAATAGGGACATGGGGAGTGATGGGAGGGGACTATGATCAAATTATTATGTACAAATGTAAAAACTGTCTATAAAAAGTTTACAGATAGGGCTGGAGAGATGGCTTAGCAGTTAAGGCATCTGCCCACCAAGCCTAAGAACACCCGTTCAATTCAAGTCTCACGTTTAGCCAGATGCAAAGTGACACAAGGGCGCAATACCGCACTTTCCCACAAGGGGGCGCACGCATCTGGAGTTCGTTCCCAGCAGCTGAGAGGCCGCTCTCCCTCTTTCTGTGTCTCTCAAATAAAAAAAGTTCAGAAATATGTATTTAAAAATAAATTGCTCATTAAAGAAAAACTGTGCTGATAAATATGAGAAAAAAATTAAGTTTTAATTTTGTTACACACAGATAGCCCTTAGTAATATTTTGGAATTATTTTCTTTAAGTCTTATTCAAAACTATATTTCATGTGAGGGTCATAAATTTACAGATTAAAAACTATCACAGGTGGACTGAAGAGATGGCTCAGTGGTTAAGGCGATTGCCTGAAAGACCCAGATTTGATACCCCAACACCCACCTATGCACACAAGGTGGCACATGTGTCTGGAGTTTGTTTGCAACACTGGAGGCCCTAGCATGCCTATTCTTTCTCTCTCTGTCCCCCTCTCCCTCCCTCAAATAAATAAATAAAATATAAAAAACCGTCACTATAAGAAATAACGAAGAAGTTCTTTCTATATAACTGTAAACGATCTTCAAGATACACTTTGGCCTCTTTTCTGAGAGCAATGCATTGGTATTTATTTAATTTCAAATTAAATGCAATATTTTCAACATCTTGAGCAGCGGCTGGAGGCCCTGGCATGAGTTTGATTCCCCAATATCCACATAAAGCCACATGCACAAGGTGGCGCATGCATCTGGAGTTTATTTCTCTCTGCCTCTCTCTGTCTGCTTGCAAATAAATAAATAAAAATGTTAAAAAGAAGAAGACAAGCAGTCTTTGCTAGGTGGGGAAGGTCAAGGGAGAAAAACCTTTTCCTTTTTTAAATAATTATTTTATTTATTTATTTATTTATTTATTTATTTATTTATTTATGAGAGAGGGAAGAGGAATGGCACACCAGGTCCCCAGCCACTGCAAATGAACTCCAGATGCACGCACCACCTTGTGCATCTGGCTTATGTGGGTCCTGGAGAATTGAACCTGGGTCCTTTGGCTTTGCAGGGAAGCACCTTAACTGCTAAGCCATCTCTCCAGCCCTATTTATTTATTTTGAGAGAGAGAGAATGGATAAGCCAGGGCCTCTTACCACTGCAAATGAACTCCAGTCGCATGCACCACCTTGTGCATCTGGCTTACGTGGGTCCTGGGCAATGAAACATGGGTCCTTTGGCTTTGCAAGCAAGTGCCTTGACCGCTAAGCCATCCCTCCACCCCTCAAGTTCTTTTTTGACAAGAAGCGCAAAAGATGCAGAGGCCAATGGCAATGCCAGGGAAAGCAAGGACTGGGAGGGGGAGGAGGGATAGTCAGAGGGTGACTTTGGGTAGTACCAGGGATGCTCCATGCTCTGCTCCCACAGGAAGTGTAGGAAGGAAGCATATGGAGCTGGAGGGGCTGGCAGGAAGCCGAGGGTTGTGGGATGAGCAAGCAGGGGACGAAAGGGCTGTCTGGTAAGAGTGAAGACCACAGCTGTAAGACACGGTGAAAGCTCTGAGTAGAGAATGGAAGGTGGGCATGGCAAGAAAATAAAAAGAACACTGGGGTGGCCCAAGAAGATGCCAAGGGTGCCAGTCCACGTGGCCGTGTGACTCCTTCCAAACACTGCTCAGTGCCCAGGAGACAAAGGAAAAGGGTGGGGGGCAGATATTTTGTTGAGTAGATGCAGATGAAGCATCCAGATATGGGGGTGGGGGTTGGGAGAGGTAGAGAGAGCGATTCAGATAATCCCAGAGACAGAAGAGAGTCCAGGAGAGCACCCATATGATCCGGAGATTTTGTTAGAGAACAGAACCTGTGGCAGCCAGTTTGAGCAGAAAAGAATATAGATAGCTGGAAATATATATATAAATCCCTGAGAGGTGTAAAGAAATAGACTCTTGGCTGAGCTGCCAGGAATGACTCTCTCTGCCACACACTGTGGAACTGGCCCATCAAAGCAGCTGGCCCTCCGCCCTAGTCACGAAGCTTTAAGTCAGAGCTGGATTACCACAGCTGCCAACTGTGCAGGCAACTCTCAAAGCCACCCTCCTCCCAGCGTGGCCGGCGCCCAGCGCCCAGCGCCACCTCCCCTGCACAGCTTGGGGCTGAGTCAAAGCCTCACAGGGGAGCTAGGTTGGTGGAACCTAACACCCATGTCCACCTGTGGCAACAAAGGAGTCTGGGAAACCAATGATAAGGCTGTGTTTGCTCTCCCTTCCTCCCTGCACCCCAGTGGGTATTTGCACTGTCCAGAGACATGAAGGTCTAGAATAGAGCGTGCTCGATTTGGATGGTCAGCCACTCTAGGGATGGCAAAGGCTGCTGGAAGCCCGTGTGGCATCTCTTCCAATGTCCTTCTGGGCCAAGGTGGCATGCCATGGGGCAAGGTAAGGTGTGTCCCCCATAATAAGAAAAACATGCTGCTTTTCTCAGTGGCACCGTCCTGCCCTGGTGTACAGCTTGCTGAGCCAAGTAAGGTCACAGCCCCTACCTGCCTCGTGCAGTCTGCACAGAGCACAGCCCTTCAGGACTGACTGGGAAGGCACTGAGGAACTGAGGTGAGAGCTATGACAAAATACTCGACAGAAACCAAAACGATTCAGCCCGGGGTTTTGCAGGGTCTCAGTCCATCGTGGCTGAGCAGCTCAGGTCACGTGGCAGGAATATGCAGCACTATTCATATCCCAGAGGTCCAGGAAGTAGGGGAGAGGGAATGCCAGTGTTTTTGCTTCTCCACGCCCACCCCTTTCATTTTTACTTATTTGTTTTTATTTTTAGAAAGAACAAGCCAGAGAGAGAGAATTGGTGGCCCAGGGCCTCAGCCACTGCAATGGAACTCCAGATGCTTGCACCACCTAGTGGGCATGTGCGACCTTGCACTTGCCTCACCTTTGTGTATCTGGCTAGTGTGGGATCTGGAGAGTCAAACATGGGTCCTCAGGCTTCCCAGACAAGTGCCTTAACCGCTAAGCCATCTCTCCAGCCCCATCCCCCCTTTTATTCAGTCCTGGTCCCCAGCCTATGAGATGATGCCTCTCACATCTGGCTCAGGCCTGTCCTACCTTCAAACAGCCTCGCAGACACACCCCGGGTGTGCTCAACAATCCTCTGGTATCGCTGCATCCAATCAAGTGGACAGTGAAGATTGACCAATCATCACAGGCCTTTTGGCCTGGAACGCCTGTGCCTGCCCAGTCAAAGGGCATGTGTGGTGGGACTGAGAGATGAGGGAAGTCACTTAGGTGTGGGGGTCATATCATGAAACTCAAGAGTCCGAGTTCTGACGGTGAACTCTTGAGGTGGGAAGTAACAAGCTGCCAGGGGAGATAAAGTACAGTGACGTTAAGGGGATCTTGACAGTGAGAGAACCACTGGTGAGGCTGATCATCTAAATGCATGCAAAAAGTCGAGTTTGAGCCGGGCGTGGTGGCGCACGCCTTTAATCCCAGCACTCGGGAGGCAGAGGTAGGAGGATCGCCGAGAGTTCGAGGCCACCCTGAGACTACAGAGTGAATTCCAGGTCAGCCTGGACCAGAGTGAGACCCTACCTCAAAACCAAAACCAAAAAAAAAAAAAAAAGTCGAGTTTGACCCAAAAGGCAACATAGTGCTGAGAAGAAGGGACAGAGGAGCGCCCAGCACTGAAACACCTTTGTCACACCCTCCAAGGCTCAGGGACCATTGCGGAAGAGGGGGCGGATAGAATGTCAGAGCCAAAGGAAGGGTAGGACTCCTTACAATGCAACTGTCCAGACAGAAATTGGCCTCGATATCCATGACCTTGCAGTGCCTAGCAATACCTTCACAAGACCCTCAAAATAGAAGAAAAAGATGATGACATCAAATTAAAAGAGACTAATGGAGAGAGGGAGGGGATATGATGGAGAATGGAGTTCTGAAGGGGAATGGGGGGAGGGGAGGGAAGTATAATGCGGTTTTTTGTATGTAAGTATAGAAGTTGTCAATAAAAAAATTTTTTTTAAAAATTCAAGTTTGGAGTGAGGAGGAAGTCAGATGCTGAAGTTCTCTGTGAGAGTTCCAAGGAGGCTGTGGGAGAGAAGAAACAGGTGGAGCTGGCTGGTCATGATTTCAACACAGGGATGAAGGAATGGCTTTACACAAGACCGGAAGTAGCAGTGGGGAACAAACAAGTGGCAACAGCAGCAAAACCTTAGCTTCCTGCTCTGTCCGTTGCTATACAGGACAGTAATGTATCCATTTAGGCGACTCAATCGTAGAGTATTATTCTGAGGAATAAACAAACTTACTCCTCAGAGCCCTGGAAGCTGCATGTCTGCGACTAGGGTTGCTGCATGGTTGAGTCCTGGTGAGGGCTGTCTGTGGCATGTAGGTAGCCACTTTCTCACAGTGTCCTCACATGGTACAGGAAAGGGAACAGGGGTGGGAGGAGAAAGGAAAGAGAATGACAGAGGGCTGGGTGTGGTAGCACACCTTTAATCCTAGCACTCAGGAGGCAGAGGTAGGAGGATTGCTGTGAGTTTGAGGGCCGCTTGGGACTACAGAGAGAATTCCAGGTCAGCCTGGGCTAGGGTGAGACCCTACCTTGACAAAACAACAACAACAAAAAAGAAAGCTCCCGTTTCTTTTTCACATCGCATCACAAAGGCCCCACTCTCGTGTGAATTTGCCAAAGGAGAGAGACTTGACAGTGTAGCCCCCTCCCTGCCACCACTGGGAAGAGGGATCCACCACGAAGCAGAGGTGATCAGGAGCCAGCCTCTGCCCTCGTTGGCAAACCTGTCTCTCCTTTGACAAAAAGTCCAGCGCAGCTGCCAGCCCAGGGGACCTCTGCCAGGTGAGCCAGAGGCAAGGTGCACGCAGCTGCAGCTGCCCATCTTATGACTGGGACTTAAATTCCCCCACTCCAGCTTTTGTAATGCCAGGTTGGGAGCTGGGCTGGGGAAGGCAAAAGGGGACAGGTGGTGGAGCTGGCACAGGATGGCTTTCATTCACTGTCTTGGGTGAGAGCAAGACACAAAGCTAGTTCTGGAAGGGCAAGGCTTTGCCTGCACTCTTCAGCAGTTGGAGGTTACGTACATATAGATGGGCAATAACTGGGCATTTGTCTAATAGCAACTGTGCCGATGAATAATTAAAATTTTTATTACAATGGAGCCGGACGTGGTGGCGCACGCCTTTAATCCCAGCGCTCGGGAGGCAGAGGTAGGAGGATTGCCGTGAGTTCAAGACCACCCTGAGACTACATAGTTAATTCCAGGTCAGCCTGGGCCAGAGTGAGACCCTACCTCAAAAAACCAAAAAAATTTTTTTATTACAATGGATCAAAAAGCATTCTGCCCACATGGACGGCCGGTCAGCTGTGCTGAGGGAAATACAGGTGACCACACGATACCTTCCAAGTTCAGAAATTGCGATCATTAGAGTTGAAATGTCTGAGCAGACACTGGGGAAGGTAAGGGAAGCTGACCCCAAAGTCAAAGCCTTTTCCTTTAGAAAATAAGACAAATCAGTTTAAGTGAAAGCCAGGAGGAAAGAGAAATAAAGAGAAATAGACAATAACTCAGAGGTAAAGTGTTGCACGTGTGAAGCACTGGGTTTCATGCATTCTCATGAGGAGACGAGGAAAGGGAAGCGAAGGAGACAAGACAGTTCTGATATCATAGCTGATGATGATTTTTTTAAATTATTTTTATTATCAGAGAGAGAGAGAGAGAATTGGCACACCAGGGCCTCAGCCACTGCAATTGAACTCGACACGTGCGCCACCTAGTGGGCTTGTGTGACCTTGCACTTGCCTCACCTCTGTGCATGTGGCTTATGTGGGATCTGGAGAGTTGAACATGGGTCCTTAGGCTTCGCAAGCAAGTGCCTTAACCACTGAACCATCTCTCCAGCCCAATGGTGATTTTGATAGTGCAGCAGGTCAGCTGGAAAATAAGAAATGTGCTGAGCATGGCAGTCAGAATGCCTTAGTTCAGTGGTTTGGCTACTTTCTGGCTGTGACCTTGGTAAACCATCCTTACACCTCCTTCTCTGCCTTTATATATAAAATGGGTGTAGCTGGGCGTGGTGGCGCACGCCTTTAATCCCAGCACTCGGGAGGCAGAGGTAGGAGGATGGCCATGAGTTCGAGGCCACCCTGAGACTACATAGTGAATTCCAGGTCAGCCTGGGATAGAGTGAAACCCTACCTCAAAAATAAATAAATAAATAAATAAATAAATAAATAAATAAATAAATAAATAAAAATAAATAAAATGAGTGTAATACTACTTAACCACTGAGCTGTGCCGAGGACTACAGTGGATACTGTTACAGAGTGTGTTGTGTGCAGTAGATCCCGGATGTACCTGGTGGGTAAGTATCAAAAAGGTCCTGACCCACCGCCTATGGGAGTAGAAGCTGGAGGCAAGAGAGGCATCCTGCTCTTCTAGGCCTTTTTGTTTGTTTACTTTTTAATTTTATTTTAGAGAGAGAGGGAGAAAATTGGTGCACCATGGCCTCCAGCCACTGCAATCAAACTCCAGACGTCTGAACCACCTAGTGGGCATGTGTGACCTTGCTCTTATTCATCTTTGTGCATCTGGATTATGTGGGATCTGGAGAGTCGAACATGGGTCCTTAGGCATCTCAGGCAAGTGCCTTAACAGCTAAGCTATCTCTCCTATTTACTCTTTCTTTTTTCTTTTTTTCTTTACTTTTTCTTTCTTTCTTTCTTTTTTCTTTTCTTTTTCTTTTTTTTTTTTTTTGGTTTTTCGAGGTAGGGTTTTGCTCTAGCTCAGGCTGACCTGGAATCCACTATGAAGCCTCAGGGTGGCCTTGAACTTATGGCAATCCTCCTTCCTCTGCCTCCCGAGTGCTGGGAATAAAGGCGTGCGCACCACGCCCGGCTTGTTTACTTTTTTGTATGCTGAGACAGGGTCTCACGTAGCCCAAACTTGCCTCAACTTAACTATGTCGCTTGAACAACTGATCCTTTGGCCTCTTCCCTCCAGATGCTGCATCACTATGCCGGGCTGAGGGGACTAGCCTTGCTGTCCAGGTCATTCCAGTCCATGGTGGGGAACAAAATGTTCCGTGTACGCCGAGAATCCAAGGCGTCAAGCACAATTGTGTTCTCCATCTTAACAGAATGAAACTAAAGCTCAAGAGAGGCGAAGTGAGGAGCCCAAAGTCTCCAGGATGGATGGATAGAGCCAAGATGTGAAGCTTACTTCTCTCTTAAAAGCCATCAACTTTGATCATTTGGAAGGTGGGAACAGGAGAATCAGAAGTTCGAGGTCATCTTTGGCTACGCGGCAAGCTTGAGACCATGGAAACGTAAAAATGTTCCCCTTCTCCCAGCCATCAAAACATTCACTGTAACATTTCCCTTCATGGCTCATGTGGCTGGAACATGGCTGACTGCTGCAGTCAGGTTCACACTGCTGGCAGAAACCAGCAGACCAAGAGCAGCTTGTGGGAAAGAAGGTTTATTTTGGTTTACAGCCTCGAGGGGAAGCTCCACGATGGCAGGAGAAAACGATGGCATGAGCAGAGAGTGGATATCACCTTGTGCCCAACATCAGGTGGACAACTGCAACAGGAGAGTGTGCCAAACACCGGCAAGGGGTCACTGGCTATAATACCCATAAGCCCACCCCCAAATTCCCAAATCTCCATCAGCTGGGAACCTAGCATTCAGAACACCTAAGTTTATGGGGGACACCTGAATCAAACCACCACACTGACCATAATTCTGCTCCCTTCCCTTATAACCTACTGGGAAAAATGAGAGTGCAGTAAATTGATTCAGGAAGTATTTGTCAGGGGCATTTGTTCCAGATGTTGGCAAGCCAGGGGCAAGGAGGGGATGAAGCCCTGTTCTTAGAAGCAACTGTGGCTTGCGTGGCCTGTGCGTGAAGCCCAGCACCAGACACCTTGCAGGCTATTCACTAGTTCTTGGTGGTGCGACCCTTCATGGCCCTGCCCTATGGATATCCATGTGTGCAGCCGCCACCCAGGCAGCCCTACCAAAACTGGGTGTTGAGAAACCAAGGGATGGTAGGCAGGCTGGTGTGACTAGGACAGAACAGGATTGGAAATCCGGAGCCTGAATCCAGGTGTGGCTTCATCATCCCTGAGCCCACGATGTGCTGTAACGTTCCGGTCACTGAGTTCATCCGCTGACAGTGACAATGTTCTCGGTGGAAGGAGCAGGTAAGAGATTGTCCAAACGTGCGTGGAAAATAACACTAGGAAGGATGGGGGAGATGGCTCAGTCAGTTGGTAAAGTACCACGCAAGCGTGAAGACCTGAGTTCAGATCCCCAGTAACTGCGAAGAATGCCAGGGCATGGTACTGGGGAGGCAGACAGGCAGACTGGTTAGCTGAATTACTGAGCTGCCGGCTTAGTGAGAAAGGCCCTGTCTCATGTGTGTGTGTGTGTGTGTGTGTGTGTGTGTGTGTGTGTGTGTGTGTGTGTGTCTGTGTGTAGAGCAATTGAGGAAGACACTTCATGCTGACCTCTGTCTTCACTTACACACACATGTACTTGCGCCTGCACCTGCACACACATACATTTACACACACACACAGAAACGCAAAAACCAAAAAGTTAGTTTTGGCCGGGTGTGGTGGCACACGCCTTTAATCCCAGCACTTGGGAGGCCGAGGTAGGAGGATCACCATGGGTTCAAGGCCACCCTGAGACGACTGAGTGAATTCCAGGTCAGCCTGGGCCAAAGTGAGACCCTACCTTGAAAAACCAAAAAAAAAAAAAAAGTTAGTTTTGGGCTGGAGAGATGGCTTAATGGTTAAGGCGTTTGCCTGAAAAGCCAAAGGATCCAGGTTCGATTCCCCAGGACCCACGTAAGCCAGCTGCACAAGGTGGTGCATGCGTCTGGAGTTTGCAGCGGCTGGATGCCCTGGTGCACCCATTCTCTCCCTCTCTCTCTCCCTCTCTCTGCCTCTGAACCCTCAAATAAATAAATAAGTTAAATAAAAAGTTAGTTTTGGGCTGGAGAGATGGCTTAGCGGTTAAGGCGCATGCCTGCGAAGCCTAAGGACCCAGGTTCGATTCTCCAGGTCCCATGTAAGCCAGCTGCACATGGTGGCACGTGTGTCTGGAGTTCATTTGCAGTGGCTATAAGCAATAGCATGCCCATTCTCACTCACTCTCTACCTCTCTCTCTGTGTCTCTAATAAATAAATAAAAATAAATGTTTAAAAAAAAAGTTAGTTTTATTTTCCTATAGATTCCCACTGATCCAAACTCAGTTTGCCTTTTTAGCAATCGGTGAGGCTCCATTAAATATATTTGAATATTCCAAACCTCCTTTCTTTCAGGAGCCAGGAAGAAAAATGAGCGCTGGCATCCTCCCGCACCTGCTCCTCGCTCTCTTCCGGGCTTACGCAGAAGTAGTATACGCTGGTCACTGTGTAGCTTGAATTAACAAAGGGCCAAATGAGTACAGGAGGAACCTCGCAAACCGTCATGGAGCTCCCAAGAGTGTGCCCGCCACGCTGTGATCCTGCGGGCTGGACGCTGGCTCAGGTAGCTGTGCCCTGACCACAGAGCCCGAGGCTTCACAGCACTGCTGCGTGTCGCAGCATGACAAAGGCAGCAGCTGTCCAACCACCTGAGCGTGCCTGGACATCTGGCTGGTGGTGACCTTGGGAAAAGCCCCATCCTAAGTAATCCTAGGCAAACACTGGTTTCCATGTGGATCCGGGCCAGGACTATGTGCCCGGCTGCTGGCCGCCAGCTGCTGAATCCCAGATGACATGGGTTATGCAGAACTAGGCTGTGAACTCTGGTCAAAGCCAGATCCGCGTGACAAGTGAGCAATCATTTACTTTTCTTGTGCCTGTCAGAAAGACACGGAACAAATGTGTGTTCACTGTGACTTTTGCCTCCCTTCTTGGCTATGTGCAGTTTTTTTTTTATTATTTTATTTTATTAAAAAAATTTTTATTGACACCTTCTATACTTACATACAAAAACCATATGATATTTCCCTCCCCCATTCCACTTTAGAACTCCAATCTCCATCATATCCCCTCCCTCTCTCCATTACTTTCTTTTAATTTGATGTCATCATCTTTTTCTTCTATTATGAGGGTCTTGCGAAGGTATTGCTAGGCACTGCAAGGTCATGGATATCGAGGCCAATTTCTGTCTGGTCAGTTGCATTTTAAGGAGTCGTACCCTTCCTTTGGCTCTGACATTCTATCCGCCCCCTCTTCCGCAATGGCCCCTGAGCCTTGGAAGCGGCTGTGCAGTTGTTTGAAGGGGAATGCAGGCTATCTGCTCACGTGTAACTAACAGTGGGCTTCTGGTGACATCTCACTGAACTGTGGCCTTAACCAGCAACTCAAGAACGCTGCCTATCCGTTCACTGCACCTGCAGGTGGTCCCATTGTTGGGACCATGGGGAGACTGACATATTAGAACGTCTTCTCTCTCTTCAGCTAGGACACCTTCCTCTCTCCTTGTAGGGAAGGAGACGGTGCTGTGAAAACAGGGAAGAGCCCCTGACCCTCCCAAGTGCAAACCTAAAACCACCATGACCCAGTGACGACGGGAAACCTCAGCTTGAGCCACTGACACGGCCTCTGAGTCCACTGCACAACAAATAGAAAACATGGTGCAGCCTAAGGAACAGCTGCCCCCAGCCCCACTGTTTCTTCCAAATCTATCCTGAGAGCTCTTTGCTCTGGAACATGCTTCTCCGAAGGAAAAGTAAAGTGTCCTTTCGCTGTATGACATCAGCCTCACCAGAAGTTTCTTTGGCTGTTTTTGTATCATATCTTCATAAAACATGGTGCAGGGCTGGAGAGATGGCTTAGCGGTTAAGGCACTTGCCTGCAAAGCCAAAGGACCTCTGATTCCCAAACCTTTGAAACCATTAAACTCATAAACAAGTAAGCCAGGTGCAAAACCAAGGTGGCTGTAGGACCCTGGCAGATGCACAAGGGGACGCATGCCATTTGTCCTGGATGCCTCACCTTCTCTCTCTCTCTCTCTCAAATAAGTAAAAAATTTTTAAATTTTTATTATTTTTGTAATAGAGACAGACAGAGAGATGAGAGGGAGTTTATGGAGACAGAGAAGAGATGGGGAGAGGAAGAGAATGCCAGCAGTGTCTCAGCCACTGTCATGAACTCCAGACACGTGTGCCACCCAGATGCGTCGTGTGTCCTTCTTGTGGTCAAGTGCCATTGAAGCCTTATTTTAAAGTTTATTTTGCATCTTTGGCTAAACGTGGGACCTGATAGAGATTGGAACAAAAATCGATGGAGATTGGAACCTTTGCATTCTTAGGCTTTGCAGGCAGACACCTTAACCGCTAAGCCACCTCTCCAGCCCTGTTTTAAAGTTTTAAATAACGCAGATGATCTATGGTTGCACGATGAGGTCCTAGGACTCAAGTTTGGACACCCAGCACCGGTGTAAAAGCTGGCCATGGTGTGTGTGTCTGAAATCTTAGTGCTGGGAGGCAGAGACAGGAGAATCCCTGGGGCTTCCTACCTAGCCAGTCTAGCTGAACCTATGAGCTCTAATTTCAGGGACACACCTTTCTCAACAAACAGGGTGGGGCTGCAGAGACGGTTTAGCAGTTAAAGTGCTTGCTTGCAAAGCCAAAGGACCCAGGTTTGGTTCCCCAGCACCTATGTAAGTCAGATGCACAAGGGGATACATGTTTCTGGAGTTCGTTTGCAACAGCTGGAGGCTGTGGTACATGCATTCTCTACCTATTTCTCTCTCAAATAAGTAAATATAAAATATTAAGGAAAAGAAAAGCAGGGTAGAGGGCTGGAGAGATGGCTTAAGGGTTAAGGCACTTCCCTGCAAAGCCAAAAGACCCCGGTTCAATTCCCAGGACCCATGTAAACTGGATGCACAAGGTGGTGCATGCATCTGGAGTTCGTTTGCAGTGGCTGGAGGCCCTGGTGTACCCATTCCTTCTCAAATAAATAAATAAAAAGGAAACATTAAAAAGTTTTAAATACCAGCATATTTCATAATTAAGAGCCATTTCTCAAACAGTAATCCCAATGCTGAATAACACTACTGAATAAATAGCCATGCTATCAAAGATTCCTTCAGGTCCACTTGGACTGACCAAAATATCCTATGTCATTTAAGTTTAATCACTTTGGATATTGCTCACATAAAGCACCTAATTTTTAGTTTTGATCTGCTTTGTTAAGATATAATTGATAGCCAGGTGAGGTGGCGCATGCCTTTAATCCCAGCACTCAAGAGGCAAGGATAGGAGGATTGCCATGAGTTCAAGGCCACTCTGAGACTACATAGTAAATTCCAGATTCCAGGCCAGCCTGGGCTAGAGTGAGACCCTACTTCGAAAAACAAAAACAAAACAAAAAGATACAATTGACATATAATAATATAGCACCTTTTTTTTTATATTCCTACCAATGTATTTGGTATATGTCTTGATTTTTTGCTTTCTTTGTTCCATAGTTAATGAAAGTTCATATAACTACCCCCATGGACTGTGTTATCCAGGGCAACCTGAATCTGTGTCTCTGAGTCATGGGCACTTATATCTGGCTCAGGATAAACTCTCTCTTATTCCCTTTGAGGTGAGAGCTGTGTTTTGTGTACACGGTCTGTGTTCAGGCCCCCAGCCGAGGAAGACAGAGCTCACCCTTCACTGTGAAGGGACAACTAAAGTTTGAATTGGAAATATCTCCCTCAGGCTCGTGTTTCAAGAGTGTGGTTCTAAAAGTACATATTTTATAAATTTCATTTTTATTTGTTTATTTGAGAGAGAGAGAAAGATGCAGAAACAGAAAGAGAGAGAGAATGGGTGTGCCAGGGCCTCCAGCTGCTGCAAACAAACTCCAGACACGTGCACCACTTTGTGCATCTGGCTTATGCGGGTCCTGGGAAATTGAACCTGGGTCCTTTGGCTGTGCAGGCAAGCACCTTAACCACTAAGCCATCTCTCCAGCCCAGGCTTGTGGTTCTATATTGAAGGCTTTCAGGCCTTTAGGAAGTGAGGCTGTCTGATGAAAGTAGGTCAAGGGAGACCAAAGGTAACACCCAGCCCTGGTTCCTGTCCAGCTTTTCTGCTTCCTGGTTAGTAACCTTGTGATGGGCTGCCCTCCTGCTCCCACTGTGGCAGGGACCAGGCTGCCTCTGCAGCCATGCCTTCTGTGAGATGGAGAAACCGTGAGCCCTATAAGCCTTTCTATCTTTCCTTCCACCCTTGTTGCTTCTGTACACTCTGGTCAGTGCTACAAAAGTGACCGATACAAAGGCACGTTATGGTCCAGCTACATGCTAACCACAGCGTTCTCTGCCCACACCACTTCCACACTAACAAGGAGTTATTGTCCTTTAACCACAGCGTTCTCTGCCCACACCGCTTCTACACTAACAAGACATGTTATGGTCCAGCTGCTTTCTCTGCCCACACTGCTTCAAGGACTCATGCTAACCACAGTGTTCTCTGCCCACACCGTGCTAAACAAGGACACGTTATTGTCCAGCTACATGCTAACCACAGTGTTCTCTGCCCACACCGCTGACACGTTATTGTCCAGCTACATGCTAACCACAGCGTTCTCTGCCCACACCGCTTCTACGCTAACAAGGACACGTTATTGTCCTGCTACATGCTAACCACAGTGTTCTCTGCCCACACCGCTTCTACGCTAACAAGGACACGTGTTATTGTCCAGCTACATGCTAACCACAGTGTTCTCTGCCCACACCGCTTCTGTTCGTTATTGTCCAGCTACATGCTAACCACAGCGTTCTCTGCCCACACCGCTTCTACACTAACAAGACACATGCTAACCACAGCGTTCTCTGCCCACACCGCTTCTACACTAACAAGACACGTTATTGTCCTGCTACATGCGTTCTCTGCCCACGCCGCTTCTACACTAACAAGACACGTTATTGTCCAGCTACATGCTAACCACACCGTTCTCTGCCCATATCGCTTCTGCACTAACCACACGTTACTACATGCTCTCTGTTCCATGCCCATATCGCTTCTCGCCACTTTGTCCAGCTACATGCTAACCATCTCTGCCCACACCACTAACAAGACAAGCTATAGCTCACTTTGTTTATAAATTCACAAGCCAGGTTCATGATAATAACGTGCTTCCTTCTTTTTTCTTTCTTTCTTTCACCTTGGCCAATTACTTTGCATTTAGCTGGATAATAAAATATCAGTGGATATGCCTGAGTTGCAAAAGCCTCAGTGTCCTGTTCCGGAAATGGAGCAAAAACAAAACAGACTCTCTTGGTTGTCTCAGTCAACAGCCTTTTCCTGAACCCAGCATGGAGAGACAGATTACCTGCGCAGAGCAAACCACACCTCGCTACTGCTTACCCTGCCACACATTTTATAGGCTAATTTGGATTTTGCATTACGCTTTTCTCATAACTGCCTCCTCCAACATCTCCACAGTGAGTTATGCAAACAGAGCAACCATTGTGGAGACAGGTAAATAATAAAGGCAAGGAGAGTTCTGTCTTTGAAACGTTTTGGAAAGAAGAGTTATCTGAGAAAAAGAAAATGTTTTCAATTGAATGCTGAATAATTTGTCAGAGAAATACAAGCACACTGGCGTTCATCTCTCCTTACATTTCTTCTCTTGAACTATTCTCCCTGGTAAGACTGTCACGAGATTCAGGTTCTGAACCTTGGCTCGCTCAGTATCATCTGAGAGACGTTGTGCCATTTATTCTGTTTATTCCACCTCCATGAGTGTCAGTTGTATCTGTAAAGTGAGACAGAGTTATGCACCTGTGTCTTTGGGCAACCATGTGTATTAAATGTAAACACAGCACGTAGCACATCACTTGGCAAAATAAAGTATTAAATGTTAGTTGCTATTGATCCTATTTCCTTCAAAATTTTCTCAATTCTTCCTCCCTCTTTTATTTTAGGGAGAGAGAGAGAGGAAGAGGGAGAGAGAGAATTGTGTTGAACTCCAGACTCTTGGGCCACCTAGTGGGCAAGTGCGACCTTGCGCTTGCCTCACTTTTGTGTGTCTGGCTTACGTGGGATCTGGAGAGTAGAAGATGGGTCCTTAGGCTTCACTGGCAAGCGCCCTAACCGCTGAGCAATCTCTCCATGCCCGTCCTCCAGTTTAAACTCAATCCCACTTCTGTTGGCCTCAGCCTCTTCGCTGACTTCATTCCCACCTCTTCACTCCAGGTTAACAAGCCCCTCATAATCTGTCCCCATCTAGTTTTGCCACCCCAAATAATCCCCTCACTCTAAACTGTACCTCACACTGGCCACATTGTTCTTATGGTTTATTTTTTAAGTTTTTATTCACAACCTCTGTACACACGGATCATAGTCCCCTCCCACAACCCTCCCTTTCCCCCTCCTGAATCCCACCCCCACGGACTCCTGTCTTCTTTCCAACACGTCTCTCTTCTATTTTTATTTATTTATTTGAAATAGAGAGATACAGAGATAGGCAGGTAGAGAGAGAGAGAGAGAGAGAGGGAGAGGGCATGCCAGGGCCTCCAGCCACTGCAAACAAACTCCAGATGCATGCACCACTTGTGCATCTGGCTTACATGGGTCCTGGGGAGTTGAACCAGGTCCTTTGGCTTTGCAGGCAAGTGCCCCAACCTCTTTTCTTCTACTTTGATATCATCATTTTTCCTCTCCTAACATTCAGGTCTAGTGTATGTCGTGTTGGCCACCATGAGCTCATGAATGCCACAGCACACTGGCTGCATGGAACTTCCCCAGGTCTCCTTGGTGACAGCTTGTCGATGCATCTCTGTCCTTAAGTTCTTTCTTGGAATGCCTAGCCCTCTCGTCCTCTGCAAGAGAGAATGGGCACGCCAGGACCTCCACCCACTGTAAACGAACTCCAGATGCATGCGCCCCCTTGTGCATCTGACTTACGTGGGCCCTGAGGAATCAAACCTGAGTCCTTTGGCTTTGCAGGCAAACACCTTAACCACTAAGCCATCCCTCCAGCCCTCCATTGCTCTTTGAACCCACCTGACACTGTACGTGGCTCATGGCATAGCCAAGTTTTGCTCATGGGATACACTTCTTAGCCGTATTATGAGCTCCTTGAAAGAAGCAAAGGTCCTTAAGGTGGTCATGGTGTTGGTGCATGAGCACTCGTGCTTCTGAGATGTTCCCGTCATGTTAGGCCCCTTGGAAAATTCCCCGTGACATCAAAGGCAGGCAGCTTATCTTCTTTGTCCACATCCAAACGTGAGCAGTATAAGACCACCCAGGACACTCAATCAAACTTTCCCACAGACTTGCAAACACCCTGATGAAGACGAGTGTCTCTTCAGGGAACAAACGGAGAAGAGGGTGGGTTTTCCCAATGCCACCTTCGGGGATCCTCTTGAGTTAAGGGCATGTAATAAGAGTCTTTGGCATTCCTCACCCATCCTGGCTATGGAATGAATGCTCAGCTCTCTGTAGTCACTGTGGCTTCATAGTCTTAAGGAGCATCTTGCACCCTGTGCTTACTGCTTTTAGGGTTTGGGGGGATCAGAGGGAGCATGATGGCCCGGTGGTGATTCACAGTTCAAACTACTGTCCACATCGACACATCACATCATTGTGGCCATTTAAACTAGAAAGCAGATGGTCACCCGGACACAATCGATGGGTAATTTTGGAAGCTATAAATGCCCAGTGAGTAAGAAGTCCAGTCAAATTCTATTATGACACTGGTGCTAGAAACCATGAAAAACACCTTTTTAAACTTTTCTTTTTTTAGAGAGAGAATTGGCACACCAGGGCCTCGGCCACTGCAATGGAACTCCATATGCTTGCACCACCTAGTGGGCATTTGCGACCTTGTGCTTGCCTCACATTGTGCATCTGGCTTACATGGGATCTGGATTGTTGAACGTGGGTCCTTAGGCTTTGTGGGCAAGTGCCTTAATGGCTAAGCCATCTCTCCAGCCCACCTCTTTCTTTTATGAGAGAGATAGTGAGAGAGAGAGAGAGAGAAAGAATTAGCACACCAGGGTCTCTAGCCACTGCAATCAAACTCTAGACATGTGCTCCACCTTGTGCATGCCTCACCTTTGTGTGTCTGGCTTACATGGGATCTGGAGAGTCAAACATGAGTCCTTCGGCTTCACAGCTATATTGAAGGCTTTCAGGCCTTTAGGAAGTGAGGCTGTCTGATGAAAGTAGGTCAAGGGAGACCAAAGGTAACACCCAGCCCTGGTTCCTGTCCAGCTTTTCTGCTTCCTGGTTAGTAACCTTGTGATGGGCTGCCCTCCTGCTCCCACTGTGGCAGGGACCAGGCTGCCTCTGCAGCCATGCCTTCTGTGAGATGGAGAAACCGTGAGCCCTATAAGCCTTTCTATCTTTCCTTCCACCCTTGTTGCTTCTGTACTTCAGGTACTCTGGTCAGTGCTACAAAAGTGACCGATACAAGGGCACGTTATGGTCCAGCTACATGCTAACCACAGCGTTCTCTGCCCACACCACTTCCACACTAACAAGGACACGTTATTGTCCAGCTACATGCTAACCACAGCGTTCTCTGCCCACACCGCTTCTACACTAACAAGACATGTTATGGTCCAGCTACATGCTAACCACAGCGTTCTCTGCCCACACTGCTTCTACGCTAACAAGGACACGTTATTGTCCAGCTACATGCTAACCACAGTGTTCTCTGCCCACACCGCTTCTACGCTAACAAGGACACGTTATTGTCCAGCTACATGCTAACCACAGTGTTCTCTGCCCACACCGCTTCTACGCTAACAAGACACGTTATTGTCCAGCTACATGCTAACCACAGCGTTCTCTGCCCACACCGCTTCTACGCTAACAAGGACACGTTATTGTCCTGCTACATGCTAACCACAGTGTTCTCTGCCCACACCGCTTCTACGCTAACAAGGACACGTGTTATTGTCCAGCTACATGCTAACCACAGTGTTCTCTGCCCACACCGCTTCTACGCTAACAAGGACACGTTATTGTCCAGCTACATGCTAACCACAGCGTTCTCTGCCCACACCGCTTCTACACTAACAAGGACATGTTATGGTCCTGCTACATGCTAACCACAGCGTTCTCTGCCCACACCGCTTCTACGCTAACAAGGACACGTTATGGTCCTGCTACATGCTAACCACAGTGTTCTCTGCCCACACCGCTTCTACACTAACAAGGACACGTTATTGTCCAGCTACATGCTAACCACAGTGTTCTCTGCCCATATCGCTTCTACACTAACAAGGACACGTTATTGTCCAGCTACATGCTAACCACAGTGTTCTCTGCCCATATCGCTTCTACGCTAACAAGGACACGTTATTGTCCTGCTACATGCTAACCACACCATTCTCTGCCCTCATCGCTTCTACGCTAACAAGGACACGTTATTGTCCAGCTACATGCTAACCACAGCGTTCTCTGCCCACACCACTTCCACACTAACGAGACAAGCTATAGCTCACTTTGTTTATAAATTCACAAGCCAGGTTCATGATAATAACGTGCTTCCTTCTTTTTTCTTTCTTTCTTTCACCCTGGCCAATTACTTTGCATTTAGCTGGATAATAAAATATCAGTGGATATGCATGAGTTGCAAAAGCCTCAGTGTCCTGTTCTGGAAATGGAGCAAAAACAAAACAGACTCTCTTGGTTGTCTCAGTCAACAGCCTTTTCCTGAACCCAGCATGGAGAGACAGATTACCTGCGCAGAGCAAACCACACCTCGCTACTGCTTACCCTGCCACGCATTTTATAGGCTAATTTGGATTTTGCATTACGCTTTTCTCATAACTGCCTCCTCCAACATCTCCACAGTGAGTTATGCAAACAGAGCAACCATTGTGGAGACAGGTAAATAATAAAGGCAAGGAGAGTTCTGTCTTTGAAACGTTTTGGAAAGAAGAGTTATCTGAGAAAAAGAAAATGTTTTCAATTGAATGCTGAATAATTTGTCAGAGAAATACAAGCACACTGGCGTTCATCTCTCCTTACATTTCTTCTCTTGAACTATTCTCCCTGGTAAGACTGTCACGAGATTCAGGTTCTGAACCTTGGCTCGCTCAGTGTCATCTGAGAGACGTTGTGCCATTTATTCTGTTTATTCCACCTCCATGAGTGTCAGTTGTATCTGTAAAGTGAGACAGAGTTATGCACCTGTGTCTTTGGGCAACCATGTGTATTAAATGTAAACATAGCACATCACTTGGCAAAATAAAGTATTAAATGTAAGTTGCTATTGATATTATTTCCTTCAAAATTTTCTCAATTCTTCCTCCCTCTTTTATTTTAGGGAGAGAGAGAGAGAGAGAGAGGAAGAGGGAGAGAGAGAATTGTGTTGAACTCCAGACTCTTGGGCCACCTAGTGGGCATGTGCGACCTTGCGCTTGCCTCACTTTTGTGTGTCTGGCTTACGTGGGATCTGGAGAGTAGAAGATGGGTCCTTAGGCTTCACTGGCAAGCGCCCTAACCGCTGAGCAATCTCTCCATGCCCTTCCTCCAGTTTAAACTCAATCCCACTTCTGTTGGCCTCAGCCTCTTCGCTGACTTCATTCCCACCTCTTCACGCCAGGTTAACAAGCCCCTCATAATCTGTCCCCATCTAGTTTTGCCACCCCAAATAATCCCCTCACTCTAAACTGTACCTCACACTGGCCACATTGTTCTTATGGTTTATTTTTTAAGTTTTTATTCACAACCTCTGTACACACGGATCATAGTCCCCTCCCACAACCCTCCCTTTCCCCTCCTGAATCCCACCCCACGGACTCCTGTCTTCTTTCCAACACGTCTCTCTTCTATTTTTATTTATTTATTTGAAATAGAGAGATACAGAGACAGGCAGGTAGAGAGAGAGAGAGAGAGAGAGGGAGAGGGCATGCCAGGGCCTCCAGCCACTGCAAACAAACTCCAGATGCATGCACCACTTGTGCATCTGGCTTACATGGGTCCTGGGGAGTTGAACCAGGTCCTTTGGCTTTGCAGGCAAGTGCCCCAACCTCTTTTCTTCTACTTTGATATCATCATTTTTCCTCTCCTAACATTCAGGTCTAGTGTATGTCGTGTTGGCCACCATGAGCTCATGAATGCCACAGCACACTGGCTGCATGGAACTTCCCCAGGTCTCCTTGGTGACAGCTTGTCGATGCATCTCTGTCCTTAAGTTCTTTCTTGGAATGCCTAGCCCTCTCGTCCTCTGCAAGAGAGAATGGGCACTCTAGGACCTCCAGCCACTGTAAACGAACTCCAGATGCATGCACCCCCTTGTGCATCTGACTTACATGGGCCCTGAGGAATCAAACCCGAGTCCTTTGGCTTTGCAGGCAAACACTTTAACCACTAAGCCATCCCTCCAGCCCTCCATTGCTCTTTGAACCCACCTGACACTGTACGTGGCTCATGGCATAGCCAAGTTTTGCTCATGGGATACACTTCTTAGCCGTGTTATGAGCTCCTTGAAAGAAGTAAAGGTCCTTAAGGTGGTCATGGTGTTGGTGCATGAGCACTCATGCTTCTGAGATGTTCCCGTCATGTTAGGCCCCTTGGAAAATTCCCCGTGACATCAAAGGCAGGCAGCTTATCTTCTTTGTCCACATCCAAACGTGAGCAGTATAAGACCACCCAGGACACTCAATCAAACTTTCCCACAGACTTGCAAACACCCTGATGAAGACGAGTGTCTCTTCAGGGAACAAACGGAGAAGAGGGTGGGTTTTCCCAATGCTACCTTCGGGGATCCTCTTGAGTTAAGGGCATGTAATAAGAGTCTTTGGCATTCTCATTCTCCTCACCCATCCTGGCTGTGGAATGAATGCTCAGCTCTCTGTAGTCACTCTGGCTTCATAGTCCTAAGGAGCATCTTGCACCCTGTGCTTACTGCTTTTAGGGTTTGGGGGGATCAGAGGGAGCATGATGGCCCGTTGGTGATTCGCAGTTCAAACTACTGTCCACATCGACACATCACATCATTGTGGCCATTTAAACTAGAAAGCAGATGGTCACCCGGACACAATCTATGGGTAATTTTGGAAGCTATAAATGCCCAGTGAGTAAGAAGTCCAGTCAAATTCTATTATGAAACTGGTGCTAGAAACCATGAAAAACACCTTTTTAAACTTTTCTTTTTTTAGAGAGAGAATTGGCACACCAGGGCCTCGGCCACTGCAATGGAACTCCATATGCTTGCACCACCTAGTGGGCATTTGCGACCTTGTGCTTGCCTCACATTGTGCATCTGGCTTACATGGGATCTGGATTGTTGAACGTGAGTCCTTAGGCTTTGTGGGCAAGTGCCTTAATGGCTAAGCCATCTCTCCAGCCCACCTCTTTCTTTTATGAGAGAGATAGTGAGAGAGAGAGAGAGAGAGAGAGAGAGAGAGAAAGAGAAAGAGAAAGAGAAAGAGAAAGAGAAAGAGAAAGAGAAAGAGAAAGAGAACGAATTAGCACACCAGGGTCTCTAGCCACTGCAATCAAACTCTAGACATGTGCTCCACCTGTGTGCATGTGCCACCTTGTGCATGCCTCACCTTTGTGTGTCTGGCTTACATGGCATCTGGAGAGTCAAACATGAGTCCTTCGGCTTCACAGACAAGCACATTAACTGCTAAGCCATCTCTCCAGCCCAGAACACTTCTTAACAGATGTTTCCCAATCTAGTAGAAGACATGTCCCTATGCAGTCTAGGGCGAAGTGTCATCAACTCTGGTTGTGACCCCACATGAGGTCACAAAACTGAATGTGGGTAATCACAAAAAGTTGGCAGCAGCAGATTTCTGAAAGCACAACAAAAAAGTATTTCAAAGTCAAAACATGTATTTCTGGTAGTGCTCAGTCGTATTGTATTGTGCGCCCTTACTATGGCCTTGGTTCTGAACGTACGACACGCACACTTTGCACCGTGCACGCCATCACACCAACCAAAGCTGCCTGCGGTGCATTGGCTCAGATTCGAGACTACGGTCTGCTAAGAACGGCAGTGTTTTCCCTCTACATGCAAAGTTTCTGCTCTTACAGAAACATAACGATTTCATTACAGAAAACAAAGACTTAATTTTTTTTTTCCTACTGTCATTCCTGAGCATGTTTGCATTGTGTTGTGTTAGAGTGTTTGAGTTTAGAGCCTGGGAAGATGACTTAGCGCATAAATGCATTTTCTTGCAAAGCTGACAGACAGTCTGGGTTCAATTCCTAAGCCTTCCATATAAGGCTGTACACAAAAAGTGGTGAAAGTAGCTGGGTGTGGTGGCGCATGCCTTTGGTCCCAGCACTCCGGAAGCAGAGGTAGGAGGATCTCTGTGAGTTCGAGGCCACCCTGAGATTACATAGTGAATTCCAGGTCAGCCTGGGCTAGAGATAGACCCTACCTCAAAAAGCCTAAATAAGTAAATAAATAAAAATAAAAAGTGATGAAAGTGCCTGTGTTCATTTGCAGTAGTAAGAGACCCTAGAGTCCCCCATCTCCAACACACACACACACACACACACACACACACACACACACACATATAAATGAATTTTTAAAAGCATTAAATATTTCATTTTAGTTAGATGTGGTGGTACATGCCTTTAATCCTAGCATTCGGGAGGAAGAGGTAGGAAAATTGCTGAGAGTTTGAGGCCACCCTGAGACTACAGAGTGAATTCCAGGTCAGTTTGGCCTAGAGTGAGACCCTACATCAAAAAAAAAAAAAATTAAATGTTTGATTTAAAAAATTGCTTGCTTAGTTGCTGATTTGAGTTTCATTTAAAAAAACAACCTGAATTGGGGCTGGAGAGATGGCTCAGCAGTGATGGCACTTGCCTTCAAAGCCTAAAGACCCAGGTTTGGTAAAGCTGGATACACAAAGTGGCACATGCATCTGGAGTTCGTTTGTAACAGCTTGAGTCACTGGCTTGCTCATCCACGCCCCCCTTTTCTCTGCTTGAAAATACATAAAAAATATATTTTTTAAAATAAATGGGGCTGGAGAGATGGCTTAGTGGTTAAGGCGCCTGCCTCCTAAGCCTAAGAACCCAGTTCCAATCTCCAGGTCCCACGTTTAGCCAGATGCAAAGTGACGCAAGGGCGCAATGCTGCACTTGCCCACAAGGGGGCGCATGTATCTGGGGTTTGTTCATAGCAGCTGAGAGGCTGCTGGCGTGCCCATTCTCTGTCTTCCTCTCCCTCTCTCTCTCTGTCTCTCTCAAAAAAAAAAAAATCTTTAAATGAAGCCGGGAGTGGTGGCACACGCCTTTAATCCCAACATCGGGGAGGCAGAGGTAGGGGCATTGCTGTGAGTTCAAGGCCACCCTGAGAAGACATAGTGAATTCCAGGTCAGCCTGGGCTAGAGTGAGATCCTACCTCGAAAAACCAAAAGAAAAAAAAAATCTTTAAATGAATGTGGGCTCAGAATTAGGTCAGAATTTCCAACAATTCCTGAGATAGATGGCCCTAAACATACTTCTGCTATTTTATACTAGATATGCAATGTGACATTATTCTCAGCATTATTATAAAGTCAAAATATGGATTAACTCTGAAGAATGTTGAAGGTGGTCTATATCCTGCAGTATCAAGAACTCAGCCAAGATTTACTTCCTCCTGTAGAAATGAACAAGCACATCCATCTGAGTGGTATGGAAATTTGCTTTGTCTTTAGTAAACTGTCAGATTCCATGTTGTCAAGGAATTGTTTGGAAACAAATTTCTTGCTGGGCATGGTGGCACACACCTTTAATCCCAGCACTCAAGGGGCAGAGGTAGGAGGATTGCTGTGAGTTCAAGGCCACCCTAAGAGTACATAGCGAATTCCAGGTCAGCAAAGCCCTACCTCAAAAAACAACAACAACAAAATCTTTATGATATATTATCAGTAGATATTTGGTTTGTATCCATATATTTTTCTCTTTTTTTTTTAAATCTATGTTTATTTATTTGCAAGCAGAAAGAGAGAGAGGGGGGAGTGACAGACAGAGAATGGGCATGTCAAACCTCCAGCTGCTGCAAACAAATTCCTGGTGCATGCACCACACCACTTTGTGCATCTGCCTTTACACAGAGTGCAGGGAATCAAACGGGTCATTTGGCTTTGCAGGCAAGCACATTAATTGCTGAGCCATCTCTAGCCCTGTATCCATATTTTGTATACTCATGTGCATAAGACCCAGGGTAGCATAAGAATTTCTTGAGTGAAAAGGGGTCTCGCGTGGGGAAGGTCTAGGAAGCCCTGGTTTAGAAGGCAACATTTCACCTGCCAACAAAAAAACAAGGGATAAAGAGGGGCGTCCTAGTGACCTCCTCACTTTGGGGCCCGCGTGGCTGTTGCACTGCACAGTAGCTCATTTCCATTGGCAGCAGGAAGGTCTCCTCTGTGTGTCACAGTCCCCTTGGGTTTTAGTCAAAGACAGGTAAACAGGAAAAATATAGAAGAGATAAAGATTGACTGCCACGGCACACTCAGAAATGATGAATCGGCAAGCGAGAAAAACTCAAGGGGAAAGAAAGAAAGTGTGCGAAAGTGTGTGAATCTCCCAAAGTCCTTTGGCTAGTGTGTGCCAGAACCCAGGAGTGAAACCTCCCTGCCAGTCCTCCTTAGCCTGTGCAAGCTTAGACTAGTGAACCAATGAGACGCCTTCATGTGGTGGGGAGGGCCAGCAGAACATGGAAAAGGCTGGGGGAGATGGCTCGGTGGCAAAGCGCTTGTCACACAAGCATGAGGACCTGAGTTTGGAGCCACAGAAACCACCTCAAATATCAGCTATGGCCGTGGACATCTCTAAGCCCAGCACTGGGAGGTGGAGACACAATCCCTGGTGCTCACTGGCCACCTAGTCTACCTGAATGGGAGAACGCTAGGTTCCGAGGAAACCCTGTGTCAAAGGACAAAGTAGAGAGTGGCTGAGGAAAATGGCGACCTCTGGCCTCCACACGCATGCCCACACATGTGCATGGGCCCGCACGTAATGCACACACATGTATACACACACCTACACACACACACACACACACACACACACAAGATCAGTTCTGACCTTACCGCCAATGGTCTCGGTTCAAAACCTATGTCCGGCCAGGCATGGTGGCGCACACCTTTGATCCCAGCATTCAAGAGGCAGAGGTAGGAGGATTGCTATGAGTTCTAGGCCAGCCTGAGGCTATATAGTGAATTCCAGGTCAGCCTATATTGGAGCAAGGCCATACCTCAAAACAACAACAGCAACAAAAAAACGTGTCTGTTCTTGACAGCTCTGAGACACAGGTCCACTGACCTACTTTCCCTGTGCCTTTAAGTTCTTAGGTGGAAAATGGGATTGAAGATAATGGGGGGCACTGTAAGAACTGAATGACACGGTAAAGCATTGGGAACAGGGCCTGGCACATAGGAAGGGCCATGCCATCCGTGAGCACTCTCTCGATGGCTTCTCTAAATGCTGACGTGTTTCTTGTTCTTCTCACTGTGGCCATGCATTCACAATGGCTCTGGTACCAGCTCCTGAAGACCCAGGACGCGGCTCTACTTGGAACACGTCCAATACTAGCACTTTCTACCCTGCAGGAAGACCCACGCCCCTGTCAGACAACTGCAACACCTTAGAAAGATCCCTCCTGTGTGCAAAGTCTGACCTGCCTCCAGAACGTTTCCCCATTGGTCTTAACATGGCCATCTTACATCTCATAAGGGAATAAGGTTCCCCCAGGGTCTCTTGGTGATAAACTAGGGATCTAAAAACCCTTAAGATAAATATGGCATATTTTCTTGATGAACCAAATTAAAACAAAGATCCACTGAGAGGATGGAATTTAAGCATTGCATTGAATGCCTGCGGTTTAAAGAAATATATTTTCTAATTTGGAATATTTGTGTTAAAACAAGCATGTTTGAGTGTATAACAGAAGTTCAAATGATTTCTTGTTCAATATTATTTCGGGCAGCCACTGCCAGCTCCCTCTCAGACCTCCCAAGAGTAGCTACTTACCCTTGACACTGAGGCTGTCTGGATGGAACATCACAGAAGCGCCCCTGGTGACGGAGTTACGAAGAGCGCCTCAAATTCCTTCCCCACGCGACTGCCCGTCAAGTTGTCACAAGATCTTCTGGTTGGAAAGAGACTCCGAACTGGTCTAAATCGATCTTCCTTCTGCAGCAGCTCTGACAGATGGTCAGCCAGCTTCTGCTGGATCGGGCTCAGCAAGCAGGAGAGACCACATGGCTGTCATTGCCGTCCCATCCCTGGCCAACTCTGATCGTTAGGAATGTTCTTTTCTTAAGCCCAGCAGTGCGCACACGGGCCCTGGAGTGAGGCCGCTTCCCAGAGACTCTCGGCCCAGCCTCTTGCTTTGCTTGGTTTGGGTTTTGAGTCTTTTTTGATGGTTTGTTTTCCTCCCTTTTGTTCCACAATCCTCAGTTCTACTGGTAGCACAGTGGGACTCCACAATGTGGCACAACTGGGGACTCAGGTTTCCTCAGCTGTGACATGAGTCAAGGGGCGTTAGCTCTATGTCACAGGAATTTTGCACAGAAAGAATATGTGTAAAGCATTAAGCCGTCTACCAGACACATTGAAGGATTCAGTAAATGTTCACCACCATCAACTGCCTGCCTAAAACCCCAAGTCTGTAAAATACTTCTGTTTCAAAACCCATGTTGTAGGTTATCTGTTAACAGTTCATATGCGTCCTCTACTGAAAGGCTTTTTTTTTCTATCTAAAAGCCTTTCTTTCTTTGTTGTTTTTTTGTTTTTGTTTCTTTGAGATAGAGTCTCACCCAAGCCCAGGCTGACCTGGAATTCACTACATAGTCTCAGGATAGCCTTGAACTCACAGTGATCCTCCTACCTCTGCCCACCTAGTGCTGCGGTTAAACGTGTGTGCCACCACGCCCGGTTTTCTTTCTAAATCAAATAATCCCTGCTTTCCTCAATAGAGTAACATCCAGAAAGCCACTGAGAGCATGCTGAAGGATTCTCAGAGTTGGGTGTGGTGGCACACTCAGGAAGGACAGGCAGCAAGATGGAGCGACTGAAGCCAGCCTGGGATGCACAGCAAGACCTGTCTCAAAAGGAAAGGAGGGCTGGAGAAGTGGCTTAGTGGTTAAGACGTTTGCCTGCAAAGCCAAAGGATCCTGGTAGGACTCTCCACGACCCACGTAAGCCAGATGCACGAGGGGGCACATGCATCTGGAGTTGGTCTGCAGTGGCTGGAGGCCCTGGAGTGCCCATTCTCTCCCTAGCTTTCTCTCTCTCTCTGCCTCTTTCTCCCTCTCAAATAAATAAATAAAACATATTTTTAAAAAAGAAAGGAAAAAGTTATGATAGTCACACTGGAGAAATGTTAGAACATGAAAGTGGGTTAACAGAAAAGAGCAGAACTCTAGAAGAGAGTAAGGGGATAGAAAGGGAAAGGACGGGGCTAGAGAGATGGCTGAGTGGTTAAGACACTTGTTTGCAAAACCAAAGGACCTAGGTTTGATTCCCCAGGACCCGTGTAAGCCAGATGCACAAGGTGGCGCATGCATCTGACTTGCAGTGGCTGTTGGCCCTGGCATGCTCATCCTCTATCTGCCTCTCTCTCTCTCTTTACTTCTCTCTTGCTCTCACATAAATAAATGAAAAAACTAAAATATTAAAATAAAATAGTAGGAAAAAAAAAAGGGAGAGGACCAATGGGTGGGTGCAATTTTTAATACTGCCCTGTAAATACTTATGTTTATATTCATATATTGTTGCTACTCTCACTTTTGGTTAGAGAAGCTTCTCTCTTCAGATGGCTGTGGCCACTGGAATGACTTAAAACTCACCGTAGTGCTGAGAATAAGTGACAGTGGACTGAGTGTTTAGCACTAAGTAAGACATCTTTATCACGTCCTCCAGCACTCGTTGTGCAAGAGGTGGCAGAAAGACTATAAGAGCCAAAGGAAGCTTACAGCGCTGTCTTCCTGACAAAGTGGCCTTGATATTCACAACCTCACAGCGGCTGGTGCTACTACACAAGACCTGCATAAGAGGAGGGAAAAAATGATGCCATCAAAATAAAAGTGAGGCTAACTGGAAAGAAGAAAGGATTCAGTGGAGGATGGACTTGGGAGAGGACAAATAGGGGTAGTGGGAGGGAATTATCATGGTTTATTGTCAATTCTTATAGAATGTGTCAATCAACACGTGTTTTGTTTGTTTGTTTTTGCTTGTTTTTTTTCGAGGTAGGGTCTCACTCTAGCCCAGGCTGACCTGGAATTCACTCTGTAGTCTCAGGGTGGCCCCAAACTCACGGTGATCCTCTTACCTCTGCCTCCCAAGTGCTGAACAGGGTTTTTGTGTGTGTGTGTGTGTGTGCTGAACAGTTTTAAAAAAATGTACTTATGAGCTGGGCATGGTGACACATGCCTTTAATACCAGCACTTGAGAGGCAGAGGTAGGAGGATCGCCATGAGTTTGAGGCCACCCTGAGACTACAGAGTGAATTCCAGGTCAGCCTGGACAGAGTGAGACCCTACCTCAAAAAAAAAAATGCATTTAGGGCTAGAGAGATGGTTCAGTGGTTAAGGCACTTGCCTGCAAAGCCTATTGACCCATATTTGATTCCCCAGTGCCCAAGTAAAGCCAGATACACAAAGTGATGTATGCTTTCTCCCTCCTTCTCTCTCTCTCTCTCAATCTCTCTCTCTCTATGTGTTTGCTAATTAATTAATTAAAAATCAATTTCAGGGCTGGAGAGAGGGCTTAGCAGTTAAGACGTTTGTCTGCAAAGCCAAAGGACCTTGGTTCGATTCCCCAGGACCCATGTAAGCTGATGCACAAGGTGGCACATGTGTCTGGAGTTCGTTTGCAGTGACTGGAGGCCCTGGCGTGCCCATTCTGTGTGTGTGTGTGTGTGTGTGTGTGTGTGTGTGTGTGTGTGTGCCTGCCTCTTTCCCTCTCTTGCTCTCTCAAATAAATAAAATTTAAAAAATAATAATAAATTTTAAAAGTGCATTTAGTCCAGCTCTAAAAATGCCCAAAGTCTTAACAATTCCAACATTTTTCAAAAATCTAAGTCCAAGGTGTCTTCTGAGATTCAAGGCAATTGTTAAGCTATGGGACTCCTATCAAAGCAAAGGGGAAGTTACTGCCTCTCTCTCTCAAAATAAGTAACCTTTAAAAAAAGTAGCCGGGTGTGGTGGTGCACGCCTTTAATCCCAGCACTTGGGAGGCAGAGGTATTAAAGGTCAGCCTGAGCTAGAGTGAGACCCTACCTCCAAAAACCCAAAAAACAAAACAAAACAAAAAAGACAAAGGGCTGGAGAAATGGCTTAGTCATTAAGGAGCTTGACTGCAAAGCCGAAGGACCCAAGGTCAGTTCCCCAGGACCCTTATAAGCCAGATGCACAAGGTGGTGCATGCGTGTGAAGTTCATTTGCCTATTTGGCTATTTTTTGTTCTCGCTCTCTCCCCCGGAAAAAATAAAACTTTTAAAAAATTTTTTTAAAAAGGGGGCTGGAGCCGGGCGTGGTGGCGCACGCCTTTAATCCCAGCACTCGGGAGGCAAAGGTAGGAGGATCGCCGTGAGTTCAAGGCCACCCTGAGACTACTTAGTTAATTCCAGGTCAGCCTGGGCTAGAGTGAGACCCTACCTCAAAAACCAAAAAAAAAAAAAAAAGGGGGGCTGGAGAGATGGCTTAGCAGCTAAGGTGCCTGCCTGCTAAGCCTAAGAATGCTGGTTCCAATGTCCAGCGGTTCCAATCTCCAGGTCCCACGTTTAGCCAGATGCAAAGTGATGCAAGGGCGCAATGCTGCACTTGACCACAAGGGGGCGCACACATCTGGATTTCATTCACAGCAGCTGAGAGACTGCTGGCGTGCCCATCTCTATCTGTCTCCCTCTCCCCACCCTCTCTCTGTGTCTCTGTCCAAAAATAAATAAAATAATATAAAAAATTTTTTAAAAATTTAAAAAAGGAAGTTACACCCTCCCAGCAAATAAGGGCACAGTGAAAACACTTGTATTCTAAAAGAATTGAAAGAAAACAGAAAAGAGAAGAACCCAGCAGGGCTCCCCGTTCAGCCTCCGAAGCCTATGCGGCCTCTAGCGGGACTGCACACCCCTGCGGTCTACGTTCCTGCTAGCTTTAGCCCACCTGACCTTGCTCCTAAGTTTCATTTCCTAAAACTTCCCTCCGCAGAGAGTCCATTTCTGGAATTGCCAACATCCTTGGTCTCCATTGCCCGTTGGCCTTCATCCCTACAGCTTTTTACATTCCCTTCTCATGTGGCTTCCTGTCGAGATCCTGACCTTATTACACATTGCCTGGTCTCCCGGCCTTCCTTTGGGATCTGGGTGGAAAGTTCCGTGACTCTGTAACGTGCGCTATTCAAGTCTTCCTGACTTACTGCTTTTGACTCTGAGTTTCAGTATGAATCTGGCTAAAAGCATCCACAATAACTATGCCATATCTATCTTGAAACCTTCTCCAGCAAGTTCATTAGCTTGTCGCCCTGTAAACTCAGCTCAATAAGAGAGAACTTTCCTTAGGAAAGCACGGATGTGTCAGGACAATGCTATGGCCACAGCTGAGCACTTAAACCAAGCTGGAACTCGGTTTCAGGCAGTCGGGACCAAAAAAAAAAGAAGAGGCGTGGAGATGTAGCCAATATATTAGTTACTTTTGCATTGCTGTGAGAAAGTGTCTGGCAGAACTTAAAGGGAAAAAAAAAAGGTTTATTTTGGCTGACAGTGTCAGAGGGTCCCATGTGCTTGGGCAGGAGATTATAGCAGAGCAGGTCACTTTAAATTATGGCAGGCCAGGAAACAGGCAGGGGAAACACCAGCTCTCTCTCGCTCGCTCGCTCCCTTTTACAATATATTTTATTTTATTTTATTTATTTATTCATTTATTTATTTGAGCGAGAGAGAAAGAAGCCAAGAGAAAGAGAGAGAGATTGAGAGAATGGGTGTGCCAGGCCCTTCAGCCACTGCAAACGAACTCCAGATGCATGTACCCCTCGTGCATCTGGCTTATGTGGGTCCTGCAGAGTCTAACCAGGATCCTTTGGCTTTGCAGGCAAATGCCTTAACCACTAAGCCATCTCTCCAGCCCCATCTCTCTCTCTCTTTCTTTTACACTTTTACTCTATCTAGCCTGCAGTGGCTGGAGGCCTTGGCATGTCCATTTTCTATCTCTACCTCTTTCTCTCTCAAATAAATAAATAAAATACATAAAAAACACAGCACTCGGGAGGCAGAGGTAGGAGGATCGCCGAGAGTTCGAGGCCACCCTGAGACTACATAGTGAATTCCAGGTCAGCCTGGACTAGAGTGAGACCCTACCTCGCAAAACCAAACCAAAAAAAAAAAAAAAATATAATACATATATATACATATACACACACACAGAGATGAAATCAAACCAGTCTGTTGTAGGGTCTCACTCTAGCCCAGGCTGACCTGGGATTCACTCTGTAGTTTCAGGCTGGCCCTGAACCCACAGAGATCCTCCTACCTCTGCCTCTCCAGTGCTGGGACTGAAGGCGTGCACCACCTCGCCTGGCTGTGGCAAAGGAACTTTAAGAGACGATTACAGGCTCCAGGGACGGGGCTGTAGCAGCATAGCCTGAACTGAGGCTACTGTGTTGATGGAGTAGAGGAGAGGGGGCAGGTACAGAGCGAGTCCTTGCAGCCGGGACCTCTGTGGGGAGTGGGAGGGCAGTCCCCAGCTCAGTGAGGGTTTCCTCTCTTGTCTTCAAAATACTTGACTTGTCGCGTTTCTGTGATCTTTGTCTTGTGTTACTAAGCTGAAAAATGAGCCAGAAAAAAAAAATCTATCTTTCTAAAAATAACCAAATACTCCTCCCTTACACCACGTTCTCCAAATCCCACTTGGGTGCCTCTACCCACATAGACTCTCAGCCTCCCTCCCACACTTGTGACCGCTTGACGTAAGCAGGGAGTTCCAGAAGGGAGAGGACGGCTCAGCTCCGCCCCTTGCTCACGCTCTGTGAGCCCTTTTTAATTAGTTTCCCAGATCCTCACATCTCCCACTATTGCTAAGTCTTCAACATCCACTTGTGAATGGTTGCTTTTTTTAAGGCTAGGCCTTTCTCGTGTGTGTGTGTGTGTGTGTGTGTGTGTGTGTTTTGTGTGTGTTTAAGCCAATCTTCAAAATGTACCCAAGGTGGAAATATTACTGCCCTATTTACAGATGGGACAACTGAAGATCAGAGATGGTTCATCATATGCCTAAGGACACACAACTCGCTCACGATGGGCTACAGTCTCACCCACTCCATAGCTGTGGTTCGCAAAGTGCCCGTCCTCCGCCCAGCAGCCTCAGTACCACCTCCTGGAAATCCTTCAGAGACACCCCCTGCCCCAAAGCAAGAACTTTGGGGAGTCAGACACCAGCAAGCTGTGTTTTAAACAAACCCTGGAGGTGATTGCTAAAGACAGGGACCCTTAAATATTGAACCCTTTAGCTAGACATGGTGGTGCATGCCTGAAGTCACAACTACAGGGGCATGGAAATAGAAATTGCTTGAGCCAAAGAGTTTGAGATAAGCCTGGGCAACATAATAAGACCCCATAAAAAAAGAAAAAAAGGGGGGGTGCCTGCTGGAGAGATGGCTTAGCTGTTAAGGCGCTTGACTGCAAAGCCTAAGGACCCAGGTTCAATTCCCCAGGACCCACATAAGCCAGATGCACATGCATCTGGAGTTCTTTTGCAGAGGCTGAAGGCCCTGGGGCGCCTAATCTCTCTGTCTTTTTCTTTCTCTCTGGAAGGAAGGAAAGAAGGAAGGAAGGAAAGAAGGAAGGAAAGAAGGAAGGAAGGAAGGAAGGAAGGAAGGAAGGAAGGAAGGAAGGAAGGAAGGAAGGAAGGAGGAAGGAGTGCCCCTAACCACTGTGCTCTCCAAATGCAAAAACATCACCTTGGGGGATCACTCTGGAAAGACATGCTTTGTTCTTCCACAGCTACTTCCAAGGGGTTTAAGGTGACTCATCACTCTAGCCTCTGCCCCCCTTGATGGCGTTCTAGAATATCTATCCATGAAGAGAGAACCACACCTCAGCCAGGAAGCCAGCTTGGGAAGAATTTCTTGAGGCTGGGAAGATGGCTCCATGGTTAAAGGTGCTTGCTTGCAAAGGCGGCTGGCCTGAGTTGGATTCCCCAGTACTCACGTACAGCCAGATGTACAAAGTGATGCAGGCATCTGGAGTTCATTTGCTGCAGTAAGAAGCCCTAGGGTGCCTATTCTCTCTCTTAAATCCACAAATAAAATAATTTTTTAATTTTTATTTACTTATTTATTAGAGACACAGAGAAGGGAAGAGACAGAGATAGAGTAAGAATGGGCACACCAGGGCCTCCAGCCACTGCAAACAAACTCCAGACGCATGCGCCACCATGAGCATCTGGCTTATATGGGACCTGGAGAATCGAACCAGGGTCCTTAGCCTTCACAGACATGCACCTTAACCACTGAGCCATCTCTCCAGCCCTAAAATATTTTTTTGAAATAAATTCTGTTTGTTCTCTTCTAGGCTAACAGCTCACCCCAAGCCCTGATCCTGGCAATGAGCCTGATGGGCGCCATCATCACTGACTATAGTAGACCAACTGTGAGGCCTATGAGGGATGAACCTTCTCAGTCAATCCTTGTATCAACCCACGAGGTCCATTCTTACTATCAGCTCGTTTCAAAAGTGAAGAGAGGGCTGGAGAGGTGCTTCAGCAGTTTAGGCGCTTGCCAGCAAAGCCAAAGGACCCACGTTCAATTCCCCAGGACCCATGTAAACCAGATGCACAAGGTAGCACATGCGCCTGGAGTTCATTTACAGAGGCTAGAGGCCCTGGTGCGCCCATTCTCTCTCTCTTTCTCTATGGTTTTTCCAGGCCCTCCACGTGGCAGGGGCTCTCTGTACCTTCTTTCCTGTCCTCTCTATGGTTTTTCCAGGCCCTCCACGTGGCAGGGGCTCTCTGTACCTTCTTTCCTGTCCTCTCTATGGTTTTTCCAGGCCCTCCACGTGGGTTCTTAGGCCACATGGGTGCATTCATTTTCCTTCCCTTGCTTCTGTACTTCCCTCAATAAATATAATAATTTAATAATTATCTTTCTCAGTTTTATTTGCCTAATTCTTTAGTTAAATATAAGCACCGACCTTAAGGTTTGGGGGCTAAAGGACTTTCCAGAACCGGTAACATCCCATTTCAAGACCCAACAAGCAAACCCTGGAGGTCATTCTTATGGTTGCTAAAGACAGTTGGACCTTTTATTTATTTATTTATTTATTTATTTATTTATTTATTTATTTATTATTTTTTTTTTGGAGAGAGACACAGAGAGAGACAGAGAGAGGGAGAGGAAGACAGAGATGGGCGCGCCAGCAGTCTCTCAGCTGCTCCAAATGAAATCCAGATGTGTGCGCCCCCTTGTGGTCAAGTGCGGCATTGTGCCCTTGCATCACTTTGCATCTGGCTAAACGTGGGACCTGGAGATTGGAACCGGGTTCTTAGGCTTAGCAGGCAGGCTCCTTAACCGCTAAGCCATCTCTCCAGCCCAGTTGGACCTTTTTTATTCTAAATTAATCAATTAATTTTTATTTGAGACAGAGAGAGAAAGAGAGAGAAAGGGAATGGGTGCACCAGGGCCTATAGCCACTGCAAATGAACTCCAGACACATGTGCCACTTTGTGCATCTGGCTTACATGGGACCTGGAGAATCAAACTTGGGTCCTTAAGCTTCACAGACAAGCACCTTAACTGCCAAGCCATCTCTCCAGCCCTATAGTTGGACCCTTAAGCTGAACTGGCCCAGCCTCCATATTGCAGGTTAAGATATGTGGAGCTGTTTATATATGTGTGCACTACTTATGTGTTTATAGTGATTGTCACTCTGACAGGATTCAGCATCACCTAGGAGATGAGCCTCCAATGTCTAGATTAAGTTAGCCCTGGGCACACCTGTGAGGGATTATCTTGAGTAGGTTAATTGAGACAAGAAAACCCTATTTTAGTGGGGCGTGGTGGCACACACCTTTAATCCCACACTCGGGATGTACAGGTAGAAGGATCACCATGAGTTTGAGGCCACCCAGGTCAGCCTGGGCTAGAGCAAGACTCTACTTTGAAAAAACCCAAAAAAGAAAACCTTATCTTAACTATGAATGGCACCATCCTTCAGGATGTGGTCCCCAAATGGATAAAAAGAAGAAAGCTGGGGCTGGAGAGATGGCTACGTGATTAAGGCATTTGCTTGGAAAGCCAGAGGATCCGGGTTTGATTCTCCAGGACCCACATAAGCCAAGCCAGATGCACAAGGGGACGCATGCATCTGGAGTTTGTTTGCAGTGGCTGGGGGCCCTGGTGCCCCTTTCTCTCCCCCCCCTTCTCGCTTTCAAATATATGTATAGGAAGAAAGCTGGCTGAGCTGTGGCATTTGCCGTTCTCAGCTTCCTCGCTGTGGACTATGACCAGCTTCCTTGAGCTCCTGACGCCATGCCTTCTCCACCATGACCCACTGAAAGCCAAGGTAGACTGTTCCTTTCTTTAAGTTGCTTCTGGTCGGGCATTTGACCACAGCCACAAGAGAGTAATACAAGGCCCCTGCAGACATGCGCACCCACGGTCTGGTTCAGCTATCTGCTGCTCCTCTTCCAGGACTGGGTCGGGCTTCCTACTAGCTGGCCCTTCACTGATCTCATCATTTCTTCTTTCCGACTGGCACCCTCTCCTCTCAGTACGTTCAGCATGGAATGAATGCATCTTCTGCCAATTCTCACTTTCTAAGGCAGGTTTTTTTTGTGTTTTTTTTTTTTTTTTAATCTTACCATCTCTGTCTACTTTGACCAGACACTTGGTACAGCTTCAAAGATTGCCGCCTGTGGTTTGGCTGCCTAACAAGGAGCTCATGGCTCACTTCAGAACCCACCTCCTTGAAGCCCACCCCCATATGCAGCACCCTTAAAATAGAATTTGTCTACCACGAAGCAGGGCCCCCTTGGAAGCTAGATGCAAATCAGGAAGAATGCTATTTCTTTGCTTGTGAATTCCAGACTGGTGGTGGGACCAATACTGAGTCTGGTGATATAAACTGGAAAAAAAGGCAGAAACAGGGAGGGAGGAAGAGCAAGATAAGGAGAGAATTGAGGGGCTTAGTGAACTCTCTGATATCAAAGTAAGGTATCTCTTGACAGTCTGGAGGGAAGCTCCCTGGAGAGTCTTTTCCTCCCAGAACTACTAGGGGACTGGCCAGCTCAACCTTCAAGACAAACAGGAAACTGCCAACAAACAAAAGGAAAAAGGAAGCTTCCAGATTCCTGCTCCAAGTAGCCTCCTGAGAAGGACGTTATCTTGGCAGGGGTTGAGGAGGAATTTTGCTGAAGGAAGATTGAACTGAACTCACAAGTTTCCTTTGTTAAGAAAAGCAAATAATGGCTAGAGGAATGGCTTAGTAGTAAAGGCACTTGCCTGCAAAGCCAAAAGACCCAGGTTCAATTCCCCAGGACCCGTGTGAGCCAGACGCACAAGGTGGCGCATGCATCTGGAGTTCGTTCGCAGTGGCTGGAGGCCCTAGCGTGCCCATTCTCTCTCTCTCTTTGCCCTTCTCTCTCAGATAAATAAATAAATAAATATAAATTTAAAAGAAAAGAAAGGAAGTGCCATAGAAAGAAACTCAGGTTAGAATCCTCACTCTACTCCTGAAGCGTGGGACCTTGGACACTGACCCTCGGGGTAGGAGTGGAGAGTAAGATAACACGTGTCTCTGGCACATAGTAGATATTCAACATGTCTTTATACAAGCTTGAATTCATTCATGTTTATTAGCTTTTAGGTCTGAGCTGCTCTAGGTACATGTCTCCTGAATCGAGCTCAGCAGACGAGATGGTACTGTACCCTGCTTCTTCTCCGTGCGTAAGGGAACGTTATGGTCAGCGTCTTGGAGAACTCCTCTCATTGTTTCACAGTAGGATTGTGTGATCAGTCATAGCTTGAACTACGATCCATTGTCCCTTCAAACCTATTCTTGGACTAGTGGTTAAAGGTGCTTGCTTGTAAAGCCTGATGGGCCAGGTTCAATTCCCCCAGTACCCATGTAAAGTCAGATGCACAAAGTGGCAAATGTGTCTGGAATTCCATTACAACAGGGAGAGGACCTGACACACTCATATGCTCTCTCTCTCTCCTCATAAATAAATAAATTGAAAAAAAAACTGCTCAAGAGCACGCCTTTAATCCCATCACTCCGGAGGCAGAGGTAGGAGGGTCGCCATGAGTTCGAGGTCACCCTGAGACTACATAGTGAATTCCAGGTCAGCCTGGGCCAGAGTGAGACCCTACCTCGAAAAACCAAAAAAAAAAAAAAAAATACTGCTCAAGCCAGGTGTGGTGGCACACGTCTTTAATCCCAGCACTCAGGAGGCAGAGGTAGGAGGATCGCCATGAGTTCAAGGCCACCCTGAGACTACATAGTGATTTCCAGGTCAGACTGGGCTAGAGTGAGACCCTACCTCGAAAACCTAACAAACAAACAAATAAACCCTAACCCCCCCTTTTTTTTTTTTTTTTTTTTTTTTTTTTTAATTTTATTTTTATTGATTTTTAATCTTACATACCAAAAAAACCCCACCTGATATTTCCCTCCCCTCCCCCATTCCACTTTAGAACTCCAGTCTCCATCATATCCCCTCCCTTTCTCCATTAGTCTCTCTCCTAATTTGATGACATCATCTTTCTCTTCTATTTTGAGGGTCTTGCAAAGGTATTGCTAGGCACTGCAAGATCATGGATATCGAGGCCAATTTCTGTCTGGGCAGCTGCATAGTAAGAGGTCATATCCTTCCTTTGGCTCTTCCATTCTATCCGCCCCCTCTTCCGCAATGGTCCCTGAGCCACTGGAGGATGTGACAGAGGTGTTTCAGTGCTGGGCACTCCTCCATCCCTTCTTCTCAGCACTATGTTGCTTTTGTGTCATCCCAGTGGTCATCACCATCTGAAAAGAGAAGCTTCTCTAGCCAGAAGTGAGAATAGCGTTAATATGTGGACATGAACATTTAGTGTAGTGTCCCCAGGGCAGCTTGGTGGGAATAATATATACATTTAGTCAGACATGAGCAGGCTTATACCCCCAAGGCTCATGACCTCACCTACCATAGACTTTTACTTAGGTTTTTCAGTACCGGGTATGTATTCCCTCCCGTAGAGAGGGCCTTCAGTCCAATTATGGAGCAGTTGGTTACCCCAAGAGTAGACACGCCACTATTGCACCTGTTCAGTCATTGGGCCTGTCTGGCCAAGCTTGAATATTCAGCATCCACTATTTTCACTGTTGATGGCTTCTGTCTCCCATACGCTGCGTGCAGTGCAGCTTTTTCCAGCTTTCAGTTGGCTGGTCTACAGGGAGAAGGTTTTCTGCTCAGCACCAGCTTGCTTTCTCAGTGTCCTTGCCTCTCAGGCATGAGATGTCTTCAGCAATAGGGTCTTACTATCTATTTCTCTAGGGAAACCAAGGGCTTTGGCAAAAGCCTTAATGTTTTGGAGGCTACCGGGACCTCCTTGGCCAACATCTCACTGGAAGGAGTTCCATCCCAGGTACTGAAAATTTTCTAGTAACAGTCTACATCTTCTAGACGTGACCTTAATCAAAAAAGTAATTTTACATATGTCTTATTGATAATAACTTGAGTTTAGATTGTCCCTCCCCCTGCCCTTTTTGTATGCATTCTCTTCCCATGGCCTCGCTTAGGCCATTCCCCTCCCTGAACTCAGTTCTTCTACTTACATATGTGCATTACCATACACTTAAGTCCTTCCCTTTCTTCCCTCCCTTATAGCCTTTTACCCCCTTACTGGTTTCTGGTACCTCTTTTTGGTTCCAGTTCATACACAAGTCTATACATTGGTAGCTAGGATCCACATATGAGAGAGAACATGTGACGTTTGGCTTTCTGAGCCTGGGTTACCTCACTAAGTATAATCCTTTCCAGATCCATCCATTTCCCTGCAAATTTCATAATTTCATTTTTCTTTACTGCTGAATAGAACTCCATTGTGTAAATGTACCACAACTTTATTATCCACTCATCTGTGGACGGACATCTAGGCTGCTTCCATTTCTTAGCTATTGTGAATAGAGCAGCAATAAACATGGTTTTGCAAGTATCTCTAAGGAAGTGAGAAGAGTCCTCTGGATATATGCCTAGGAGTGCTATAGCTGGATCATATGGTAAATCTATTTCTAGCTGTCTCAAGAACCTCCACACTGATTTCCACAGTGGCTGGACCAGCTTACATTCCCACCAACAGTGTAGAAGTGTTCCTGTTTTTCCGCATCCACGCCAACACTTATTGTCATTTGTTTTCTTGATGGCAGCCATTCTGACAGGAGTGATATGGAATCTCAAAGTGGTTTTAATTTGCATTTCCCTGATGGCTAAGGATGTAGAACATTTTTTTAGATGTTTATATGCCATCTGTATTTCATCTTCCGTGAATTCTCTATTTAGTTCCGTAGCCCATTTTTTAACTGGGTTGTTTGAATTCTTGTTATTCTGTTTTTGAGTTCTTTGTATATTCTGGATATTAATCCTCTGTCAGTTGAATAACTGGCAAAAGATTTTCTCCATTCTGTAGGTTGTCTTTTTGCTCTATTCACAGTGTCCTTTGCTGTACAAAAGCTTTGTAATTTTATAAGGTCCCAGTGGTTGATTAGTGCTTTTATTCTCTGAGCAATTGGAGTTATATTCAGAAAGTCCTTGCCTATTCCAATATGTTGAAGAGTTTCCCCTACTTTTTCCTCTAGCATTTTCAGAGTTTCAGGTCTGATATTAAGGTCCCTGATCCATTTGGACTTGATTCTTGTGCAAGGAGAGAGACAAGGTTCTATGTTTATCCTTTTACAAACAGATGTCCAATTTTCCCAGCACCACTTGTTAAAGAGACTATCTTTTCTCCAATGAGTATTTTTATGTTTTTGTCAAAAATCAGGTAGCTGTAGCTATCTGGATTAATATTTGGGTCTTCTATTCTGTTCCATTGATCTACCTGTCTGTCCTTGTGCCAGTACCATGCTGTTTTTGTTACTATGGCTTTGTAGTATAACTTAAAATCGGGTATGGTTATACCACCTGCCTGATTTTTGTTATGCAAAATTGTTTTGGCTATTCGAGGTTTTTTGTGTTTCCAGATGAATTTTAGTATTGTTTTTTCTATTTCTGTGAAGAATGCTATTGGGATTTTAATGGGGATCGCATAAATGTGTAGATTGCTTTTGGTAAGATTGACATTTTCACTATATTGATTCTTCCAATCCAGGAGCATGGAATGTCTTTCCATTTCCTTGTGTCTTCTGCAATTTGTCGCTCGAGTTTTTATAGTTCTCATTGTAGAGATCCTTCACTTCCTTGGTTAAGTTTATTCCAAGGTATTTTATTTTTTTGAGGCAATTGTGAATGGGAGAGATTCCCTGATTTCATCCTCTGCATGTTTGTTGTTAGTGTATAGAAAAGCTACTGATTTCTGTGTGTTTATTTTGTATCCTGCTACATTGCTAAAAGTGTTTATCAGCTCTAATAATTTGCTGGTAGAGTCCTTAGGATCTGTTATGTATAGAATCATATCATCTGCAAATAATGATAATTTGACCTCTTCCTTTCCGATTTGTATCCCCTTTATGAGTGCCTCTTGCCTTATTGCTATGGCTAAGACTTCCAATACTATATTAAATAATAGTGGAGAAAGTGGACACCCTTGTCTTGTTCCTGAATTTAGAGGAAAAGCTTCAAGTTTTTCCCATTAAGTATTATGTTGGCTGTAGGTTTGTCATAAATAGCTTTTATTATGTTGAGATATGTACCTTCTATTCCAAGTTTCTGTAGTACTTTCCCCATGAAGGGGTGTTGGATTTTGTCAAATGCCTTTTCTGCATCTATTGAGATGACCATGTGATTTTTGTCCTTCAGACCATTTATATGGTGTATTACATTTATGGATTTGCGTATGTTGAACCATCCCTGCATCTCTGGGATAAAGCCTACTTGGTCAGGGTGAATAATCTTTCTGATATATTCTTGTATTCTGTTTGCCAGTATTTTGTTGAGAATTTTTGCATCTATGTTCATGAGGGAGATTGGTCTATAGTTTTCTTTTTTGATCTGTCTTTGTCCGGTTTGGGTATCAGGGTGATGCTGGCTTCATAGAAGGATTTTGGTAGAATTCCTTCCTCTTCTATTTTATGGAAAAGTTTGAGAAGCATTGGTGTTAGATCTTCCAGGAATGTCTGGTAAAATTCAGTAGTGAATCCATCTGGGCCTGGGCTTTTTTAATTGGGAGACTTTTTATGACTGCTTGGATCTCTGTGGTTGTTATAGGTCTATTTAAATGGTTTATCTCATCTTGATTTAATTTTGGTAGGTCATATAAATCAAGGAAATCATCCATTTCTTTCAGGTTTTCAAACTTAGAGGCATATATATTCTTAAAGTATGTCCGTATGATTTTCTGAATTTCTTTGGTATCTGTTGTGATGTTGCCTTTTTCATCTCTAATTTTATCAATTTTTGTCTCTTCTCTCTTTCTTTTGGTCAGATTTGCTAAGGGTTTGTCAATCTTGTTAATCCTTTCAAAGAACCAACTCTTTGTTTCATTGATTTTTTTGATTGTTTTTTGGTTTCCATTTCATTAATTTCTGCCCTAACCTTTATTATTTCTTCCCGTCTACTGATTTTTGGTTTGCCTTGTTCTTCTCTTTCCAAGGCCTTAAGGTGAAGCATTAAATTGTTTAGTTGTGAACTCTCTAGTTTCTTAATATAGGCACTTAGAGCTATAAATTTCCTCGTAGGACTGCCTTCATTGTGTCCCACAGGTTTTGATATGTTGTATTCTCATCATCATTTGATTCTATGAATTTCTTGATTTCCTTCTTAATTTCTTCAATGACCCATGCGTCATTCAATAATGTACTGTTTAGTCTCCATGAATTTCTGTATGCTCTGTAGTTTTTCTTGTTGTTGATTTGCAGTTTAATCCCATTGTGGTCAGATAGCATACAAGGGATTATTTCAATTTTCCTGTATTTGTTGAGATTTGATTTGTGTCCTATCATATGGTCTATTTTAGAGAATGACCCATGTGCCGCTGAGAAGAATGTATATTCTGCAGTATTTGGATGGAATATTCTGTATATATCTGTGAGGTCCATTTGTTCCATGATATCATTTAATGCAGTTGTTTCTCTGTTTATTTTTTGTTGGGTAGACCTGTCAAGTGATGAGAGCGGGTATTGAAGTCACCCACTACTATTGTGTTAGGTGTTATTTCTGACCTTAAGTCCGATAGTGTTTGTTTGATGTAATTGGGGGCCCCGTGTTGGGAGCATAAATGTTTAGGATTGTGATATCCTCCTGTTGGAGTGTTCCTTTAATCAGTATAAAGTGACCTGCTTTATCTCTCCTCACTAATGTTGGTTTGAAGTCTATCCTGTCAGAAATTAGAATGGCAACCCCTGCTTGTTTTCTGGGTCCATTTGCTTGATATATCTTTTTCCAGCCTTTCACCCTAAGAATGTTTCTATCTTTTATTCGGATGTGAGTTTCCTGAAGGCAACAGATGGTAGGATCCTGCTTTTTAATCCAGTCTGCAAGTCTATGTCTTTTGATTGGGGCATTGAGGCCATTGATATTAAGAGTTATTATTGAAAGATATGTATTTGATCTGTCCATTTTTCTTGTTTTGTAGTTCTTCCTGGTTTTCTTTTTACTCACTTGTTCTAACAGTTGAATATGATTTCTTTTTTCCTATTTCCTGCTGTGTGTGTTTTGCTTTTTCTTCAGCATGAATGATTCCTGCAAGTATTTTCTGTAGAGCTGGCTTAGTTGTCATAAATTCCTTTAGCCTGTCTTTGTTGTGGAATGTCCTTATTTCTCCATCAATTTGGATAGAAAGCTTTGCAGGATAAAGTAATCTTGGTTGACAGTTTTTATCTTTCAGAACTTGGAATACATCACCCAGGCCCTCCTGGCTTTTAGGGTTTGTGTTGAGTAATCTGCTGTGACCCTGATGGGTTTCCCCTTAAATGTCATTTGCTTTTTCTCTCTAACTGCTTTCAGTATACTTTCTTTGGTTTGTGTATTTAGTAGTTTAATTATAACATGGCGAGAAGAGGTTCTTTCTGGTTTTGTCTGTTTGGTGTTCTAAATGCTTCTTGTATCTGCATTGGCATTTCTTTCCCAATTTGGGGAAAATTTTCTTCTATGATTTTATGGAAAACACCTACTAAGCCTCTGGATTGAAATTCTTCCCCTTCTGCTATACCTTGAATTCTTATGTTTGATCTTTTCATAGTGTCCTCATGTCTTGGAGTTCCCATTCATACCTTTCTATTAGCTTGTCTTTCTCTTTGTTGGACTGTGATAGATCTGCCACCTCGTCTTCTAGCTTGGATATTCTGTCCTCTCCTTCATCCATTCTACTAGTGAGACTTTCCACTGAGTGTTTTATTTCACTGGCTGTGTTCTTCAGGGCCAGGATTTCAGCCTGGTTTTTCTTCAGTAGTTCTATTTCCTTATTCATGTCTTCTAATGACCTTTTTATTTCATTAAACTGTTTCTCTGTAATCTCCTTCAACAGTTTGTTTTCTTCTCTAATTCCTTTGTTTTCTTCATGGATTGCTTTCATTTCTTCTTTCATTTCTTTGAGCATAGATAACATCATTCCTTGAAATCTTTGTCAGGAATTTCATCTAAAAGAGTCTCATTGGAGAACCCTTCTGATGGATTTGTAATTTTTGGTGGGATTGCATTGTCTTGATTCTTTGTGTTTCTTGTATTATAATGTAGTGACTTATGCATCCTGGATTGATTTGATGCTTAGGTTTCCTATTTATCTTCAGTGTTCTTAGGTGTTGTGATCCACCTTTATATAATTTCAGGATATGAGTTTAAGGTGTCAAGTGTAGCACTTGTACCCAAGTCCAACCTCAGAAGTACTCCTAACTGTTGAGTTTGCTTGTTAAGTAAGTATTGTAGTGGACTAGTGGAACAATTTAGAGGCAAGTTCTAAACTTCAACAAAGCAAAATACACATTCAATTAACATGAACACAGAGTATATAAGTGTGAGAATTGAGCCAAACAGTCCTATAGGGTCAAAATCCCTCAGGGCATGCGATGGTCCATGCCCTTAGTCCTGTCTGCTTGGGAATCAGACCCTGTCCTCAATAATAACTGAAGCAAAAGGTAAAGGCCCTTTAAATCTATAAGTTGTACAGATAGCAATATTCAACCCCCTCATATTCAGCTTATTTGAAAATGGTAAAGCCACCCACAAATATGTAATACATACCCTGCCTTGACCTGGAAAGAGTGGTTATCACTTCCAGTGCAGGCCTTTGTTATCTTTTGGTGTGGCTTTTAAACTCACCAATGCTGGGGGCCCACCTCGTTCCCTGGGCTGTGGAGTTTGGGTCAGGTATGCTGGGTCCGTGTTGGCGATGTGGATCAGATCTGCCACTAGGTGCTCGATTCTACCGACACCCTGGGGAACTGATAATTGGGGATGGGCGAAGTTCAGGAAGCCTGCAGCAGCTCACCGTGTATGTCTCTTTCAGTAGCTCCAGAGATTTTTCTTTGATTTCTGGGCTCTGTGGGGAGACTGATGAGGTTGAAAAGTCCCCCTTTTTTTTTGTTTGTTTGGGCGGCGTTTGCAGTGGAAGCTCAGCAGGGCTTAGCTGATCTGGGTGGCAGCTTTGAACCGAGGGTTGGAGCTGCTGGGGTGCCCTCGGGGTGGAGGGAAGCCGCTGGGAGCCTGCGGATGTGGAGCCCGTGGATGGGGAGTCCGCGGCTGGGGATCCCTCGGCGTGGAGCGGAGCCTCGGGAGCCTGCGGATGGGGAGCCCGCGGATGGGGAGTTCGCGGCTGGGGAGCCCTCGGCGTGGAGCGGAGCCGTGGGAGCCTGCGGATGGGGAGCCCGCGGATGGGGAGTTCGCGGCTGGGGAGCCCTCGGCGTGGAGCGGAGCCGCGGGAGCCTGCGGATGGGGAGCCCGCGGATGGGGAGTTCGCGGCTGGGGAGCCCTCGGCGTGGAGCGGAGCCGCGGGAGCCTGCGGATGGGGAGCCCGCAGATGGGGAGTCCACGGCTGGGGAGCCCTTGGCGTGAAGCGGAGCCACGGGAGCCTGCGGATGGGGAGTCCGCGGCTGGGGAGCCCTCGGTGTGGAGCGGAGCTGCGGGAGCCCGCGGATGGGGAGCCCGCGGATGGGGAGCGAGCTGCCAGGCCGCACTCTCCACAGTGGGTTTCTGGCTGTCTTCTGCTTTTCCGCTATTTCCAGGAGAAAATATTCTGCTCTCTTCCTCAGTAGAGGGTAGATTCTTTTTGATTCCCTCCCTGATCTGGATTGGCGTGGCTCCTATGCCGCCATCTTACCCGGAAGTCCCCTTTTTTTTTTTTTATAATTTTTTTCATGAAAGAAAGAGAAGGAGGGAGAGAAAAGGCACACGAGGGCCTCCAGCCACTGCAATCGAGCTCCAGATACAGATACATGCATCACCTTGTGTGTCTGGCTTATGTGGGGCTTGGAAAGTCCCTTAGGCTTCACAGGCAAGTGTATTAACGGCTAACCCATTTCTCTAACCCCCTTCTCTTCTTTTGCATGTTTTTCTTTTTTTTCTCTTCGAGGTAGTGCTCACTCTAGCCCAGGCTGACCTGGAACTCACTCTGTAGCAGAGGCTGGATTCAAACTCATAATTGTGATCTTCCTACCTCAACTTCCCCAGTGCTGGGGTGGTGAGCACCACCATGCCTAGCTCAAACCCTACTGAAGATTTCAGGTAGATTTCAGATAGATTTGGAAGTTCTCTGGTCATTTCTAGCATGTGGGTCATTTTCAGTCAGTACCTCAACCTCATTTCAGTGTCTAATTTTAAATATTTTATTTGTTTATCTATTTGAGGGGGGGGTGCACCAGGGCCTCTAGCTACTACAAATGAACTCCAGACACATATGCCACCTTGTGCATCGGCCTATGTGGGTCCTGGAGAATTGCACTTGGGTCCTTTGGCTTTGCAGGCAAACACCTTAACCACTAAGCCATCTCTCCAGCCCAGTATCTATTTTTTAAAACCATTATATTTTTATTTATTTACTTCTCTGGTAGACAGAGAGGGAGAGAGAGAATGGGCACACCAGGGCCTCCAGCCACTGCAAACGAACTCCAGACACCTGCTCCCCCTTGTGCATCTGGATTACTTGGGACCTGGGGAATTGAACTGGGGTCCTTTGGCTTTGCAGGCGAATGCCTTAACCATGAAGCCAACCCTCAGCCCCAGTATCTATTTTTTTTTTTTTGGTCTGTGTGTATATGTGTGTGTGGACATGCACATGAATGTGGAAAGAATGACAATTTCAGATGGTGTTCCTCACGTGCCATCCGTCTTCTTTTGTCAGAGGGTCTCATTGGCCTAGAAATCACCAAGTCGATTAGACTGGCTGGTCAGTGAGCTCCAGGGACCCCCCCCCCCGTCTTCCCACTGGGAATTCTGGGATTACAAGAGCACACTCTAAGTCCCTCCTTTTTAAAGTGGGTTCTGAGTATCAAACTCGAGTCTCCAGCCAGCAAAGCAAGCACTATATCCACCGAGCTATCTCCTCAGCCCTCATTTCAGTATCTTAAATACCAAGACAATGTCTAAGCTGGACTCTCCTTCCTGTATGGTATTCCTCCACAGTCTGTCAGAAGGAGCGGCATGGCCATCTGCCTCCCCATGTCCTCACTGGATCCCAAAGAAGAAAGAAATAGTCTTCCACGCTCGGGACTGTGAGGACCTGGTATTGGTACCTGCTGAGACCAGAGGGTATACAATGCTGATCATTGGGTGGGACACAGTTGCAGGTTGCTATGGGAACGTCCAATTCAGTTACTCTAACACAAGAGTGACTTACAAGTGCTCTTTGCTGAGATGGTTCTGGGTTAGGTAGTTGCCACACAGATCTGCTAATGGACTCTCTTTCTCAAAAGTGTCTTAGGGGCTGGAGGGATGGCTTAGCGGTTAAGGCGTTTGCCTGCAAAGTCAAAGGACCTTGGTTCAATACCCCAGGACCCACGTAAGCCAGATGCACAAGGTGGTGCATGCGTCTGGAGTTCGTTTGCAGTGGCCGGAGGCCCTGGTGCACCCATTCTCCCTTTCTCTGTCGCTCTCTCTCTCAAATAAACTTTTAATTTTTTACATATATATATATATATATATATAATTTTTATTTATTTATTTGACAGAGAGAAAGAGGGAGAGAAAGAGAGAATGGGTGCGCCAGGGCCTCCAGGCACTGCAAATGGACTCCAGACACAAGTGCCCTCTGGCTTACGTGGGTCCTGGGGAATCGAACCTGGGTCCTTTGGCTTTGCAGGCAAACACCTTAACCATTAGGCCATCTCTCCAGCTTCAACTTTAAAAAAAAAATGTCTTAAAGCCGGGCATGATGGCGCACGCCTTTAATCCCAGCACTTGGGAGGCAGAGGTAGGAGGATTGCCATAAGTTCGAGGCTACCCTGAGATTACGTAGTAAATTCCAGGACAGCCTGAGCTAGAGTGAGACCCTACCTCGAAAAACCAAAAAAAAAAAAAAAAAAAAAAAAAAAAAAAAGTCTTAGGCCATGTGTGGTAGTGTGCACCTTTAATCCCAGCACTCAGGAGGCAGAGGTAGGAGGATCGCCAGGAGTTCGAGGCCAGCCTGAGAATATAGAGCAAATTCCAGGTCAACCTGGACTAGAGTGAGACCCTACCTCGAAAAAAAAAGTTTTTTTTTTTTTTGAAACAGAGCAAGATTTTTCTTTCTGGTAAGTAGTTAGCTAGGAACTGGCCACCTTGCCTCCTCTTGCAGGACTAGAACTCATATCGGGTCCCCACTTGGATGACGTCACCATGCTTATTGAGGTTCTGACTTCCTCCAGACAGCTAAATTGCAACTTCCCCCAGACGTGCAGACTCCTGCTCCTTCTAGTCACTTTGTCCTCTGGGGAAGCTTCATGACAGAGCCCTTTGAAGAAGACCCCAGGCTGCTCCCTGCTCGCATGGCACAGATCTACGGTTCAAAGAAAACGAACCTCTTTCACTTACCTAAGAAACTGCAGTTTTGTGGGGGAACCAACTGCTCTCTGAATGGATACGAGGCCCACTCCATGGGAGGGAAGTCATGCCTGGTACTGAAAATCTAATCACAAGCCTATGGCTGGGTGTATGGCACAATATAGGCCTGGTCCTAGCCAGATCGCATGGCAGAAGAAAACAGGAAGTGGCTTCTGTGGAAATGGCATTCTGCGCAGGCTTGGTGTGACAACAACTACAGTCCCATGCTCGTGAGAAGCCTACTACTAGATGTCCTATCCAGAGACAGGCTGTCATTGGTCACAAAAAGGGGACCACCCCATACAAGGATTAGCCAGCCAAACCCCTTAAAACCCATGTGCATTTTCCTAAATAAACGAGTTTGCGGAGTCTCGCTTCCCGCTTTCATCTAACTCCCTCCTGAGCTGGCCTTGGGGGGGACCGCAACATCTGGCGCCCGAACAGGGAGTTGAACCGGGGACCCTCACTGCAACAGCTGGGGAGGGTCATAAACCCTAGGCGTGGGGTACAGCTGGCGGGGGGAACTACTACTGTTATTTGACTAAATGGATATATTATGCCACCAAACTGCCCTCTGAATACTTAGGTTTATGCCCATGATGTAAGTGCTACTCTCACTTTTGGTTAGAGAAGCTTCTCTTTTTGGATGGTAATGACCACTGGGGAGACTCAAAACTCAGTGAAGTGTTCGGCACTAGGTGAGACATCTTTATCAAAGCTCAGGGACCATTGTGGAAGAGGTGGCAGAAAGAATGTGAGAGCCAACGGAAGGGAAGGGTGATTTGCAGTACTGTCTTGCAGACACAAAGTGTCCGTGGTATTCAGGACCTCACAGTGGCTGATGCTACCGGTACAAGACCTGTGTAATAGGAGGGGAAATGATAACATCAAAATAGAAGAGAGGGCTGGTTAAGGCGCCTGCCTGCTAAGCCTAAGAACCCGGTTCCAATCTCCAGGTCCCACGTTTAGCCAGATGAAAAGCGATGCAAGGGCGCAATGCCGCACTTGCCCACAAGGGGGCGCACACATCTGGATTTTGTTCACAGCAGCTGAGAGACTGCTGGCGCGCCCATCTCTATCTGTCTCCCTCTCCCTCTCTCTCTCTCTCTCTGTGTCTCTCTCTCCAAAAATAAATAAAATAATAAAAAAATTTAAAAAAATAGAAGAAAGACAAGTTGGCAAGAAGAAGGGATTCAGTGGGGGATGGGGGATAAGAAAGAGGTAAAAGAGAGGGTTGTGGGAGGATATGTTTATCACATTATATTGTCTGTAGATATGGAAGTCGTCAGAAAAAGTTCATTTTAAAACCAAAACTGTAGGGTTTCTGTCTCTCCAGATTAGAAGTGGGTGACTAGTAAGTGCTCTCAGGCCTGCTTGAAGGCCATTTAAAAAAAAAATTTTATTTATTTGCAAGCAGAGAGAGAGAGAGAGAAAAGAGGGACAGAAAGAGAATGGGTACGCCAAGGCTTTTAGCTACTGCAAATGAACTCCAGATGCATGTGCCCCTTGTGCATCTGGCTTACATGGGTCCTGGGGAACCAAACCTGGGTCCTTTGGCTTCACAGGCAAATGCCTTAACCGCTAAGCCATCTCTCCAGCCCTTGAAGGCTATTTCTTTTCTTTTTTTTTTTTTTTTCCGAGGTAGGGTCTCACTCTAGCCCAGGCTGACCTGGAATTCAGTCTATATTCTCAGGGTGGTCTCGAACTCACGGCGCTCCTCCTACCTCTGCCTCCCGAGTGCTGGGATTAAAGGCGTGCGCCACCACGCTGCAATTTGACATGCAGTTAATGACTAATTTGTAGTTCAATAAAAGATAAGAACAAAACCCTAGGTATAAATGCAAAGCAGGAGAGTCCTGGAGCAGTAGTCTGTGATCCAGTGCCACGTCAGATTCCAGGAGAGCAGGATTGATGATTCAAGAAAGTCGCTGAGCGAGTACAGGACTTCCTGCCCCATGCCGAGGGACCCGTTCTAGCAGGACTGTGCCTGTCCGCTCCCTGCACGTCTTCTTGCAGATGCCGACGCTGCCGATCACACCTGAAAACCGAGACAGGTCTGTGACACCCCACACTGGAAGAAAGATCTGTGAAAATGTTTTATCAGTTTGACCATGTAAACAAAAGGACCACTTTAGAACTATCCAGCTGAACGCATGCATTTCTACTGAGGGATGGATGTATTATTAACATCTGCCTCACTGATTTAGGTTCATATATATAATTTGAGAGAGAGGGAGGAGGAGAGAGCAAGAGAGGAAGAGGCAGATATATATATAGAGAGAATGGGTGCGCCAGGACCTCCAGCCACTGCAAACAAACTCCAGTCGCATGCGTCACCTTGCACATCTGGCTTACGTGGGATTTGGGGAATCAAACCTGAATCCTTAGGCTTTGCAGGCAAGTGCTTTAACCGCTAAGCCATCTTTCCAGCCCCTCTTTTTTTTTTTTTTTCTTTTCCTTCAAGGTAGGGTCTCATTGTAGCTCAAGCTGACCGGGAACTTGCTCTGTAGTTCTGGGCTGGTCTTCATGATTCTGATTCTTGTTATCATATCCAGCCCAAAGATTGGGAAGGGCCTGAGGGTCGCTTCCTCCTCCCCTCTCTCCGTGGGTTCCCAGCACCATCAGGGCAGAAATCCACCCGAGTGGTCACGCTGGGAGATCTCCACGCTCGTCCCCCGTTTTCAATGTGTGCTTTGACAAGACTCCTGGCTCATTCAGATCCACGGGCCGCATCCCTAGCTTTGCCAGGCCTGACCTTCAGCTTTGCACTCTGGTCTTGCTCACAACACAACTCGAGCTCTGTGGAGGGGTGTCCACAGCAATAATGAAAGCCTTTTTTTGGAGTAATCACACCTTTTTCCACAAGACATGTTTTCATAGGAGGTTTTTTTTTCCCCTCCCTGAAGCACGTAAACCAAGCAATAGAACTAACTTGCCCCCAAATCAATGACTCCATTGTATTCTTTGGAGAGCAAAAAGGTTTTTGTTGCTGCATTCCCTCACCCTCTCAACGCTGGTTTGGATCAAAAATCAAACCTGGGGCTGGAGGGATGGCTTAGCGGTTAAGGCGTTTGCCTGCAAAGCCAAAGGACCCAGGTTTGATTTCCCCAGGACCCACGTTAGCCAGGTGCACAGGGGGTGCATGCGTCTGGAGTTCGTTTGCAGTGGCTGGAGGCCCTGGTGCACCCATTCTCTCTCTTTCTTTCCCTTTTTCTCTGTCAAATAAATAAACAAATAAAAATAAAATATTATTTTTTAAAAGCAAAAATCTTCTAAAACCAAAGGTATAGTATTAAAAAAAAAAATCAGACCTGGCCATGGGCTATGAAGGAGAGACAAATCTTTGTGTTTGTGGTCGGGATGATGATTTCTGTACAAATCCATAGTTTTGTAGTTAAGATTGTTCCAGACACTATTCCCTTCCACGCATGGACTCTTTCTTCTCCCTTCTCCCATTTCCCGCCTCCAGTCGCTGGAACACCCTTTCTAAGGTGCTAAGTGTGACACGCCTAACGTCACTCCATTATCCTGCCAATAGAAACAGATGTAGTGTTACTGAGACACAACCAGAAGATGGCAAGGAAAGGGGGGATTCTAACACTCATGCTCAGTATGGACCAAGCCTCAGAGCCAGGCTCTAGAACGTCCTGATTGGCTGACAAGATTGGAGATGGGAGCAGCGTTGTTTATTTCACTGTTGCTCCTCTGTTCACAGGTGCTTTGGATAGACTTTATTCTCAGTTCTGAGCTAGTTTAACAGTTACAAAAGCCAAGACATTTCAACAGGCAAGAACAGTAGTTTCAGCAAGTGATGCTGGGATACAGGAAGAAGGAGGGCGTTGGACCCCTGTGTCAGTCAGCCTGGGAGACCGCAACAAAACACCATTGAGTGGGGGGGCTGGAGAGATGGCTTAGCAGTTAAGGCGCCTGCCTGCTAAGCCTAAGAACCCGGTTCCAATCTCCAGGTCCCACGTTTAGCCAGATGCAAAGTGACGCAAGGGTGCAATGCCGCACTTGACCACAAGGGGGCGCACACATCTGGATTTCGTTCACAGCAGCTGAGAGACTGCTGGCGCCCATCTCTGTCTCCCTCTCTGTCTCTCTCTCTCTCTGTGTCTTTCTCCAAAATAAAGAAAATAATTTTAAAAACACCATTGAGTGGGGGTGGTGGTGGGGGTGCTTCAACAATAGTCCTGTCTGGCCACCCTACCCTAATGACTTCAGTTAACCTTAATGATTTTCTCGAGATCCTGTCTCCAGATGCCATCACAGTGAGGGGTTTCAGCATATAAACTTTGTGTTTGTATACCACATACACAAAAACTAACCCAAAATAGACCCAAGGCTTGAAAATAACAGTAAAACCTATAAAGCATTCAGAGGAAAATATCTTAGCAAACCTTCATGACCTGAGGTTCACTGAATCCTTCTTAGAAATGACATCAAAAGTAGAAAGGAAAAAATGAAGTACTTTGTTAAAGTTATAAACTGTGTTTCTTTGGACACACCAAGAAAATAGAAAACTCATGGGATGAGAATAAAAACATATACCATAAGGAACTTATATTTCCAGAATATAGGAAGAATTTTTGTAATTCAATCAATAGTAAGACCCAATTAAAAGATAGGCAAGGTATGTGAATAGACTTCTTTTTTTCTGAATAGACTTTTCCAAAAGAGATATAAAAATGGTCACTAGGTGCATGAAAATACGTTCTTCATCAGCGGTCATCAGGAACACTTAATCAAAACCACAGTGAGCCGGGCGTGGTGGCGCACGCCTTTAATCCCAGCACTCGGGAGGCAGAGGTAGGAGAATTGCTGAGAGTTCGAGGCCACCCTGAAACTACATAGTTAATTCCAGGTCAGCCTGGACCAGAGTGAGACCCTACCTCGCAAAAAAAAAAGAACCACAGTGTGGTAGTTTGAATATATGTCCCCCAATATATTCAGTGTTTTACTAGTTATAGTTTGCATCTGCAATCACCTTGCTAGAGGCAAGGTCACTGGGGGCTGGTCTTAAGGTGTGGTGATGGTTTGAGATTCCATTTTAAAGATATGCAAATGTGCCTAGCAGGAGCTCCTGAAGTGTGCTGTGTGACTTTTTGGCTGTAGTTTTGCTCTGTGTGCTGTGGTGGCTGGTTGGCTTTCTCTCTCTGCTTGGCCCTGTGGAGAGCAGGCCGCTTCTCTTGCCATTATGGAACTTCCCCTGGATCTGTAAGCTTCAATAAATAATATCCCTTCCTCCATAACTGTGCCTGGTCTGGAAGTTCATCTCAGCGAACCTGAAGCTGTCTGCTACACACAGTGAGATGCCATTTCACACCCATGAAATGAGGACAGCCCAAAAGTTGCATAATAACAGGTGCTGGCAAACATGTGAAGATATCAGAGTTCCCACGCATAGCTGGTGGGTACGTGGGGGGAGGTCAGAACCTCCACACATTGCTGGTGGGTACGTGTGGGGAGGTCAGGACCCCCACCGTGGTGGTTTGATTCAGATGTCCCCCATCAACTTAGGTGTTCTGACTACTAGGTCCCCAGCTGTTGTCAATTTGGGAACTGAAGCCTCCTAGAGGGGATGTGTTACTGGGAGCAGGCTTATGGATGTTATAGCCAGCTTCCATTTGGCACATTCTCTCTCCTGCTGCTGTTGTCCATCTGATGTTGGCCAGGAGGTGATGTCCACCCTCTGCTCATATCATTGTTTTCCCCTGCCATGATGGAGCTTCCCCTGTAGTCTGGAAGCCAAAATAAAACCCTTTCCTCCCACAGGCTGTTCTTGGCTGGGTTCTTTGTGCCAGCAACATGGAGCTGACTGCAACATCCATACATTGCTGGCGGATACATGCGGGGAAGTCAGAACCTGCACACATGGATGGTGGGATACAAAATGGTACACCCACTTTGGAAAACACTTCGTCTGTTTTTCAAAAGGCTAAACCTACAGTCATAACATGAACTCAGAACTCTACTTCTAGGGCTGGAGAGATGGCTTAGTGGTTAAGTGCTTGCCTGTGAAGCCTAAGGATCCTGGTTCGAGGCTTGATTCCCCAGGACCCACGTAAACCAGATGCACAAGGTGGCACATGCATATGGAGTTCGTTTGTAGTGGCTGGAGGGCCTGGTGCACCCATCTCTCTCTTTCTCTCTCTCTCTGTCACTCTCTGCCTCTTACTCTGTCTGTTACTAATAAATAAATAAAAATATACAAAAAAATTTAAAAAGTTCTACTTCTAGGTATATGCTCAAGATGAAAACTATTCACACAAAACAAGTGTGTGTTGATAGCTGCTTTATTCATAACTGATGAAGAATGAGAGCAACCTGAATGTCCTCAACTGATGAATGGGTTAATATTCCATAGTAAATATATACACTAGAATAGTATTTGCCCCTTTAAAAGGGAATAAATACTGACACATGCTACCAGGAGGATGAAATCTTTGAAATCTTTATGTATGTCACAGAAGACACTCATGAAAGCTAAAAAAAGTCTGATTCAGTTTATATAAAGCCTAGAGTAAGTCAATCTATTGCTACAGCGTGGCTGGTTTTGTGCAGTGTGGGAGAAAGGGAACGCCTGCTAATGGGCCCGGGGTTTCTTCCGGGATGTTGCAAAGGGTTCAGAATGAATGCTGTGATGGTCACAGCACACCTGGACTAGGGTGCCACCGGCGACCAGGGCGTCCATTTCCTTGTTATTGCTGTGTTTCTGCTACACCGGGGCCTGGCTTGAGAGCCTTGTGTGTTCTGGAGGAGCACCTACCACTAAGCTACAGCCTCAGCCCAGAATCTACATTTTCTCGTGAGTGTATTCTACAGCATACACCTTACATCTCACCAGACTGGGTATGTATAGGTATGTGAGCACAGCCAGACAGAGAAAATGACCTGACATTTGAAACAAAAGAGAGACTGAGGGAACAACTAGGGAAGACATCAAAACATCTGAAAGTTAGAAAAACCGAATAAGGAAAAGTATGTTCAAGAACCCCGGATTACTGAACAAAACAGCCGGGCATTACCTTATTTAGAGGTGTCATGGCACAGGGGCTTGACTGTCACCTCACTAAGAATACTTCCTGCCAGGAAGGAAATGGAACCCACACAGACTAGCCTGATTTTTCTTTCCCTGGAAGTGACCTCATTTCTAATGTGTAAGTACAAAGCACAGCTAGTATTTTCCCCATTGTAGAATTAACACACTGAAGGGAATAGTAAACATACAGAGAACAGGGGAAGTCGTCAAACTTCATCACACCACACCAAAGTCCTGCTCTTTGGTAGAGATCTTTCCTGGCACCTTACTTTCATATGCTTCAATTCACATGATACACTCAACATTGTTAGCCACGTTTTGCATTTACAGTCAACAGTTTCCATTATTTTAAATTCTCAGGCTGGGAGGATGGCTCAGCAGTCAAAGGTGTTTGCTTGCAAAGCCTATCTATCCAGGTTCAAGTCCCCAGCACCCATGTAAAACCAAATGCACAAAGTGGTATATGCATGTGAAGTTCATTTGCAGGGGCAAGAGGCCCAGGAGTGCTCATTCTCATTCTCTATCTCACACACACACACGAACAAATAAATAAATAAATAAATAAATAAATAAATAAATAAATAAATTTTTTAAAAAACCAAAAAATTTCCATACCTATCACTTAAACCTAAAAAAATAAACTATAACCTACTTAACTATTTTCCTGATGCAAGACATTAATTTTTCAATCTTTTACTTAAAAATAAAAAGCTACAGCTGAGTATAGCAGCTACAATCCCAGCACTCAGGAGGTTGAGGCAGGAGAATCATAAGTTTGAGGACAACATGAGCTACATCGTGAGTTCCAGGCCAGCTACATCACGAGACTCTGAGAAGAAAAAAAAAAGACACCAAGAAAAATTTGTTCATAAATTTTTGCTCACATTGAAAATTTTCTTGAATATAAATAATTTTATAGGATTAAAAAGGTATGAAACTACTTAATGATGTTCATGATACTGATCAAAGATGTTGTAGTACTTTATGTATTATTTACCTTCCATATTAATAGAATTATGGGATTGCCCATCTGTCTACACACCAGAGCTCTTAAAAAGAACTCCTGGGCTGGAGAGATGGCTTGGGGTTAAGGCACCTACCTCCTAAGCCTAAGAACGCTGGTTCCAATCTCCAGCGGTTCCAAGCTGCAGGTCCCATGTTTAGCCAGATGCAAAGGGCACAATGCCGCATTTGACCACAAGGGGGCGCACACATCTGGATTTCATTTGCAGCAGCTGCGAGGCTGCTGGCGCACCCATCTCTGTCTTCCTCTCCCTCTCTGTCTGTCTCTCTCTGTGTCTCTCTCCAAAAAAAAAAAAAAAAAAGAAAGAAAAAGAAAAAGAACTCCTGTTCCCCTTCTAAGAATGAACTCCTAGCACAGCCTTACTTGTGACAGCAAAACCTGGAAGAGAAATGAATGGCTGTCAGTAGTGAAACAGTAACATAGTTCACGATAAGTAGTTTTTAGCACCTTGAGTTGCTTCAAAGAATATTAAACGGTGCTGGAGAGATGGCTTAGCGGTTAAGGCCTTTGCCTGCAAAGCCAAAGGATCCCAGTTCAATTCTCCAGGACCCATGTAAGCCAGATGCACAAGGGGGGGGTGCATGCGTCTGGAGTTTGCAGTGGCCAGAAGCCCTGGCGCATCCATTCTCTCTCTCTCCTATTTTCTCTCTCTCAAATAAATAAATAAATAAATAAAATATATTTTTTAAAAGAATATTAAATGACCAAACACAGAGTAATAATTCTTTTCTGTTTGTTGTTGTTTGCTTTTCTCTTTTTTTTTCAGAGAGAATAAGAGAGAGAGAGACAGAGAGAGAGAGAGCAAGAGAGAGAGAGAGAAAGAGCGAATTGGTGCTCCAAGGCCTCAGCCACTGCAGACTCCAGACGCTTGCACCATCTAGTGGGCATGTGCAACTTTACACTTGCATCACCTTTGTGCATCTGGTTTATGTGGGATCAAGAGAGTCAAACATGAGTCCTTAGGCTCCGCAGGAAAGCGCCTTAACCGCTAGGCCATCTCTCCAGCCCTTGTTGGTGTTTTTTTGAAGTAGGCTCTTTCTCTAGCCCAAGCTGACCTAGAAATTACTACCTAGTCTCAGGATGGCCTTGAACTCACGCCTCTGCCTTCCAAGTGCTGGGATTAAAGGCTGCACCCCCACAGCCAGCTAACGATTCTTTTTTTGTAAAAGGATCTCTCGTAGTCCAGGTTGGCCTCAAATGCACTTCGTAGCCAAAGACAACTATGAACTGTTGCTTTTCCTGTCTCTGGAGTGTTAGCTAGGACTACAGGCATGAACTGCCTTGCCCGATTTTTGCAGTGCTGGGGATCGGTCAGGTTTAGTCTCAGTTGTCAACTTGACATGATTTAGAATCACCATGGAAACAATTCTGTACACGTGTCTGTGAGGGGTTTCCTGGAGAAGGTTATTTGAACTGGAAAGACTGTGGGCAGTGCCATTCTATCAGCTGGGCGTCAAGGACTGCATGAAAGGGGGCGGGGAGCTAGCTGAGTATAAGCATTCATGTCTCACTGAGGAAGGATGGAAAGTGACCAGCTGCTCCACACTGCTGCCAACACGTCTTCCCACCACGATGGACTACATGCCGTCAAACTGTAAGCCAAAACAAACCCTTCCTCCTTAAGTTGCCTTGGGCCCTAAAAGAGAGAGAGAGAGAGAAAGAGAGAGAGAGAGAAGCTTCTCTAACCAAAAGAAAGAGCAGGTATAATATACAGACATATACTTTAATTATTTCGAGGCCACTTTGTTGAGCATAATACATTTCTTTGGCCAAACAACAGTAATAATTTTATCCCCACCCACCCCATTCCCAGGGCTATTAATTCTGTTTTCTTATTTATACTTTTTTATATTTTCCAAAACACCTATAATGGCAATTTACAGTTTGATAATTTCAAAAGTTCCCCGATTTAAGTAACTAGCCCCTAAGTAGATTCACTGTTAGGGAAGGGTCCCGCATGAACAGGCTACAAGGGAGGAACCCCAGGGACACCTCTGAAATTCAGGCAGTGGGGGGCTGGGAGGTGCTACTCTGGCCTCCAGCTCTGCAGCTTTCTTGGCATGCTTTGCATTGGCACCTTGACTGGGCTCCATTTTCCCATTGCCCAGAGAAAGTGTCGTGTGACCTCTATGCATTAATGTCCCTGAGTGTGTTTCCCCAAACTTGGGCCTGGGCTGCAGCCACCTCGTGAGCAGGAACAATGGACGCGAGCGAGGAGTTCTCACTTCTGCCAAGCACCGAATGAGAAGGTGAACCTGGATGAAGCTCGCATGGGGAGAATGGAAACACAGTCCTGTTTCAAGGGCACCCCCCAGGCTGCAAAATTCTTTGGACAGAAAGCAAAAATGCATTCACCATGCTTGCCGCCCCCTCCGTGTCTGTTACTGTTCTCTGCCAAGACCTCTGATGTGTGCCTCAGCCTGCTGGCCCTCACACCAAGAGCGAAGCTAAACTGGGAGGAAAGAGACCCTATGAATCCATGGAGGGCAGACAGAAAACCAGACTCAGCAGTGTCGCGTGGGGCTCTGCTCTGGGAGCCATCCATGACTGGCTCACTGGTCAGGTGGTACAGGGAGCTGAATTACTGTGAGTCTAAAGCACAATGTCGGCAATGGAACCATTAATTTGAAGAGTTCAAATGATTGCATATTCAGATAGAAATGCTGGAGAGATGGCGTAGCGGTTGAGGCACTTGCCTGCAAAGCCAAAGGACCCAGGTTCAATTCCCCAGGACTCACATAAGCCAGATACACAAGGTGGCACATGTATCTGGAGTTCGTTTGCAGCAGCTGAAGGCCCTTGTGTACTCATTCTCTCTCTGCCTCTATCTCTCTCTCACTCAAATAAATAGTTATTATATCACAAAAATATTTTTTAAAAAAGAATGGAATTATGTCCTTTGCAGAAAAATATATGGAACTGGAGGACATAATTTAACATAAGCCAGACTTAAAAAGATAAATGTTGGGGGCTGGAGAGATGGTTTAGTGGTTAAGGTGCTAGCCTACAAAGCCGAAGGACCCAAGTTCAATTCCCCAGGACCCACATAAAGCCATATGCACAAAGTGACACAAGCATCTGGAGTTCATTTGCATTAGCTAGAGGCCCTGGTAAGCCCATTTTCTTCCTCTTTCTCTCTCACTCCTTCCTTGCAAATAAATGAAAAAAGTGAAAATTTTAAAAGCAGTTAAGGTGCTTGCCTGTGGAACCTAATGGCCCATGTTTGATTCTTCAGATCCCACGTAAGCCAGACATGCAAGGTGATGCAAGCCTGAAAGGTCACACCTTTAATCCCACCACTGGGGAGGCAGAGATAGGAGGATCAGCATGAGTTCAAGGCCACTCTGAGACTACAGAGTGAATTCCAGGTCAGCCTGGGCTAGAACAAGACCCTACCTCAAAAAAAAAACAAAACTTTTAAAAAAGAAGATATTCTCTCATGTGGGACCTATATTTAAATAATTAGACATATATGTATCTATAACTTACATATTGGCATATGTATATGTGACATATCTGTGACATGAACATAGAAGACGGACTATAAGGAGAAAGAGCCTAAAGGGAGGAAGAAGAAGAACAAAAGAGGGTGCTGGGGAAGGAAGACAAAATATAGCATAATTTCTCCCATGTGCCAAATCTAGATTTATATATATAAAATCACTTATGTACATATATATGGCATATATATGAGATGAAGGCAGAAGGGGAGCTACTGGGGAGAGGAAAATGGACCAGTGAGTATAGGGCAAACAGACAGGGAATGGTAGCAGAGGGACAAGCATGCAAAAGTACAGTACAGGGCTGGAGAGATGGTTTAGCGGTTAAGGCGTTTGCCTGCAAAGCCAAAGGATGCCGGTTCAATTCTCTAGGGCCTGTGTAAGCCAGATGCACAAGGGGGGCGCATGCATCTGGAGTTCATTTTCAGTGTCTCTCTCCCCCAAATAAATAAATAAATACATAAATAAAATTTTTTTTTTAAAAAAGTACAATTGCTGGGCATGGTGCCATATGCCTTTAATCCCAGCACTCGGGAGGCAGAGGTAGGAAGATCACCGTGAGTTGAGGCTACCCTGGGACTACATAGTGAATTCCGGGTCAGCCTGAGCTGGAGTGAAACCCTACCTCAAAAAAAAAAAAAAAAAAAAAAAAAAAAAAAAAAAGGGACAATAATATATGTATGAAAATATCACAATGAAATTCATTAATTGGAACATTATCTTTAAAAATTAATAAGAAAAAGAGCTGGGTATGGTGGCGCACACCTTTAATACCAGCACTCAGGAGGTAGAGGTAGGAGGATAACTGTGAGTTCAAAGCCTATCCTGAGATTACATAGTGAATTCCAAGTCAGCCTGGGCTAGAGCGAGACCTTACCTCAAAAAAACAAAAAAGAGCCAGATGTGGTGGCGCACGCCTTTAATCCCAGCACTCGGGAGGCAGAAGTAGGAGGATCGCCATGAGTTCAAGGCCACCCTGAGACTATATAGTGAATTCTAGGTCAACCTGGGCTATAGTGAAACCCTACCTCGAAAAACAAAACAAACAAACAACAACAACAACAACAAATTAATAAGAAAAAGAAGAAATGCAATAAGTTTGAGGAGACAAATATGTTTAACCTGAGTTTTAGCATCACATAATTGTATACATTTATCAAAACCTCACAAGGTAGTCCAGTAATAGATACAGATTTTACGTTTTATGTACCAGTTAAAATATGAGTTGAAGGGATGACTTAGCGGTTAAGGCTAAGTCAGGTTCAATTCCCCAGGTCCATGTAAACCAGATGCACAAGGTAGCACATGCATCTGGAGTTTATTTGCAGCGGCTGGACACCCTGGTGTGCCCATTCTCCCTGTCTCTGCCCCCCTCTCTCTCAAATAAATAAATAAATAATAAATAAATTTAAAACTTTGGGGATGGGAAACTTAGTGGTTTACAACAGGGATTTAGTCTCATACTCATGAGATGCTCAACGGCTTGCTCGGCTGATGCCGGCTGCAGCTCAGTTGTGCTAAGCTCTAGCATGCATTTTGTTTGTTTGTTTGTTTGTTTGGTTTTGGTTTTTTGAGGCAGGGTCTCACTCTAGCTCAGACCTGGAATTCACCATGAGTCTCAGGGCGGCCTTGAACTCATAGTGATCCTCCTACCTCACCCTCCCTAGTGCTGGGATTAAAGGCGTGCATCACCACATCCAGCTCTGCCATGCAGTTGGGCTGTAGGTTTCATGATCCTTCTGGGCCTGGGCTGCACGGATAACATGACCGTCCTCTCGTGATGGATCACTAAGTATAAAGAAAAAAAGAACAAGCTTTAGCCCACATGCGGGCTTCTGTCACGTCAGACACACTAGCATTCTTTTTTTTTTTTTTTTTTTTTTTTTTTTTGGTTTTGCGAGGTAGGGTCTCACTCTGGTCCAGGCTGACCTGGAATTAACTATGTAGTCTCAGGGTGGCCTCAAACTCTTAGCGATCCTCCTACCTCTGCCTCCCAAGTGCTGGGATTAAAGGCGTGCGCCACCACGCCTGGCTCTTTTTTTTTTTTTTTTTAACTTTTATTTATTTATTTGAGAGAGAGAGGGAGGGAGAGGGAGAGAATGGGCTTGCCAGGGCCTCCGGGCACTACAAACAAACTCCAGATGTATGCACCCCCTTGTGCATCTGGCTTATGTGGGTCCTGGAGAATCGAACTGGGGTCCTTTGGCTTTGCAGGCAAACGCTTTAACCACTAAGCCATCCCTCCAGCCCTAATATTCTTTTCCTTTTGGCCAACACCTAAGTGGTGGGAAGTGATCCAGCGATCTTCCACGCAATGACTAGTTCTTAGAGTGCTATGAAGAGCCGAGAACGGTGCTTCTGTCCCTACAGGGATGATTAAATCTCCACATAGCAAACAGTTCCTCCTCTCACTACTGCCTCTCTTCTCTGGCAATCGTGCTTGGCTCCTAAAGGTGGGCTCTTACGTTCTGTCCGCCACCTCTCCTGCCACGGTCCCTGAGCCTTGGAGGGTGTGATAGAAATGTCCCACTGTTGAACACTCCTGTCACTTCTCAGCACTTGGATGAGTTTTGAGTCACCCCAGTGGCCAAAGCCATCTGAAAAGAGAAGCTTCTCTAAATAAAAGTGAAAGTAGCATTAATATGTGGTGTGGTGGTTTGATTCAGGTGTCCCCCATAAACTCAGGTGTTCTGAATAATGCTAGGTTCCCAGCTGATGGCAATTTGGGAAATCACGCCTCCTGGAGGCAGTGTATCGTTGGGGGTGTCCCCTTGCAGGTGTTTGGCACCCTCTCCTGTTGTTATTGTCCACCTCATGTTGCCCTGCCATCATGGAGCTTCCCCTCCAGTCTGTAAGACAAAATAAACCTTTTTCCCTCAAAACTGCTCTTGGTCTGGTGATTTCTGCCAGCAATGCGAACTTGACTGCAACATACAGGCAAAAACATAAATATTTAAAGGGCAGTTCAGTGGGCATAATATGTCCAAACTGCAGGAGTTGCTTCCCCTAGGGCTTTATTTATTTATTATTATTATTATTATTATTATTATTATTTTTTTTTTTTTGGTTTTTCGAGGTAGGGTCTCACTCTGGCTCAGGCTGGCCTGGAATTCACTATGTGGTCTCAGGGTGGCAGGAATTCCTTCCCATGGAACAGGCCTCAAGTCCAGTCAGAGAGCATCTGGTTTCTTCCATAACAGAACATGGCACCAGCTGGCATATTTGGCCTGGCTGGCCAACCATAAGCTTGCAGTGTCCCCAACACTGTGCACAGCTCTTGCCAGCATCATGGCCGCTAGTAAATAGGAAGGAGGCTTCTAACGCAGTTCCAGATAGATTTCTCAGTGATTCACCTTTGATTGTTAAAAAATATTTTTATTTTTATTTATTTATTTATTTGAGGGAGAGAAAGAAGTAGAGGAGAGGTCATAAACCCTAGGGGGGGGGAATTACTACTGTTGTCTGGCTAACTGGATATATTATGCCACCAACATGCCCTCTAAATGGTTATGTTTATGCCCCTAGATGAATGCCACTTTCACTTTTAGTTTTAAAAAAAGCTTCTCTTTTTAGATGGTGGTAACCACTGGGGAAATTCAAAACTTACCAAAGTGCTGAGAAGAAGTGACAGTGGAGCGTTCGGTGCTAAGTGAGACATTTCAATCTCACCCTCCAAGGCTCAGGGACCATTTCAGAAGAGGTGACGGAAAGAAGGTAAAAGCCAAAAGAAGAGGAGGAGTGCTTACTGTGCTGTCTTCCAGACACAAAGTGGCCTTGACATTCATGACCTCACAGTGGCTGATGCTATCTACACAAGACCTGCATAACAGGAGGGAAAATGGTGACAACAAAATAGAAGACAGACTAGTTAGAAAAAAGAATGGATTCCGTGGAGGGGGGGCTGGAAAGGGGGAAAGAGAGGGTGGTGGGAGGGGATCATGATCATAGTATCATGTCTATATACATGGAGATTGTCAACAAGAAGCTAAAAAAAAGAAATTGTATCAAAAAAAAATCAAGGTTATGCTTTCCAAATAATGTAGTTAAAACATTAATACCCTGGGTCCAAGCTCTTAAACACTAAAACATTTTCCCTCGTTGTTCAAATACCAATTCTTAGGTGAGTCCTCTCCTGTAGACTTGGTCAGATGTTTATAGCATATATGTACACACTATTATTATTATTTTTTTGTTTTTCATTTTTGGTTTTTCAAGGTAGGGTCTCACTCTAGCCCAGGCTGACCTGGAATTCATTATGTAGTCTCAGGTGGCCTCAAGCTCATGGCAATCCTCCTACCTCTGCCTCCAGAGTGCTGGGATTAAAGGCATGCGCCACCACGCCCGGCTTACACACTACTTATTTTTACCAACATTGGATCGTTTTTTGCTACTTGTCAACATGAGAGCAGTTTTCTTTATTAACAAAGGTACAACTGTGTCAGCATGTTAAATTATACCTTGTGTTTTGTTTATGATTTACCATAAATGCTTAAACCAATGCCCCACGGGTGGAAGTTTAGGTTATTTCCAATTTTTTTTCAGAATGACTTTATACAGGCACAATAAACCCACATCACAACACATACTCTCCCCCAAAAGCACTTATTTTCATTTTCAGATCTAAGAAATCTGAGCAGTGCCTTAATGACAATAAATAGAATTACCCTTTTTCGTGCTAGAATGTGGGCAGCAAGAAAGGAAACAGTGTGGTTGGGTAGAGATTTAGTCACTTTTTAAAGAGTGTGTGTGTTGACAGCAATCCACTCAGACTCTTATAGATGCATGTGAGTTCCACAGCCCCCCTTAAGTTCTGAATCGGCACTACCACTCCAAAACTTAGATGTTCATGTCGGCCGCTCGGGTCTGCCAACTGGGCTAGACACAAAACAAGGCTGGGCACCCTGGTGGCTTCTTGGCAATCCTGCTCTTGGAGTCACTTTTAGAAAGTGAGGGAGTCCTGTGAAGTCTTGTGCCAAAGGGACAGAAATGCCACCCAGCTTTTCAGCTCACCTCCATCACCACAGCGGGGAGCAGCGGCCTGGCATTATTTCATTGGTCAGGCGCGGCTCAGAGTCAGTATCAAGCTGACCGACCCTAAGCTATGCCAGGCGTTCAAGGGGAGGCAATCAAACAGCACCAGGAACTGAGGCACCAAGCCTGTTCCGGTTCTCCTCCACAGGAGACATCAAGGTGACACAGCCTAAAGCAGGTGTGAAAGGTGTTATGGAGCAGAGTTGTTTTGGCATCAGAAGGACGTCACCTCCTCCCACAACCCTGCTTTCTTCAAGGCGTGTCATCCCCCTTCCCACAATAAACCAAGATCGTCCTGTTTGCTGGGTGTCCTATTTGATGGGCGGGGTGGTGCACGCCTTTAATCCCAGCATTCGGGAGGCAAAGGTAGGAGGATGGCCATGAGTTCAAGGTCACCCTGAGATGACATAGTGAATTTCAGGTCAGCCTGGGCTAGAGTGAGATCCTACCTTGAAAAACCGAAAAATGAAAAAACCAAAAAAAAAAAAAAAAAAACAAACAACAAAAAAAAGATTGTCCTATTTATGCTTATCCCAAAGACTGCAGCAACATTCAGAATAAGATAGTCCTGTTAGTCATATATGTATATAATATGTATGGTGAGTGTCTGTATGTGTGCACATTTGTAAGTATGTGGGTACATGTGTACTGTAGATGCCAGAAGTAGAAATAAGGTATATCATCAACGTCATTCTAAACTTATCATTTTTTTGGCAGTGCTATGAATCAAATCCAGTATTTTGTGCACATCAGATAAGCATTATGCCCATGAGCTACAACTTCTAGTCACCCACCTTAGTTTTATTTTTTGGAGGGGGGATGGACAGACTCTCTCCCTGAATCTAGAGTCCACTGATTCAACTAAACTAGGCAGCCAGCAAGCCTCAGGAAGCCTCCTGTCTCCACCTCCATAGTCTTGGGATTACAGGCATGTAAATCCACACCCCAGCTTTTATGTGGGTTCTGGGGATCCGAAACGCTTGGGAGGCAAACATTTTACCCCTGAGCGCTCCACTTTACATCTTCACACCAATCAACCGGCTTTCACATCTCGTCAGACTCACACAAGAGATCTTCAGAATGCTCGTTCTCTGAAGCCCACGAGCATGTTGTCCCAAGTCTTCATCCCTCATAGCAATGTAGTCAGACAGGGTAACTAACCTGCCCGTGGAGCCCACGGAGTTGGTGGCAAAACCACCCATCATTCCATCCAGACTTCAAGCTGGTCCTCTTGCCGGTATGTAACAGTGGTGCCAGCCCCTGGGGGTGGCATGATGACAAATGACTCCCTACCCTTATGGTTCTGCAGTACTTTGGACAGACTTGCCGCATGCTCGATTCCCTGGCAGGCCCCATGGAAATGAACACTAGAGAGATGAATCAGGTCACCCTGGTAAAAAGGATACATAGGCAGCTTATCCTTAATGCCCCGCCTGCAGGACACCCTAACAGGTAACCTGTGAGGCATTGTAAAGGGTTAATCCTTATTTATCAGCTAAGCTGCAAGAATAGTTTATTTCACACCCCTGAACTTTACAAGAATAGAATAGCTTTAAGACAGAAAGAACAAAGGAACAGACTAGATACATACATTTTTCAGAAGTTTTAGGCCATGGAAGAACACACACACACACACACACACAAATTTTTCTTCAAAGAAAATTCAGGGGCAAAGGATTAAAATACATGCAAACTTATTTTTAGTGCCCTTTACAGATATAAAGTCACACTGTTAGTTTAGGAACAAAAAAGAATGCATTATGTATAACTTGTTTCGCTCATAAAATTACCATGTTTTGTATATTGATATATTTAGACATTGGGAGATCTGAAAAAAGAGTTTTTCTGATTTCTTTCCTGGTTATTTTCTTAGGCAAAAGAGAGTTTTAAAAAGAAGTGTTCAGTTGGAAAACTTTTCAGACTTTTTAGAAAATTAGCATATTTTAGGGTCTTTACTTCCAGACTGATTTCAAGCCTTCAGATTCTCAAGTCACTGAGCACACACATGTCCAACCAATGTCCTGTGACAGAGGAGATTAGCACAACTGAGGTTGGTCATGGTGACTCTTATTACGGAACATGAAAGGTCCACATTAGAAATGCCACAAAATGGGGACTGGGAATACAGCTCAGCAGCAGAATGTTTATCTCATGTGTATCAGACCCTGGGTTCAATCCCCAGGAGGAGAGGAAAGGAGAGGAGAGGAGAGGAAAGGAGGGGAGGAGAGGGAGGGGAGGGGAGGGGAGGGGGGAGGAGGGGGAGGGGAGGGGAGGGGGGAGGGGAGGGAGAGGAGGGAGGGGAGAGGGGAGGGGAGAGGAGAGAGAGAGAGGAGAGAGAGGAGAGAGAGGAGAGGAGAGGAGAGAGAGGAGAGAGAGAGAGAGAGAGAGAAGAGAAGAGAGAGAGAGAGAGGAGAGGAGAAAAGATTGCACAAATTGAAACTCAGTCTGCCCTCCAAGGCAAATCTCTTGTCTTCTCCCCACTGCCACATTACACAAAACTCATTTCTAGAAATGAGGAGAGACCAAAAGACCCTACGGGAACACAAACCCTCCCGGTCTGGGGTCTACAAATGGCCGTCCCTTGCTTCTCTCACAGTGGTCTAAGAGCAGGTGGTTACGCGTGTCACTCATGAATGTCATGATCCAGCCAGTATCTTTCTTCCTCACTAGAGTATTGATCCATGGGGTAGGAGGAGGCCGACCTCTGAGCAGAAATGTGTGCTCACTCCTTTCTGAGACAACCTTGTAAAGAATCTCCCTCTGTGTGCTCAACATAGAGTCCTCTCTCTGGTGTTTCAAATGAAACGTCTCCTCCTGTAGACTCCTGTGTTTTGAATACTTGGTCTCCAGCTGGTGGCTGGAGTTTGGGAAAGTTGTGGGGCCTTTGGGGAGGTGGAGCCTTGCTGGAGGAGGTGTGTCACTGGATATAACCCAGCTCCAAGGCCAATCAATACTCGGACTACTTCCTTCCTGCTGAGATGAAGACGGGACCCAAATGTCCTGCTCAGGCCTGCCATGCCTTCCCTGCCATGGTGAAATCTCCCCTCAAAACTGTAAGTCCATGGGCTAGGGAAACGGCTTAGCGGTTAAGACGTTTGCCTGCAAAGCCAAAGGACCCAAGTTCAATTCCCCAGAACCCATGTAAGCCAGATGCACAAGGAGGCACATGCATCTGGAGTTCTGTTTGCAGTGGCTGGAAGCCCTGGCGCTCTCTCTCTCTCTCTCTCTCTACCTCTCAAATAAATAAATAAATAAAATATATTTAAAAACTGTAAGCCTAAATAAACCCTTTCCACGCATAAACTGCTTCTGGTCAGGTGTTTTGTCCCAATAATGAAAAGATAATTGCTGTAGTCTCACTATAAATTCCACCCACTGGCTAGAGTCTCCCTCTGGTCCATCTATATCCTCCACAAGATAGCCACTTGGTTACGGGAAAACGTGGGTCATCATCGATTCTTTCTTCCAGGGGTGTCCAGCCTTTGGACATTGTGACATGATGCCATCATGTATAATGTGTTGGGCTGCATTCATAGCTGTAGCTATCCTCGAGTGCGTGTAACCCATAAGTCAGGTTGTAGATTGGAGATTTTTCTCCTTTTCTGAAGTAACATGGCTCTTTTTATTTAATGCAAGAGAGAGCGAGAAGAGAGAATTGGTGTGCCAGGACCTCAGCTACTGTAATTTAACTCCAGACACATGCACCACCTTGTGCACATGTGCAACCTTGAGCGCTTGTGTCACTTTGTGCATCTGGCTTACATGGGACCTGGAGAGTCGAACATGGGTCCTTAGGCTTTGCAGGCAAGTGCCTTAACTGCTGAGCCATCTCTCCAGCCCTAACATGGTTCTTTAGTTCCTTCTTTACATGTGATGCTTTCTCTGAACATGTCAGTGCTCTGGTTCTATAGATACACATGGTTGACTAGGAAGAGGAGAGGCTATTGGGATGGAAGATTATCAGGCATATTAAGTTATCTCCCCCCAAAATGGCTCCAAAGCCTGGGACTAAACTGAAAATCTTTTTTTTTTTTTTTTTGGTTTTTCGAGGTAGGGTCTCTCTCAAGTCCAGGCTGACCTGGAATTCACTCTGTAGTCTCAGGGTGGCCTCGAACTCATGGCAATCCTCCTACCTCTGTCTCCCGAGTGCTGGGATTAAAGACGTGCGCCACCACGCCTGGCTAAACTGAAAATATTTAATGTTACTTCACTAAAAAGCCAATTGGGGGGCCTGGGGAAATGGCTTAGCGGTTAAGGCGCCTGCCTCCTAAGCCCAAGAACGCTAGTTCCAATCTCCAGGTCCCACATTTAGCCAGATGCAAAGTGACGCAAGGGCGCAATGCCGCACTTGCCCACAAGGGGGTGCACCCATCTGGAGTTCATTCGCAGCAGCTGAAAGGCTGCTGACATGCCCATTCTCTATCTGTCCCCTTCTCCCTGTCTGTCTCTCTCTGTGTCTCTCTCCAAAAAATAAAAATAAATAAAAAATAAATTAAAAAAAAGCCAATTGGGAACTGGGCATGGTGGCGCACACCTTTAATCCCAGCACTCAGGAGGCAGCGGTAGGAAGATATCCATGAGTTCAAGGTCACCCTGAGACTACATAGTGAATTCCAGGTCAGCCTGGACTCGAGTGAGACCCTACCTCCAAAAACAAAACAAACAAACGAAAAACGCCAATTGGTAACCAACAATTCTCCCTTCTCTCCCACTTCTTTTTTTTATTTTTTATTTTTATTTTTTTATTTTTATTTTTTTATTTTGGAGAGAGACACAAAGAGAGACAGAGAGAGAGAGAGGGAGAGGAAGACAGAGATGGGTGCTCCAGCCGTGTCTCAGCTGCTGCGAACGAAATCCAGATGCGTGCGCCCCCTTGTGGTCAAGTGCGGCATTGCGCCCTTGCGTCATTTTGCATCTGGCTAAACGTGGGGCCTGGAGATTGGAACCGTTGGAGATTGGAACCAGTGTTTTTAGGCTTAGGAGGCAGGCTCCTTAACCCGTAAGCCATCTCTCCAGCCCAAACTCCCACTTCTTAACTGGGACTACAGTCAAAGCTATGTTCCCAAACTCTTTTGTGGCTAAGTGTGGCCATATCAGGATGTTCTCGTGGATGGAAAGAATAGGAATATCTTCACCAGACCTTGAGAACCTTCTATACCTTTTTTTAAATTAATTAATTTATTAATTAATTAATTAATTTATTTATTATTTTTAGAGAGAACAAGAGAGATGGAGAGATGGAGACAGAGGGGGAGAGAATTGGCGTGCCAGGGCTTTGGCCATTACAATGTAACTCCAGACTCTTGCGCCACCTAGTGGGCATGTGCAACCTTGCACTTGCCTCACCTTTGTGTGTCTGGCTTACGTGGGATCTGGAGAGTTGAACATGGGTTCTTAGACTTTGCAGGCAAACGCCTTAACCGCTAAGCCATCTCTCTAGCCCTTTGATACATTTTCACAGAAATGAATGCCTTGAACATGAGCCCAAGGTCACACATAGCTGAGCAATAAGGTGGAGAGATTCAGGGCCCATGCTGTCAAGGAGAATTCTGGATCAACTTTTGTCTGAAAGAGACATGAATTGATATTGTGCTTAGGCTGTCGTTGCTCTGGTTTGCTTGTCCCATGCAGCCAACACTAGTCCTGATGGTCTAGTTCTTTCTTCAACTATATTCAAGTAGTTTTGTAACTAAAGCAAAACGCGGTCTAGTTAAATACAGACTTGCAAACTGAGAACTTTCCCAGTGTTCACTCCAGTGCCAAGGGGAAGGATAGGAAGGGAAGCACAGAGTGTGACAGAGTGGATTCTTCACTGCGAAGGGCTCCCAAGAGCTGGACTCAATTCAGCAAGGAACATAAAGGAATTAAAACGGAGAAGGTGGGGAGCAGGGCGTGGTGGCACAACACCTTTAATCCCAGCACTCGGGAGGCAGAGGTAGGAAGATTGTCACGAGTTTGAGGCCACCCTGAGACTACATAGTGAATTCCAGGTCAGCCCAGGTTAGAACAAGGCTCTGCCATAGGGAAAAAAAAAAAAAAAAAAAAAGAAGGAGGCAAAGCCTAAAAACTTCTGAGTGTTCGATACATAGAAGCCAAACCCAAATGAAGAAATTGGAGGGCTGGAGAGATGGCTTAGCAGTTAAGGTGCTTGCCTGCAAAGTCTAAGGATCCAGGTTCAATTCCCCAGATCCCAAGTAAGCCAGATGAACACGGTGGAACATGCATCTGGAGTTCGTTTGCAGTGGCTGGAGGCTGGTGTGCCCATTCTCTCTTTCCTCTATCTCGCTAGTAAATAAACAAATAATAAAACATTTTTTAAAGAATTAAAAAAAAAGAAACTGAAGCTAAAAGAGACAATCAATATTTCGGCCCCTGCCCTCTCAGGTCAAGGGGTCCCAGGACATGACAGGACACTTCTAAATGGTGGCATAACTCTGTCGGCTCCCACTCTCATGGTCTTGTGAAAATCTAACTCCATCTACCTCAGTTCTCTCATCGCCCTCCAAAGCTTGAGAGTGTGCAAGAACGGGAACCCTGATGAGCCCCGGTTTCCTCAATGCCCACACTCCCTAATCCCTTCCTTGTATTCTTTCTCCCCAACATTGTCTCCCTGCCCTCCACCAGTGCACTTTCAGGGACCCTTACATGGACCCACTGCCACACCCAATGACCCCACTCAGCTCAAAGAGGCCACGTCAGTCATAACCCCAAGTCCCTAATGGCAGTTAGGGTTGCTTCTGCAGAGGGGGGATTGAGGCAGTTTAAGGGGTGACAAAGTCCCCCTCAAAAGAAAAAGCAGGGAATGTCTTGAGCCTGCTCGTTTAGCCTCCATTTTGTCAGAGGTCAGAGGAGGATCTGGCTTCTCCTTATGTCTCATTGCCTGGAGGAGCATGCTAGATCTGGTTCTCCTCAGACAACCCAAGTCCCTCTCTAGAAAGGAGTTCCCTTTCCTAGAATTAAGACACCTGGAAGGATTAAACCTGAACTTGGCATTGTGGATGGTTACCTCAGCCCCCAAAACTTTTCACCAGGGATGGTTGGCTCAGCTGTCCTTCAGAACCTATAAATGACCCCATCTTCCGTCTGTAGGTGGGCTTCACCTCTCATCTGCCTTCGAATAGCAAGAGTTTTCTGTACTCTTTCCTTCCTTATCTTAATCTAATAAAACCTGTAAATTAAAAAAACAAGGTTCAGGCTGGAGGGATGGCTTAGCGGTTAAGGTGTTTGCTTGCAAAGCCAAAGGACCCTGGTTCAATTCCTCAGAACCCATGTAAGCCAGATGCGCAAGGGGGTGCACACGTCTAGAGTTTGCAGTGGCTGGAGGCCCCAGTGTGCCCATTCTCTCTCTCTCTCTTTCTCTCTCTCTCTCAAATAAATAAATAAAATATATATTTTAAAAAAACAAGGTTCCAAACCAGATGTGGTAGCGCATGCCTTTAATCCCAGGACTCAGGAGACAGAGGGAGGAGGATTGCAGTGAGTTTGAGGCTACTCTGAGACTACATAGTGAATTCCAGGTCAGCCTGGGCTAGAGTGAGACCCTTCCTCAAAAACAAAAACAAAAACAAAAACAAACAAACAAACAAAAAAAAAACAAAAAAACAAGGTTTTCCAGGACTGGAGAGAAGGCTTTGGCTTAGTGGTTAAGGCATTTGCCTGAAAAGCCTGACTTAGGTTCAATTCCCAAGTACCCATTTAAGCAAGATGCACAAGGTGGCACATGTGTCTGGAGTTCATTTGCAGTGGCTGGAGGTCCCAGCATGCCTATTCTCTCTCTCTCTCTCTCTCTCTCTCTCTCTCTCTCTCTCTCTCTCTCTTTTCTCTCTTTCCAATAAATAAATAAATGAAATATTCTTTAAAAAAAAAAAAAACCAAGGTTCCAGTATACAAGACGAAAGCATAGATAATTTTTTAAAAACTTACTTTATTTGTCTGAGAGAGAGAGGGAGAAAGGAAGATAGAGAGAGAGAATGGGCACGCCAGGGCTTTCAGCCACTGCAAATGAACTCCAGATGCATTTACCACCTTGTACATCTGGTTTATGTGGGTCCTGGGGAAATCGAATCTGTATCCTTTGGCTTTGCAGGCAAGCGCCTTAACAACTAAGCCATCTCTCCAGCCCCACAGATGATATTTTTACCAAAGAAGATAGGCTGTTTACCTTTTTCTTCCTTCATTAACACATTGAAATGGAATCATTAATTTCAAAATTACCTAATGCTCATAATGACAGCAATATGAGCGGTAGAAATTGTTGCACATGCCAGAGTCCAGATCAAAGGCTGGTCTCATGGACCCAGGCAGTAACCCTCCAAAGTAGAGAATTTCAGTCTCCACAAGGCACTTCCTGCTTTAGTGCTAGTGGTAGTTTGAGTCTATGTCCCCCATAGCCTCATGTATTAATTCTAGAAGTTAAACTTCCTGCCAAAGTCTTCAGCAGCTTGCTAGAGAGGGCATGTCATTCGGGGTGGATCTGATTCCAGCCCAAAGGTGTGCAGAGAGTGAGTTTAAGCTCCGGCTGGGTTGCTTGCGGTGCTGGCTGCTGGCTCGTGTTTGCTTGCTGCAGTTGTTTGCTTGCTCCACTCAGATGTATGGATGTTCAGCCTTCCTCCCAGCTGCCCGGCTAGCTCAGTCGGTGAAGCACGAGACGCTTCACTCCCTTCCTCCCATAAATTGCATTGGTTTGGAAGCTTGTGCAGCAACAAGGAGCTGAACACAACACTATTACTTCTTCAAATTAAACTTTGGCCACAAATCTATAAGAACGGTGAACGTTATGAGCAAAGAGGCATAGTATGATAGCTCGATATTTTAAAATATTTCCAGGTATAATACTTCCACTTACAATGTAGGGAAACACAAGAGGCCGTCATGCCCACCTCCCACCCCCACTCTTATTTGTTGAGAACAAGCTAAATAAACTACTCAGCATATTTGAAAACTCATCAAAAGACTTGTGGTCATCTGAATCTATGTCCCCCGATAGACTCAGGTGTTATTAAAATTGAGTTTGCAGCTTCTCCCCACTAGGAGGCAGACTCCTGCTATGGGGGAGGGAGACATGTCACTAGAGGTGGATCTGAACCCCAGCCTACTGGATGCAGGGGATTCTGCCTGGGAACCTGCCACTTTTGCTCTTGCTTGAGGTGCTGGTGGTGTGGTTGTGTCTTTCTGCGTGGATCTGTGAAAGGGGGCCAGCTTCTCGTGCCATCAGTGGAACTTCCCCTGGATCTGTGAAAGGGGGCCAGCTTCTCGTGCCATCAGTGGAACTTCCCCTGGATCTGCAAGCTTCAAATAAATCCCTCCATCCCATGAACTGTGTCTGGTTTGGACGTTCAACCCAGCGGTGTGGAGCTGACTACAACAGGACTGAAGGCATGAAAAAATCTGAATAAATTCCAGAAAGTGCTGAAGTATGCGTTACTTCTAGGAAAGAAGAAACCCACGCCTGCTCTTATCACTCACAGAAAGGGGAGGAGGAATCTACCACTGACACAGAGAGGAGAGAGAAGTCCATCTTTTGGGGAAGCAGGGGCTCCCAATTTCTTTTTTTATCCATAGTTTTATTGGCAACTTCCATAATTATAGGCATTATGACAATAAACCATGGTAATTCCTTTCCCTCCCCTATTTTCCCCTTTGCAGCTCCACTCTCCATCATAACCTCTCCCCCTCTCAATCAGTCTCTCTTTAGTTTTTTTTTTTTTTTTTTTGGTTTTGCAAGGTAGGGTCTCACTCTGGTCCAGGCTGACCTGGAATTAACTATGTAGTCTCAGGGTGGCCTCGAACTCTCCGCGATCCTCCTACCTCTGCCTCCCGAGTGCTGGGATTAAAGGCGTGTGCCATCACGCCCGACTTCTCTTTAGTTTTGACGTCATCATCTTTTCCTCCTATTATGATGGTCTTGTATAGGTAGTGTCAGGCACTGCGAGGTCATGGATATCCAGGCCATTTTGTGTCTGGAGGAACACGTTGTAAGGAGTCCTACTCTTCCTTTGGCTTGTACATTTTTTCTGCCCCCTCTTCCACAATGGACCCTGAGCCTTGGAAGGTGTGTTAGAGATGTTTCAGTGCTGAGCACTCCTCTGTCCCTTCTTCTCAGCACCATGGTGCCTTCTGAGTCATCCCAAGGTCACCGCCATCTGAAAAGAGAAGCTTCTCTAACCAAAAGTGAGAGTAGCATTAATATGAGTGTGGACATTAAGAGAAGTGCTTACCGGGCAGTTTGGTGAGCAGCGTATATACATTTAGGCAGACACCGGCAGACGTTACACCCCTAGGGTTCTTGAAGACGTCAGCCTGTGAATAAAGTTTTGGCTATGTGGGAGCCAACATGAATGAGGGAGGAGAACATCAAGGAGCTGTGGCAAGTGGGCATTTACTTATGCCCTCCCCTCAGGCCCTCCCTGAGTCCATGACACTGGTCAGCAGAAGCTGGAGGCAAAGCAAGAGACCTGAGAGCCCCCCACACCCGGCTGCACCTCCCACCGTGACAAGAGGCTCAGCCTTCACCGGTACAAGACGATCGCCTTCCGGAGGCTGAGGGCAGGGACAGAATGAGAGAGGACATCCAGACCCCTCTGGACTTCACCTCTTGCTCTAGGGACAGAGACTTTCCTAAGGCTGGGAGGGGCTGGAGGAGCAGAAGAGATTTCTCCAAGCTCTCCAGCCTCCATGGACGGCAGGAGCCTTCCAAAGGCTGGACAGACAGCATGAGGACAGGAAGAAGTGCCCCTGAGGCACTCGAAGCCTTTCCCAACTGTACTTAATTGGCTCACGAGAGCTGGGAGGGGTGTAGCGCTGGGAAGACTCCCTGAAAAACAGTCAGCTGAGCTCTCTGCCAAGAACAAGAGATCCCATGACGAGAGGTCTGAGGAGAACACAGAACAGGGCTGCAGAGGTGGCTCAGCAGCTAAAGTCGCTCGCTTGCAAAGCCTAACAGCCTGAGTTCAATTCCCCAGTACCCACATAAAGCCAGATGCACAAAATGGCACTTGCAGAGCAGGGTGTGGTGGCGCACGCCTTTAATCCCAGCACTCGGGAGGCAGAGGTAGGAGGATCTCCATGAGTTCGAGACCACCCTGAAACTACATAGTGAATTCCAGGTCAGCCTGAGCTACAGTGAGACCCTACCTCGAAAAACCAAAAAAAAAAAAAAAAACCCTTTGCTGGGTGTGGTGGCACATGCCTTTAATCCCAGCACTTGGGAGGCAGAGTTAGGAGGATCACCATGAATTCGAGTCCACCCTGAGACTACATAGTGAATTCCAGGTCAGCCTGGGCCAGAGTGAGACCCAACCTCGAAAAACCAAAAAAAAAAAAAAAAAAAAAAAAAAAAGGCACTTGCATCTGGAGTTTGTTTGCAATGGCTGGAGGCCCCGGCTAGTCCATTGTCTCTTTCTCAGATAAATATTTAGAAAAGGAGGAATGGAGAGCAAAGACCTACAGACACCCCAAAGATGGCTGCTGACTATCCAACAGTAGGAAATGAGTCTTCCCAGGGTTCAAGTCCCAAGCACTCCCAAAGGGAAGCCCTGCCTCTAGAAATCTACCCTCTGTTAACAGAAGCTCTAGTTTTGAATGCTATGCTTACAAGGTTTATTGCAGTTCTATTTCTAGAGATGAAACTTATAAAAATTCCATAAATCCCTCAGGTGAAGTGTTCATAAATCTGGGGATTCTATTACCATAGTTTACCATGACAGGATTTAAAAGAATCGGGTGACCTGGGGATGTAGCCCCTGGTAAGATGGAGCTCACTGCCTAGCATGCTCAAGGCCCTGGGTTCAATCTCCAGTAGTAAAGAAAACCTCAGATAAAAAGAATGGTGTGGGGGGCTGGGGAAATGGCTTAGCCCTTAAGGCGTTTGCCTGCGAAGCCTAAGGACCCAGGTTTGATTCCCCAGGACCCACATATGCCAGATGCACAAGGGGACGCACGTCTGGAGTTCGTTTGCAGTGGCTGGTGGCCCTGGTGTGCCCATTCTCTCCTTCTCTCTGCCTCTTCCCCCCTCTCTCTCTCCCAAATAAATAAATAAATAAAAATTAAAAAAAAAAAAAAAAAAAGAATGGAGTAGTCACTTTGACCTAGAGGAATAGCCATAGGAAATTGTTATGTGAGAAAACAAATATATAGAGCTATATAAGGTACGATCCCTTGTGGGCTTGTGTGTATTGCATATGTGGTATGGGGTGTGTGTGTGTGTGTTGGTGTGTGGTGCTTATGGCATATGCACATGTGTGTGTGCAGATACACGGGCCCTGTAAGCTAGAGGCCTGAGGAGAACATCAAGTGGCTTCTTCCATAGCTCATTGCCTGTTTCCGTGAGACGGAGTCTCGCCGTGAACCCAGAACTTCTGTTTTCAGTCTCACGGATGCGCCAGCAATGCTCCCACCTCTTCTCCCCACAGGACTGGAGTGAGAGGCATGAGTGGTCATGCCCAGCTGAATAAATAAAGAAATAAGTGAGTGCTTGGAAATTGAACTTGAGCACATTATGAATGCCTCTCAGCCACTCATGCTTGCATGGAAAGTGTTCTTCCTTACCAAGCCAGCTCCCCAACACCCCATTTTTTTTTTTTTTTTTTTTATTGGCAACTTCTATACTTACATACAAAAATGTATGATATGTCCCTCCCCTCCCCCCATTCCCCTTTAGAACTCCAATCTCCATCGTATCTATCCCCTCCCTCTCTCCATTAGTCTCTCTTTTAATTTGATGTCATCATCTTTTTCTTCTATTTTGAGGGTCTTGTGGAGGTATTGCTAGGCACTGCAAGGTCATGGATATCGAGGCCAATTTCTGTCTGGACAATTGCATTGTAAGGAGTTGTACCCTTCCTTTGGCTCTTCCATTCTATCTGCCCCCTCTTCTGCAATGATCCCTGAGCCTTGGAGGGTGTGACAGAGGTGTCTCAGTGCTAGGCACTCCTCCATCCCTTCTACTCAGCACTACGTTGCCTTTTGGGTCATCCCAGTGGTCATCGCCATCTGAAAAGAGAAGCTTCTTTAACCAAAAGTGAGAGTAGCATTAATATGTGCATATGAACATTAAGCGTAGTGCTTTCAGGCCAGCTTGGTGGGAATAATATATACATTTAACCAGACAAGCGTAGGCTTTATACCCCTAAGGCTCATGACCTCCCCTGCCATAGACTTTTGCTTAGGTTTTTCAGTACCAGGTATGTATTCCCTCCCGTAGAGAGGGCCTTCAGTCCAATTATGGAGCAGTTGGTTACCCCAAGAGCAGACATGCCACTATTGCACCCATTCAGTCATTAGGCCTGTATGGCCAAACTTGAATTTTCAGTGTCCACTGTTTTCACTGCTGATGACTTCTGTCTCCCATATGCTGCATGCAGTGCAACACCCCAGTTTTTAAAAAGTCAAACTAATATTCATTTAAACTGGCCATGGTGGTGCATACCTTTAATCCCAGCCCTTGGGAAGCAGAAGTAGGAGGATTGTTGTGAGTTCAAGGCCACCCTGAGACTACAGAGTGAATTCCAGGTCAGCCTGGGCTAGAGTGAGACCCTACATTGAAAAAACAAAAAATTAATAATAATAATTTACATTGTCATGGGAAAAGGCACAAACAAATGCACAATAAGTCATTGTCATTGGTTTCTTTAAGATACTGGGGAGAGAGAAATGATAAGAAAGGGGCTAGAGAGAGGGTTTAGTTGGTTAAGAGTACTTGCTAAACAAACACGAGAACCTGAGTTCAATTCCCAGAATCCATGTAAAAAACTGTAGATTCAGGCTGAAGGGATGGCTTAGCAGTTAAGGAGCTAGCCTGCAAAGCTAAAGGACCCAGGTTCAATTCCCCAGGACCCACATAAGCCAGATGCACAAGTGGCACATACTTCTGGAGTTTGTTTGCAGTGGCTGAAGGCCCTACTGTGCCCATTCTCTCTCTATCTGTCCCCTTCCTCTTTCGCTCTCAAATATAAATAAAAATAAAATATTTAAAAAACTGCAAAAAGCTGCACATTAGCCAGGTATGGTGGCACATACCTTTAATCCCAGCACTGGGGAGGCAGAGGTGGGAGGATCACCGTAAGTTCAAGGCCACCCTGAGACTACATAGTGAATTCCAGGTCAGCCTGGGCTAGAGTGAGACCCTACCTCAAAAAAAAAAAAAGAACATTTAAAAATGTTATTAAAAAAAAAAACAGGGCTGGAGAGATGGTTTAGCGGTTAAGGCACATGCCTGTGAAGCCTAAGGACCCTGGTTTGATTCTCTACTTCCCACATAAGCCAGATGCACAAGGGGGCGCTCGTGTCTTGGAGTTCATTTGCAGTGGCTAGAGGCCCTGGCACACCCATTCTCACTCTCCCTCTCTCTCTCTCTCTCTTTCTCTCTCTGTCTAAATAAATAAATAAATAAATTTAAAAATCTAAAAAAAAAAAAAACCCAAAACAACAACAACAATAATAAAAGCTGCACGTGCCTGTAACCCCAGCACCAAGAGGTGAAGAGACAGGAGCTCATTGGTCAGCCAGTCTAGCCAGAAAATAAGCTCCAGGGTGAGAGGCTCTTCCTCATAGAAACAAGGTGGAGGAGTGGGAGCAGGGTACACCTGGTGTCTTTGCCTGACCTCTGCCTGTGTGTGCATGGGACATGTCCATCTGTACACATGTGGGCATACACTGCACACACACACGCACGCACACACGTGCACATGCAACATAAAGAAAAATGAGGAAAATACTTAATTTTTCCTTCCTTTTTCATATTATTTTGCTAGCACTAGGTAATGTGTGTGGTCTAATTTTGCAAGTGGAATTTAGTAAGATAGTTTAAATAATATTTATATTTTGGAGAGAGAATGAGACTGACAGAGAGAGGCAGAGAGAATGAGCAAAGTAGGGCCTCCTGCCACTGCAAACAGATTCCAGATGTATCTGCCACCTTGTGCATCTGGCTTTATGTGGATCCTAGAGAGCTGAGCACAGATCATCAGGCTTTGCAAGCAAGGGCCTTTAAACGCTGAACCATCTCTCCAGTCCTGGCTATTTTGACATTGTAAAATAAACATACAACTTTATTTATTATCTACTTTTTTATTTACTCATTTTTATTGAGAATTTTAATATATGCACATATATTATTCTCTCTTGTCCTTCCCCACCCCCATTCCACTGAGGACCCTCCTCTTTCAAGACAGTCCTTCCTCTGTTTTGTCATCTTCTTCCTTTGTCCTCCTCCGTTCTCCATGTAAAAATGGTGATGGGGGCAGGAGAGATGGCTTAGTGGTTAAGGTGCTTGTCTATGAAGCCTACGGACCCAGGTTCAACTCCCCCAGAACCCACGTAAGCCAAATGCACAAGGTGGCTCATGCATCTGGAGTTCGTTTGCAATGGCTAGAGGCTCTGGTGCACCCATTCTCTCCCTCCCTCCCTTCCTCTTCTCTTTCCCTCTCATAAATAAAAATAAATTTAAAAATGTTGGTGGGAATTGGACATTGTGGCACACACCTTTAATCCTAGCACTTGGGAGACAGAGGTAGGAGGATTGCCATGAGTATGAGGCTACCCTGAGACTACATAGTGAATTCCAGGTCAGCCTGAGCTAGAGCGAGACCCTACCTTGAAAAACAAAACGAAACAAAGCAAAACAAAATGTTGATGGGAGCCGGGCGTGGTGGCGCATGCCTTTAATCTCAGCACTCGGGAGGCAGAGGTAGGAGGATCGCCGAGAGTTCGAGGCCACCCTGAGACTACATAGTTAATTCCAGGTCAGCCTGGACCAGAGTGAGACCCTACCTTGGAAAACCAAAAAAAAAAAAAAATGTTGATGGGTTCAGAACCATGGTGGGGTCATTAATGCAGCAGTCAGTTCATGTTTGGAGGGCAGTGCCCCACAGTTCGCCTTCCCACCCTGTGGCTCTTACACGTTTTCCACCTCCTCTTCCACATGGACATTAGAGGACATGATAGAATTCTCCTTCAGTGCTGAGCTCTTGACCACCTCTTATTTTCTGCTTCACTGACCAGCACTGAGAGCAGCACTCCTATGCAATCTTCCACCCCTCTGCAGTGTCTCCTGGGCCCTGGCAGCTGTGACAGAGATGACTCATCCAGTATTAAGCCCTGGGCTTTCTCTTCTTGTTGCCATTTTGGTGAGTCTCGGGTCTTCCTGGTCTTCACCACCATCTGTAAAAAGCAGGTTCTCTAACCAAAAGTGAGAACAACATTAATCAAAGGACATAAACATATACATTTAGAAAGCTTTTAGCCAGGTGTGGTGGTGCATGCCTTTAATCCCAGCACTCAGGAGGCAAAAGTAGGAGGATCACCGTGAGTTCAAGGCCACCCTGAGACTACATAGTGAATTCCAGGTCAGTCTGGGCTAGAGTGAGACCTTACCTCAAAAATCAAAAAAGAGAAAGAAAGAAAGAAAGAAAGAAAGAAAGAAAGAAAGAAAGGAAGGAAGAAAGAAAGGAAGGAAGGAAGAGAAAGCTTTTGATGAGCGTAACATCTCTATTTAGCCAAAGAACAGTGTAAGATTCCATCTATGACTTTCTTTTTTTTTAAATTATTTTATTTATTTTTGGAGAGAGACACAGAGAGAGACAAAGAGGGAGAGGGAGACAGATAGAGAAGGGCACGCCAGCAGCCTCTCAGCTGCTGAGAACAAAATCCAGATGCGTGCGCCCCCCTTGTGGGCAAGTGCAGTATTGCACCCTTGCCTCACTTTGCATCTGGCTAAACGTGGGACCTGGAGATTGGAACTGGGTTCTTAGGCTTAGCAGGCAGGCGCCTTAACCGCTAAGCCATCTCTCCAGCCCCCATCTATGACTTTCTATGCCATAGGATTCTGACTCAGTTCTTAGTTCCAGCCATGAATTCCCTCACACCAAGTAGGTCTCATATTTAATCAGCAGGTAGTTGATTAATCCCATTACCTCTGTGCCAGCCTTGCACCACTGGGTATGCCTTGCCTTGCTGGTTTATTTTGTACCTTGAAGGAGCCACTGCTTGTTCCGACTATTAACGACTTTTACCCCCTAGCTAGCTCATAGCTAGTACCAAGGGAGATGGCTTCCATATCAGTTCCAGTTTGATTTCTCAATGTCCTGTGACTGCAACCTGCAGTGCCTTCAAAAATAGGGTCTTACCATCAAGTTCTGGTGGGTAACCAAGCACACTGGCAGTGGCCTGCATTATTTCAGGGGTCTCATGGTCTCCCTAACCAACAGCTCACTGTGGGGCAGGGTGACCCATCTCTGGTACTGGGATTAACCTGCAACAACCTGTGGTTTCAGAGCAATGCTTTCTCCACCCCAACAGTGTACTTCCACCCAAATACTCACTCTTTCTCTCTCTCTCTGTGTCTATCTTTCCCTGTGTGTGTGTGTGTGTGTGTGTGTGTGTGTGTGTGTGTGTGTGTGTAAGAAAATCATATCTTTTGTAAAGGTTGTTTTTTTGAGAGAGACAGAGAGAGAATGGGCACACCAGAGGCCTCTCAGCCCCGTGAATGAATTCCAGACGTGTGCGCCCCTTGTGGGCAAGTGCAGCATTGCGCCCTTGCACCACTTTGCATCTGGCTAAATGTGGGACCTGGAGAATCAAATGGGGGTTCTTGGGCTTGGCAGGCAGGTGCCTTAACTGCTAAACCATCTCTCCAGCCCAAAGGTTATTTTTTATTAGAGACAGAGAGCAGAAGAGACACAGAGAGAGAGAATGGGCGCACCAGGGCCTCTAGCTACTATAAGTGAACTCCAGATGCATGTGCCACCTTGAGCATCTGGCTTACATGGGACCTGGAAAATCGAACCTGGGTTGTTAGGTTCACAGGCAAGTGCCTTAATCACCTAAGCCACCTCTCCAACCCAGAAAATTATATATTTTAATTAATTTAATATATTTTAATTTCTGTAGTACTTACGCATACCATCTTTAGTTTTCTGTATCCTCCTCCCTTTCCCTGCCCCCACTTGAACCTTTCCACCCCCTGTATTCTGTCCTCCACTGGCCTGTCTACTCTTTCTTCCCCTAATCCCTCCTCACTTCTCCTTTGTCCCAGCCTCATTCTAGCTTCCTGACCAGTGCCACTGATGTTTACCACAACTTACAAACAGAACTATTCCAAGATAGGATCCACACATGAGAGAACACGTAGCGTTTGTCTCTCTGAGCCTGGATTACCTCACTTTTATTAATAATTAATACCTAATAATTAACAATTTTTATTATTGTTGTTGTTGTTATTATTTTTGGTTTTTCAAGACAGGGTCTAACTATGGCCCAGGCTGATCTGGAATTCACTCTGTAGTCTCAGGATGGCCTTGAACTCACAGCGATCCTCCTACCTCTGCCTCCCGAGTGCTGGGATTAAAGGCGTGTGCCACCACGCCTGGCTGAATAAGGTTTTTTTTAAACTAAAGACTATTCCCTGTAAATCTCTCTGGACCAGCACAGATGCAAAAATGTGTCCTTGGGCTGGAGAGATGGCTTAGCAGTTAAGGCGCCTGCCTGCTAAGCCTAAGAACCCTGGTTCCAATCTCCAGGTCCCACATTTAGCCAGATGCAAAGTGACGCAAGGGTGCAATGCCACACTTGCCCACAAGGGGGCGCACGCATCTGGATTTCGTTCACAGCAGCTGAGAGACTGCTGGCGTACCCATCTCTGTCTCCCTCTCTCTCTCTATCTCGCTCTGTGTCTCTCTCCAAAAATCAATTAAAAAAATAAATTTTTAAAAATGTGTCCAGATGACAAGATGACTCATGCTCTGCTTGGATAACTCATAGCCAAGAGGTTGCCTCGGATAGACTGATTCTTTGGCTGAGGTTTTTATGGGTGAGTATTTTTTCATTTGTATTTCTTTTTACAGAGTTGGGGCATGGTCTTCTATCCTAAAGCTATCCGGAATTCCTGTCTGGATCACACACGCATGCACTGAAAACTCCAGGAAGGAATACTGGACGATGATCTGAGAACCACTGACTGTGGTTTGAATGCTCCCTGCAAATTCATGCTTGAAACTATGGGGGAGGGGTTGTTTTCGAGGCAAGGTCTCTTCAGGCAGCTCTAGCTGGCCTGGAACTTTCCTTGCAGCCCAGATGGCTTGAGCTTCAGTCCTCCCACCTCAGCCTCCCCATTGCTGGGATTACAGGTGTGTGCCTTCACACTTGGCTATGTTTGAAATTTAATCCCCAGTGCAAAAGTATTGAAAGTGGGATTTAAAAAATATTTTTATTTATTTATTAGAGAGAGAATGGGTACACCAGGGCCTCTAACCACTGCAAATGAACTTCAGATGCATATGCCACCATGCGCATCTGGCTTACATGGGTTCTGGGGAGTCAAACCAGGATTCTTAGGCTTCACAGGCAAGTGCCTTAACAGATAAGCTAGAGATCTCTAGCCCAAAGGTGGGAGCTTTAAGAGGTCAGGAGTGCTTTACCCTCAAATGGATTAAGGCTGTTGTCAGGGGACTCTCGCTCACACACACACACACATTAATACACTCCCCAACCAAATGAAAGTAATAGAGGTTGGACTGGAGAGATGGCTTAGTGGTTAAGGCACTTGCCTGAAAAGTCAAAGGACCCATGTTCAATTCATCAAGACCCATGTAAGCCAGATGCACAAGGTGGCACAGGCTTCTGGAGTACATTTGCAGCAGCTGAAGGCCCTGGCGCATCCATTCTCTTTCTCTCCCTCTCTGCCTCTTTCTCTCTCTCAAATAAATAAAACAAATTAATTAATTTTTTTTAAAAAGAAAGAAAGAAAGAAAGAAAGAAAGAAAGAAAGAAAGAAAGAAAGAAAGAAAGAAAGGTCAAACAGTGACCATTCTGTCTGTAAACCCAGAGGCCATCACCACTTCTAGGAACTTGTTCTCTACAGTCTTCTTGTCTGAAATGAATTCAGATCACGTGCTTGGAAAGTGTGGTGGTTTGAATCTGGAATGTTCTCAATAGCCTCCTGGGTTTGTGAGTAAGCCTCATCCTCAGTCCCCAAGTTAGAAGATGGAGCTTTGCTAGAGGGGGATCACGTGGGGCAGGCCTTCGGGTGTACAGCTCAAGCCCCTTGCCAGAACCTGCTCACTCCTATGCCTACTTCCCAGCTGCTGTGGGAAGATGTGACGCCCAGCCTCTTCCGCAGTCGGGATGAAGCTTCTCCTTGAGACTATGGCCAAAACAAACCCTTTTCCTCCCCATGCGGCTTTGGGTCACGTGTTTTGTCCCAGCAACAAGAAGGTAACTACAACAAAAACATGTATTTGGTGCTTTCCTGAGGGTTGGCTGGAAGCCAGCTAACTCCTTACTCTTGCTCCTGTCTTCAGCAGACAGCTTTCTGGAGGAGACGCTGGTATAAACCAGCCATTGTATATGTGCTGTTGAAGAATGAGGAGAAATGCAGGCTCAGGAGAGTTCCGGAACTCTTGGACATTTCAGAATAACTAGCGTGCCAAAGATCTTTGCTTCCCGGTGGGCACTTGGTGGCCCATCATTTAACATCTGGCCATTCCCAGGCCAGTCAAGCTCTTGGCCTTTTCTCTCCTTCCAGTCTGTGTCCCCACATGAAAGCACTGGAGCCACAATATGGTGTTCAATGATGACTTTATCAACTAGAGCCAGTCACCGTTTCCTCTTTGAATAATACAAAAGCTTTAAACCACTTCATGTCGCAATTTCTGAAAAACAGTGTTTCTCACTGCCTACTCCTGGGAAAGGAACAAATAGAAGAATGTCACTATTTTCCTCCAGGGTGTCGTAGTTTTAAAAGTGATTTGACCACTGCTGGAGACATATTTTATTTTTGAAATGAAAACGGAGCAGAACTTCAGCCAGAGCTTCTCTTGATTAACGATCTCATTTACGTCCTGAGGGCCAAGTTCTCAGCAGCTGTAAGACCATTCGCATTAATGGGCTGCTGTCCTGGCACAGGCTTGTGGCAGCTGCTGGCATTGTCGGGGAGCCGTGGGGCAGCACAGAAGGCAAACTTGGGAGACACTTTCAGTCCCTATGGATGGCATAGCTGTTCAGTCCAACTGAGCCACAGTTGTGGCTTATGAAAACAAGGGACACAGAATTCGAATTGAAGGAACTAAAAGGGTCATGCCTGACTGGTGTCTTTGTTTTCTGATGTTCTAAGCAAATGCCACACACTGAGTACGTTAGGAACAATAGACTTTTCTTTGGCTCATGGGCCTGGAGGCTGGGAAGTTCACAATGGAGAGGCCAAGTCTGTCAGGGATTTCTTGCTTCGTAATACCGTGGTAGAATACCACGTGTGCGCTACAAAAACAGAGTGATCACGGTTCACACAACTGCAATAACCTGGAAAGATGGTTCAGCAGTTAAGGCACTTGCCTGCAAAGCCTAATGACCAGAGTTCGATTCTCCAGTACCCACATAAAGCCAGATGCACAAGGTGGCACATGTCTAGAGTTCATTTACAGTGGCAAGAGGCCCTGGCGTACCCATTCTCCCCATCTGACTGTTTCTCTCTCTCTCGCCCTCTCTTAAATAAATAAATAAATAAACAAACAAATAAATAAATAAATATAATTCTTTAATATTTTATTTATTTATTTGCGAGAGAGAGGCAGATAGAGAGAGAGAGAATGGGTGCATCAGGGCCTCCGGCCACTGCAAACAAACTCCAGACGCTTGCACCCCCTTATGCATCTGGCTCATGTGGATCCTGGAGAATCGAACAGGGATCCTTTGGCTTTGCAGACAAACGCCTTAACCGCTAAGCCATCTCCCCAGCCTATATAAAATATTTTTTAAAATAATTTTTTTTTTTAGGCTGAACTATCCCCAAACTGGAGAACCAAGAAAGCTGGTGGTGTGATTTAATCCAAGGCCAGAGGGAAAGCTGCTTGTGGAAGTTCTAGAGTCCAAAGGCCCAAGAGTTTTGATGTCCAAGGGCAAAGCGAAGATGACTGCCCTCCCCAAACACATCAGCTTGCCTTCCTTTGCCCTCTTGTGGTCTTCAGGCTCTCGGTGTGTTGGCTGACGCCTGCCAGCCCTCGTGAGGGTGCATCCTCTGGGCTCAAATGCTCATCTCTTCCAGAAACAACACAGAAATGATGTTTTGTCAACTGTGCGTCCCCTTCACCCCGGCAGGGTGACACATACCATTAGTTGTCACCTCTCTACCCCTCAGTCAATCAACACTGCATGCTCTACAATCATAATCTAGTAGCATCAATATAATCCAAGAGCACAGATGAATTGAAATTATATATATATATATATATATATATATATATATATATATATATATATATATATATATATTTTTTTTTTTTGCTTTGACTTCAGGAAAAGCGACCTGATGTCTTTTCTCCTAAGCTGAGGCTGGCTGGCCTAGAGAAGTGCTGCTTTGGTGACCCCACAGGGAAGAGGCTCTGAGAACGGAGGCAGCAGGAAGAAGGAGGGCAGTCAGTCAGGACGTCAGGACAGTGACAAGCAGCCTGTCCTATACACATATGTAACCTTCCGCTGCACACATATGTAAAACCTTCGGCTTCAGCTCTCTGCACATGCCACACAGCATTCTTGCTGGTAAGGCCCGACAGGGCCAAAGTCACAGGTCCGAGTGAGGATGGCTCCAGGCTCTCCCCATTTTAAATTTCCAGCATGTTTACTGCGCACGTGGCTGAGAAAGGCATTCCATTCTCACCTAGGGAGGCTCTTTGCCTTCCATAGAAGATGTTTCTTCTCTTGAACAAGAATCCTGGTGGGAAGGCAGCATGTTGCTGTCAGCTTCGTTTTGTTCTAATTAGTCGTAGTCATGACTCATCTCTTTGAACTCAAAGATGAGCTGAGTGGGCGTGGTGGTGCACGCCTTTAATCCCAGCACTCCGGAGGCAGAGGTAGGAGGATCACCATGAGTTCAAGGCCACCCTGAGAAAGACTGACTGGCAGGAAGCTCTCCAGTTGTGGAGGGACATCCATATCCTCATGTGGAGCCCTTGGTAACAATGACACACTGTTGTTCGAAGCTTAGCCAAAATCCAGATCCTTCCCTAGTTCTCCTGTGTGCATTAATTAAATTGGCTACTCTACACAGGCCAATTAAAAAAGACAAGGTTGGGCTGGAGAGATGGCTTAGCGGCTAAGGCACCTGCCTCCTAAGCCTAAGAACCCAGTTCCAATCTCCAGGTCCCACGTTTAGCCAGATGCAAAGTGACGCAAGGGTGCAATGCCACACTTGACCACAAGGGGGCGCATGCATCTGGATTTCATTGGCAGCAGCTGAGAGACTGCTGGCGCGCCCATTCTCTGTCTCCTTCTCCCTCTCTGTCTGTCTCTCTCTCTGTGTGTCTCTCTCCAAAAATAAATAAAATAATTAAAAAATTAAAAAAGGGAGATTCCCTCTTAAAAAAAAAAAAAAGACAAGGTTGTTGAAAGTTGTAAACAAAAAGGAAAATATAGAAAAATTATCACTGTACTCTGCTATTCCAGGCAGGGTGATCTTTTAGTCTGATCCAGTGTCCTTCCCCCATCTAAAGGGAACCACATCCCAAGATGCCAAATGGATGCCTGAAACCATGGGTAATACTCAATTTTTCTTGTTTGTTTGTTTTTTTAACTCTTTTATTAACAACTTCCATCAATACAAACAAGGCACCATGACGTAACCCTCTCCCACACCTACCCTTTCCCTCCCATATTCCCCTTCCGCGGAATCCCTTCTTTTTTCTAACTCGTCTCTCTTCTATTTTGATGGTATCATTTTGTTTCCTCCTACTATGCAGGTCTTGAGTAGGTAGTGCCAGCCACTGTGAGGTCATGAATGTCAAGGCCACTTTGTCTCTGGAAGACAGCATTGTAAGCACTCCTCCCCTTCATTTGGCTCTTATGTTCTTTCTGCCACCTCTTCCGCACTGGTCTCTGAACCTTGGAGGGTGTGATAGAAATGTCTCACTTAGCGCCAAACGCTCCACTGTCACTTCTCAGCACTTTGGTGAGTTTTGAGTGACCCCAGTGGTCACCACTATCTGAAATGAGAAGCTTCTGTAACCAAAAGTGAGAGTAGCATTAATCTATGAACATAAGCAAAAGTGTTTAAAGGGCAGTCTGGTGGCATAATATATGCGTTTAGGCAGACAACAGCAGTCGTTTCTTACCCAGGACCTATGACCTCCCTAGCCATAGGCTTTTCTTTAAATTAAATTTTATTTTTATTATTTATTTATTAGACACAGAAAGAGAGAGAGAGAGAGGGAATGGGTGCTCCAGGGCCTCTAGCCACTGCAAAAGAACTCCAGACGCATGCACCACCATGTGCATCTGGCTTATGTGGGTTCTGGAGAATCGAACTCCAGGGCCTTAGGCTTCATAGGCAAGCGCTTAACCGCTAAGCCATCTCTCCAGCCCCATCCCTAGCCATTGGCTTTTGATTAGACTTTCATTACCAGGCAGGGATTCCTTTTCTTGGGCAAGCCTCCAGTCCAATCAGGGAGCAGTTGGTTCCCTTGTAACAGAAAACCACCATTGCACCAGTTGGTACATTTGGCCTGGCTGGCCAGCTGTAAGGCTTGCAGGGTCCATTGCTGGTTAAGTGCATTGAAGACTTTTCTCCCCCACCAGGCTGTGTAAGTCTTCCCAGCATCTTGACAGCTAGTCAACAGGGAGGAGACTTCCAGCTAAGTTCCACCTTGATTTCTCAATGAATAACCTGCAGCCCAAGCAAGTGGAATCTTCTAGTTCTGGTGGGCAACAAAGAGCCTTGGAAATGGTCTATAATGTTTTGAGGATATCAGGGGCCTCCCTGGCCAACTCTCTGGAAGCTATCCCACCCTTGGCATTGAAATTTTTCAAATAACAATTTGTGGCTTCTGGACGCAACATACTTCTGCCCAAACCTCTCTTATTTAACATATATATTATTAACCAGGGAAGAAGTAGGTTTTTATATGGCTTATTTATATATCTCAAATTTTGACTAACCCTCTCCTCATACCCTACTCTCTTCCATCTCCTCCCTTAGGACAATACTGAATTTAAATATAACTTGAAACCTTTTACATCTTAAGTATTTGCTGAATACCGGGATAACAACTTTCGCATTTTCAGGTAAAACAACAAAATTAGTAGCCCCTCAGGAAATAATGCCAGCATTTCAGAAAACTAAAAAGCTTTTGCACCACAAAAGGAACTTAATCTAATGGAGTGACAACCTACAGAATGGGAGACAATATTTACTACCTATATATCTGACAGAGGATTAATATCCACACTATCAAAAGAACTTAAAAACTAAACAAGAAGAAACCTCATCAATGCAATTAATAAGTGTGCTTATAAGTGACCAGTTCTCAAAAGACGAAGTACAAATGGCCAACAGGCAGCCCTGACCTGGAATTCATTCCACTCAGTAGTCTCAGGGTGGCCTTGAACTCTGTTCTCATTTGAATGCTCACTTTGCTTATCTAATTGTATAGTCTTGTACTTAAAGAGGGCTCCCGAAATTGTCTAAATTTCAGATCTACAAATCCATCGAGATCAAGTCCCGTGATCCTGAGACTGGACAGGACAGACTCTAAGCAGGGTGCACAGAAACCCCGCTGTGGTTTTTCTCTTTAACTGCCGATGTAGCCGTCATTCACTACCAAGCGGAACGAATGCCAGGGACTCAGAGACTCAAGGTCTTTTGTTTTCACCAGTTCGTCCCTGAACTCACCGTGAACTTGCTAGACATAGTAGCTAGATCAAACATGTTCAACCTAGTTGCTGGAGTTTTCTTTAAAACAATAAAACTTTCTTTATTCTCTTTTTTGAAAAGTAAATATTCTGCTGGCATGTCAACAGAGCAAAGGCAGGCCGCCTGAAGAAACCACAGGTGCTAACTGAATGGGCACACACCTTTGAGGAAGCTCTGATGATCTTCTCATACTCATTTATTGCAAGATGTTATTTATTTGGAGCATTTTATAATAAAATGTTCTTTGGTTCTTAGGAGCTGGGAAGATAGCTCAGACTTAAAGGCACTTGCTTGCAAAGGCTGCCAGCCCAGACTCTATTCCCCAGTACCCACGTAAAGCCAGATTCATAATGTGGGGCATGCATCATTTGTAGTGACAAGAGACCCTGATGTGTTCTCCCACTCCCTTCTCTAGTTAATAACAAAAATATTTTTTAAAAAGTTCTTTTGGGGCTGGAGAGATGGCTTAGCGGTTAAGGCGCCTACCTCCTAAGCCTAAGAACGCTGGTTCCAATGTCCAGCCGTTCCAATCTCCAGGTCCCACGTTTAGCCAGATGCAAAGTGACGCAAGGGCTCAATGCCGCACTTGGCCACAAGAGGGCGCGCACATCTGGATTTCGTTCACAGCAGCTGAGAGACTGCTGGCACGCCCATCTCTATCTGTCTCCCTCTCCCTCTCTCTCTAAAAAAAAAAAAAGTTCTTTTGTAGCTGGGCGTGGTGGCGCAAGCCTTTAATCCCAGCCCTCGGGAGGCAGAGGTAGGAGGATTGCTGTGAGTTCAAGGCCACCCTGAGACTACATAGAGAATTCCAGGTCAGCCTGAGCTAGAGCATAACCCTACCTGGAAAAACCAAAAAAAAAAAAAAAAAAAAGTTCTTTTGCGGCTGGAGAGATGGCTTAGGAGTTAAGGCTCTTGCCTACGAAGCCTAAGAGCCCACGTTTCATTCCCCAGTGCCCACTTAAGCCAGATACACATGGTTGGCGTATGTATCTGGAATTTGTTTGCAGTGTCTAGAGGCCCTGGCATACCCATTCTCTCCTCCCCCCCCTTTATCTCCCATAAATAAATAAAATAAAATATTAAAATGTTATTTGGGGCTGGAAAGATGGCTTATATGTTAAGGAGCTTCCTGCAAAGCCTAAGGACCCAGCCTTGACTCCCTAGAACCCATGTAAGTCAGACTCAAAAGGTCACGCATGTGCATAAGGCAGCAAACGCATCTGGAGTTTGATTGCAGTGGCTAGAGACCCTGGAGCGTCAATTCCCTTGCATTCACACTCTTGCTCTGTCTCTCTCACACAAAAATGTTCTTTGGAGCCGGGCGTGGTGGCGCACGCCTTTAATCCCAGCACTTGGGAGGCAGAGGTAGGAGGATTGCCGTGAGTTCGAGGCCACCCTGAGACTACATAATGAATTCCAGGTCAGCCTGGACCAGAGTGAGACCCTACCTCGAAAAACCAAAAAAAAAAAAAAAAAAAAAAATTTTTTTTTGTTGTTCTTGAGTAAGTTTGTTTGGTTGATTGGTTGGTTTTTTTCGAGGTAGGGTCCCTCTCTCTCTCTTTAGCCCAGGGGACCTGGAATTCACTATGTAGTCTCAGGGTGGCCTCAAACTCACAGTGATCCACCTACCTCTGTCTCCCGAGTGCTGGAAGTAAAGGCGTGACCCCCATGCATAGCTTGAATAAGTATTCTTTAAAATACATTTTTATTTACTTATTTGCAAGGAGAGAGAGAAAGAAGAGAGAGAGAGAGAGAGAAAGGGAGTGGACATGCAGGGCCTCCAGCCACGGCAAATGAACTCCAGATGCATACACCACTTTGTGCATGTGGCTTACGTGGGTCCTGGGGAATCAAACCCAGGTCATTAGCCTTTGCAGGCAAGTGCCTGAACAGCTGAACCATCTCTCCAGCCCCTTGAATAAGTATTTTTGGTACATACAATAAAATAAACTAATGTCATTTTAATATAACTTTTCACTATAGAAAGAGGTTTCTGGTCATTTGGGTATATGTGGGGTGTGTCGGTGCACATGTGGGTCAGTGTATGTGCAGGTGCTTTGGGTTATTTTTATTATTTATTTGAGAGAGAAATAGGCAAGCAGAGAGAGAGAGAGGCCACGCCAGGGCCTCTAGCTGTTGTAAACGAACTCCAGATGTGTTTGCCCCCCTGTGCATCTGGTTTATGTGGGTCCTGGAGAATCAAACCTGGGTCCTTTGGCTTTGCAGTCAAATGCCTTAACCACTAAGCCATCTCTCCAACCCACACTGTGTTATTTGTTTTAATTCTCATTTCATTGTATCCGGTCCTTATTTGTCCATGGTTAGGCTCCAGGGGTTGTCTTTTATAAAAATTTTTATTGACAACTTTTAAAATTGTAGACAATATCCCATGTTATTTCCCTCCCTGCCCCCACTTTCCCCTTTGAAACTTCGCTCTCCATCATATCCCCTCCCCCTCTCAATCAGTCTCTCTTTTCAGTTTGATGTCATGATCTTTTCCTCCTATTATGATGGTCTTGTGTAGGTAGTGTCAGGCACTGTGAGGTCATGGATATCCAGGCCATTTTGTGTCTGGAGGAGCACGTTGTAAGGAGTCCTATTCTTCCTTTGGCTCTTGCATTCTTTCTGCCCCTAGGAGTTGTCTTAAATGATTAAATGAAATCACTTAATTAAATTAAATAATTAAATGTAATCATTGAATTAAATTTAAAAGGAAAAGGTTGGGGCTGGAGAGATAGCTTAGTGGTTAAGGCATTTGCCTGCAAAGCCAAAGGATCCCAGTTCAACTCTGTAGGACCCACGTAAGCCAGATGCACAAGGTGGCGCATGCATCTGGAGTTTGCAGTGGCTGGAGGTGCGCCCATTCTCTCTCTCTCTTCCTCTTTCTCTCTCTCAAATACATAAGTAAGTAGGTAAAAATAAATAAATAAATAAGGAAAAGCTTTACAAAAATTCTAATAGTGCAGTCATCTCATTGATGTGCCTTCACACTGACTCTGCAAATGTCAGCGAGCAGCCTGGCAGCATTGCAGTTGCTGACCACGGCACTGGAGAACAGAGATGATGGTGGAGTGCGTCTCTCACAAACGTGTGTCAAGGTGGTCTGACGATGAGACTAAAATGTTGAGAGAGGGCTGGAGAGATGGCTTAGCGGTTATGGCACTTGCCTGCAAAGCCGAAGAACACTTGTTTGAATCGCCAGATCCCACATAAATCAAACACAGAAGTGACACAAATGTGGGCTGGAGAGATGGCTTAGTGGTTACGTGCTTGCCTATGAAACCTAAGGACCCCGGTTCAAGGCTTGATTCCCCAGTACCCGTGTAAGCCAGATGCACAAGGTGGCGCATGCATCTGGAGTTCGTTTGCAGTGGCTGGAGGCCCTGATGTGCCCATTTTGCCTCTTTCTCTTTCTGTCTGTCACTCTCAAATAAATAAAATTAAATTTTAAAAAGTGATGCAAACGTGCAATGTCGCACATGCACACAAGGGGTGCACACATCTGAAGTTCATTCACAGCAGCTGAAAGGCCCTGGGGGGCCCATTCTCTCTCTCTCTCTCTCTCTGCCTCTTTCTCCCTCTCTCAGTCTCTCACTCTCTCTCAAAAATAAATTAATTAAATTAATTTTTTTTTGGAAAAATGTTGAGAGAAACAAAAGGAGAAGGAACAACTCACTGTTCCCGAGCCGAGTGGAGTAAGCAAAGTGAATTCAGAGAGTGTTTTGTAGACCTCAGGGGCTCCAGAGATGAGGCCCTGGGTGTCTGTGGGGCAGGAGGAGTGAGAAGGAGGCATCGGGTCTCTTACTGCCTCAACCGAAGGACAGCTTCTCCTATCAGCTTTATTTAAGTTGGAATCTCTGAGTCTGTTAGATTACTGTAACAGTCAACCGTCATTGTCAGCCAGACTTAGGGTAACCTAGGAAATGTACTGGGTGCATCTGTGAGGGAATTTTCAGAGAGCTTTGACAGAGAAGACCTGCCCTTTAGATAGGTGATCCTCCCATGGGCGAGGGGCCCAGACTGAATAAGAACAGGAAAAGATAGCAGAACCCGGGGTGTCTTTGAGAGTGACAGAGTCTTTCTTGGCCCAAGACTTATTTATTAGAAATATTTATTTATTAGAAATTTTTGAGAGGGAATTTTTAAAAATAGAGAAAGATTGGGCACACCTATTAGCCACTGCAAGAAAGAGAGAGAGAGAGAATCCAGATAGCATGTGATACATGTGCCACCATGTGCATCTGGCTTATGTGGGTCCTGGGGAATCAAACCTGGGTCCTTAGGCTTTGCAGGCAAGTGCCTTAACCACTAAGCCATCTCTCCAGCCCTTATGGTGGGAATTTTTAAAAATGAAATCCACAGACTATATAGGATGAAGTTGATAGGAAGATTTTATTACAGAGATTAAAAGAAGGAAAGAAGAGTATGTGGCAGGAGGGGAACCCCAGAAATGGGAAAGCCCACCTGGTATGTCTAATTGGGGTCTTCTATGGAAATTTACTGGATGGGGGCTGAGCTGGTCAGTCCAGTTCCTGTGCCAAGTGTCCAGATGCTGCTTCTTCGAAGGGAGCAATCTTCCAGGAAACTTCTTGGAAGGGGGAACTCCTTTAGGGTAGAACAGAAAAAGGAAAACCAAATCCCATGCCATATATTTAGGGACACAAAGACATTTCCCACTTTGACCCAAGTGGGAGAAAAACTGCTCACTTTAGGGGCCCTGTTGCCCTCAGCTGCCTGGCCAGTTTCTATCCCTCCTCTCACCAAGAGCAAGCTGAGCACCAGCATCATCTGTCTGCTTCCTGACTCCGGACACAACGTGACCAGCTGCCGCCACTATATCATGCCTTCCCTTCATAACAGAACATGGCCCCTCCTTTTTAAATTTTTTCATTTATTTATTTATGAGAGAAAAAGGAAAAAAAAACGGTGCACCAGGGGTTCTAGCCACTGCAAACAAACTCCAGATGCATGCGCCATATGCATCTGGCTTACGTGGGTTCTGAGCAATTGAATCTGGGCCTTTAAGCTGCGCAGGCAAGCACCTTAACCACTAAGCCATCTCCCCAGCCCATGTAGCCCCTCTTAAACAACGAACCAAAACCAATTCCTCTTCCTTTAAGTTGCTTCTGTCAAAGATTTTGTTGCAATAAGAAGAAAAGCAAGTATGACAACTTCTCTGACAAAAAGTTTCTACATTTTTGCCTTGATCTTCACAATCTCGCGGTGGCTGACCTACCTACACAAGACCTGCGTAATAGGAGGGGGGGAGGATGTCATTGAAATAGAAGAGAAACTCGTTGGAAAGAAGAGCGGATTCAGTGAAGGGGGTTGAGGGGAAAGAGAAGGGTGGTTTATGATCATGGCATATTGCCTGTACTTATGGAAGTTGTCAATAAATAGTTTTTAAAGCTTCTACTTTTTAATATTTTATTAATTTATTTGAGAGATAAGAGACATAGAGAGAGAGTATGCCAGGACTTCCTGCCACAGCAAACAAACTCTAGATGCATGCTTCACTTGGTGCATCTGGTTTTATGTGTGTGCTGGAGAATCAAACCTAGGCCATCAGGCTTTGCAAGCAAATGCCTTTAACCACCGGGCTGTCTCTCCAGCCCCAAAATACTCTTTTAAAACTATTAAACGAGATGTCTTCTGACCTAGAGTTTAAAGACTATAGAATTTATCCAAGTACAGATGAACTCCAGTGGATGTGGTTACCTTCCAGATGTGAAAAACCTCCAAACCTACAGCTTTAGCCCTGACTTTCCTCCTACCACTGATACCCTCTCCTTCAGTCCAGCCTCTCTTCCAGCAGTTCATGCTGTAAAATCTTTGACGATCCCCACAGTCTAGTGGGTAAAGTCCCATCTCCCTGGCATATTCTACAAATGTCCTCCTAATTTTGTTCCAAATGTCTTCTGCCACTCATGAGACTACATCGTGAGTTCCAGGTCAGCCTGTGCTAGAGCAAAACCCTACCTCGAAAAACCAAAGAGAAAAGAAAAGAAAAAAATATATATATATACACACACACATATACATGTGGACTAGAGAGATGGCTCACTGGTTAAGTGTGCTTCCCACACAAACATGAGAACTTGCAGGAGCCCAAGAACACCTGTGTTCAAATCTCCAGAAGCCCTGTAAGCTGGGTGAGCAGAGCCACACATGTCCTAAGGGGAGGGGAGACTGGAGAATCACTGGGGCTCAGGAGTGGTGGCTCTGCAACCAGCAAGAGCCTCCATCTCGAGGGGTAGGGGGTGGATGAGTGATGGAGGACTCCCTCACTCAGCGTTCTCCTCTGGCCACCACAGGCAAGCACACAAGCACGCAGCAGCACATATGTCTGCACACACCACGTACATACCACACACATCATACCACACATACCACACACACATACACACCACACCATACACACACACACATCACACCACATACACCACATACCACACCACACACACATACATACACACATCATACCACACATACATCATACCACACACATACCACACATCACACACCACACACATCATAACACACACATCACACACCACACACACACATCATAACACACACATCACACACCACACATATCATACACTACACACGCACCACATACTATGCACACACACACAAAGTTTGCATACTGAACAGCACGGGAAAATAAAGCTGGTGGTAGAGCAGCAGACAGACAATATTGGATCGCCAGAATCGTAAAGATAATTCCTTCTTCCAGGAAAAAGGGTGGCATGGTTGTGTGCAATCCATTATAAAAGATTAGAATGTTCTAGGTTTAGGGTTCCTCAGCTGTGACACAAACCCACTGGGTGCAGCAGCCATGGGGCCATTCTGTGAAGCCAAAATGGGAGTTGGGGGGAGGGGGCAAAAGAATGCGAGCTTGAATTTCACACTGCCTCCTTCACCACGAGCGATAAATCTTTTATCTCTGACTCAGGACCTCATGTCTTCTGCCAACATCCATATAACTGTGACAGATTATTGTACCACTCGGGGTAAACTAAATTATGCTATTATTGTTTTTAAAGACCCCCCAAATCTCTGTGGCTTACATGTCTTCCCAGATCCCATCTGCATCATGGACCTTGTTCAGAGTCACAATGTGACAGAGTATCTGTTCTCTGAACACTGTCAGTGGCTAAAGGAGAAGACAGCGTGGCAGCGTATGCAGTGGTCCAGACGTGACAGACATTCCCTTCTGCTTGCTGTCACTGCCACATCCAAACTCAGGTCTGCTAGAAAACACAAAGCTACCCCGTGCCCAGAAGGAAAGGGAGTCGACACATTGCTGAGCATCCCTGGAAGCTACCAGAGCCCCTGGCTTCTATTTCCACCTACCGACAGGTCTTTATGCCGACCTGTGACGTTTGCCACGATAGTGAGTGCACAATTCCTTCTCCCCCAACGTGTTCCTTCTCCCTCCCTTCCTTCCTTTTTTCTTTCTTTTTTTTGGCTTTTAGTTTGTTTGTTTTTGTTTTTTCAAGGTAGGGTTTCGCTCTAGCCCAGGCTGACCTGGAATTCACTATGTAGTCTCAGGGTGGCCTCAAACTCATAGCAATCCACCTACTGTGCCTCCCAAGTGCTGGGATTAAAGGTGTGCACCACCACACCTGGCTTCTCCCTCACTTCTTATGATCTGGGCAGCTCCTACTTGTGTTGGGGGTACACATGTGCACTAGGTATGTACAGTCCTGGGGAACCAAACCCAAGGCCTCAAGCACACCAGGCACGTGCAATGCCAGAGAGTTTGACTCCCAGTCCCCATACCATTTTCCAAAGTCTCCATGTCTGAAGCCTTCTCTGCTCCCCGCTCCTCATCTTGGGCTTCCGCGGCATTGCGAATGCAGTTACAGCAATTATATTTGTTCACCAACTTGACTCCTATAAATCAAGTTTCCTCAAAGATAAAGGAGAGAGTATGGCCCTTGATTTATTCTTAAGTTTTATTTTTATTTATTCACTTATTAGAGACAGAGAAGGGGAGGGAGAGAGAGAGAATGGGCACACCAGGGCCTCTAGCCATTGCAAACAAACTCCAGACGCATGTGCCACCATGTGCATCTGGCTTATGTAGGTACTGGGGAATTGAGCCTTGAACCGGAGTCCTTAAGCTTCACAGGTAAGCAGTTAACGGCTAAGCCATCTCTCCAGCCCTTGATTTTTTTTAAAAATTTTTGGAGAGAGACACAGAGAGAGACAGACAGAGAGGGAGAGGGAGACAGATAGAGAATGGGCGTGCCAGCAGCCTCTCAGCTGCTGTGAATGAACTCCAGATGCATGCGCCCCCTTGTGGTCAAGTGTGGCATTGCGCCCTTGCGTCACTTTGCATCTGGCTAAATGTGGGACCTGGAGATTGGAACTGGGTTCTTAGGCTTAGCAGGCAGGCGCCTTAACCGCTAAGCCATCTCTCCAGCCCGGCCCTTGATTTTTTTTCAATAGATTATTTTGCATCTTGATTTAAATATTTCAAAGAATTTCCAACTAATTTTTTTTTAAATACTTAACAGTAACTTTCAAAGACCACAGTCTGACCAACCCTAGCCTCAGTTGGTGCCATGGTTCCCTCTGTCTTTGAGCTCTACTGGCCTGTCAGTTTCACAAATCCATCACCCTGTCTCCCTCTGTGACATCTATGTCTCTTTCTGAAATGTCTTCACCCCAAACCCCACCCTGTCTAAGCTTTCTTTACGCCCACATCTGAGCAGCAGCTGTGTTTCTCCAGAGAAGTCTGCCCACTGCCCCCACCACTCACCCCAGCTATCATCAACTCTCCCATGGCCTGACAGGATTCTCCTTCAACTAGTGTTTCACTTGCACAACTAGTATTTCATTTATTTATATGGATTTGATTTATTTATTTAAAATAGATAATGGGAAGGCCAGGGCCTCTGGCCACTGCAAATGAACTCCAGACACATGTCCCCACCATGTGCATCTGGATTATGTGGAATCAAACCTGGGTCCTTAGGTTTCACAGGCAAGCACCTTAACTGCTAAGCCATCCCTCCAGAACCTATAAGACTGTTTTTTATTTTTTTATTTTTTTGGAGAGAGACACAGAGAAAGACAGAGAGAGAGGGAGAGGAAGACAGACAGAGATGGGCATGCCAGCAGCCTCTCAGCTGCTGTGAACGAAATCCAGATGCGTGCGCCCCCTGGTGGGCAAGTGCAGCATTACGCCCTTGCATCACTTTGCATCTGGCTAAATGTGGGACCTGGAGATTGGAACTAGCGTTCTTAGGCTTAGGAGGCAGGCACCTTAACCGCTAAGCCATCTCTCCAGCCCTATAAGACTGTGTTAATGTGTTTCTCCTCACACTTGATCTTGAATCTACAGACTCATAAAGGAATGAACCCTCTATTTTTTGCCCACTGTTGTGTCACCAGCTGTTACATAATAGGACTTAATAGCAACAGACTGAGTAAAAAATAAATGAATATTATGAGATACTCAATGTGGGTGTATTCAGTGGAAGAACTACAAGTACCAATGACACAGAAAAAATGGACATAAAAATTTTATATGGTCTGCAGGAAATATATATTTTATGAGTGAATGACAGGAGGAGCCCAGAAGCAAGTCCATGCTACACAGATCTTCCAACCCTTCATCTCAGATGAGAATCTGAGTGGTGAAAGATCAACTTAGTACAAGCTAGGTTCCCGGGGAGTTATGGATAAAATTTTACTATACCTTAGCCTATGTCTCTACATTTAATTCATATCTAGTGCCTAACAAGGTTTGCTGCTGTCATGATCTAACACCTATTTGGTGATTTATGGTTTATAATGCATTCTCTCTTGTGTATAATACTAAGCAGCCTGTATTAAATAGTTTTTTTTTTGTTTTGTTTTATTTTTCAAAGTAGGGTCTCACTCTAGCCCAGGCTGACCTGGAATTCACTATGTAGTCTCAGGGTAACCTCAAACTCATGGCTATCCTCCTACCTCTGCCTGGGATTAAAGGCGTGTGCCACCACGCCCGGCTTGTTAATGACTTTCCTTATCTTGTTTATCTTGGCTCACAGTCTGAGGTCCATCCATCATCATGGCGGATGCATGAGGCAGCTGGTCCCTTTATAGTCACAGTCAGGAGGCAGACAGAGGTGCATGCTGGTGCTCTCCTTGTCATCCAGCCTGGGACCCAGCCTGTGGGACCGTGCCACCCACATTCACTGTGTGTCTTCTTCCCTCCTCAGTTAAACCTCTCTGGAAACACTCTCACAGATACACCCAGAGGGTGTCCCTTATGTGATTCTAAGTGTAATTGACAGGCAAGATTAACTATCACTCTGGGTGTGGTGGCGCACGCCTTTAATCCCAGCAATCGGGAGGCAGAGGTAGGAGGATCGCCGTGAGTTCAAGGCCACCCAGAGACAACATAGTGAATTCCAGGTCACCCTGGGCTAGAGTGAGACTCTACCTCGAAAAAAAAAACCCCAAAAAACAAAGATTAACCATCATAGAATCCTAATAATTAATATTAGGGCTGGGCATATAGCTCAGACATAGAGCACTTGCCTAGCATGTGTGGGTTCTTGGATTTGATCCCCAGAACTGCACAAAATTAATTAATTAATTAATTACAGTGATAGGATCTAACTTTGACAGCTTTACAGAAATGCTTCTGATACATTTGTGGAATAACAAGATGACAGACAAGGTGGAAGAGAAGTCCCCAGGCCAAGCAAGAGATAGCAAAGGCAGAGATGGAGATGAAAAGAAAAAGAATCCAGCTGGGCGTGGTGGTGCATGCCTTTAATTCCAGTACTTGGGAGGCAGAGGTAGGAGGATCACAGTGAGTTCGAGACCAGAATGAAGTTATGTAGTGAATTCCAGGTCAGCCTGGGCTACAGCGAGACCCTACCTTGAATATCCAAGAGGGTGACAAGAGGAAGGCTGGGAATGGGGGAGGGGCAGTGGCCTCTGAGGTTGGCCTCAGTGCATTGTGGGGAGTAGAAACACACAACTGTGTGGAATAAGAAATGAAGGGATCTCTGGAGCAGGGTAGGGGTGCCATGGGAGTCTGTAGTAACCCTATACTTATCAAGAAGGAGGTTTAACAGCCTAGAGTACATATATAAAGCCTCAAATATATATATATATAAAGTATCAAAATATGGAGGCTGAAGCTGGACATGATGGTGCATGTCTTTAATCCCAGTAATCTGGAGCTTGAGAGGTAAGAGGATTGAGTCCAGCCTGGAGCTACAGAGTTTAAGGTCAGCATGGGCTACTGAAAGAACCTGCCTTGGAAAAATAAAGAGGAAGATGACAAACAGAAGAAGAAGGTTGGAGAGATGGCTTAACAGTTAAGGTGCTTGCTGGCAAAGCCAAAGGACCCAGATTCCCATGTAAAGTACCCATGTAAAAGCCAGATGCACAAGGTGGCTCATGCGTCTAGAGTTCATTTGCAGTGGCTAGAGGCCCTGGCATGCCCATTTCTCTCTTTTTAATATTTTTTATATTTTATTTTTATTTATTTGTGAGAGAGAAAGACACGGAGAGAGAGAGAGAGAGAGAGAGAGAGAGAGAGAATGACCTCCAGCCACTGCAAATGAACTCCAGACTCATGTGCCACCTTATGCATCTGGCTTACATGGGTCCTTAACTGCTAAGCCATCTCTCCAGCCCATTCTCTCTTTTTCTATCTGCCTCTTGCTCTCTCTCTCTCTCAAATAAATAAATAAAAATTTTTTTTTCAAAAAAAGAAGAGGAAGCTGGGCGTGGTGGCGCACGCCTTTAATCCCAGCACTCGGGAGGCAGAGGTAGGAGGATTGCCATGAGTTCAAGGCCACCCTGAGACTACATAGTGAATTCCAGGTCAGCCTGGGCCAGCTCTAGCACTTGGGAGGCAGAGGTGGAGGACCCCACCCTGAAACTACATTGAATTCCAGGTCAGCCTGAGCTAGAAAACAAAAACAAAAACAAAAAAAAAAAAGAAGAAGAAGAAGAGGAAGGCCAGGGGTGGTGGCACACGCCTCACCCTGAGACTACATAGTGAATTCCAGGTTAGCCTGAGTTAGAGTGAGACCCTATCTTGGAAAAAAAAAAAAAAAAAAAAGAAGAAGAAGAAGAGGAGAAAGAAGAAGGGAAGGAGGAGGAGAATTACTTTAGGTGTCTGATGAAAGGTCTTTGTATAGGAGGTGGTGGGTCATAAGATTTTATTTAGAGGAAAAAATGAAGGTTAGGCAATGGAACTCAGAAAATGGCAATTTGTCACGAGTGCTTCTCGAAGAGATCCTGGGGTTGACCTGGGCAGGCCAAGGCGAGGAAGCGAACCTCCTGAATGGCAGGCGTCCTGAAAGTCTGAATATACTGGCAAGATACAAACTGTAGCAAGCCCCCTCCTTGATGCCCTGAGTCCCACGAGGCCCCTAAGAGGACGTCTTGTACCAGTTCATACCGGTTCAAGAGAACAGAAGCTGCCTGAGGAGGCCCTTCAGCCCTGGCCAGGACTTGTGTGAGCTGACCTTAAGCAACCCTACTCATCGTCAGCAGAGCCTCCATCATCCTAGCCCGGAAGCTTAGACTGTCCCATCCATCCTCTCCTCATGGCAAAGCCTGGACTTAAGTAAAAGATCTCTTGCTCTCCTCAGTCTCTAGTGTGGTTGGTTCAGGAAACAGCACAGCATGTCCCTGACTTCCTCCCTACCTCCGTCCCACTCTCTCCCTTGTACAGCCCTTCCTGGGTGTGACCCATAATCCTCCAGGAGTTCCACTTGACTTCAATGGAGAATCTACAGTTCCCAACATGCCCTCAGCATCCATCTCCCTACGCCAGCCTCTGGCTGCATCTCCATAGTCACCACTGGGTGAACCAGCCAGGCCAGGCTGAAAGACTTTTAGTCCTGCATGAAGGCCCTGTACCTTTTTACTCCTCGTCTGCAAAAATGCAACCTTGTTTCTCTCCAGAATCATCTCCACTTTACCTCTCCTTTCCAGCAGCCCCTTTTCAGTCCTGGTTAATTCCCACCCTTGGCTGGAATGCTTCCTACGTCACTTAACCTGCCCAACTTTCCTGGACTGGCTTAAGTAACTTGACCTGTACGCTCCCATAGCAACCTGTTTTCACCAAAATCGGAGTGCATAACACGCTGCATTACCATTTTTTTTTAACGGATGTATCTTCATTTAGATCTGAGGTTCTCTGCTGTACCAGGCTTCACATCAGGATGCTTGATGACTTTATAAAAATACTAGTGCTAGCCGGGCGTGGTGGCGCACGCCTTTAATCCCAGCACTCGGGAGGCAGAGGTAGGAGGATCAGCGAGAGTTCAAGGCTACCTTGAGACTACATAATTAATTCCAGGTCGTCCTGGGCCAGAGTGAGACCCTACCTCGAAAATTCCACCCCCCGAAAATACTAGTGCTTATTAAATAAAACACTGTTTTTTAAATATTTATTTGGGCTGGAGAGATGGCTCAGCAGTTGAGGCACTTGCCTGCAAAGCCAAAGGATCCAGGTTCAATTCCCCAGGACCCACACAAAGCCAGATGCACAAGGTGGCGCATGTATCTGGAGTTGGTTTGCATGGCTAGAGGCCCTGGCGTGCCCATTCTCCCTCCAATCTCTCTCTTGCTCTCAAATAAATAAATAAGAAGTGAATATTTTATTCGTTTGAGAGAGAAAAAAAGGCAGACAGAAAAAGAGAGAGAATTCCAATGGGCACACCAAGGTCCTTTACCTACTGCAAACGAACTCCAGATGCATGTGCCACCTTGTGCATCTAGCCTATGTGGGTACTGGGGAATCAAACCTGAGTCCTTTGGCTTTGCAGGCAAGTGCTTTAACTGCTAAGCCATCTTTCCATCCCCTAAATAAAACATTCTTAGGGCTGGAGAGATGGCTTAGGAGTTAAGGTGCCTGCCTCCTAACCCTAAGAACACTGGTTCCAATCTCCAGCGGTTCCAATCTCCAGGTCCCACGTTTAGCCAGATGCAAAGTGACGCAAGGGCGCAATGCCGCACTTGACCACAAGGGGGCGCACACATCTGGATTTTGTTCACAGCAGCTGAGACACTGCTCACGCGCCCATCTCTGTCTTCCTCTCCCTCTCTCTCTCTGTTTCTCTCTATCTCTGTGTCTCTCTCAAAGAAATAAGATAAAACAAAAAGTTTACAAAAAAACATTCTTAAGGTAGATCTGGGCATCAGTGCTTTCTGAAATGGGTACCACGGAACAGACTGAAATTCCTTCAGCTCAGAGAGAGATACAGGGAGGACTGGCATCTTATCCTTGACTCTTCAGCTCCTTCCAGTACGAAGTCTCACCACTGACTCCTGCATAGAGATGGAGAAAGGCAGGGAGAGGGTGGTTCCATACCCATAAGCAATTCTGTCCTTTCAGAAACACTTTGAAGACAAACAGTAAGGTCTTCCTCCCTGTGGTGGGGAGTGCAAAGTTGGAAGGACACAGTTGAACACTTTTACTTTTCAGGGCTCTTTAGAGTCATGTCTTCATCAAAGCAAGTCTATGAATGGAGAAACGGAGGCTCTCAGAGACCGTGAGTGACCCTCAGCTCAAATCCTCTCCAGAAGTCAACAGGTGAGAGTTGAACCGGGATCCTTTGGCTTTGCAGGCAAATGCCTTAACTGCGAAGCCACCTCGCCAGCCCCAAGAGACTTTTAAACATATATTTTTAGCTTATTTACTTATTTATTTGCAAGCACAGAGAGACACAGAAGGAGAATGGATGCACAAGCACCAGAACCATGGCATACAAACTCCAGATGCATGCGCCACTTTGTGCATCTGCCTCTACATGGGTCCTGGGGAATAGAACGGGGTCCTTTGGCTTTGCTGGCAGACGCCCTCACGGTGGATAATGTTAAGTACTGACCCCTCTCCTCCATCCACAGAGCCCACCCACGGCTCCACTGCCTCCTAGTGTTGGCTGAACCAAAAATCCATGGAGGAGGAGAATTTAGCAGCTGAGTGACCTTTTTCATAAAAACGGGAGGATTGTGTTAGTTCCCACTGAAGACAGGGTATTCTATCGGAGAATCTGGGGTCCTAATGAATATGGGAAGATGGCCATCCTTGCCAAATTGCATTGTCTGATGCTTCCAGGGTCCCCAAAGGACCCACTCAGTACTCTTGGGTCCCCAGTGGGTGTGGCAAAGATGAGGCAGAGAGGCGAGGCTGGGGCTCTGTTTACTACTAGCCGTGGACAGCATCAGGCTGGTTTTGCCATCAGACTCGTCTGGGTATGGCACGTACCTGTTCTAGACCTTGAGCATGGAAAGATTGTAAATCTAAGCCATTACCACTCAACAAAACTGAGCATTTTATAATGCTATTGCTGTTGTTGTGACCAGGACTCTATTAGCAGCTGCACTGGAAACCCCTCCTTCCTAATGCGCAGAAAGAAATGAAAAATAACCCACCCACCCAAGGAAGCTGCAAGTGAAACCGAATGCAATGGTGCTGGTTGTGGTTGTGGCTCAACATTCTGCTTTGCTGAGAGCCTTGGGTTAACAAAACAATCCTCCTTGCCACGGCTAGCGGGACTCGGACCAAAGCCTAAGCCAGCCAGGCTGGCCCTCTGGGCTCAGCCACCCCCAAGCTGGTGCTGTGGTTCAAAGTGCCTAGGAAGGCTGGAGAGATGGCTTAATGGTTAAGGCACTTGCCTGGGAAGCTAGAGGACCCAGGTTTGATTCCCCAGTACCCATGTGAGCCAGATGCACAAGGGGATACGTGCATCTGGAGTTTGTTTGCAGTTGATGGCGGCCCTGGTGAGCCCATTCTCTCTCTGTCTCTTTCTTTGCTTACAAATAAATAAAATAAAAATTTTAAAAAGGGCTTAGGACATAAACACCCCACTCATTGCCTTCCTTGCATGCCTGTCCCCAAACGCAACGGCTCTTAAGAAAGAGGACCAGAGAACCACCGGTTTAAGAGCCAACAGGGTCACTGTTCCAAGCAGCAAGAAGGCTGTGAAGCTTAGTGGTTAAGGCATTTGCCTGCAAAGCCAAAGGACCTCGGTTCGATTCCCCAGGACCCACATAAGCCAGATGCACAAGGTGGAGCATGTGTCTGGAGTTCGTTTGCAGTGGCTAGAGGCCCTGGCGTGCCCATTCTCTTCCTCTCTCTCTCTCTCTCTCTCTCTCTGTGTGTGTGTGTCTGTCTGTCTGTCTCTTTCCCTCTCTCGTTCTCTCAAATAAATAAATAATTTAAAATAAAGAAGAAGAAGAAGGCTGTGAGTGTCCTGGTGTTCCTGTCTCACAAGCAGGCCCACAGAAGCAGACCACCTATCACCCCAGTGATGGAGAAAAGAGATGGTGTGTGTGTGTGTGGTGTGTGTGTGTGTGTGTGTGTGCGCGCGCGCGCGCGCCTTTAAGATGAAGGTGGTGGGCAGCCATCCATCTCCGCTAAACACAGACTTGCCTTGTTCTTCCATTTCTGGCTGAGTGATAAAAACGTTAAATGTCATTTCCTGTATCAGTGGTTAACCACTTGATTCTAGATCAGAGAGTTACCAGAACTGCTGAAGTTAACACACACACACACACACACACACACACACACAGAGAAACCTGCTGTTTTCAATAACCCTTTCTTATAGCCTGTGGGAACTATTTAACCTTTGGGGGAGAGTCACGAGGGGGGTTGCTGGATCTGGTCCGAGCAAGACGCTAAGACTAGATTGGCCAAAGGCTTTCTTGTGCTTCCTACAGGAAGTGAAGAGAGGCGTGCCATAACTGGTATGTGGACCTGTGCAGGGGGTGGGGGGAGCACGAATCATCTGCTCGCCAACTTTCCCACCGCAGGTTGAGGATGCACACAGTCCACTGGTTTCATTGATCCATGGTTTCTGTTGAGAACAGCGCTAGCCCTATCTGATAGCCTTGGCTTCCTGCAGCAATGCGTGTCCTGTAGTCATAGGAAGGCGGGGGGTGTGCGCCTGGAAAATTCTGCCTCGAAGTAGCTGTGGTCTGAGGGCTGGAGAGCTTGACCTAAACTTTTGCTGTGTCTTCTCCATTCATTTCCTTCCCTCCAGTAATTAGGAGCTCGGGGGAGTCAAGTGGGGGGAGCTGGCTCAGCCCCAGGAGAGGCGGCTTGGACCCATTGCAGCCACCACAGCATCATTAGGACCATGGCTCTGCCATGCATGGCTGCCCTGGCATGACCTTCCTGATGACCCCAACACAGAAGGCCATGCTGGTCTCCTTTCTGCTCTCTTGAAGCCCCCAAACCTCTTGGTACACGGACTTGCAAGCTGCAAGTCTTTTTTTTTGTATGTCCATGTGTATGTGGTATGTAAGTATGTGTAGATATAAGTTCATTGTTGTTCTTTTGTTTTGTTTTTCAAGGTAGGGTCTCGCTCTAGCCCAGGCTGATCTGGAATACACCATGCAGTCTCAAACTCACAACAATCCTCCTACCTCCACCTCCCAAGTACTGGGATTAAAGGCATGTGCCACCATGTCTGGCAAAGAGGCTGTTTAAAAAATATATATATATATATGAGAGAGACACAGAGACAGAGAGAGAGGGAGAGAAAGACATAGAGATGGGCGTGCCAGCAGCTTCTCAGCTGCTGTGAATGAAATCCAGATGTGTGTGCCCCCTTGTGGTCAAGTGCGGCATTGCGCCCCCTGCGTCACTTTGCATCTGGCTAAACGTGGGACCTGGACATTGGAACCCCTGGAGATTGGAACCAGCGTTCTTAGGCTTAGGAGGCAGGCGCCTTAACCCCTAAGCCATCTCTCCAGCCCTTATTCATTTATTTAAGAGAAAAAGAGAGAGAGAAAGAGAGTGTGTGTGAGGGAGAGAGAGAATGGGCACACCAGAGCCTCTAGCCACTGCAAACGAACTCCAGATGCATGTGCCCCCTTGTGCATCTGGCTTACATGGATCCTGGAGAGTTGAACCGGGATCCTTTGGCTTTGCAGGCAAATGCCTTAACCACGAAGCCACCTCGCCAGCCCCAAGAGACTTTTAAAAATATATTTTTAGCTTATTTACTTATTTATTTGCAAGCACAGAGAGACACACAGAGAGAATGGATGCACAAGCACCAGAACCGTCACATACAAACTCCAGATGCATGCGCCACTTTGTGCATCTGCCTCTACATGGGTCTTGGCGAATAGAACCTGGGTCCTTTGGCTTTGCTGGCAAGCACCTTAACTACTAAGCCATCTCTGCATGGATACTGGGGAATCGCAGAGGCTATTGTGCTTTGCAGGCAAGTGCCTTAACCACTGAGCCGTCTCTCCAACCCTAGATGTGTGTTTACATGTGTGTGGGTGCACATGTGTGCTTGTGCATGTGGAGGCCAGAAGTTGACATTGAGTGTCTTCCTCAGTTGTTCTCTACCTTTTGTTTATTTATTTATTTATGTTTGTATGTATGCAGACAGAGAGAGAAAGAGGCAAATAGAGAAAATGGGCACACCAGGGCCTCTAACCACTGCAAATGAACTCCAGACACGTGTGCCATCTTGTGCATCTAGCTTTACATGGGTCCTGGGAAGTAGAACCTGGGTCCTTTGGCTTTGCTGGCAAGCACCTTAACCACTAAGCCATCTCTCCAGACCTACCTTATTTATTTATTTATTTATTTATTTATTTATTTATTTTATTTTATTTTATTTTTTTTTTGAGGTAGGGACTCACTCTGGTCCAGGCTGACCTGGAATTAACTATGTAGTCTCAGGGTGGCCTCGGACTCACAGTGTTCCTCCTACCTCTGCCTCCCAAGTGCTGGGATTAAAGGCGTGCGCCACCACGCCGGGCTTACTTTATTTTTTGAGATGGGATTCTCACTGGGAGTTCACTGATGGGGCCCCAGGGGTCCTCTGTCCCTTGCCTCCCTAGCATTGCTCCCACTGAGCCATCTCCCAGCCCCAGGAGCTGCGCTTTGATCCATCCATGGCATCTGCCATTGTGCTAGTCCTGTTTCTGAGAAAACTCCTCAAGGAAGAAAAGGTTTATTTTGGCTCAGGACCTCAGGGACCATCATAGAGGAAGGAACAGCTCACCTCGTGCCACGGCAGACAGGAAGCAGAGAAAACGCTTGCCTATGCGATCCGGCTTTCTCTTTTTTGTCTCTTTTATTCCATCAGGGCATCCAGCCTATGGGATGATACTGTCCACATTCAGGGCAGGGCTTTCTCCCTTGGTTAATCCTCATGGGACTCCAGAGGCATGCTCTGTTAATAACCCAGGTGCTTCTCAATCCAGTTGAGTCGAGCCTCCTGGGATGTCCCACGGACACCAAGTACTGAGCGCCCCACAATTGCCCAGGATGATCAGCAGCCATGCTTGCTTGCATCAAATGGGAATCGTGTTGATTAAACATCAGTTCACACTGAGACAAAGAAACTCCCAGGCAAGTTGAAATGAGTTGGCCACAGGCACAAACACTACAGCCAGGGCTGGAAAGATGGCTCAGCAGTTAAGGCACTTGCCTGCAAAGCCTCATGACCCGAGTTCCATTTCTCAGGACCCACATAAAGTTAGGTACACAAAGTGGTACATGCATGGTTTGTTTGCAGTGGCTAGAGGCCTTGGTGTGCCCATTCTTTCTCTGTCTCTTTCCCTCTCTCTCTCCCCCAGGCGTGGTGGCGGGTGTCTTTAATCCCAGCACTCGGGATGCTGAGGTAAGAGGATTACCCTGAGTTTGAGGCCAGCCTGAGACTACATAGTGAATTCCAGGTCAGCCTGGGCTAGAGTGAGACCCTACCTTGAAAAACCAAAACTAAAAACAAAAACAAACAAACATAAATTGCAGCCAGAGGTTTAGAAGAGATCTAGGGAGACCAGTCACTGGAGGTTGTGACATGATATAGGAGTTCTTCGGGGAGCAGGAAGCTCCCCACTGTTCTTCCACCTTGCTTGGCCCACGCCTACAAGTCATCTTTTGAGCCAGTCACTGTCAGAGGAAATCTAAAATCAAAGTCAGAGCGGAAAAGGAAAAACGGTACATTCCACTATACCTCTCTCAGACTTTCGAAGCTTCAACTCATTCTCTCCTTCCTCACAATCTCAGATAATAGCACTCCCAACCCCCAGCTGCGCCAAACAGAAAACACAGAGGGCTGCCTAGGATCTCCTCCTTCCATCTCCTTTTCCTTCCACTCCGCCTTTTCAACCAGCCCTGGCTCCCAGGTCCTGTCCTTTGTCTTTTCCTCATCCACTGCTACTGCCTGGCTCAGGTTCTCACTGTCCCTCAGCTGCCTCGACCCTCAAAATCTCTTTTCTCCGCAGCCTCCAGCATCTGTTCCCTGACCTCTTCAATGCCCCCCCCCACATACACACACTTATTTAAAACAAATTCAAGAAACATCTGTTGAACACCACCAGGCAAAGCTGAGCATCTCTCCCCTAACCTCCTGGCTCCTATTGCCCTCCAGGCCCTCAGCTTGTTCTATGCATATAAATATATATATTTATTTATTTGCAAGCAGAGAGAGATAGAAGAGAGACAGAGAGAATGGGCATGCCAGGGCCTCCAGCCTCTGCAAATGGACTCCAGATGCAAGCGCCACTTTATGCATCTGGCTTTATGTGGATGTGGGTACTGGGGAATCGAACTTGGGTCGTTAGGCTTTGCAGGCAAGCTCCTTAACTGCTGAGCCATCTCTCCAGTCCACCTCAGCTTGTTTTGTTTATTATTATTATTATTTTATTTTACAGAGAGTGAGAAAGAATTGGTTTGCCAGGGCCTCAGCCACTGCCATAGAACTCCAGACGCTTGCGCCACCTAGAGGGCATGTGCAACCTTGCGCTTGCCTCACCTTTGTGCGTCTGGCTAATGTGGGATCTGGAGTTTCGAACATGGATCCTTAGGATTCGCAGGCAAGCATATTAACCACTGAACCATCTCTCCAGCCCACCTCGGCTCGTTTTTATGACTACTGTGTTCCACTTCCATACTTTCCACTAGCACAGAATCCCTAGTGTTTATCTTCCCTTGATTTCCCAGAGTCAATCCATGACCTTGACAGGTAGAAGTCATAAAATAAATATAACAAATGAGATAGTGAGAAGAGCAAAAGGATGCTATTGTACTCAAGGGTTTCGTAATCTTGAACACCATATTCCTTGTAATCTTTTATTTTTATTTTTTTTTATTTTTTGGAGAGAGACACAGAGAGAGACAGAGGGAGAGAGAGACAGACAGAGATGGGCGTGCCAGCAGTCTCTCAGCTGCTGCCAACGAAATCCAGATGTGTGCGCCCCCTTGTGGGCAAGTGCGGCATTGCGCCCTTGCGTCACTTTGCATCTGGCTAAACGTGGGACCTGGAGATTGGAACCGCTGGAGATTGGAACCAGCGTTCTTAGGCTTAGCAGGCAGGCGCCTTAACCCCTAAGCCATCTCTCCAGCCCATTCCTTGTAATCTTGAATACAATGTTCTAAGGTTGGGCTGGAGATGTAGCTCAGTTACAGAGCTATCATAGCAATCTTCCTGCATCAGCCCTCCAGGCGCTACAATTACTGGCATGAGCCACCACACACGGTTTGAGGTCCTGGGGTTTGATCCTCAGAACTTCCTTTAATATTTTATTTTATTTATAAGAGAGAGAGAAAGAAAGAAAGAAAGGCAGATAGAGAGAGAATAGGTGCTCCAGGGTCTCTAGCCACTGCAAACAAACTCCAGACACATGTGCCACCTTGTGCATCTGGCTAACGTGGGTCCTGGGGAATCAAACCTGGTTCCTTAGGCTTCGCAGGCAAACGCCTTAATCTCTAGCCCAGAACAATTTTTTGTTTGTTTTTTTTGTTTTTTTGTTTTTGTTTTTTTCTAGGTAGGGTCTCACTCTAGCTCAGACTAACCTGGAATTCACTATGTCGTCTCAGGGTGGCCTTGAACTCACGGCAATCCTCCTACCTCTGCCTCCCTAATGCTGGGATTAAAGGCGTGCGCCACCATGCCCGGCACCCAGAACAATTTTAAGGCTATTAATTATAGGTAGACTAACGTGGAGATTGGTCTAGCTATAGCAGAGAACCAAGTCTGCCTACCTTAACTGTGTTCAGTGAGCTTGACAGTCATCCTCACTGGCTGTGAGATGCCCAGGTGCACTTGTGCATGTGTCAGTGAGGGCATTTCAAGAGAAGGTTAGCACGTGGACCAGCAACTGAGGAAGAAAGACTCCCTGAATGTGGGTGGCACCACCCAATAGCCTGGGGCCCCAGATGGAACCGAGGCCAAAGGAGGAGGAAGCCCACCCGTGAAGTCTTGTTTTCTAGTCCTGTTTCACTTCTCAGCCACATGAGGTGATCATCCTAGTCCACATGTTCCTGGAACCTGGAGACCTAAATGTCTAAAGCCACAAGTCAAAAGAAATCTTTCCCCCTTTAACTTGAGTTTCTCTGGTATTTAGATATGATCACACACACAAAAAAAACTTACAAACATATTCACTAACATAAATACACACACACACACACACACACACACACACACACACCCCTGGAGAAAGATTCAAAAAGTACACAAAGTCTGAAGAGGTGGCTTAGTGGTTAAGGCACTTGCCTGTGAAACCTAAGGACCCATGTTCGACTCTCCAGATCCCACATAAGCCAGACACACACAGGTGAGGCAAGCACAAGGTCGCACATGCCCACTGAGTGGCTCAAGCGTCTGGAGTTCCATGGCAGTGGCTGAGGCCCTGGCATGCCAATTCTCTCCCTCTCTCTGTCTCTCACTCTCTAAAAAGAAAGAAAAATAAAATACACGAGGGCTGGAGAGATGGCTCAGCGGTTAAGGCGCCTGCCTGCCAAGCCTAAGAACGCCCATTCGATTCTCCAGGTCCCACATTTAGCCAGATGCAGAGACGCAAGGGTGCAATGCTGCATTTGGCCACAAGGGGGTGCACGCATCTCTAGTTCGTTCACAGCAGCTGAGAGGCCCTGGTGCACCCATTCTCAATCCCTCTCTCTCTCTCTCTCTCTCTCTCTCTCTGTCTCTCAAAAGAAATAAAAGTAAAGAACACAAGCCAGGCATTGTGGTTCATACTTCTAATACTAGCACTTAAGAGGGTGAGGCAGGAGGATTTCCATAGATTTGAGCACAGCCTGTGGTGCACAATTCCAGCCAGAAACTCTGTCTCAATAAACAAACAATACAAGAAGATTAAAAAAAAAAGCACACAGGCTGGGGAGATGGCTCAATCAGTAAAGCACAAGCATGGGGGCCTGGATTTGAACCCCCAGCATCCATGTAAACTCCAGGTGAGCATGGTGCTACACACCTTCAATCCCAGGGCTTGGGAGGTGGAGGTGGGCTTCACCAGAACCAACGGGTGAGCTATGGGCTCGAGTGAGAGGCCCTGGCTCAATGAGTTAAAGAAGAAAGTGACGGGCTGGAAAGATGGCTTAGCGCTTAAGGCACCTGCCTGCCAAGCCTAAGAACGTCCATTCCATTCTCCAGGTCCCACGTTTAGCCAGACGCAAAGTGACACAAGGGCGCAATGCTGCACTTTCCCACAAGGGGGCGCACACTTCTAGAGTTCATTCACAGCGGCTGAAATGCCCCTGGCACACCCAGTCTCTCTCTCTCACTTTCTCTCTCTCTACCTCTTCCTCTCTTCCTCTGTTTGTCTCTCTCTCTCTCAAAAGAAAAAAGGGGGAAAAAAGGAAAAAAAAAGAAAGAAGAAAGTGATAAAGGAAGATCACCAACGTCAACCTGTGGCCTTCACACACACACACCTATACATAAAACAGGTTGAAGCATGGCTGATGTGTAGCATGCTAGAACCAGTGTTCCCATATTATCCTCAGCCTGCTAGACTGACGGGCTCAGGCTGAGAAGAAAAGCAGAATTCACACTTAGAAACCCAAACAGGGGCTGGAGAGATGGCTTAGTGGTTAAGACACTTGCCTCCAAAGCCAAAGGACCTCGGTTCGATTCCCCAGAACCCATGTAAGCCAGATGCACAAGGTGGCACATGCATCTGTAGTTCGTTTGCAGTGGCTGGAGGCCCTAGCAAGCTCTCTCTCTCTCTCTCTCTCTCTGTGCCTGCCCCTTTCCCTCTCTTGCTCTCTCAAATAAATAATTTTTAAAAAGAAAGAAAGAGAGGGAGAGAGAAATGCAAACAGGACACTTGTAGCAGGGATATGTGTGAGTACTATGGGGAAAGTTTGGGTAGTCAGCAGTTCCTGTGAACAATCTCTTCAGTTCTGGCTCTCTGAGCCAGAAGAAAACCTGAAGACTGGTCCATGAACAGCGCCATCAGGAGCACACATACCCCAGAGCTCTTTTATTTAAACACTGGAACATTTTCATCCTTTAAAATTCCACCCACAGGGGGCTGGAGAGATGGCTTAGTAGTTAAGGCATTTGCCTGCAAAGCCCAAGGATCCCAGTTCGACTCTCCAGATCCCACATAAGCCAGATGCACGAGGGGGTGCATGCATCTGGAGTTTGTTTGCAGTGGTTGAAGGCCCTGACGTGCCCATTCTCTCTCTCTCTCTTTCTCTCTGCCTCTTTCTCTCAAATAAATAAAATAAAATAAAATAAAATAAAATAAAATAAAATAAAATAAAATAAAAATTTCACCCATAGGCCCCAAAGGTAAAAGAAAGCTTTAAAAGGCTGGAGAGATGGCTTATTGGTAAGGCGCCTGCCTCCTAAGCCTAAGAACACCAGTTCCAATCTCCAGCGGTTCCAATCTCCAGGTCCCACGTTTAGCCAGATGCAGTGACGCAAGGGCGCAATGCCACACTTGACCACAAGGGGGCGCACGCACCTGGATTTCATTCTCAGCAGCTGAGAGACTGCTGGAGCGCCCATCTCTATCTGTCTTCCTCTCCCTCTCTCTGTCTCTCTCTGTGTCTCTCTCTCAAAAAAAAAAAAGCTTTAAAAAAAACAATGCCCACATGGTTAGGAGTAGGAACAGGTCTGACAAGTACAGAGACCCTGGGTGCCTTGCCAGAGCCCAGGCTCTCAGTAGGAGGATCTCCTTCAGTTCTTCCCTCAACCAATGCAATACGGCTAGGGTCAGAACTCCGGGAACCTCCCTTGGCTTTTTTTTTTTTTTTTTTTGGTTTTTTGAGGTAGGGTCTCACTCTGGTCTAGGCTGACCTGGAATTCACTATGTAGTCTCAGGCTGGCCTCAAACTCACAGCAATCCTCCTACCTCTGCCTCCCGAGTGCTGGGATTAAAGGCGTGTGCCACCATGCCCGGCTTCCTTGGCTTCTTTTTAAAATTTATTTTATTTATTTTTTTTAGTTGAGAGAGAGAAACAGAGAGAGAGAATGGGCACGCCAGGGCCTCTGGCCACTGCAAACGAACCCCAGATACATGTGCCACCATGTGCATCTGGCTTTACATGAGTACTGGGGAATCAAACGTGGGTCCTTTGGCTTCATAGGCAAGCGCCTTAACCGCTGAGCCATCTCTCTAGCCCTTGCCTGGTCTGATTTTTAATGTGCTGTTTCTGTCTGTCTTGGTGTTGAACGACGAGTTTTACTATCTGTGCACTGCTCAGCTCTCTCTCGAGTGCTGGGGTCTGCTTGTTCAGTGGTGCATGGTGGGAGCTCACTAAACATCTATTGGGGAAATGAAGGGGAAACTGAAGACAAACCCAAGTGTCTTGATTTCCAAGCCCAGTGTGCTCTTCCAGCAGTGTAACTGTCCCAAACAAACGCTGAAGCCAAGCACACGCTAGATTGATGGTACTATAAACACGATGCCTGATAAATGGCTTCTGTCCATGTCTAGAGTTCCTTCCGTCCTGCCCCGTCCCCCGCCGCTGTCATTAGAATCCCAGGTTTTCAAGGAATGCCTCCTGGGGAATCTGGCCACCACTTTCCTTTGGATCCAATCAGGACACTGGGAGGTAGGAAGAAGTTCCGAGAAACAGATGGAGAACATACAAGGAGAAATGGTGCTGAAAGCGTGGTGGGAAGAGCCCCAAAGGAAACGGTAGGAGCCCCTCTAGAATGTGATGGCTCTAAGGACTTTCCAAGGTCATCTAGTTTCACAGTAACTACATCTAACTTGGTGAACCATGTATTGTGTCTGTCCCACCATACACCAAAAGCCTTCACAGACAATCCAATAGAATCGACGTGGCTACTCTGGGGAAGTTTTTTATTTATGGGTACCAAATATTGAATTCCATATCCTCTTTACACACCCGTGGAAATGTGTTCTTGTTTTAACCATCGAGAAGTGAAAACGCCAATACAAAAGCAGGCCACGAGCTGAACTCAGCATCCGGGACCTCAGGCCAATTCTTGTTTGTCTCATCCAAAGCCCTCATGGGACACGAGACTGCCCCTCGGAGACAAGGCTCAGTGTAGGGTTAGAATCCACACCCTGGGCTCTTTCCAGCACAAGTGCTCTATGGGCTGACCCATTCCCCTCGACTTCAATGTACCACACCTGCAAAGACAACAGCCTGGTCCAGGCACAGCCAAGGGAAGGGTCCATAGCTTCCGGACATGACCGACATGCTGTGTCCCTGTCTCGTCTCCAAAACCCTCCCTAGAATGACCTTGGGGAAAGCAACTACCTCGTCTGCCCCTGAGACAAAGCATACGCACAGAACCCAGAGGCGCCATCTCTGAGAATGACCTCAGTCATTGCCAGATCTCAGCGCGTCTCTCCCTCTGCCTTCCCCTCTCCTGGAATGGCTCAGGACTGACTGGCAGGCCTGACACCCAGTCCAGCTGGCACTGCCTGCTGCCAACCAGCAACGGTCCTTTGGAGTAACTAGCTCTGACGTCACCACGGGATAATGACTTCTGGGCAGGAAACTAGAAGTGGAAGCAGATGAGTGTCAATTTCCATACAGATGAAGGAGTGGGAGTCGAGATGACTCATGTGTCGAGAGCTTCTGAGCAGTATGTTTCCACCACTTTCTGGAAGGCAGCAGGTTAGCTTCCTTTGAGGTCTGGGTGAGGATGCTGTTTGGGGTTTCCTCTTTGAAAGGGAGGTTTGACTTGTTTTCTATTGTTTGGTTGTGTGTGTGTGTGTGTGTGTGTGTGTGTTGTTTCTTGAGTTGTAACGCATTGTACTGAGAAGTTGGAGGTGTCCAGGAGAGAAAAATTCTAGGAGGAAGCAAAAAAAAAAAAAAAAGCAAAACGCATGCAAACCCGTGAACAGTGCCTCCAGGTTTGATCACGCAAAGGTCAAAGTAGTTCAAAGTCAGACGCTTGGGGACTTGCCAAATGCCAGGTGCCTTGGTTAGGAAATGAGTGATGGTTTGGCATCCAGGCTTTGTATGATTGTCACCCAAAGACAAGGCAGCGAAAGGGGAAGTCCTGGTGTGCAGTTCCTGATTCTGAGTTCTGGGATTGTCCCTGCCATCACGACAAAGCCTGTGGCCACTCCGCCCCAGGGCGGCTCCCTCCAGTCACCCCAGGGAGATGGTAGCCAGAACCTGGAGCAGAAAGAGTCTGGTCCATTCCAGCCCAGAGTATCACTCAGTATTCGGACTACTGGACCATTCCATCTGCTTGCCCCCTACCCTACACACACACACACACACACACACACACACACACACACACACACACACACACACACACGCTCCAATTAAGTCAAGAGACAGGCATTAAGCAAGAAGGAAACTAACTGGGAAAACCTGCCGGAGGAGATGGAAAGAGATTCATGTCACAACGTCCCTTCTGGGTGCCCAGAATGCAAAAGGGCTTTTACAAGGAGGGGAAGGAGGTACAATGAAGTGGTGGGCAGAAATGTGGGTTCTAGGGCATCCAGGGAGCATGTCTCCTTTCTTTTGTCTTTTGTCTTTTGTCCAGGACCTTGAAATGAGCTTCTATATTATTCTACAACTAGTTAAGTAAAGGCGCACACCTTTAATCCCAGCACTCGGGAGGGAGGCAGAGGTAGGAGGATCACCGTGAGTTCAAGGCCAACCTGAGACTACATAGTGAATTCCAGGTCAGCCCAGGCTAGAGTGAGGCCCTACCTCAAAAAAAAAAAAAAAACCCGGGCGTGGAGGCACACGCCTTTAATCCCAGCACTCGGGAGGGAGGCAGAGGTAGGAGGATCGCCGAGAGTTCGAGGCCACCCTGAGACTACGTAGTGAATTCCAGGTCAGCCTGAGCCAGTGAGACCCCACCTCGAAAAACCAAGGAAAAAAAAAGCAGGGCTGGAGATGGCTTAGCAGTTAAGCACTTCCCTGTGAAACCTAAGGGCCCAGGTTCGAGCTCAATTCCTCAGGACCCACATAAGCCAGATGCACAAGGTGGCACATGCGTCTGGAGTTCGTTTGCAGTAGCTAGAGGCCCTGGCACCCCCATTCTCCCTCCCTCCCTCTCTCTCTCTCAAATAAATAAATTAAATATTAAATAATAATAATGGTGGAGAGCAACTGAGAAATACACTTGACATCAACCTGTGGCCTCCACACACATGCACACATGTGCACAAACACATACAAACATGTATACGTACCACACACATGCACACATGTGCACAAACACATACAAACATGTATACGTACCACACACATGCACAGATGTATATGGCACCTAATAGGAGGAATAAGGGAGTGAGAATAAATGATAGAGGGATAAATGCAGAGGCATCAAAATTCTGTGAGATAATAAGTAAGTAAAGTGTAAAATATCTAACCAACTCAACTCCCCTGTGGTAGTTTGAATAGATGGCCCCCAAAATATTCAGCGTTTTATTAGATATAGTTTGCATCTGCAGCCACCTGGCTGGAGGCAGTGTCACTGGGTGGATCTTAAGGTGTGGTGGTGGTTTGAGATTTCAATCTAAAGATATGCAAAGTGTGCCTAGCTGGAGTTCCTGAGGTGTGCTGTGCTGTGTGGCTTTTGGCTTTTGGCTTTTGGCTTCTCTCTCTCTCTGTTTGGACCTGTGAAGGCAGGCCAGCTTTTTCTGCCATTATGGAACTTCCCCTGGATCTGTATGCTTCAATAAACATCCCTTCCTCCATAACCGTGACTGGTCTGGAAGTTCATCTCAGCGAACCTGAAGCTGTCTGCTACATCCCCTGACTGGTTCCTGCCTCAGTCGCCCATTATTTTCCAGACAAGGGTCTTCGGAAGCAGCCGCCCACAACCAGAAAAAAAAGAGACACCTTGCTTTTGCAACTGGCCTAGAAGAGATAAGAGCTAACCTCAAGGAATCTGTCTGCTAGGTAGCCAAGTGCTCTGACCACCTGGTGAGGCCGGATTGAAACCTTTGAGGAGCACCCCAGAGGGGGACAGCACTACCAGGTGCTGGGAAGGGACCCACAGGATCATGCCTGCTCTTTGTGGTTTCATAGCAAAGTCAAACAGGAACATAAACAGGAACCCAGGACCCGTGTAAACAGGGACATGAATGGGGACCCGGGACCCGCACAGACTGAAAATATAACATCTACGAACACATCCTACTCATGCAGAAGCAAGCAAGGGGCACTTTCTGGAAAGCCTTCCCTGTCCTGACCATCAAAGCTGACCAGTGAGTTCAGCTCAGACAACCACTGGTCAGGAGCCCATGATGCAAGCTCAAGCCCTTTGTTTTGTAGCGAGTCCCTGACTAGAAATGAACAGAAGACTACCCAAATAAAAATTAAAAAGGAGCTGGGTGGTGGTGGCACATGCCTTTAATCTCAGTACTCAGGAGGCAGAGGTAGGAGGATCGCCAAGAGTTTGAAGCCACCCTGAGACTACACAGTAAGTTCCAGGTCAGCCTCGGCTAGAGCGAGACCTTACCACAAAAAAAAAAAAAAAAAAAAAAAAAAAAAAAAAAAAAAAAAATTAGGAGTTGGAAAAATGGCTTAGCGGTTAATGCACTTGCCTGCAAAGCCAAAGGACCTACGTGAGCCAGATGCACAAGGTGGTGCATGCATCTGGAGTTCGTTTGCAGTGGCTGGAGGCCCTGGCTTGCCCATTCTCTCTCTCTCTTTCTCTCTGTTTCTTTCTCTCTCTTAAGTAAATAAATAAATAAATAAACCAAAAAAACAATTAAAAAGGAGAATCTTTATTAAGCCAGCCGGCATCTGTTCCCTCACCGCAAGGAGGACAGGAGTGTCCTCCCTCCTCTACAGTGAGTTTTTCAAGGTCAAATCACGTTCCTGTTCAGTGACCTCCTCCTCACTCTCCAGTCATCTCCCCCCACCCCCAGTTATCTTTTGCAAGAACAAGGAAGCGCGATTTACAAAAGCAGAACTTGGGCAGACCCAACACCAGATGAAGCTTCTATGGAGTACAGGCCACCTTGACCTCAGGGCAAGACTAGCCTCGGGTGTCTGTACTGGCATCGCGCCCTCAGGCTCGCAGTTACCGCTCTGTGTTCATCTTTACTCTCCTATGGCTCCTTGAGACTGTCAAGATGGCTGAGTGGCCTAACATGGCTTCCCTTAGGTCTGTTCACCCGGAGGTAGTATCATTTTGCATGGAGGACCTGACACTGACCAATCAGGTCCAGACGCTCTGCAAGTTTGAATCCCTCTCCTGCATGAAGGATCTCAAGGGGGCTGGGGAAATGGCTTAGCGGTTAAGACATTTGCCTGTGAAGCCAAAGAACCCAGGTTTCATGCCCCAGGATCCACGTAAGCCAGATGCACAAGGGGCACATGCATCTGGAGTTCGCTTACAGTGGCTGGAGTCCCTGACGCGCCCATTCTCTCTCTGTCTCCTCTTCTCTTCTCTTCTCTTCTCTTCTCGCTCTCTCTCCTTCTCTCTCTACTTGCAAATAAATAAATAAAATTAAAAAAAAAAAAGAATGCTCAGCATGAACCCATTCTCTTCTCACTGTCTTTCGTTCTGTTTTCTGTTGATCAACGCCAAGTCTCCCATCATACTCAAAACAGATGTCCCAATGAAAGCCTATATTTGGGCTGGAGGGATGGCCTAGTGGTTAAGGTATTCACCTGCAAAGCCTAAGGACCCAGTTCAACTCCCCAGGACCCACGTAAGCCAGATGCACAAGAGAGCGCTTGTGTCTGGAGTTCATTTGTAGCAGCTAGAGGCCCTGGAGCACCCATTCTCTCCCCCCACCCCACTCTCTCTCAAATAAATAAATAAATGAAATTTTTAAATAGCCTAGAATCCCATTTTTATCATTCCAGACTCAAGAACTGATGCCAATAACAAGATGAGCAAAGATGAGATCATGGTGCCCCGCTGTCTACAATTCCCCTTTCTCTGCTGCCTACCACCCAATCCCACCTAACATGTGCCTCTAGACTCACGAAGGAAGAAAACATCACCTCTCCAGCTCCTTAGATGTCCCCACCGTCCACCCAGGCTCGTTTGCTAAGAGTATCTAAGGATTCACAGACCAACCCCGGGCCCCTTCCCTCGGGCAGTTTTGGCTCAGCAGGCATTCTGGGAACACAGCCAGGCACTAATTCACTATGAAAGGCATCTTTCTGTGCCTGGCTGTCCTGTCCAATGACTGACACACAGAAAATTCCCTTGCTGCCAGCTCTGGTGTCCCTTCCTTTTGAGAACCCACTCACCTGGCACCTTCCCAGCTGCCCCCACTCCCGTCCCTGGGAAACAGGAACCTTGTTCCATTCTTGCCTAAGTCACTGATTGCACCTTAAAATAATAAAATTCCCTCAAAAACTAAGATTTGTGTGGAATTCTTAAATGACCACTCAGTGGTTACAAAGACCGTGCGGTGCCAGTGTGACTATTAAGTCTGAAGAACACTAGGAAACTGAGGCCGGGAAAATGGTCCCCAGGGCTCCTGGATACAATGATAGCAGCCCAGCCACACTGGCGCTCATTCCCCTGGTATCTGGGCAAGGCTAAAGCCAGGATCCCGCATCCCCATACATACAGTAAGGTGCTGGTGCCACTTCAGGGACTAGCCATCCTTCGGCCAAGGTCTGTGCCTGGCTCTCCTGTCCAAGGGTGACTCATCAACTATGCTCAACATGGAGGGAAACAAGAGGGTCCATTCTAAGCAAAGTACCTTCAGCATGCCCTCCCACTTCCGGTCCCGAAGTCCACAACCTGCACCTTTGGAATCTAGCCCTTGGCATTGTGTTAATCCTGTCCAGGCCCCTCCAAAAGAAAACACTTGCATGGCTGAGCAGCTCTGGGTCCTGGAGCAGTCCCAGGCACTCTCCACCTTTCATGCCAACATCGGAAGGCCACAGAGACCCGGTTCTCAACCTCTCTCAAGCCCTGGCTACCGAGGCATCCCAGTGGCACAGACAGGTGACAGGTGGAAATCCAGACTCAGTAGAAGACTGTCTCCCTCTAGGGTCACAGCCTCCCACGGATGAAATGCCCCAGGTCACCTTGTCCCCAACATCTCACACGGCAAACACAGGGTGCTCTTGCCAGGGTAGTGGACGAACGGGGCATGTGCCCTGCCCCCTTGGAACCCACCTGGGACAGCAGGAAAACTCCTTCCACACTGCCCCAGGATGAGGGGGTGTGGCCTCTGAGAGTCTCTCTGTTAACCGTCCCGCGTTTGAACCACTGGAATGCTTCAGCTTCTCCCAAGGTGGGGGCGCCGTGTGAAGGTATCACCCTGAGATGTGGGAACACCCTGGGCAGCAGGGGGCGTGGTTTCACCTTGAGGTCTGGGAGGGGCGGGTATACTCTGGTCAAAGATTGGTTTGTCCCAACACTATCTAAACTTGGATTAAAACTTTGAACTAGGGCTGGAGAGGTGGCTTAGCAGTTAAGGCACCTGCCTGCTAAGCCTAAGAATGCTGGTTCCAATCTCCAGGTCCCACATTTAGCCAGATGCAAAGTGACGCAAGGGCGCAATGCCGCACTTGCCCACAAGGGGGCTCAACATCTGGATTTCGTTCACAGCAGCTGAGAGACTGCTGGCACGCCCATCTCTGTCTTCCTCTTCCTCTCTATCTCTCTGTGTCTCTCTCTCTCCAAAAATAAATAAAAATAATTAAAAAACATAAAAAATAACTTTGAACTATGGGCTGAAGAGATGGCTTAGTGGTTTAAGGCGCTTGCCTGCAAAGCCAAAGTACCCAGGCTTGATTCCCCAGGACCCACGTAAGCCAGTTGCACAAGGTGGCGCATGTGCCTGGAGTTTGTTTGCAGTGGCTAGAGGAGACCCTGGTGCGCCCATTCTCTGTCTCTTTCTCTCTCTACTCGCCTCTTTTTCTCTTTCTCAAATAAATAAAAGTAATTTTTTTTTTTCAAAAAACTTTGAACTGGGCTGGGGAAATGGCTTAGCAGTTAAGGTGTTTGGCTACAAAGTCTAAGGACTTTGGTTAGATTCCCCAGGACCCACATAAGCCAGATGCACAAGGTGGCACATGCGTCTGGAATTTGTTTGCAGTGGCTGGAGGCCCTGGCATGTCCATTCTCTCTCTATCTATCTATCTATCTATCTATCTATCTATCTCTCTCTCTCTATCTATCTATCTATCTATCTATCTGCCTCTCTCTCTCAAATAAATAAGTTAATTAATTAATAAAAAAATTTTTGAACAGAAGAAAAAACACTTCGAAGAAACATATTCCCTCCCCACCTTCTGCTATTGTAAATGCTGACGTCCACCCTCCACAAAACACCCCCGGCCTTGACACAGAGACTTCTTTCCTCTCTCTACCCTGTTTTCACCTCTGTCCTGTGTCACCTTCACTAACTCAGCATGGACTTTTTCACTTGCCCTGGTCCCTGATTTGAATAAGCATGCTTTATCATCGTCTGCTGTATGGTCTGGATTCCAGCCGTGCCTCCCCAGCCCCCTCCCCCACACACAGAGAAGGAGAGCACTAGCGAAAGGAACAGATAAGGGAACAAATGGCTGCTACTTTCAGGGTGTTATAATAATACACTGCCCAAACCGCAGTGAATTCTGGGAACAACCCAGTGAAATAAGGTGTTGTTATGCTTGTGTTTGTAGATTGTGGCAGCGAGACTGAAAAAGTTCATAAACCTTCTAGAACATAACCAGCCAGATGGGACACCATGCCCTCCTGACTTAAGAGGCACGTATGACCAGGGCCCTCCCTGGGAAGGACTTACCTGATAAGAATCTTTTAAGAATATTTGTGAGGGCTGAAGGGATGGCTTAGCAGTTAAGGTACTTGCCTGCGAAGCCAAAGGACCCAAGTTCCATTTCCCCAGTACCCAGGGAAGCCAGATGCACAAGGTGGAGCATGCGTCTCATCTCCCCACCCCCAGTTATCTTTTGCAAGAACAAGGAAGCGCGATTTACAAAAGCAGAACTTGGGCAGACCCAACTTTTAGATGAAGCTTCTATGGAGTACAGGCCACCTTGACCTCAGGGCAAGACTAGCCTCAGGTGTCTGTACTGGCATCGCCCCTCAGGCTGCAGTTACCGCTCTGTGTTCATCTTTACTCTCCTATGGCTCCGTGAGACTGTCAAGATGGCTGAGTGGCCTAACATGGCTTCCCTTAGGTCTGTTCACGGAGGTAGTATCATTTGCATGGAGGACCTGACACTGACCAATCAGGTCCAGACGCTCTGCAAGTTTGAATCCCTCTCCTGCATGAAGGATCTCAAGGGCTGGGGAAATGGCTTAGCGGTTAATGCACTTGCCTGCAAGCCAAAGGACCCAGGTTTCATGCCCCAGGATCACGTAAGCCAGATGCACAAGGCACATGCATCTGGAGTTAGTTTGCAGTGGCTGGAGGCCCTGGCTTGCCCATTCTCTCTCTGTCTCCTCTTCTCTCCTCTTCTCTCCTCTTCTCTTCTCTTCTCTTCTTGCTCTCTCTCCTTCTCTCTCTACTTGCAAATAAATAAATAAAATTTAAAAAAAGAATGCTCTGCCGGGCGTGGTGGCTCACGCCTTTAATCCCAGCACTTGGGAGGCAGAGGTAGGAGGATCGCCGTGAGTTCGAGGCCACCCTGAGAATACATAGTGAATTCCAGGTCAGCCTGGACCAGAGTGAAACCCTACCTCGAAAAAAAAAAAAAAAGAATGCTCAGCATGAACCCATTCTCTTCTCACTGTCTTTCGTTCTGTTTTCTGTTGATCAACGCCAAGTCTCCCATCATACTCAAAACAGATGTCCCAATGAAAGCCTATATTTGGGCTGGAGGGATGGCCTAGTGGTTAAGGTATTCACCTGCAAAGCCTAAGGACCCAGTTCAACTCCCCAGGACCCACGTAAGCCAGATGCACAAGAGAGCGCTTGTGTCTGGAGTTCATTTGTAGCAGCTAGAGGCCCTGGAGCACCCATTCTCTCCCCCCACCCCACTCTCTCTCAAATAAATAAATAAATGAAATTTTAAATAGCCTAGAATCCATTTTTATCATTCCAGACTCAAGAACTGATGCCAATAACAAGATGAGCAAAGATGAGATCTTGGTGCCCCGCTGTCTACAATTCCCCTTTCTCTGCTGCCTACCACCCAATCCCACCTAACATGTGCCTCTAGACTCACGAAGGAAGAAAACATCACCTCTCAGCTCCTTAGATGTCCCCACCGTCACCCAGGCTCGTTTGCTAAGAGTATCTAAGGATTCACAGACCAACCCCGGGCCCCTTCCTCGGGCAGTTTTGGCTCAGCAGGCATTCTGGGAACACAGCCAGGCACTAATTCACTATGAAAGGCATCTTTCTGTGCCTGGCTGTCCTGTCAATGACTGACACACAGAAAATTCCCTTGCTGCCAGCTCTGGTGTCCCTTCCTTTTGAGAACCCACTCACTGGCACCTTCAGCTGCCCCACTCCGTCCCTGGGAAACAGGAACCTTGTTCCATTCTTGCCTAAGTCACTGATTGCACCTTAAAACCGTAAAATTCCCTCAAAAACTAAGATTTGTGTGGAATTCTTAAATGACCACTCAGTGGTTACAAAGACCGTGCGGTGCCAGTGTGACTATTAAGTCTGAAGAACACTAGGAAACTGAGGCCGGGAAAATGGTCCCCAGGGCTCCTGGATACAATGATAGCAGCCCAGCCACACTGGAGCTCATTCCCTGGTATCTGGGCAAGGCTAAAGCCAGGATCCCGCATCCCCATACATACAGTAAGGTGCTGGTGCCACTTCAGGGACTAGCCATCCTTCGGCCAAGGTCTGTGCCTGGCTCTCCTGTCAAGGTGACTCATCAACTATGCTCAACATGGAGGAAACAAGAGGGTCCATTCTAAGCAAAGTACCTTCAGCATGCCCTCCACTTCCGGTCCCGAAGTCCACAACCTGCACCTTTGGAATCTAGCCCTTGGCATTGTGTTAATCCTGTCAGGCCCCTCAAAGAAAACACTTGCATGGCTGAGCAGCTCTGGGTCCTGGAGCAGTCCCAGGCACTCTCCACCTTTCATGCCAACATCGGAAGGCCACAGAGACCCGGTTCTCAACTCCTCTCTGGCCTCTGGCTAATGAGGCATCCCAGTGGCACAGACAGGTGACAGGTGAAATCCAGACTCAGTAGAAGACTGTCTCCCTCTAGGGTCACAGCCTCCCACGGATGAAGTACTAGGTCACCTTGTCCCCAGCACTTGTCTCACCACGGCAAACACAGGGTGCTCTTGCCAGGGTGAGTGAATGACAGGGCATCCCTGCCCCCTTGGAACCCACCTGGGACAGCAGGAAAACTCCTTCCACACTGCCCCAGGATGAGGGTGTGGCCTCTGAGTCTCTCTGTTAACCGTCCCGCGTTTGAACCACTGGAATGCTTCAGCTTCTCCCAAGGTGGGGCGAGGTCCACATTTAGCCAGATGCAAAGTGACGCAAGGCGCAATGCGCACTTGCCCACGTAAGCCAGATGCACAAGGTGGCACATGCGTCTGGAATTTGTTTGCAGTGGCTAGAGGAGACCCTGGTGCGCCCATTCTCTGTCTCTTTCTCTCTCTACTCGCCTCTTTTTCTCTTTCTCAAATAAATAAAAGTAATTTTTTTTTTTCAAAAAACTTTGAACTGGGCTGGGGAAATGGCTTAGCAGTTAAGGTGTTTGGCTACAAAGTCTAAGGACTTTGGTTAGATTCCCCAGGACCCACATAAGCCAGATGCACAAGGTGGCACATGCGTCTGGAATTTGTTTGCAGTGGCTGGAGGCCCTGGCATGTCCATTCTCTCTCTATCTATCTCTCTCTCTCTCTATCTATCTATCTATCTATCTGCCTCTCTCTCTCAAATAAATAAGTTAATTAATTAATAAAAAAATTTTTGAACAGAAGAAAAAACACTTCGAAGAAACATATTCCCTCCCCACCTTCTGCTATTGTAAATGCTGACGTCCACCCTCCACAAAACACCCCGGCCGAACTATGGGCTGAAGAGATGGCTTAGTGGTTTAAGGCGCTTGCCTGCAAAGCCAAAGTACCCAGGCTTGATTCCCAGGACCCACGTAAGCCAGTTGCACAAGGTGGCGCATGTGCCTGGAGTTTGTTTGCAGTGGCTAGAGGACCCTGATGCGCCCATTCTCTGTCTCTTTCTCTCTCTACTCGCCTCTTTTTCTCTTTCTCAAATAAATAAAAGTAATTTTTTTTTTTCAAAACTTTGAACTGGGCTGCTGGGGAAATGGCTTAGCAGTTAAGGTGTTTGGCTACAAAGTCTAAGGACTTTGGTTAGATTCCCAGGACCCACATGTTTAGGATGCACAAGGTGGCACACATCGTCTGGAAATTTGTTTGCAGTGGCTGGAGGCCCCAAGCATGTCCATTCTCTCTCTATCTATCTATCTATCTATCTATCTATCTATCTCTCTCTCTATCTATCTATCTATCTATCTATCTGCCTCTCTCTCAAATAAATAAGTTAATTAATTAATAAAAAATTTTTGAACAGAAGAAAAACACTTGAAGAAACATATTCCCCCCACCTTCTGCTATTGTAAATGCTGACGTCCACCCTCCACAAACACCCCCCGCCTTGACACAGAGACTTCTTTCTCTACCCTGTTTTCACCTCTGTCCTGTGTCACCTTCACTAACTCAGCATGGACTTTTTCACTTGCCCTGGTCCCTGATTTGAATAAGCATGCTTTATCATCGTCTGCTGTATGGTCTGGATTCCAGCCGTGCCTCCCCAGCCCCCTGCCCCACACACAGAGAAGGAGAGCACTAGCGAAAGGAACAGATAAGGGAACAAATGGCTGCTACTTTCAGGGTGTTATAATAATACACTGCCCAAACCGCAGTGAATTCTGGGAACAACCCAGTGAAATAAGGTGTTGTTATGCTTGTGTTTGTAGATTGTGGCAGCGAGACTGAAAAAGTTCATAAACCTTCTAGAACATAACCAGCCAGACGGGATCCCATGCCCTCCTGACTTAAAAGGCACGTATGACCAGGGCCCTCCCAGGGAAGGACTTACCTGATAAGAATCTTTTAAGAATATTTGTGAGGGCTGGAGGGATGGCTTAGCATTTAAGGTACTTGCCTGCGAAGCCAAAGGACCCAAGTTCCATTTCCCCAGTACCCAGGGAAGCCAGATGCACAAGGTGGAGCATGCGTCTGGAGTTCCTTTGGAGCCGCTGGAGGCCCTGAAACACCCATTCTCTCTCTCTTCTCTGTCTGTCTGTCTCTCTCTCTTTCTCTCTGTCTTTCTCAAATAAAATAAATAATAATAAATAAATAAAATAAAAATATATTAATTAAATAATTTTTTAAAAGAATGTTTGTGAGCTGGGGAGATGGTGCAGCAGCTAAGACCGCTTACTGCACAAGCATGTAAAAAGTCAGGAGTGGGGCTGGAGAGACGGCTCAGAGATTAAGGTGCTTACCTGCAATGCCTAAACCACCCAGGTTCCACTCCCCAGAACCCATGTAAAGCCAAATGCACAAGGTGGTGCATGCATCTGGAGTTTGTTTGCAGGGCTGGAGGCCCTGGTGTGACCATTCTGTGTGTGTGTGTGTCTCTGTTCTCTCTATCTCACTCTGCTTGTAAAGAAATAAACAAAAATAAGAACAAAGGGGCTAAAGAGATGACTTAGCGGTTAAGGCGCCTGCCCGCTAAGCCTAAGAACGCCAGTTCCAATCTCCAGGTCCCACGTTTAGCCAGATGCAAAAGTGACGCAAGGGCGCAATGCCGCACTTGCCCACAAGGGGGCGCATGCATCTGGAGTTCATTCTCAGCCGCTGAGAGGCTGCTGGCGCACCCATTCTCTGTCTCCCTCTCCCTCTCCCTCTCTCTCTCTCTCTGTCTCTCTCTCAAAAAAAAAAGTCAGGTGTGGCCACACATGCCTGTAACCCCAGTGGGCAGGCCATGCAGGCAGATGCAGGAGAGTCACTGGGCTCAGAGGTCAGCCAGTCATACTGAAAAACATACCATCTACATCTACATAAGACTTCGCCTTAGGGATATGATGGAGATTGGAGTTCTAAAGGGGTATGGGGGCAGGGGAGGGAAATATCATGCATTTTTTGTATGTAAGTATAGAAGTTGCCAAGAAAAAAAAGAGAAAGACTTCGCCTTAAGGAAGCAGAGCGGGAAAGTAACACAAGGGGACATCTGACATGTTACTTTGGCCTCCACACACATATGCATGAGTATTTGCACACATATGTGCATACAAAACACACACACACACACACAAAAAAAAGGATACTTGCAAAGCACTGTCTTGAAGCCGGGGCTCTGAAATTAGCCAACATTGCTCTCAGGAGTTACAACCAACATTTGCTGATGCAATTTTACACAGGACCCCTTGGGTTTCAAATGCGCCGATTCCAATGGACACTGAAAAGATTGAGGTCAGCCATATGACTCAGATCATATCAAAGTTCTGGATTTGATCAAGACACTGTAGACACCTGAATGCAGTCAGAGTCTTGGAAGCCGCACCAACACTGGGAGTGGCTGCAAGTAGCACTGCCCAAAGTCCCCTAAAGTCCGAGACCTGTAGGGGACCTTGTATGCAAATCATGATGGATGAAACCCGAAGTACAGCCTTGCAGGCCCTCCTAGAAAAGAGTAGGAGGTTCAGATCATCAGAGAAACTGTCACCTTTAAAATGGAGTCAAAATACTGTAGGAGGGGCTGGAGAGATGGCTTAGTGGTTAAGGCACTTGCCTGTGAAGCCTAAGGACCCATGTTCCATCTTTCTCCAGATCCCACTTAAGCCAGACACACAAAGGTGAGGCAAGCACAAGGTCACACAGGTGCAGTAGGTGGAACAAAAGTCTGGAGTTTGATTGTAGTGGCTGAGGCTCTGGCATGCCAATTCTCTCTCTCTCAAATAAAAAACTAAACAAATTGGCTGTGGGTGGTGGCTCATGCCTTTAATCCCAGCACTCGGGAGGCAGAGGTAGGAGGATCACCATGAGTTCAAGGCCACCCTGAGACTACATAGTGAATTCCAGGTCAGCCCGGGCTAGAGCGAGAGCCTACCTTAAAAAAAAAAAAACCAATAAATAAATAAATAAATAAAGATACTGTGGGAAGTATCTGGGGATTCCACTGGACAAGTCACGCCTAAAGGCCTCATGCGTAAAGACACTGTGGTCAGGTAGTGACCATCCTGGTAGAGCCAATTATGGTTGGCCATTATGAAGTCTGGAGAAATAGGAAAGTGAACGATTACCAGAACAATTTAGAAAGGTTCCTGTAATCTTTATATGAGATAAGGACGTGCAAAAGATGAGGCTCAGAAGATGTGGGGAGAACCACAAGTGGCTGGGGGAGGAGACTGAGTACCCATGGCCACGCACTGGAACAGTGTCCATCCATGGCTACTGAAAACATTGAGGCACAGCCCGCCCCCATGAATCCTAGCATATCAAAGTTCTGGCTTTGGGCTGGAGAGATGGCTTATCGGTTAAGGCACTTGCCTGCAAAGCCAAAGAACTCAGGTTCAATTTCCAAGGAGCCATGTGCTAGATGCACTGGGGGGGGGGATGGCATCTGGAGTTCACTTGCAGTGGCTGGAGGCCCTGGCATGCCTGTTCTCTCTCTCTCTCTCTTTCTCTCTCTCTCTCTCTTTCTTTTTTTTTTTTTTTTTTTTTTTTTTTTTTTTTTTTGGTTTTTCACTCACAGAGAGAGACAAACAGAGAGGGAGACAGATAGAGATGGGCATGCCAGCAGTCTCTCAGCTGCTGTGAACTAAATCCAGATGTGTGCGCCCCCTTGTGGTCAAGTGCGGCATTGCGCCCTTGAGACACTGCATCTGGCTAAACGTGGGACCTGGAGATTGAAACCTGGTTCTTAGGCTTAGCAGGCAGGCACATTAACCACTAGGCCATCTCTCCAGCCCAAATTAAATTAAATTTTTTAAAAAGCTCTGGCTTTGATCTTGGTTCAATGAGAGACTCGGTCTCAATAAATAAAGTGGACAGAGATTGAGAAAGATGCAACATTGATCTCTGGCCTCTACATGCATGCACACACATGTATACATACACATGCAAAAAAAAGTTTCATTGTGACATTTTCACATGTGTCCATCACATACTTGGATTCTATTCCCACACACACCCACATTGCTTGCTCGCTCTCTCTCTCTTTCTCTGCCCTCTTTTCTCTCCCGCTGTTCTAAATGGGGACATCCTTTGAGCATACTGACAGAAAGCCACTGGACCACACCAAACGCTAGGGGAGACATAGACCATGACTCGGCCACTTCGGATCGCCTTTGGCTGTTCCTTACAAAACCAACCATACTCTTAACACAGGATCCAGCAGCTTTGCTCCTTGGTATCCATCCAAAGGAACTGGAAGCTTGCAACCTCATAAAAACCTTCATACAGATGTTTACAGCAGTTTTACTCATAGCTGCTGAAGTTGCTTAGAAGCAGCCAAGATCTCGGTAGGTGAATGCGTCCATAAACTGTGATCTGTCCAGACGTCCTTCGATAGGTAAATGGGTGCATAAACTGCCATCTGCCCAGATGTAATTCAGCCCTCAAAGAAGCCATGAGGGAAATGGAAATGAATGCTATGAGGTTAAAAAAGAAATGTCAAGTACTGAAACAACTGTGAGAAATGTCAGTTGTTCAAGCCAAAAAAAGGAGGAAGAGGAGGGGGAGGGGGAGGAGGAGGAGGAGGAAATCCTGACATTTGGGGCTGGGGAGATGGCTCAGTGGGTAAGAGCAGTTGCCACACCAAGTATGAGGACTTAAGTTCAATTCCCAGTAGTCAAGTAAAAATCCGGCTGTGGCCACACACACCTGTCACCCCAGTCCTGAAGGGGAAGAGATCGGAGAAGTGCTGGGGCTCCCTGGCCAGCTAGACTGATCGTAAAATGGCAATTCCAGGTCCAGTGAGAGACTCCATTTCAAGGAAACAACCCGGAAAAGAGACAGAGGAGGATGCCTGACATTCTACTCTGGCCTCCACGTGCCTGTGGACTGGACGTATGCAAATGTACACACAGGCATGCGCTCTATACACTATGCGTACATGCACTGCACACAAAGTCAAAAAGGAGAAAGGAAAGAGGGCTGGGGAGATGGCTTAATGGTTAAGGCACATACCTGTGATTCGATTCTCCAGGTCTCAGGTAAGCCAGATGCACATGGTGGCGCATGCGTCTGGAGTTTGTTTGCAGTAGCTAGAGGCCCTGGCACGCCCATTCTCACTTTCTTTCTCTGTGTCCCTCTCTCTCTGCCTCTAATAAATAAATAAATAAAAAGAAAGAAACAAAAGAAAGCAAACAGGCTGGAGAGATGGCTCAGTAGTTAAGACGTTTGCCTGCAAAGCCTAAGGAGCCATGTTCAATTCTCCAGGTCCCATGTAAGCCAGACACACAAGGTGATGCAAGCGCACAAGGTCACACATATGCACAAGGTGGTGCATGCATCTGGAGTTTGATTACAGTGGCTGGAGGCCCTGGCATACCAGTCTCTCTCTCTCTCTCTCTCTCTCTCTCTCTCTCTCATAAAAAACAAAAAAGGCCAGTCTGTTGGGCTTGCCTCAGAAAAAAGAAAAAAAGAAGTCCCGCCATTTGCAACAGCAGGGACGAACCTAGAGGACCTTATGCTATGCGAAACAAGCCAGGCACAGGAAGGCGGATACTATGAGCTCAGCTCTATATGGCATCGAAAACAGACAAGCTCACAGAAGCAGGGTGCGTGAGTTCTCATCAAGGTCTGAGGGGACAGGGAAATGAGGAGACATTGTCAAAAGGCACAAAGTTTTGGGGCTGGGGAAATGGCTTAGCAGTTAAGGCTCTGGCCTACAAAGCCTAAGGACCCCAGTTCAATTCGCCAGGTTCCACGTAAGCCAGATGCATACGGGGCACATGCATCTGGAGTTCGTTTGCAGTGGCTGGAGGTCCTGGCGTGCCCATTCTGTCCTTCTTTCTATCTACCTCTTCCTCTCTATCTTTCTCTCAAATAAATAAATAAAAATATATTTTTTTAAAGGCACAAAGTTTCAACTGTTCAGGATGAGTAAGTTGTGGAGATCTATTGTCACTACAATGGCCATTCTTCATGCTGCATCATATCCTTGAAATTCGCTGAGAGGTTAGTGCTTTCGGCACACACACACACACACACACACACACACACACAAAGAAAATGTGGAATAGTGGATATGTCGATTATTTTTATTGCAAGGCTCACTTCATAATGTCCACATATATCAAGACATACATACATCAAGTTGTGCATCTTAAATATTCACAATTTCTATCTGTCAATTATACTTCCATAAAGCTTAGGGTAAAAAAAGAATAGATGAGAATCTAATCCCAGCACTTGGGAGGCAGAGGTAGGAGTTCGAGGCCACCCTGAGACTACGTAGTGAATTCCAGGTCAGCCTGAGCTACAGCGAGACCCTACCTCAAAAACAAAAATAATGAAATAAAATAAAATGAAATAAAAGATGGGAATCAAAAAACCATCTGAGTGTACAGGGAAGTCAAATTCAGTATTGGAAATGAAGCTGTATTTGCCTAGTGTATATCCTTTGTTAGAGAAAGCGCAGGCAAACTCCCAAGATTGTGACAACAGGAGGCTGGACCAGAGGCTGGCTTCCGCTGTGCCGAACAACAGCAGAAATATCAAAGGTGAGCTGGGAACATCTGCTCACAAGAAGTCAAACAAAGAAGCCAAGTGGCTCAGGGAAGGACAAGAAAGGGGGTTCTTCAAGGGATCCACGGAGGAGACATGAGAGAAATAAAGATTTACTTCAGTTAGGGATGGAGGAAAAAAGAAAGAAAAAGCAGCAGCAGCAGCGGAGGCACTGTGAGTGTCCAGAAGAGACAGCAAGAAGCAGGCGCTCCTACTGACCGAATGCGCCAAGGCAGGTGGACCTGCGTCTGGAGCGTCTAGGAGATGCGCAGCAGCAGACACTGCAGAAGGCTTGTTGCTGCAGCCAGCAGAGGGAGAGGCTTGGCTAGCTCACTGCAGAGGGAGCCCAGGTCCTGAGAAATGGGCAGAAACAAACAATGAGGTGAAGGAAAAGAAATTTTAAAAAAAAAAGTCTTCATGGCTGGAGAGATGGCCTAGTGGTTAAGGCCTTTGCCTGCAAAGCCAAAGGATCCTGGTTCAGTTCTCTAGGACCCATGTAAGCCAGATGCACAAGGGAGCATGCATCTGGAGTTCATTTGCAATGGTTGGAGGCCCTGGCATGCCCATTCTCTCTCTCTTTCTCTCTCTCTTTCTCTCTCTCTCTCAAATAAATAAATAAAATATATTTTTAAAAAGGAATGTAAGAGCAAAAACTTTAAAAAAAAAAAAAAAAAAAAAGTACCACATAGGGCTTAGTGGTTAAGGCACTTGCCTATAAAGCCAAAGGACCCAGGTTCATTCTCCAGGACCCACATAAGCCAGATGCACAAGGTAACACATGCATCTGGAGAGGCCAGTGTGAGCTAGAGTGAGACACTGCCTGGGAAAAAGAAAAAAATTAAAAAGGAGAAAGAAATCTTTACAAGTCCCAAAAGAAATTTAGAAAATAAAGCTATATATAAAAATATGACTCACTTCCCAGAAACCACAAGAAGGGAATAATGGGTGGAGGAAGAGGAAGATTTCCAGATTCTTAAGAAAAGTAATGAAATAGAAGATCTAAGAAAAGAACCCCAAAGAAGTCAAATCACCCAGATGCAGGAGAACAGGCTGAGGGAATTTATTTGCACACATGCCAGTCGTCAGCTACCGAAATGGAAACTGAACCAGAAAGGCTAGCATTGTTCGCTTCCAAAAAAGAAGAGAGGAGCTGGGCGTGGTGGCGCGCGCCTTTAATCCCAGTGCTTGGGAAGCAGAGGTGGGAGGATTGCCATGAGTTCAAGGCCACCCTGAGACTACATAGTGAACTTCAGGTCAGCCTGGACTAGAGTGAGACCCTACCTCAAAAAAAACTAAAAAAAAAAAAAAAAAAAAAGTATAAAAAACAAAAAAGAAGCGAGATGGTCACACAAAATGTGAGTGGGTGATGCCCCATTGCTTATTTTATGACAGTGGTAGCCAAAGTCACCCCTCAAAAATGAGAAACTTGGCAAGGGTAGAAAGTAGGAGGTAAACTCCTGATTGAACAAGAAGAGATTAAAGCAAGACAGAAATGAAGGGAGGCCAGGCTCTGGTTGTCACAGGAAGATAGGGTGGCATGTTAGAAAGTGATACGAGGGCTGGAGAGATGGCTTAGCAGTTAAGGCGCCTGCCTGCGAAGCCTAAGAACACCCGTTCGATTCTCCAGGTCCCACGTTTAGTCTGATGCAAAAGCGACGCAAGCATGCAATGTCGCACATGCCCACAAGGGGGGGCATGCATCTGGAGTCCGTTCACAGCAGCTGAGAGGCTGCTGGAGTGCTGGCATGCCAATTCTCTATCTGTCTCTCTGTGTGTGTCTCTCTCAAATTAAAAAAAAAAAAAAGAAAGTGATACAAGGGGGCTGGAGAGATGGTAGCAGTTAAGGCACTTGCCTGTGAAGCCTAAGGACCCGTGTTTGACTCTCCAGATCCCATGTAAGCCAGACACACAAAGGTGAGGCAAGCACAAGGTCTCACATGACCACTAGGTGGTGCAAGCGTCTGGAGTTTGGTTGCAGTGGCTGAGGCCCTGGCATGCCAATTCTCTCTCTCACTCTCTTTCTAAAGAAAAAAAAAGTGATACAAGGAAGTTCTCAGAGAAGGTAGTGATGAAGTCAGAAGTGCTAAAGAGGGGGCTGGAGAGATGGCTTAGCTGTTAAGGCGTTTGCCTGCAAAGCCAAAGGATCTGTCCAGTAGCCACATAAGCCAGATGCACAAGGTGACGCATGCATCTGGAGTTCATTTGCTGTGGCTGGACGCCCTGGACCACCCATTCTCTCTCTCCCTCCCTCCCTCTTTCTCTCTCTCAAATAAATAAATAAAAATTAAAAAATATATTTTTAAAAAAGAAGTGCTAAAGAGAAAACCAGGGATGTCAAGTAGAAGCAGTAAACTGACACCAGGGTGGAGAAACTGGGCTGAAATGATGAAATTTAAGCTGGGGATGGTGGTGCCCTTGGGAGGTAGAGGTAGGAGCATTAGAAGTTCAAGGTCATTCTCCTATAGATGGAGAGGCTGGAGAGATGGCTTAGGGGTTAAGGTGCCTGCCTGCAAAGCCTAACAACCCAAGACTGATTCCCCAGAGCCCTCATAAAGCCAGATGCACAAGGTAGCGCATGCATCTGGAGTTCCTTTCCAGCGGCTGGATGTCCTGGCGTGCTCATTCTGTCTTTCTTCTCTCTATCTCTCTCTGCTTGCAAATTAAAAAAAAAAAATAGCTGGGCATGGTGGTGCACGCTTTAATCCCAGCACCCCGGAGGCAGAGGTAAGAGGATCTCCATGAGTTCAAGGCCACCCTGAGAATTCAGAGTGAATTCCAGGTAGGCCTGAGCCAGAGTGAGAACCTACCTCAAAGAACCAAAAATAAAAATAAATAAATAAATAAATTGCATACAAAATTCTAGAGTATTCTAGAAATGTGGAGGGGAAATGAGCAATTATGAACTGAAATGAGAGAGGAGGATTTTATTTGCATAATTAAAATGGACAATAAAGGAGCTTTTATGAAATTATTTCCTGGCGAAATATAGAAGGAGAAGGCAGTGGGATGGTTCCAGCATGCCATGAATAATAAAGAAATGCTTGAATTGCCGGGCATGGTGGCGCACGCCTTTAATCCCAGCACTGGGGAGGCAGAGGTAGGAGGATTGCTGTGAGTTTGAGATCACCCTGAGACTACATAGTGAATTCCAGGTCAGCCTGAGCTAGAGTGAGACCCTACCTTGAAAAACAAAAAAAGAAAAAGGAAAAGGAAGAAAGGAAGGAAGGAAGGAAGGAAGGAAGGAAGGAAGAAGGGAAGGAGGAAGGGAGGAAGGAAGGAAGGGAGGAGGAAGGGAGGAAGGAAGGAATTAACAGCCAACAGCCAACAGCCCACATCAAGCGAGAAGCCATGTGCAGAGAAGCACTTCCGGCCCCCGGGGTCCCCACTGACACCTGCAGGTTTCCTCTCCCCACCTGGCCCCAGGAGCTCCTGCTTTCGGTGACACATGGCGAGGAGGAGGAGGAAAAGGCGCATCATAAAATAGTACTGATTTCTCCTCCGGGTCTGTTAGCATTTACAAGAGGTGCCTGTGTGCCAAGAACAGTGTCTGGTGCAGAGAAATATGCAAGCGTAAATAAGAAACATTGCCCCTCTCCCACCAAACTAGAAGCAGAAAGGGCAGGTGAGGACTGAGAAGCGAGAGCTTTGGAAACAAGGCAGAGGAGCGTTCGAAGCTATAGAAATGAAGACAATATGAAACATGATAGAATCAAAGCCAGGAGGCAGGCAGACAAGATATTAATGACTACTCACATCAAGCCTATAAACCTGGTTATTTAGAGGCTGAAGCAGAGCGATCACAAGTTCAAGGCCAGTCTGGGCAATTTAGCAAGACCCTGCATCACAATAAAAGGGTCTTTTGGTTTAGTTTGGGCCTTTTTTTTTTTTTTTTTTTTTTTTTTTCAAGCTCAGGCTGACCTGGAATTCACTATGTAGTCTCAGGCTGGCCTCGAACTCTCAGCCATCCCCTACCTCTGCCTCCCAAGTGCTGGGATTAAAGGCATGTGCCACCATGCCCAGCTCAATAAAAAGTTTTTTAAAGAGAGGTGGTGGGGCTGGAGAGATAGCTCATTAAAACCACTTGCTTACAAACCCTATGGCCCAGGTTCGAGTCCCACATAAAGCCAGATACACAAAATGACCCAAGTGTCCAGAGTTTGTTTACAGTAGCAGGAGGCCTTGCTGTGCCCACTCATTTTCTCTGTGCCTTCCTCTTTCTATGTTTCATTGTCTCAAATAAATAATTTTTTTGTTGTTTTTTTAAGGTAGGGTCTCACTCTAATCCAGGCTGACTGGGAACTCACTCTGTAATCTCAGGATGGCCTCAAACTCACCGCAACCCACCTAACTTGGCTTCTCAAGTGCTGGGATTAAAGGAATGCACCACCCCATCCAGCCTTCAAATAAATACATTTTTGATTGTTATTTGTTTTTAAATTTTACTTATTTTATTTATTTGAGATCGAGAAGGAGAAAGATGCAGATAGAGAGAGAGAGGTAAAAAGAAAAAGAAAGAGAATGGGCATGTCAGGGCCTTTAGCCACCGCAAACAAAATCCAGATGCATGTGCCACCTTGCGCATATGGCTTACATGGGTCCTGGGGAATTGAACCTGAGTCCTAGAATGTAGAATGCTTACTTACCATAAGGAAAACCTAGATTCAATTCAATCCCCAGTAAAACACACACACACACACACACACACACACACACACACACACACGTTCTCTTTGCAGAGGAATGAAATAGAAAACGAACTGGGAAGGAGAAGGAGGATCAAGGTCAAGAGGTTCTTCTGACCAGAGGGACAAGAAAGCCATATCAAAATATGTCATAGTTAATTACTGAAAAATAATGGAAAAGATCTGAAAGCATTCAGGAGGGAGGGAAACTCCTCTTACTACAGAAGTGTAATGATGAGAACTAGCACTGAGCTCTCCTCACAATTAGGATCATCAGATCCCGACGGACAATACCTGCCAAGTTCTAAAAGGTGGAGGGGGGCTGGGGAGGTGGCTTAGCAGTTAAGGCGCATGCCTGTGAAGCCTAAGGACCCAGGTTAGACTCTCCAGGTCCCACATAAGCCCGATGTACATGGTGGCACATGCATCTGGAGTTCGTTTGCAGTGGCTGGAGGTCCTGGGGCACTCTCTCTCTCCCTCTTACTCTCAAATAAATAAATAAAAATAAATTTTAAAATACTTTTTTAAAAAAGGTAAGACTTACTTGGGCTTGTGGTTTCAGAGTGTTCATCCATCACGCAGGGAAGGCATGGTAGTGCAGTTTGGATTATGGTAAGGAGTGTGTGGTGCCAGCCATCTACTTCATGATGGGCCAGGAAGAAAGCGAAGGGAGGTGGCAGGGATAATGTGTACCCCAATACCTGCTCCCCTGTGACCTACTTCCTCCAGTGAGGCTCTACCTCCCAAAGTTTCCAGAATTTTTCCGAATAGTTCCACCAGCCAGCGCCCAGCGTTCCAAACATGAGTAAAACGTGCAAGCCTGACAACATGAGTCTGAGTCCCACATAAAGCCAGACTGTCAAAGCAGTGGGCATCTGTAATTCCATCGGTCCTACCCTGAGCTGCAAGGCAGAGACGCGGATCTCAGAAGCTCGTGGGAGACCATCTTGTCATTCCCAGTGGAGAACAAGAGACCCTGCCACAAACAAGGTGGGAAGAGAGCACCACCCCACAATTGTCCTCCGCCCTCCCCACGCACACCACAGAGCACCACAACACACCTGCCCTCCCCACGCACACCACAGCCACCCGCCTCCCCACGCACACCACAGCGCACCAGCCTCCACACGCACATCACAGCGCACCCGCCCTCCCCACGCACATCACAGCACACCTGCCCTCCCCACGCACACCACAGCCACCCGCCCTCCCCACGCACATCACAGCGCACCAGCCCTCCCCACGCACACACAGCCACCCGCCCTCCCACGCACATCACAGCACACCAGCCCTCCCCACGCACACCACAGCCACCCAGCCCCTCCCCACGCACATCACAGCACACCATCAGCCCTCCCCACGCACACCACAGCGCACCCGCCCTCCCCACGCACATCACAGCACACCAGCCCTCCCCACGCACACCACAGCGCACCAGCCTCCCCACGCACACCACAGCCACCCGCCCTCCCCACGCACACCACAGCGCATCCGCCCTCCCCACGCACATCACAGCACACCTGCCCTCCCCACGCACACCACAGCCACCCGCCCTCCCCACAGCACACCACAGCCCCACGCACCCGCCCCAGCCCCCACGCACACCACAGCGCACCCGCCCTCCCCACGCACACCACAGCGCACCCGCCCTCCCCACGCACATCACAGCACACCCTCCCCACGCACACCACAGCCACCCGCCCACAGCGCACCTGCCCCCACGCACACCACAGCGCACCAGCCTCCCCACGCACACCACAGCACACCCGCCCTCCCACGCACATCACAGCACACCCGCCCTCCCCACGCACATCACAGCACACCCGCCTCCCCACGCACATCACAGCACACCTGCCCTCCCCACGCACACCACAGCACACCCGCCCTCCCCACGCACACCACAGCGCACCCGCCCTCCCCACGCACACCACAGCGCACCCGCCCTCCCCACGCACATCACAGCGCACCCGCCCTCCCCACGCACACCACAGCCACCCGCCCTCCCCACGCACACCACAGCGCACCCGCCCTCCCCACGCACACCACAGCGCACCCGCCCTCCCCACGCACACGCACAGCGCACCCGCCTCCCACGCCCTCCCCACGCACACCACAGCCACCTGCCCTCCCCACGCACATCACAGCGCACCCGCCCTCCCCACGCACATCACAGCACACCTGCCCTCCCCACGCACATCACAGCACACCTGCCCTCCCCACGCACACCACAGCGCACCCGCCCTCCCCACGCACACCACAGCCACCCGCCCTCCCCACGCACATCACAGCGCACCCGCCCTCCCCACGCACACCACAGCACACCCGCCCTCCCCACACAAACAACAAATAATAAGTAATAATAGTGTTTTAAGTGACCCTGGAGGACATTTCAGACTCAAGCCACAACACAAACCACACAGTAAAAATGTATTTTTAAGATGGCCATGGGGGTGCACGCCTTGAATCCCAGCACTCAGGAGGCAGAGGATTGACATGAGTTTGATGCCACCCTGAGACTCCATAGTGAATTCCAGGTCAGCCTGGGCTAGAGTGAGACCCTACCTCAAAAAAAAAAAAAAAGTTTTTTTAATTTAAAAATTTATTTTTAAAAATGTTTTATTTATTTATTTGAGAGAGAGAGAAAGGGCACACCAGGGCCTCCAGCTACTGCAAATGAACTCCAGACACATGTGCCACCTTGTACATCTGGCCTAAAGGGTACGGGGCTGGGGGGTGGGAATCGAACCTGGGAGCTTAGTCTCCACAGGCAAGCACCTTAACCACTAAATCATCTCTCCAGCTCATTTTTTTTAAATTTAATTTTTATTATGTATGTATGTGAGAGAGAAATGCACAGATAGAAAGAAAGAGAGAGAATGGGCGTGTCAGGGCCTCCAGCCACTGCAAATGTACTCTAAACACATGTCACCTTGTGCATCTGTCTTACGGAGGTACTAAGGAATCAAACCTGGGTCCTTAGGCTTCACAGGCAAGCCCCTTAATCACTAAGCTATCTCTCCAGCCCTGTAAAAATGATTTTTAAAAAGGTTCTTAGGGTCTGGAGAATGGCTTAGCTGCAAAGCCAAAGGACCCCAGTTCGACTCAAGCATAAGGGCCTCTCAGGCTGATGACCATCAGGTTTGATGCCTAGAGCCTATGTAAAAAGATGGAAAGATGGCTTAGCGGTTAAGGCGCATGCCTGAGAAGCCTAAGGACCCAGGTTCGATTCCCCAGGATCCACATAAGCCAGATGCACATAGTGGCACATCCATCTGGAGTTCATTTGCACTGGCTAGAGGCCCTGGAGTGCCTATTCTCATTCTCTCTCTCACTCTCTCATTCACAGAAATAAGAGGCTCACTGGGGCTCCCGGATGGACAGTAGCCCTGGATTGAGAGAGACATCCCCATCTTAAGGAAGTATGTAGATGAGTGATAAGAGAGAACACCTCATATTCTTCTCTGGTCTCCACACATACATGTAGGAGGTATGTATATCTACATACACATGTGTATGCCACACATCACACACACCACAACATCACATACTACACACACACACACATATATATGCACACCCATGTCAAAAGAAAGGCTCAGGGGCTGGACGGATGGCTGAGTGGTTAAGGCACTTGCCTGCAGAGCCTAAGGACCCACGTTTGACTCCCTAGATCCCACATAAGCCAGATGCACAAGGCGACGCATTCACAAGGTCGCACATGCACACAAGTGGTGGCGCATAGGTCTGAAGTTCGATTATAGTGGCTGGAGGCCTTGGCACACCAATTCTCCCTCCCTCTGTCCCTCTCTCGCGCACACAACACGCTCTCATTCTCTCTCATAAAAAAGACCAGTCTGTTGGGCTTGTCTCAAAACAGAAAGAGAGGGCAGGAGAGACGGCTTAGCAGTTAAGGCGTCTGCCTGCTAAGCCTAAGAACCCCGGTTCCAATCTCCAGGTCCCACGTTTAGCCAGATGCAAAGTGACGCAAGGGCGCAATGCTGCACTTGACCACAAGGGGGCGCACGCATCTGGATTTTGTTCACAGCAGCTGAGAGACTGCTGGCGCGCCCATCTCTATCTGTCTCCCTCTCCCTCTCTCTGTGTCTCTCTCTGTGTCTCTCTCCAAAAAATAAAAAACAAAAACAGAAAGAGAGAGAGAGAAGGCTCGGGCCAAAGGGAAGTGATATTTGATAGAACATAGGTATAATACACAATACACAAAGAATGGTGCCAGATATGGTAAATGTAAGAAGCAGACATAAAACAGTTTGTTTTTAAAATTCTAACTGTTCAATTCTATGAACTGTACAAATTAATGGGTTTCCTGAAAACTGTCTTTAAATGTTTTAACTACAGTAGCTTTATAAAGCAAACATAATGATGGTGTGCACAAGAAAATGATGGTAACAATAGCATAAAGGGCAGGCAAGGGGGTTAGTGGGAGCGGGCTGTCGTCCATATACTTCACAAGAAGTCTCTCGAATTCAAGTCAGAGTGCGGTAAGCTGAAGAGATGTAGTTTCAGCAACCACTGAAAGAAAAGAGGACTGTAGGCAAAAATCAACCCTGTTTGACTGGGGCTGAGGAGATGGCTCCGTGGTAAAAGCCCTTGCTATGCAAGGACCTGAGTTCAATCCCCAGGATCCACGTTGAAAGCACACCTGTAACCCCAGTGATGGAGGGCGGGGGCAGGGAAGGAGGCTAGGGCTCTGTGGTCAGCCAGTACACCAAAAAAAAAAAAAAAAAAAAAAAAAAAAAAAAAAACAGGCCAAGCTGGGCGTGGTGGCGCACGCCTTTAATCCCAGCACTCGAGAGGCAGAGGGAGGAGGATCACCGAGAGTTCGAGGCCACCCTGAGACTACATAGTTAATTCCAGGTCAGCCTGGACCAGAGTGAGACCCTACCTTGCAAAAAAAAAAAAAAAAAAAAAAAAAAAAAAAAAAAAAAAAACAGGCCAAGGGCTGGAGGGATGGCTTAGCGGTTAAGGCGTTTGCCTGCAAAGCCAAAGGATCCAGGTTTGATTCCCCAGGACCCACATTAGCCAGATGCACAAGGGGGCACATGTATCTGGAGTTTGTTTGCAGTGGCTGGAGGCTCTGATGCACCCGTTCTCTTTCTCTCTCTCTCTCTTTCCTTCCCTCCTTTCCTCCCTCCCTCTTCCTCTGTTAAATAAATAAATAAATATTAAAAAGCAGGCCAAAAATAAATAAATAAATAAATAAATAAATAAATAAATAAATAAATAAAAAAAAGAGTCTGGCATGGTGGTGCACGCTTTTAATTCCAGCACTTGGGAGGCAGAGGTAGGAGAATCACTGCAAGTTCGAGGCCACCCTGAGACATAGTGAATTCCAGGTCAGCCTGGGCTAGAGCAAAACCCTACTTTGAAAAACCAATAATAATAATAATAATAATAATAATAATAATAATAATAATAAACAAACAAACAAAAGAAGGGAGTTCCAGGTTCAGTGAGAGACCCTGTCTCAGGGAAATAGGGCGGAAAAGCTAGAGAGGAAGCCACCTGATGTCTTCCTTGGGCCTCCGTAGTATGCTCACAAGTATGAGCGTCTACACACATCTACATACATCACACATTATCACGCAGACGCCACACATGTGCCCCCAAACAGAAAGGTGAGCAGAGAAGATATAAAGGGATACCCATGGGCTGGAGAGCTGGCTTAGGGGTTAAGGCACTTGCTTGCAAAGCCTAAGGACCTACATTCAATTCCCCAGTACCCATGTAAGCCAGAAGCACATGGTGGCGCATGCGTGCTTGCGTCTGGAATTCATTTGCAGTGGCTAGAGGCTCTGGTGCGCTCATCCCCTCTCTATCTGCCCCTCTCTCCCTCTCTCTTTCTTAAATACATAAATAAAAATAAGAGAAAGAAAGAAAGAGAGAGGGAGAGGAGGGAGGGAGGGAGGGAGGGAGGGAGGGAGGGAGGGAGGGAGGGAGGAGGATGGAAGGGAGGGACTCCTCCTCCTCCTAAGTAACACGCAAAGGAATTGTGTGTTTTGACCACATAAACCATATAGTCGTGTCCACACCATAGGCAATGTGCATCAAGTGCTCCCAGAGTGCAGAGAAAACACACATAGCCTCGGGACCCAAGAAGCACAATAGGTCAATTAACCAGCCAAGCAAGAGTGACCAGGCATCGTGAGGGACCAGAAAAAGGCGTGATCTGGAAACGTCCCAGGCGCGCAGGGAACCACAGTCCAAGTACTGGAGACGTGTACGTCTGGAGTGGGGAACAAGGGCAGGTTCAGGAAAGACGGGCCAAGAGATGAACTTCACCCTGCCCGTGGCGAGTGCCTGAGAGCAGCGAGAAAGAAGGGAGACCCAGGTCCATTCGGTGCCCCAGGCGCGTCTCTCCAAAAACATCCCAAAGGGCGTTTAGTAAGAGCCCCACTCCAGGGTATCTTCAGAGACGTCCTCGGCTTCTCGAGCAACCCCCCGAGTTTACTAAGACCTGGGATGAGAGACCATCACAGTAAGGGGGGACAATCGTTTCACCACGGTGAGCAGAAAGGAATCATTCAAGCACGTCCCCAGTGCCTGGGGGACAGGAGAAGCAGCGAGCAAGTGTCCGCCATGGAGGAGAAAATAGGTGAACATTCTCGAAGAATAAACAGAAAGCCCAGTACCAGATATGAGAAAGCAGTAAGAATACAAGAAGGGGCCTGAAGAGATGGCTCAGCGGTTAAAGGCACTTGCTTGCAAAGCCTGATGGTCCTTAGGTTTTGTAGACAAGTGCCCTAACCGCTAAGCCAACTCTCCAGCCCTGAGAGAATTGTTAAACATTATTATCTGCTTCTGCAAATATTTATTGTGTTTTAAATACTTTTGTTTATGTATTTGAGAGATAGAAGGAAAAGAGAGAGAGAGAATGGGCACACCAGGGACTCCTGCTGAGACAAACAAACTCCAGATACATATGTGCCACTTAGTGCACCCAGCTTTACGTGGGTACTGGGGAATCAAACCAGGATGCTCAGGCTTTGCAAGGAAAAACCTTTAGTGGAAAAAACATTTATTTTTTTCCTTTTGTTTCTTCTAGGTAGGGTCTCACTCTAGCCCAAGCTGATGAGGCACTCAGTCTATAGCCCCAGGCTGGCCTTGAATTTATGGTGTACCTCCTGCCTTAGCCTCCAGGTACTGGGACAAAAAGTGTTGAAAAATTATTTTTAATTACAAATGCAGGGGCTGGAGACATTGTCTCTCTTTTATTTATTTATTTATTTATTTATTTATTTATTTATTTAATTTTATTTTATTTTATTGGTTTTTCGAGGTAGGGTCTCACTCTGGCTCAGGCTGACCTGGAATTAACTATGTAGTCTCAGGGTGGCCTTGAACTCACCGATCCTTCTACTCTGCCTCCCGTGCTGGGATTAATCCTGCCCGGCTTCTTTTTTTAATTTTTTTTTTTTGGGGTTTCGGGTAGGGTTTCACTCTGGTCCAGGCTGACCTGGGAATTAACTATGTAGTCTCAGGGTGGCCTCGAACTCTCAGTGATCCTCCTTCTTCCCAAGTGCTGGGATTAAATACCATATTTTTTTTAATTTTTAAAATATATTTTATTTACTTATTTATATGAGAGAGAGAGGAGAGAAAGAGAGAGAGGGAAGGAGAGAATGGGCACTCCAGGGCCTCCAGCCACTGCAAATGAACTCCAGATGTATGCGTCCCCTTGTGCATCTGGCTTATGTGGGTCCTGGAGAATAGAACCGGGGTCCTTTGATGTTGCAGGCAAATGTTTTAATCACTAAACCATCTCTCCAGCCCCCTCTGTCTCTAATAAATAAATAAATAAATAATTAAATAAATAGATAGATAGATAGATAAAATCTTTATTAAGAAAAGGTGTGGGCCACCACACCCAGACATGTAAAAATAAATAAATAAATACATAAATACATAAATAAATAAATAAATAAATAAATAAATAAATAAATAACGTTGTATTACTAATGAGGTACCACATGATGTGGTTAAACATATCTATCTCCTCAAACATTTAGCATTTCTTTATGGTCAAAAGCACTCAAAATGCTTTCCTTCTGTTTATTATTTTTATCTATAGTTATCATAGCTGGAATTAGGTTCTCACTGATCAATACCCCCTTCTCTCTCCCTGGTCTTCCATGAGCATTGTTATATCAACTGCTATGAGAACAGCTGGTTTAGATCCACATCAGCGTGAGATCATATGGTCATGTCTTCCTGTGTCTCTCTGATTTCACTTAAATGATTTCCAGTCATACGTGAAAGGATTTCATTCTTTTAAAAATATTTTTATATTTATTTATTTATTTATTTGCAAGCAGAGAGAGAGAGAGAAGAGAGACAGAGAATGGACATGCCAGAGCCTCTAGCCACTGCAAAAGAACTCCAGAAGCAAGCACCACTTCGTGCATCTGGCTTATCTGGATACTAGGGAAGTGAACCTGGGTCCTTAGGCTTCATAGACAAGTGCCCTAACCACTAAACCATCCCTCCAGCCCAGGATTTCATTCTTTTTTAAGGCTAAATAGTGAGATATCCTGTCTCAAAAAAATAAGGATAATAAAGTGGAGAGTGATTGAAAACACCTAACATTAATCTGTAACCTCCGTGTGCACATGTGTAAACATGCATGTGCTCCTACACGTCCCTACAAGCCCTCCTGTGCACACAAACATGGACACACACATCACATATGCACATACACCATGCTGGAGTCACGTGAGAAATACAAGAGACAAAGAGAGCCGGCACAGAACATTCTTTTTATTATTTATTTGTTTGTTTATTTATTTATTAGAAACAGAGAGAAAGAGAGAATGGGCGCATTAAAGCCTCCAGCTACTGTAAACGAACTCCAGATGCATGCTCAATCTTGTGCATCTGGCTTATGCGGGACCTGGAAAATTGAACCTGGGTCCTTAGGCTTTGCAGGCAAGCGCCTTAACTGCTGAGCCATCTCTCCAGCCCTTTTTTTCTTTTCTTTTCTTCTTTCTTTCTCTCTTTCTCTTTTTCTCTCTTTCTCTTCTCTCTTTCTTTCTCTCTCTCTTTCTTTCTCTCTCTCTCTTTCTCTCTTTCTCTCTTTCTCTCTCTCTTTCTTTCTTTCTTTCTTTCTTTCTTTTCTTTCTTTCTTTCTTTCTGAGGCAAGCCCAACAGACTGACCTTTTTTTATGCAAGACAGCGAGAGCAAGAGCTAGAGAGAGAGAACTGGTGCACCAGGGTCTCCAGCCTGTATTCAGGCTCCAGAGACGTGCACCACCTTGTGCGCATGTGCAACCTTGCACACCTGCATCACTTTGTGCGTCTAGATTGCATGGGATCTGGAGAGTCGAACATGGATGGGTCCTTGGGCTTCGCAGGCAAGCACCTTAACTGCTAAGCCACCTCTCCAGTCCAGCGCAGGCTGTTCTTTACTGGAGGTGCTGCAGCTCTACCAGGATGGAACTGCTGTACGTGAATGTGGGAAAGAATGAAGATGTACCGTGCGAGGGATGAGAGGGACTTTGAGAAGAATGGGGGGAGGGTTAGGACTAATCACCTGTCCAGGTGGCCTGTTAGCTCTTGAGGTTGGATCTTTGTGTTGTGAGCTTGCTTTGTACAGAAATCCCTTATCACGCTATGGCCTGGGAAAGTTTATGGTCCACCAAGGTCAGTGGTCTGAGCTCAGTGGTTCACTAACCCTTCACACCACATACATCAGGGATGGAAGCATGGGATTTTGTTACACATTTGAAAGCTAATTGCACCCGAATGGACCAGAAAGTCCAGGATGTGAAATCATCGCGGGTGTTGTGTGCATGCATGCTTTTATGGGCTCAAGGGTCTTCCAGTGGGGAAGGCCTTGCTGGGTCACCAGTGGATCCAACCCCTTCCTCCCAGGCTCCAACCTGCTTCTGGAAGGAGAAAAAAAAAAATAGGACGGGCTGGAGAGATGGCTTAGTGATTAAGGTACTTGCCTGCAATGCCAAAGGACTCATGTTCCCCAAGACCCATGTAAGCCAGATGCACAAAGGGGAGCACATGTCTGGAGTTCGTTTGCAGTGGCCAAAGGCCCTGGCTCACATGTCTCTCTCACTTTCTCTTTCATTCTCTCTCTCTCTCTCCCCCCCCTGCCTGTCTCTCCCTCCCTCCCTCTCTCTCTCTCTCTCAAATAAATAAATAAAACATTGTATATATATAAAAAAAATAGGGGCTGGAGAGATGGCTTAGTAGTTAAAGCGCCTGCCTGCTAAGCCTAAGAACCCGATTCCAATCTCCAGGTCCCACGTTTAGCCAGATGCAAAGTGGGGCAAGGGCGCAATGCTGCACTTGCCCACAAGGGGGTGCACACATCTGGATTTCGTTCACAGCAGCTGAGAGACTGCTGGTGCACCCATCTCTATCTGTCTCCTTCTCCCTCTCTCTCTCTCTCTGTGTCTCTCTCCAAAAAAAAAAAAAAAAAATAGGAGCACCAAAGGACATGAGCTATAGTGTAGCCATGAAAACTGTCTTTCTCCTTTCGGTCAGGCCTCAGCTGTAAAGGAACAGTACACTCTAGCGACAGGCACTGCGGGAGCCTCTTCCTGGTGGTGGGGGGGATTTGCCCTGGAAAAGGGAGTGAGACTTTGTTGTGCTGGAGACTGCGCAGAAGGAGTTCTTGGAGGTGTTTGTCCAACTCCTTTCAGCTCTCCTTGCCTGCACTGAAGAACTGGGCCTGTGGGTTTCCTCTGCTTTAGTTTAGATTTAGAAAAAAAAAATCCTCTGAGCTCTGGAAAAGGTGCAATCTGACAGCGTGTGTGCAGCGCCACCTGGCGACCACAGGTGTGAATCACAGTTTCTTTCCTAGTTGTGTATCTTTGTCAAAGATATACAACAGACATGGGGCTCTCTGGAACGGCTTGCTTTTCCCCAGAACTTCAGACACTTCGATTTGCGGCGGCCTGTCTTTTTGCAGGCACAAGTTGCCAATAACATGAACAAGCCACAGAGTTTTTGCTGAAGTAACCGTATATTTGAAATCTTCTGAAATCAGGCTAGAGAGATGGGTTAGTGGTTAAGGCGCTGGCCTGCAAAGCCTAAGGATCCAGGTTTCATTCTCCAGGACCCACGTAAGCCAGATGCACAAGGTGGCACATGCATCTGGAGTTCGTTTGCAGTGGCTGGAGGCCCTGGTGTTCCCATTCTCTCTCTGTCTGTATACCTTCTCTCTCCTTCTCCTTGCAAATGAATAAATGAGAAATAAAATGAATAAAATCTTCTGAAATCTACATTAATCTAATTGACCAAACACAGCAGGTGAGAACTTTCTTGCTGTTTCTATAAGTCAGAATAAGTAGCATTTCCCCCTTACCACAAGTCTCTGTTTATAGGACACTTGGGTGCACTGAGTGTATGCGTATGTGTGTGTGCGTATGCATACATGTTGCTGTGTTTTGTTCATGTGGTTTGGGAGTTCTGGGAAATCTGAGGGTCCCTTCTTCAAAGTCATGTCACAAGGAAGGGAATAAATGCGTGCAAATTCCCTGAGCTAAGTCCTTCTCACCATAACCATAACCCTAACCCTCTGCCAGTGACCCTCAGCTACTTGTTTCATAGTTCCCAGACCTGCCCCTATCTTTTTCCCATCTTTTGTCTCAGCTCTCATTCTCCACTCACTCCTCCAACTTCCAGAATCCATTTCCTTTCCTAGGACTTAGCAAACTTCATTTGAATAGATTGACTTATCCAAAATCACTGAGCCTTGGAGAGAGCCTGGAGAGATGGCTTAGTGGTTAAGACACTTGCCTATGAAGCCCAAGGACTCAGGTTTGATTCTCTAGAACCCATGTATGCCAGATGCACATGGTGGTGCACAAGCATCTGAAGTTTGTTTGCAGTGGCTAGAGGCCCTGGTGCACCTATTTAAAAAAAAAAAAAAGCCGGGCGTGGTGGCGCACGCCTTTAATCCCAGCACTCGGGAGGCAGAGGTAGGAGGATCTCCGAGTGCGAGGCCACCCTGAGACTACATAGTTAATTCCAGGTCAGCCTGGACCAGAGTGAGACCCTACCTTGAAAAACCAAAAAAAAAAAAAAAAAAAAAAAAAAAAAAAAAAAAGAAGAAATTCACTAAGCCTTAAAAATGTATAACCCTGGGGCTGGAGAAATGGCTTAGCGGTTAAGGCACTTGCCTGCAAAGTCAAAGGACCACAGTTCAATTCCCCAGGACCCATGTAAGCCAGATGCACAAGGGGGCACATGCCTCTGGAGTTTGTTTGCAGTGGCTAGAGGCCCTGGTGTGCCCATTCTTTCTATCTCTATCTGCCTCTCTCTCTCTCAAATAAATAAATAAAAATATTTTATAAAACTGTATAACTCCTGCCTCACAGTGTAGATGGTGAGATGAATCAGCACTGCCTGGTTTATATTACTGCCTCAGAAAGTTGTAGAATCAGCTGGGTGTGCAGGCACACGCCTTTAGTCCCAGCACTCTAGAGGCTGAGGAAGAGAATAGCTGGCTCACGTAGGAGGGCAGCTATGAGTTCGAGGCCAACCTGGCACTAGAGTGAGTTCCAGGTGAGCCTGTGCTAGAATGAGACCCTGCCTTTGTAACAAAAAAAAAAAAAAAAGTTGTGGAATTTAAATTTTTATTTTTATAAGCAAGCACCTGTAAGTGCAGATCCATCTCTCCAGCCTCCAAAATTTGTTTTCAGTATGGGGATGGCAGTATGCTCACGCTCCTTACAGACAGTTAAAGGAATCGCAGCCTTCCAGGTCAGAACTTGGTGAACAGTTTCCCACGGAAACACTGCATTCTATACAACTGTTATAACCCTTAGGATTCCATGGGTCTCACACTCCAGGTCAATCAATCCTGCCCTGGCCTGAAAAACTAACCGTCATGAAGAACGTCAGTGTAAGAGGGACATGTGAGTGCTAAGCAAGTCCTTACAGTGTCGTTTGCAACCCACTCTTAAATTTGGTTTGGACTTGGGCGGGGTGTTCAATAGGAGGTCACCATGCATATCTCAGTCTGCAGTGGCTGGGGCGGGGGTAGTATTGGAAAGGAACCTCAGAAACAGGCAACAGGGCTGGAGAGATGGCTTGGCCGTTAAGGCATTTGCCTGTGAAGCCTAAGGACCCATGTTCAACTCCCCAGATGCCACATAAGCCAGACGCACAAGGTGACACGTGTGCAAGGTCACACATGCACACAAGGTGACACACATGTCTGGAGTTAGATTGCAGTGGCTAGAGGCCCTGGCATGCCAATTCTCTCTGCGTCTCATTCTTGCTCTCATTCTCTCTCATTAAAAAAAAGGAAAAAAAAAAAAAAAAGGCCAGTCTGCCAGGCGTGGTGCCTCATGCCTTTAATCCCAGCCCTTGGGAGGCAGAGGTAGGAGGATCACGGTGAGTTTGAGGCCACCCTGAGACTCCATAGTGAATTCCAGGTCAGCCTGGACTAGAGTGAGACCCTACCTCGAAAAACAAAACAAAACAAAACAAAACAAAAACAGGAAACACCAGACCCCAAGAGGGTTGGCACAGGAGCTGGTGAAAACAGAAAGGTTTTAACCATAAACACAATAGTACAATTGGTCCTCAGCAACCACAAGGTCCACCAAAGACAGAGCAGAGAGTGTGGGGGAAGTTGCATGTCTACTGGACATGTACAGAATTTTCTTCCTTGACAGTATGTTAGACCTCTGCCTGTTGCTTTTCCACTGCTATGCCAGAATGCTTGAGAGCAACAATGCAGTGAGGAAAGGCTGATTTAGCTTAGAGTCAGAGGCACGATTCCATTACTCCAGAGGCGTGGCTCTGTTTCCAGGCCTGTGCTGAGACACGACATGGTGGCAGGATTTGCGGGCAAGGACATCCCCCTCACAGTGAACGGAAGCCAAGAAAGGAGACCGGAACAGAGCCCCAAGGATCCCCAGGGACTTCCTTTCTCTGGCTGTGTCCCACCTCCTAAAGTTTCTAGCATCTCCCAGAGTCATCAATGAGTGACCAATTTTCAACACGAGCCCTTTGGGAAAACGCTTCGTATTCACATGACAGCACTAACCAACACAGCATGACAACTCTCTATCTACATGGCATTTGCATAGCATAGTTATTACAAGCAACCTAAGGGTAATTTAGTATACAGGAGGCTGTGTGTCCATTATATGCAAATCCTACACCCTTTTACATAAGGGAGTTGAGCATTTAAGGATTTATTTTTTTATTTTTATTTTTTGGTTTTTCGAGGTAGGGTCTCACTCTGGCCCAGGCTGACCTGGAATTAGCTATGTAGTCTCAGGGTGGCCTCGAACTCTTAGCGATCCTCCTACCTCTGCCTCCCGAGTGCTGGGATTAAAGGCGTGCGCCACCACGCTTGGCTTCATTTAAGGATTTTTGCACCCATGAGGATCCTGAACCCAATTCCCTTCAGAAGCTGGGGGGCAGCTATGCTGTGGGACCCATGTAGTAAAGGAATAGCTAGTCCTATCATTTGAGAATGCAATAGAATCTCTAGGAGTAACACAAAGATCATGGCTCTTTAGTCCTTTTTTTCTTGGTGCTGGGACAAAATACCTGACCAGAAGCAGCCTGAGGGGGAAAGGGTTCATGTCAGGCTTACGCTTTTGAGGGGTAGCTTCATCGTGTCAGGAATATGAAATCAACAGCAGGAAACCGGCTCATGTATCGTGGCAGTGCAGTGAGCGAACCCTAGACACCTAGTGGGCTGGGCTAACCAACCTCAAAGCCGGCCCCACAACACACCTCCTCCAGCAAGGCTCCTCTCTCAAAGGCTCTACCAAGCAGAAGGCTTAGTCAGACATTTGAGGCTATGTGCGGGGTGGGGGGGGGCAGTTCATTTTATATTCAAACCATCACAAACTCTGTAGCAGACAGCTTCAGATTCACTGAGATGAACTTCCAGACCAGGCACAGTTATGGAGGAAGGAATGTTTATTGAAGCTTACAGATCCAGGGGAAGTTCCATAATGGCAGAAGAAGCTGGCCTGCCTTCATAGGACCAAACAGAGAGAGTAAAACCAAAAGCCACACAGCACAGCACACCTCAGGAACTCCAGCTTTGCATATCTTTAGATTGAAATCTCAAACCCATCGCCACACCTTAATATCCGCCCAGTGACACTGCCTCCAGCCAGGTGGCTGCAGATGCAAACTACAAACTAATAAAACACTGAATATATTGGGGGCCATCTATTCAAACTACCACAAACCCTAAGTGCCAAAAATGAGATTTGGGAAGTGTGTGTGTGTGTGTGTGTGTGTGTGTGTGTGTGTGTGTGTACTCAATAAGGATTGATTTAGCACAGTAAACCCAAGCTAAGCTGAGAGGCTTTAGAAGTTAAGAGTGAAGGTTATGGGCGTTCAGTGACATTCGGCATGAAACTGCCTCTCTGGGTTCACCAGGCAACAGTGAGCGAGTCTGATGAAACAGAGGAAGCAGGGACAGGACCCGGTTTTTTCTGGAGCACAGTAGTGTCCACACACTGGACTAGAGAGAGTCAGAATGAACTGAGTGAGCTTCCTGGAAGGGCTGGTCCCATCTCATGCCCACTGTCCACCTCCCAGCCACCCCATGCATCCGTTGTGTCTGGGACCAAGTGTGAGCCTTATAATGTCAGTAGAATCCGAGTGATATTAAAACTGGGCTCATAAACAAGAAGTCCCAAAGGTACGTCTTGTGTGCCTCTACACTCAATCATCACACTTTTGCTCATTAGGGCTCCCTCATGAAAAGTCGATCAGCCAGGTGTGGTGGTGCACACCTTTAATCCCAGCACTTAGAAGACTCAGGTACGAGGATCGCCGTGAGTTTGAGACTAAATAGAGAGTTCCAGGTCAGCCTGGGCTCTAGCAAGACCTTACTTTGAAAAAAAAAAGAAAAAGGAGGGGGCTGGAGAGATTACTTAGTAGTTAAGGCACTTGCCTGCAAAGCCTAAGGACCCAGGTTCGATTCCCCAGTACCCACGTAAAGCTAGATGCACAAGGTGGTAGATGCATCTAGAGTTCGTTTGCAGTGGCTAGAGGCCCTGGCATGCCCTTTTGCTCTCTGTCTCTAACAGATAAGTAAATAAATATTTTTTTAAAATAATGACTGTCAGAGTGAGGAATTCTCTTCACGTCCAGGTCAAATCTCCTCCCTGCTGTCTGGCACTGTGAGTCATCTAATCCTAATGCTTTGCCCAGGAAATTCTATTCTTCCTAAATCTGGAGGAGAGTGTTACCAGCCAATGCAATGAACATTCACTATCTCATGATGGCCTGTGTTACAATGAACATTATCTCAAGATGGGCTGTGTTATGATGAACGTTTACCATCTCACGATGGCCTGTGTTACAATGAACATTTACCATCTCAGGATGGCCTGTGTTACAATGAACGTTTACCATCTCACGATGGCCTGTGTTACAATGAACATTTACCATCTCATGATGGCCTGTGTTACAATGAACATTATCTCGTCATGGCCTGTGTTACAATGAACATTTATCATCTCGTGATGGCCTGTGTTACAATGGACATTTACCATCTCACGATGGCCTGTGTTACAGATGAACGTTCACTATCTCATGATGGCCTGTGTTACAATGAACATTATCTCAGGATGGGCTGTGTTATGATGAACATTTACCATCTCATGATGGCCTGTGTTACAATGAACGTTTACCATCTCATTATGGCCTGTGTTACAATGAATGTTCACCATCTCATGATGGCCTGTGTTACAATGGACATTTACCATCTCGTGATGGCCTATGTTACAATGAACATTCACCATCTCATGATGGCCTGTGTTACAATGAACATTTACCATCTCATGATGGCCTGTGTTACAATGAACGTTTATCATCTCGTGATGGCCAGTGTTAAAATGAACATTTATCATCTCATGATGGCCTGTGCTATAATGAACATTTACCATCTCATGATGGCCTGTGTTACAATGAACATTTACCATCTCATGATGGCCTATGTTACAATGAACATTCACCATCTCATGATGGCCTGTGTTACAATGAACATTTACCATCTCGTGATGGCCAGTGTTACAATGAACATTTACCATCTCATGATGGCCTGTGCTATAATGAACATTATCTCATGATGGCCTGTGTTACAATGAACGTTTATCATCTCATGATGGCCTGTGTTACAATGAACGTTTATCATCTCGTGATGGCCTGTGTTACAATGAACGTTTATCATCTCGTGATGGCCTGTGTTACAATGAACGTTTACCATCTCGTGATGGCCTGTGTTACAATGAACGTTTACCATCTCGTGATGGCCTGTGTTACAATGAACGTTTATCATCTCGTGATGGCCTGTGTTACAATGAACGTTTATCATCTCGTGATGGCCTGTGTTACAATGAACGTTTATCATCTCGTGATGGCCTGTGTTACAATGAACGTTTATCATCTCGTGATGGCCTGTGTTACAATGAACGTTTATCATCTCGTGAATGGCCTGTGTTACAATGAACATTATCTCATGATGGCCTGTGTTACAACGAACATTATCTCATGATGACCTGTGTTACAATGAACATTTACCATCTCATGATGGCCTGTGTTACAATGAACATTTATCATCTCATGATGGCCTGTGTTACAATGAACATTTACCATCTCATGATGGCCTGTGTTACAATGAACATTTACCATCTCGTGATGGCCTGCGTTACAATGAACATTTACCATCTCGTGATGGCCTGTGTTACAATGAACATTTACCATCTCGTGATGGTCTGTGTTACAATGAACGTTTATCATCTCATGATGGCCTGTGTTACAATGAACATTATCTCATGATGGCCTGTGTTACAATGAACGTTTACCATCTCATGATGGCCTGTGTTACAATGAACAATTACCATCTCATGATGGCCTGTGTTACAATGAACGTTTACCATCTCGTGATGGCCTGTGTTACAATGAACGTTTACCATCTCATGATGGCCTGTGTTACAATGAACATCATCTCATGATGGCCTGTGTTACAATGAACATTGTCTCATGATATCCTGTGTTACAATGAACATTTATCATCTCATGATGGCCTGTGTTACAATGAACATTTATCATCTCATGATGGCCTGTGTTACAATGAGCATTATCATCTCGTGATGGCCTGTGTTACAATGAACATTATCTCATGATGGCCTGTGTGTGTGAAGCTGAATTGGACCCTAACACGACTGTGACCTCCTTGCTCTTCAGGATGAAGGTGGAGGCTGGGACGGTGGATTCCTAACAAAGAAGGTGAATAAGAACTGAAAGGAGTCTCCCACTTGTACAATGGCAGAGTACAGGAAAAAGTCCACCAACACAGCTCAGAAGATCTGCAAAGCCTTCTAAAAGAGGTGAGCGTCGAGCTGGCATTGAAAAGACTTTAATAGCAGATGTGGAGAAAGAAGCAGGTGGTGAGTGAAAAGACATGGCTTGAAGACCTACACTTCTCTCTTTTTCTTTTCCAGATTTTTCTTTCTTTCCTTTTTTATTGTTCTCACAGTACTGAGTTAAACCTAGGGCTTTGGGCAAACACCCTACCATGGAGGTATATCCCTATCCTTAAAAAAAAAAGAACTTCTTTTTAAATTTTGAGACAGAGTCTCATTGACTTTGAAATTTCTCAGTAGTCCAGGCTGGCCTTGAACTTGAACTTACTATCCTCCTGTCTTGTCCTCCCAAGAGGTCTGGGCCACAAGATCCAGCTTCAGGTTTTGTTTTTGTTTGGAATTGACAAATTGTGTATATGTGTGGGGTTCAATGCAATGGCTAATTGTACTTGTGGTTTATTTTGTTTTGTTTTTGTTTTTTCAAGGTTTTTTTTCTTGCCAGACTGACATGGAACTCACTATGTAATCTCAGGGTGGCCTTGAACTCCTGGCGATCCTCCTCTCTCTGCCTCCCAAGTGCTGGGATTAAAGGTGTGTGCCACCAATCTCTGCTGTTTGTTTTGTTTTTGTTTTGGTTTTGGTTTTGGTTTTGGTTTATCGAGGTAGGGCCTCACTGTAGCCCAGGCTGACCTAGAATTCACTATGTAGTTTCAGGGTGGCCTACAACTCATGGCGACCCACCTACCTCTGCCTCCCAAGTGCTGGGATTAAAGGTGTTTGCAACCACGCCCTGCCTGTTTTTTTTTTAATTTTTTTAGAGAGAGACACAGAGAAAGACAGACAGAGAGAGAGGGAGAGGGAGAAGAGAATGGGCACGCCAGCAGTCTCTCAGCTGCTGTGAACAAAATCCAGATGTGTGCTCCCCCTTGTGGTCAAGTGCGGCATTGCGCCCTTGCGTCACTTTGCATCTGGCTAAACGTGGGACCTGGAGATTAGCAGCCAGGCACCTTAACCACTAAGCCATCTCTCCAGCCCCTGTTTGGGTTTTTAAGAGATGGTCACCATGTACATCCCAGTCTGACCAGGAGCTCACTATGTAGCCCAGGCTAGCCTCCAATTCATGATCCTCTTGCCTCTATCTTCTGAGTGCAGACATGTACAGATGTGTACCACCACCAGCATACCTGGCCAGTATAATATTTTGCTGTATCATTATAATGTAGATTGATTAAATCAGTCTAACAAATTAATCACCTCACATACTTACTATTTTTGTGTTGTAAAACCATCTAAAGCCAGGCGTGGTGGCACACACCTTTAACCCCAGCACTCGGGAGGCAGAGGTAGGAGGATTGCCGTGAGTTCAAGGCCACCCTGAGACTACATAGTGAATTCCAGGTCAGCCTGGTGAGAGTGAGACCCTACCTCAAAAAAACAAAAAGGGGGGGGAAGCATTTAAAATCTCTTCTTTCAGGTAATGTTAAGTGAACACCACATTATTTGTAATGTTTGTTATTTGGAATAACAACTCATCCATGTGGGCAGCTCGTCCTCCTGTCAATCTGAAATGTTGTACCATCTTTCCCCTGTTTGGTGGTTTGAATCAGGTGTCACCCGCAAACTCGTGTGTTTTGAATGCTTGGTTCCCAGCTGGTGGCAATTTGGAAGGTGGAGCCTTGCTGGAGGAGGTGTGTTGCTGGGGCAGAATTAGGGGTGTTATAGCCGTCACAAATAACATCCAGCTTCTGTTCTCACCATGTTTTCTGCTACCACCATGAAGCTTATCCCCAAGACCGTAAGACAAAATAAACCATTTTTCCCCATCGGCTACTTTTGGCCAAGTGTTTGCACCCAGCAACATGAAGGTAACTACCACAGAAAATTGGTACTGGCAGAGTGGAGTCATTGATACTTAGAAACCTGACTGTGTGGCTTTTGATCTTTTGGAACTGACTGTGGGAGAGTGTGGAAGGATTTGAAACCTTGAATGAACACCTTGCAGTGCTGTAAGCAGAGTTTGATGGACCATTCTTGTCAGAGTTTGAAAGAGCTAAATGCAGATAGAAAGAGCCAGGCATGGTGGCACATCGCTTTAATCCCAGCACTCGGGAGGCAGAGGTAGGAGGATCATCCTGAGTTCAAGGCTAATCTGGGGCTACAGAGTGACTAAAGTAAAACCTTACCTCAAAAAAGAAAGAAAGAAAGAAAGAAAGAAAGAAAGAAAGAAAGAAAGAAAGAAAGAAAGAACTATGGCATGGCTTATGAGGGAAGAAGAACTTAGTCAAAAGAAGAACTGGGCCAGAGGCAGTTTGTATGAAAGGCTGGATGTGTTCTTCCCATGTTCTCAGAACCTGAGCAAGGTTGAGTTTAGAAGAAATGGACTGGTGTGAGCAGAAGAATATGGCACAGGAAGAAAGAAAAATTTGGGCTGGGGAGATGGCTTGGCAGTTAAGGCCCTTGCCTACAAAGCCAAAGACCTAGGTTCAATTCCCCAGGACCCATGTTAACCAGATGCACAAGGTGGCTCATGCATCTGGAGTTTGTTTGCAGTGGCTGGAGACCCTGGTGCACCCATTCTCTCTCTGCTTCTCTGTCTCCCATCTCTCTTTCTCTAATAAATAAATAAAATTTTAAGGAAAAAAAGAAAGAAAAATTTGAGATAGAGACTATAGCCTAGTTCTGCTGCAATTGTTTGAGAAATTACCACCATTGAAACTGGGCCAGCTATTCTGACAGTAGGAAGAATGAAGACTCTTTTGAAAGGAAGGGACCTGAAGGAAGAGTATTAATGAAGTTTTCCTGCTCTTCAAAGCTTTATTCCCTCCTGGACTAATAAATTTGGTCGCCCACCTGGTACTATAAAAGTATAACAAATGGGGCTGGAGAAATGGCTTACTGGTTAAGGCATCTGCCTGCAAAGCCAAAGGATCCTGATTCGATTCTCCAGGACCCACGTAAGCCAGATGCAAAAGGGGGCGTATGCATCTGGAGTTTGTTTGCAATGGCTGGAGGCCCTGGCCCACCCATCTCTCCCTCTCCCTTTGCCTCTTTCTCTCCCAGCACTCAGGAGGCAGAGGTAGGAGGATCACCGAGAATTCAAGGCCACCCTGAGACTACATAGTTAATTCCAGGTCAGCCTGAACCAGAGTGAGACCCTACCTCAAAAAACAAAACAAACAAAAATAAATAAATAAATAAATAAATAAATAAATAAATAAAAATAAAATAAATAAAAAGTGTAACAAATTCAGGATAGAGAAGGTCACTGGGTTTGCAACATGGCTGTTTGGCAACAATCACTGGGAAATGTGAGGCAGGCTTGTTGGAGTCCCTGTGTAGAGGCCTGATGGAGCCATGGCATGAAATCGTGGGATGCAATGGAGACCCCAGGATTTTAGATATGCCAGGATAATAGAATGGCCTCCAAGAAGAGAGTTTCCACAGGGCTCTGGGTAGCACAGCTGGAGGGGAGTAATTAGAATCCAAGATCTTGTTGAGGGTCTCAGATGCTACACATGGAGCTACAGGATTTGCTATTTTCCCTGTTTGTTTTAGATCTTGCCTTGGTTCAATCTTTCGTTGCAAGGCCCTGTGGTAAGGGCCTAAGCTGGATGAGGACATAAGTGACTCCATATTGTGAACTTATGCAAGGAAGTTCAGCTTAGCTGGTGCCTCAGGATATGGTCTCACCTGCACTTAAACTTTATGCTTGGCTTGTTCTTATACAATGGATCACCACATGTGGTTCCTCACCATTCCTGGGGGTTGTTGGCCACCGATGTTCCAGGAGCAGGAGGAGATGGGGGGAAGAAGCAGGGTCCTGGAGTGGGTGAGTGCGACGGGAAAGGACTCACCCGGGAGGCAGTCTGACGGGTAGCACGCTGTCCTTTATTCAACAGGAGAGTGGGTTTATAAACACTTGAGAAAGGCTGAGGCGACACATACAGACGATATGGTGATTGGATATAGTTTATAGGTTGCTATCTAATTGGCTGAAAGGTAGAAGTGTAAGGGAGATAGCGGCGGGAAAAGCTACAGTGACTTCAGAGTTGTGAGGGAGGAGCTGTGAGAGAGAGAGATAACAGGAATGGTAGGAAAAGCTACATGACTTCAGCCACATAAGGGTCTTTTGGGCAGCTAGCCACAAGGTTAATTCAGGAACTGGACCAGAGGCAAACCCTGACCTTAAAAACCAAAATGGTCAGGCGCTTAAATAAGGGAAAAGAGGGAGGGCCATCAATATCTCTCTTCTAAAAAGCAGTTGCTAAGTTTTTTCCATTACAGGGCACTTTACTACTGCTGCTTGCCTTGCCCAAGGGTAGGGAAGGCCAGATTCCAGAAAAGTTCCTGTTTTTGGGTCCTGATGATAAGGCCAGCTGCAACCCCACAGCCCAAGGTCCCAGAGGTGGGATGATCCAGAGTTCAGGCCAGCTTCCTACACAGTCCCAGGTCAGCCTGTTTTGAGTGAGACCCAACAACCAAAAAACAAGATGTTTGTCTTTTTCTGCTGTTCTTAAATGCAACTTTTGTCTTTTTATTAACTGCTGCTTGCAGTTGCACGTAAGAGCATGATTACTGAAAATGTAACTAGGAAACTTCCATGAAAATCTTCCTGTTTTTGTTCCTATAAAAGGAGCGTCTGGCGCATACAGCTTTAATCCCAGCACTTCAGGTTCCCAGAGGTGGGAGGATCGCCAGAGAATAAATATTCCACCCTGAGACCACTTGGTATCCGAGTGGTCTTCCAGGTCAGCCTGGACTAGAACGTGAGACCCATCTTTTGTAGTGTGAAAACTCTGTGCTAAAAAAAAATTTAACTGTTTTTTTTTAAAACTCAACTGAAATTAACTTTTGTCGATGTAACTGATTATTGATAAAACTATGGGAATTTTAAAGTTGGAAATTAGCTTCCTGTTTTTGAGATGACAATGAGTTTATGATTACTGAACTTCTGAACTATGAAACTAAGATGTGCAATCTTGGTCCCCAGCTGGTTTTTTTGTGTATAAATGGGCTTTGAAATTACAGCTTATCTCTGCATTCAGGTTCCCAAGTCCTGGGTGTAGTCGCTGGCCAGCCAATAAATATTCCTTCCTACCACTTGGTATCCGAGTGGTCTTCCCTGGGGGCCTCACCATAACGGCCCAGTGCCATCTTTTGTAGTGTGAAAGCTTACTCTGTGCTATTATGTGCATTTAACTTGGGCTTTGATTTTACAAACTCACAATTAAGAGACTTTGGACTACGGGGATATTTGACCACTGATGGGATTGATAAAACTATGGGGAATTTTAAAGTTGGACAGTAAGACAAAACATTTCCATTGAGATTTAGCAATGAGTTTATCACTCTACTTTTATGACTGAGTTTATTTTGAATGAATATATCCTACCCCCATGGTCCCCAGCTGGTTTCAATTTGGGAGGTGTGTTCATCCTTTCTAAAGCTCCATTGCATATATATATATATATATATATATATATATATATATATATGCCACAATTTTTATTTAATTTTAGTTATTTGAGAGAGAGAGAGTATGTTATGGTGAGGACCCCCAGGGAAGACCACACGGACCCCAAGTAGTAAGAAAAGAACCTTTATTAGCCAGCTGGTGACTCAGGATCCTGAGTGCAGTCCCAGGCTGTACTTCAGGGCTCCTTTTATAGGAGAAATCCATACGATTGCACATCTTAGGTTTTACAGTTCTGAAGTCCAGTAATAATCATACAAAATCAAAAGTTAATTTCAGTTAATTTTAGAAAAAACAGAAACGTTTCCGGAATCTCCCCTCCCTGCATTTTCCCTCTCCCGAAACTGTAAGCAAGCAGCTGTCAATACAGAAGCTGAAGACTGCATTTAGCAATAGCGAGAAAAACATCTTGTCTTGCAGTGACCCATTGTGTTAAAGCACATAAAACATAAAGTTCAAGTGCAGGTGAGATAAGGCACCAGCTAAGCTGACTTCCTTGTATAAATTCACGCTAAGGAGTCACTTGTGTCATTCTCCAGCTTAGGCCCTTGTCACAAGTAGGAATAAGCAGGACTGGAGAGGTGGCTTGGTGGTTAAAGCCCTTGCCTGTGAAGCCTAAGGATCCAGGTTCAATTCTCCAGGTCCCACATAAGCCAGATGCACAAGGGAGCACATACGTCTAGAGTTCCTTTTGCAGTGGCTGGAGGCCCTGGCTCACCCATTCTCTCACTCTCTAATAAATAAGTAAATTAAGGGAAAAAAAAAAGTAAGCATGGGTGTACCAGAACCTTCTGCCTCTGCAAACAAACTCCAGGCACATGTGCCACTTCATGCATCTGGCTTACATGGGTGCTGGGAAACTGAGCCTGGGCCGTCATGCTTTGTAAGTTAGTACCTTTAACCACTGAGCCATCTCTTCAGCCCCACACCACAATCTGTCTCCATTCAGCTGTTGCTGGACACTTAGTTTGCTTTTGGTTTGGCGACTGTGAATACTGTGCAATGAATAGGAACACGCAGCTATATCTTCAGCATCCCAATTCCAATTCCTTTGGATATATATGTAGCAATGGCATTGCTGAGGCTGGATGTTGGTTTCTCTTTGCTTGTTGGGGGTTTTGCTCATGGGGGCAGGGTCTCACTATGCAGCCCACACTGAACTCAAACATACAGCTATCCTCCTGCCTCAGTGTCCTGAGTCCTGGGATGAGAAGGTACACCACCACACTCAGCTCCTGAACCTTGATTTCTTAACTTCTCTTTGGTGTGTTGGTTCAGACCGGTAATCCCAGCACTTGGGAGATAGAAGCAGGAGGGTCTCCACAAGTTCAAAGACGCCTAGTATACATAGTGTGATGCAGACCAACCTCAGCTAGAGACCCAGTCTCAAAAAACAGTAAATAAGCCAGGCGTGGTGGCACACGCCTTTAATCCCAGTACTCGGGAGGCAGAGATAGGAGGATCACCGTGAGTTCAAGGCTGCCCTGAGACTACATAGTGAATTCCAGGTCAGCCTAGGCTAGAGTGAGACCCTACATCACAAACAAGCAAACAAACAAACAAAAAAAAAAATGGTGCTTGCCTACAAAGCCAAAGGACCCAGGTCTGATTCCCCAAGACCTACATAAGCCAGGTGCACAAGGTGGCGCATGCATCTGGAATTTGTTTGCAGTGGCTGGAGGCTCTGGCGCACCCATTCTCTCTCTTTCTCTCTCTCTCCCTCTCTCTCTCTCTCACACACACACACACACACACACTCTACCTCTTTCTCAAATAAATAAATAAAAATAAAAATCTTTTAAAAAGAAAGAAATTGAAGAAAGGAAAGGCTTATTTCAGCCACCAGTTTAAGGGGATGGAGCTTATTGTGTATGGCAGGGAAGGCATGGTGGCACGATCAGGTGGCCAGCTGGTCACACCCCATCCACGGTCAGGAAGCTGAGGGAGATGGGTGCTGCTTGCCTGAGCTTTCGCCCTTGTCTTTATTTCACCCTTGTGTTCAGCCTGGGACCCTCGGCCATGGTGGAATGGCGCCTCCTCAACTTTAGCCTGAAATAAACCCTTCCTCCCATTAGCTGCTCCTGGTCGGGTGTTTGTCCCAGCAATGAGAAGGAAACTGCAAGTCCCAAGGCCCAATACCTAAAGGTTCCACAACCTCCCAAAACAGCGTCACTGGCTAGAGAATAAAAGTTCAAACACATGAACCTGTGGGGACGTTTCAAATTCAAACCGTAACACAACCTCACATCCCTCACGCAGCAAGAGGCAGAACACTTCACAGAACTTTGACGTGCATGTCCAGTCGTGTCTCAGTCAAGCGCACAGACTGAACTAGACCTGAGGTTGGAACGTGATTTAGCCAATGTTTAAAATAAGTTTAACGTAAGACCAGAACACCTGTGGTATTGTGTCTACAACTCACTCAGCTGAAACCGTGAAAATATTACATCCAGTTCAAAGGAGAGCTCTCAACCACCACCTATTTATAGTCAGATAAGAAAACCTGGCCAGTCTCTACCGGACAATAAGCAATTGTGTTCTGCAGGAGCCAGTCCAGACCCACGGAAAGCTGTAACTCCAGCGTCCCTACGGCAGTATAGAGGCAGAGAAAGAGAACTCTCCAGAAGCTTGCAAACCAGCTAATGTGGCAAACACAGCAGTGAACCAAAGACTCTTAACTCAAGGCGGAAGGTGAAGACATATGCGAGGTTTTCCTCTGACTCCCACACACGTCCCATGGCACGTGTGCACCTGCAGTCATGCAAACATACATGTGCATACATACACACATACCCACAATGAAAATAAATAAAAATTCAAAAGCAAGACTGTAGAGATTGCTCAATGGTTAAGGTCCTTGCTTGCAAAGCCCAGCAATCTGGATTTGATTCCCTAATGCCCATGTAAAGCCAGATGCACGGTGACACATGTGTCTGGAGTACATTTGCAGCAGCTAGAGGCCCTGATGTGCCCATTCTCTCTCCTCTCTCTGTCTCTCTCTCCTTGCAAATCAATAAATGAAATATTTTTTAATTTAAAGCAAATAAAGCAGGAGAGGGTCATATCTCTATAAAAATCAGGTAGTTGGGGGGGGGCTTGTTTCTTTGAGATAGGGTCTCTCTCTAGCCCAGGCTGACCTGGAACTCATTCCATAGTCCCAGGCTGGCCTCGAGTTCACAGTGATCCTCTTACCCCTGCATCCCAAATGCTGGGATTAAAGGCGTGCACCAAGACATCTGGTTCAAAAATTGTATAGATTTTAAACTTCCAACAACCCACTGACCTTCTTGCCCATTTCAAATTGTGAAGTATTTCCCTATTCCAGAATCAAATAACAGTGGTTGAGAAGGTGAGCATTGCAAAGCAGGGGACAGCTAAGCTGTGCTAAGATGGTCAGGGCTGGAGGGATGGTTTAGCAGTTAAGGCACTTGCCTGCAAAGCCAAAGGACCCAGGTTCAATTCCCCAGGACCCACGTTAGCCAGATGCACAAGGGGGCACATGCATCTAGGTTTCATTTGCAGTGGCTGGAGGCCCTGGTGTGCCCATTCTCTTGCTCTCCCTCTCCCTCTTTCTCTGTCAAATAAATAAACAAAAATAAAAAATATTTTAAAAGGTGGTCAGGATCAGTAGTTAGGGTCATGGGCTCTAAAGGCAGACAACCTGGGCTTCTTCAAAGTCTTCCTTGGCTGCACATGGTGGTGTCATCAGAAGCAACTCTGGGCCTCAGTTTCTTCATCTGTAATATGGGCATAACTGTAAGGACCCACCATACCGCTGAGTTAAAAATGGGCAGGGACCCTGTTAATCATAGTTATTCTAATCACATCTCTTTGGAGCCTGCAATAATGAAAGCATTCTCATGTTTATTTTAAACGTTGATGCCTTGGGCTAGAGGGATGGCTTAGTGGTTAAGGCATTTGCCTGCAAAGCCAAGGGACCCAGGTTCAATTCCCCAGGACCCATGTTAGCCAGATGCACAAAGGGGCACACTTGTCTGGAATTCCTTTGCCATGGCTGAAAGCCCTGATGTGCCCATTCTCTCCCTCTTTCTCTCTGTTAAATAAATAAATAAATAAATAAATAAATAAATAAATAAATAAATAAATAATTTTTTTAAAAAGTTGATACCTGGACTGGGGATGTGGCTCAGCAGTTAAAGGTGCTTGCTTGCAAAGACTCCCAGCCTGAATTTGATTCCCTAACACCCACATAAAGCCAGACGCACAAGGTGACGCATGCATCTGGAGTTCATTTTCAAGAATTACTATTGCCCCTATTTCTTTCCCTCTCTCTCTCTCTCTTTGACATAAATAATAAAAAATAAATAACTGCCAGGTGTGGTGGTGCACGCCTTTAATCCCAGCACTCAGGAGGCAGAGGTAGGAGGATCACCGTGAGTTTAAGGCCACCCAGAGACTACATAGTGAATTCCAGGTCAGCCTGGCTAGTGTGAGACCTTACCTCAAAAAACCGAAAAAAAAAAGACAGGGCTAGAGAGATGGCTTAGCGGTTAAGGCGCTTGCCTGCAAAGCCTAAGAATTCATGTCTGAATCTCTAGGCCCCATGTAGCCAGATGTACAATGACACAAGCACATAACGTTGCACATGAGCAGGAGGGGATGCATGCGTCTGGAGTTCATTCACAGCAGCTGAAGGCCCTGGCGTGCCCATTCTCCCTCTCCCTTTCTCTCTCTGCCTCTTTCTCTCTCTCTCAAAATAAATAATAATAATCAATTTTAAAAGTCAGTTTAAGCAAAGAAAAAGAAACAGGTTTAGCAATGCATGCAACAGACAGAGACATGGGCTTCTCCAGAAATGGAAGGCTTGGGGCCAGATATTGGGGTGCATGTCAGAAGGTGGAAGCAGGAGGATTGTGAATTCAAAGCCAACCTGAGCTACTTGGGAAAATTTTGCCTTACAAAACGAAGAGGGTTAGGGAGATGGCTTAGTAGATAAAGTACTTGCCACACAACTCTGAGTTCCCGAATTCAGATCCCAGATCCTACATAAAAGCTAGATGCTCTGGTGGGCCTCTGTGATCGCAGTGTATCCACTGTGACAAGCAAGAAGAGACGGAAGAATTTCCCCAAAGCTCACAGAGTGGTGGAAGGTGAGGACCAACACAAAAGTGGTCCTCTAACCTACACACACACACACACACACACACACACACACACACACACACTCACAAACATGCACAAACACCAAATAAACAAATAAGCTAAAAGGAAGAAAAGAAGAAAAAAGTAAGGCAAATCAAAACACAAGAATCAGGGCTGAAGAGATGGCTTAGTGGTTAAGGCATTTGCCTGCAAAACCTAAGGACCAAGGTTCAATTCCCCAGGACCCATGTAAGCCAGATGCACAAGGTGGCACAAGCGTCTGGAGTTTGTTTGCAGTGACTGGAGGCCCTGGCACACCTATTCTCTCTCTCTCTCTCTCTCTCTTTCTGCCTCTTCCTTTCTCTCTATCCCTTTCTCAAATAAAATAAAAATAAAATATTTCTTTTTTTTTTTTGGAGAGAGACAGAGATGGGTGCGCCAGCAGCCTCTCAGCTGCTGCAAACAAAATCCAGATGCGTGCACCCCCTTGTGGTCAAGTGCAGCATTGCACCCTTGCATCACTTTGCATCTGGCTAAACGTGGGACCTGGAGATTGGAACCACTGGAGATTGGAACCAGCGTTCTTAGGCTTAGGAGGCAGGCGCCTTAACCGCTAACCATCTCTCCAGCCCAAAATATTTCTTTTTAAAAAAGCAAGGCCAGGCATGGTGTCTCACACCTTTAATCCCAGCACTCGGGAGGCAGAGGTAGGAGGATCGCCATGAGTTCGAGTCCACCCTGAGACTACATAGTTAATTCCAGGTCAGCCTGGGCCAAAGTGAGACTCTACCTCGAAAAACAAAAAAAAAAAAAAAAAAATTTAAAAAGCAAGAATTGGAGGCTTGTATACCATTCTATTCCCCCCCACACACACAACAACAAAAACAAAACTACATTTGGAGGGAAGTGACAAGACAAAAGAAATGGCATTTCCAGCTCACACATGCAGCTGTCAGTAGGAAGGTTGAGCGCATGGGCAAGCTGGGAAGAGAAGAGCATAAGGGCACAGTGGGCTACGACCAGGTCCAGCTCACGTTGATCCTCCTACCTCTGCCTCCCGAGTACTTATGAGAGACTTTGAAAGTAAGGAGAATGTGAAGTAATGTATTTCTGCCAAAGCAGACTTCTATACCCAACAAAACTATCTATAATAATTGAAGGAGGAAGAAGAACTTTAAGCTGGAGAGATTGTTCAGTGGTTAAGGCACTTGTCTGCAAGTCCCAATGACCCAGGTTCAATTCCCCAGTATCCACATAAAGCCATCTGGAAGAATTAGGATTTTTTTTTTAATATTTTATTTGAGAGAGAAAAAGTCAGACACAGAGAGAGAAATGGGCACACCAGAGCCTTTTGCCACTGTAAATGAACTCTAGATGCAGTGCCACCTTGGGCATCTGGCTTTACATGGGTACAGGGAATCAAACTGGTCCTTAGGCTTTGCAGGCAAGCACCTTAATTTTTAAGCCATCTGTCCAACCTCAGATGATTGAATTTAAAGAAAAAAAAATCCATATAGTTGTTGCCTTCAAGAAATGTACCTCGAAAAAAAAAAAAAAAAAGCTCAAAACATCAATCACATTTTATTACTCATATCTGCTCATTTATTAGTGATGGCAAGCTTAGGAACTGCTTAAGGATTTTAAAAAGACTCTCCAGACAGGGTGCTATAAAATTAGGAATATTATGTGAGGACTTTTTTTTTTTTTTTTTTTTTTTTTTTTTTTTTGCTTCTCTGTGGTGGAAAAATGTCACAAAAAAGTTATATATAGAATGGTGGTGTGTGTGTGTGTGTGTGTGTGTGTGTGTGTGTGTCCATTTGCTTTTGTGAGTGTTCATGCATTTAATGTGGGGCCCAAAACAGTTCTTCATCCAATATGACCCAAAGAACCCAAAAGGCAGACAGCCCAAGTTAGCTGAGTGAACCTACAGCATGGGACAAAATCGTTACTGGAGAAAATCCCCTGAAAGAGGATTCATATCTAGAATTTACAAAGAACTCAAAAAACTAAACTATAAGAAATCAAACAGGTCTGGAGAGATGGCTCCATGGTTAAGGTGCTTGCCCGCAAAGCTTAAGGAGCCAGGTTCAATTCCCCAGTGTCCACATAAAGCCAGCTGTACAAAGTGGCACCATGCTTCTGGAGTTTATTTGCAGCAGCTAGAGGCCCTGGCATGCCCATTCTCATTCTCTCTCTCTCTCTCTCTCCTTGAAAAAAATATATAAATCAAACAGCCTGGTCAATAAGTATATTCATGAAATTAATAGCCAGTTCTCAAAAGATGACTTACACATGGCCAACATATGAAAAAATGTTCACGCTCACTAACCCCTCACTAACCATGAAGGAAATGCAAACTAAAGCTACACTCCTATTCCACCTCATCCCAGGCAAAATAGGAGTCCATAAGAAAATATCAGCAAACATTCATGAAGATATAGACAAAAAGGAAACCCTTATGCACTGCTGGTGGGGATGTAAACTAGCCCAGCCACTGTGAAAATCAGTATGGAGCCTCCTCAAGAAACTAAAAATAGAGCTGGAGACATGGCTTAGTGGTTAAGGCACTTGCTGCTAAGCCTAAGGACCCAGGTTTGATTCCTAGAACCCACATAAGCCAGATGCACAAGGTGGTGATGTGTATGGAGTTCACTTCAGTGGCTAGAGCCCTGATGCACCCATTCTCTCTCTCTCTCTCTCTCTCCCCCTCTCTCTGTCTCTCTATTAAATAAAATTTTTAAAAATATTATTAAAAAGAAACTAAAAATAGATCCACCATGTGACCAGCTTGTTGGACATTTATCTGAAAGACACCAGGTGAGCATATCACAGAGATACTTGCAGATCCTTGTTTACTGCAACACTATTTACTAAGTCGCTACATTATGGAAGCAATCTAGATGTCCAACAGAGGAATGGATAAAGAGAATTGTTGAGGTCCCTCCTAGGGACAGCCCAGGAGGGACGGCAGGGTCTCTGCCGAGTTGGTGGTGAAAGGCATGGAATCACGGCACAGACTCCGGGAGTTGGGTGAAAGCAGGCAGAGGGCGAGCTGCCACAAACTCGTTTATTCAAGGAAGTGTAGGGGGGTTTAAAGGGGTTTGGCTGGCCAATCATTGTATGGGATGGTCCCCTTTTGTGACCAATGATAGCCTGTCTCCAGACAGATCATCTTGTAGCAAGTTTCTCGTGAGCATGGGACTGTAGCTGTTGTCACGCCAGGCCTGCGCAGGATGTCATGTTCACAGAAGCCACTTCCTGGTTTCTTCTGACATGCTGTCTGGCTAGGACCAGGCCTGTATTGTGCCATACATATCCTCCTTTTTGTTTTTATTATTGGCAAGCCTGGGAGGTATGGTTTTTTGCCAAGCCATTGTTGAACCCAGGCCCCAAGGGATCATCACATGCAATGGTGCCTGTCTTAGGTTGTCCCATCTCATGGAGTCTTACCCATCATTGGCTATCCGCCATCCTAGTGAGAAAACCCAAGGGGTGTGGCCTGGTTTCTTTTAGCATGTGGTCTGGCTAGGGCCAGTCCTGCATTGTGCCATACAGAGAATTACATATATATATATATATATAATTATATATATATATATATATATATATATATATATACATATTTTAATAGGTCAGTCAAAAAAGAATATTGTTATTTCATTGGCAGGAAATTGGAAAAAACAAATCTATGTTTTCTCTTCTTTTTGGTTCCTGGATTTTCTATAGAAACATAAAATTGTGTGTGCAGGACTGGAGAGATGGCTTAGGGTTAAGGCATTTGCCTATGAAGCCAAAGGATCCTGGTTCTATTCTCCAGGACCCACGTAAGCCAGATGCACAAGGGGGCGCATGCATCTGGAGTTCGTTTGCAGTGGCTGGAGGTCCTGGCATGTCCATTCTCTCTCTGCCTGCCTCTCTTCTTTCTCTCTCTGCTTGCAAATAAATAAATAAATAAGTTTTAAAAAAGAAAAACAATCATGTATGCATATAGGACGTGAAAGAAGAGGGAGGGCTAAGAAGAGCCAGTAGGGCAGCATGGGGAAGATTCTCCACGTACAATATAAGCCCATATGGGAACGTCCTTGTGTAAGAATGTACCATATACAGTGAATCCACTCAATATGAAAAGTAAATATGTGCACAGTACCTGTGCAAATTAGGTGGTCAGTGACCATTGGCTAAAGGGATAAACGGAAGTATCAGGAAAAGACCCACCTACTGCCTGAGGACAATGAAAGTGTTTGGCCAAGGATGTCTAATTCCCTTCAGAGTGAAATGACTTGGGCCAAAGGGCAGGCCCTCCTTCAGCTAACGAGCAGGAGGCGGGGCCTAATGAGGAAGTGGCTCCCTTCCCAAAGCCTTTGCTGGACCTTAGTCCTAAATCTCAAGCTTCTGCCACCTGGACCTTCCAGTCATAGGAGCTTTGGTAAGTGAGACGCTGAGACGCTAAGAAGACTGGCTGAAGGTTTCCTCTGTGCATGTGTGTGTGTGTGCGTGTGTGTGTTTGTGTCCGTGTCCGTGTGTGTGTGTGTGTGCGTGTGCATGTGTGTGTGTGTGTGTGTGTGTGTGGTTTTTTGGAGGTAGGGTCTCGCTCTAGCCCAAGATGACCTGGAATTCACTATGTAGCCTCAGGGGGGCCTCGAACTCAGGGCAATCCTCCCACTTCGGACTCCCCAGTGTTGGTATTAAAGGTGTGAGTGCCACCACACCTGGCTGCTGAAGGTTTCCTCTTGAGATATCTGTCGAAACAGCCACCTGCCACCTGTCACCTCTCACAGCCTCCAGAGCATGTAACAGGAGGCCCCAGGCAGTCTCACTCTCTCAGCAGCTCTCAGCCAGGCTTCAGCCATGGTTTTGCCATCTACCTCAGTAAGCTGTTTACCAGTGTTAGTGCAAAGTTTTTGTTTTGTTTTGTTTTGTTTTGTTTTGTTTTGTTTTGTTTTGTTGGTTTTTCAAGGTAAGGTCTCACTCTAGCTCAGGCTGACCTGGAATTTACTATGTAGTCTCAGGCTGGTCTCGAACTCATGGTGATCCACCTACCTCTGCCTCTCTTTTCTTTTCTTTTCTTTTTTTTTTTCTAATGCAAAGTACGTGGAGAAGGTAGGTAGTTGGGATTTCCAGGAAAGGGTGGGGGGAAGGTTATAAAGGTTTCTCTTCTGTTTTTCTTGCTACAAAGGGGGTTGGATAGTTAATACACAGCTGTGTGAGCCTTAAGCATATAGTCCTCCTGTATGTATATGTATATATATATATATATATATATATATATATATATATATATATATATATATATGAACAAGTGTGTGGTGACATGACAATGACAGATGGTCACTGGCCAGGGGTTGCCTCTGCCCAGCCAGAAATCGTGACAATGCAGACCCCTCTCTACAGCAGGGATGGGGGTCTGGGATGACACTCCCTGGGACTGAGACCTAAGCATCTTCCATGAACCTGAGTGCTCAAGCCAGGCTGCCTTGTGGACTCCTGAAGACTCGGAGAGCAAGCCCACGTAAAACGGGAGACCCATCCCTCAGTCCTCCAGAAAGCTCCCCCACTCCCAGTTCTCTGGCCCCACTTTTCCATAACCACCGCTTTCATCCTTCGGTGTGATAAACATATCCAAGGCATGGTGTTTAGTGTCTATCACGAAGAATGAAGATATTTATTTCATCTCTCTTCATTTCCCCCTTAGGACGGAAGATGACAGGGAGGACAGAAGGGCTGGAGTCACAGAGAGGTGTGGAAGGAAGGAAGGAGGGAGGGAGGGAGGAGGGCAGGTAGCACCCACAGTGCAGGAGGGCTCAGGCACCTGAAGGGGAGGCTTAAGGTGACCAGACTAAATGAAGCCTGAGGTTGTGTCTTGGAAGCTCCCTGGGAGGAGTGTCAACAGCCACAAATTACACTCGGGCTTCAGCTGTGTGTCCAAGACAAGTGGGAGCCAGCTCTTCTGCTGCGCCTGCGAGCTTCTCCAACATCCTCATCTCCCAGACAGCCAGACGTGAGGCCAGTTCAGTAGTGGTTCCCACGGCAGCCGAATTCAGACCCTAAGTGACCAGCCGGCCTCAGAGAACTGAAACACGCAGTCTCCCTGCTATTTCTTCTGTGTGCTCCCCAGCCGCCTGCCCCTGGAAGGGAAGTGAAATCCACATAGCTAAACAAGTGGCCCCGTGTGGCTGCTGATCAGCAAAGTCTGCGGTGTCTGTACTCATGCTTTCCCAGGGGAACACTTAGCACAGGGCCAAGCAGCCGTGTTCCCTGAGGACACACTCAGGACAGCAAGAATGTGGGCTGTTACCAGGAGAAAGCTGTAACCGTGGGCTAGGAAAGAAGGTGGGTCCTTTGGCAGCTGGGTGTTGGATATTCAGGAAAGTCCTTGAACCCCAAACCCTCGGTTCGCATCGCATTTTATTATGGTTTTTTGTTTTTGGTTTTTCGAGGTAGGCTCTCACTCTAGCCCAGGCTGACCTGGAATTCACCATGTAGTCTCAGGCTGGCCTCGAACTCATGGCGATCCTTCTACCTCTGGGATTAAGGGTATGCACCACCATGCCCGGTTTCGTGTCCAATTTTAATCAAGCAATTGATAAAATAAGACTGAGGAGGATGATTATTAAGTTATTATATTTATTTAGGGAAGCACAGAGTCAAGGGAAGGACACCCACATGGCTTGAGAGCCCAAGTAGAGGGCCTGAAAAAACGGTGGAAAGGACAAAAAGAAAGTTTAAAGAAAGCAGGGCGTGGTGGCACACACCTTTAATCCCAGCACTCGGGGGGGCAGAGGTAGGAGGATCACCATGAGTTCGAGGCCACCCTGAGACTATGTAGTGAATTCCAGGTCAACCTGGGCTAGAGCGAAACTCTACCTCGAAAAACCAAAAAAAAGAACAAAAAAGAGAGTTCAAAGAGCTCCCGCCATGTGGGGAGCAGGAGGGGTAAAGAGCCAGTGTGGAGAGAAAGGGTTTAGGGGCTCTCCCTCAGCTTGGCCTGGCTGGGCACTACCTTCCAGCTCAGGTGAGCCAGACGGACAGCTGATTGGTTAGGGCTAGGGCCTGTCTCGGGAAGAGGCCAGCCATGACACCAAGGGAGAGACCTCCCTCCCAGGAAGGACCCAGGGAGGCAGAGGTAGGAGGATCGCCATGAGTTCGAGGCCATCCTGAAACTACAGAGTGTGCCTACGTATATGCATGTTTGTATGCATACTGGCATACATGTATGTGCAGGTACACATGCACGTGTGTTCACAGACATATGTAGGCCAGAATTTGACATTGGGTGACTTCCTCCATTGCTATCTGCCTTATTTATTTAGTTATATTTTTGAGATAGGGTCTTTTTACTGAAATTCACCAATTTGGCTGTACTAGTTAGCCAGGAAGGAAGGAAAAAGAAAGGAAGGATTTGTTGCAGCTCATGGTTTATCACTGTGAGGAGGACACACAGCAGGAGTATGAGGCAGCTGGTCGCATGGCATCCACAACAGCCCGAAAGCAGGACGAGACGAAGGCTGACATTTAATGTTAGAGCCAGAGGGTCTCCAGTTTGGACTCCGTTTGCCATTTCATTGTAACTCTCCATCTCCCAAGAGTGACCCAGACCAGCCCTCCCAGTTATCACTCGCCTGGAATGATCCAGACCACCTGTCTCATTATCATTTCCCTGAAGTGGCCCAAGTCCTCAGGCAAGGTGGACCACCCTAACACCAAAGGATTCCAATGCCCCCCATAAGTACCCCCTAGTCTGAAAGGTATGTACCTGCTGACCTGCCTGGTCAGAGTCCTTCTCTGGCTTTCCCCAAATAAAGCCTGTCTCAGCTGTTGAGCTGAGTCTTTCTGGCTTAGCTGCCTCCTTGTTCTCTTTTATTCAGTTGGAATGATACCACCCACATTCCAGGTGTGTCTGCCCTCCTTGGCTAAACCTTTCCAGAAATGCTTTGCAGACATGTATCTCCTAGGTGATTCTAAATCCAGCCAAACTGACAATAACAATTAACTAACATAATATCTCTTTTTTTAATATTAGAAGAGTTCAACCGAGAGTGTATTTTTTTTATTCTAAGAGAGAGAGAAAGAAAAAGAGAGAGAGAGAGAGAAATGGCACACCAGGGTCTCCAGCCACTGTAAACAAACTCCAGACTCATGCACCACCTTGTGCATCTGGCTTACATGGGTCCTGGAGAATCGAATCTGGGTCCTTAGGCTTCCCAGGCAAGTGCCTTAACTGCTAAGCTATCTCTCCAGCCCATAATATCTTACAGTATATAAACTTGTATCATATTTGCATAAACATAACATATGCTTGCAGATACATTTTTGAAAGGTGAGGGGTTGAGACAAGGACTCATATAAGCCAAGCTGGCCTTAAACAGAGCAAAGTACCTAAAAATGACCCGAACTCCTTGATCTTCCTGCCTCTACCTCTCAAGTGCGAGAATTACACTTGGGACAAGATGCACACTTTGTGTTTTGTTTGTGCTTCTGTATATGTAACGTGGCGTGGCGTGGCGTGGCGTGTATGATGCATACGCGTGTCTATGCCCTCGCCTGCCGTGCCTGGAGCAGAACAGTTGTCTGGTTCCATCACTCTTCTGTCCCTCCTCCTCCTCCTCCTCCTTTTCCTCCTCCTCCTCCTCCTCATCCTCATCCTTCTTTTTGAATCCATATTCAGAATGTTTTAAATCTGAATTTTTCACGAAGTCTGTAGTTGACATGCATTCTTTTTAAGATATTTATTTATTCAACTGCAAGCAGGGCTAGACAGAGAGAAGAGAGACAGAGAGAATGGGCCCGCCAGGGCCTCTGGCTGTGCAAAGGAACTCCAGACCCTGCAGCACTTTGTGTATCTGGCTGTACGTGAGTTCTAGGGACTCAAACTCAGATCGTTAGGCTTTGAAAGCCAGTATCTTTTTTTTTTTTTTTTTTTGAGGTAGGGTCTCACTCTAGCCCAGGCTGACCTGGAATTCACTCTGTAGTCTCAGGGTGGCCTTGAACTCACGGCGATCCCTTGAACTCACGGCGATCCTCGTACCTCTGCCTGCCGAGTGCTGGGATTAAAGGCGTGTGCTACTACGCCTGGCAACAGCCAGTATCTTCACCACTAAACCATCTTTGCAGCCCTTCTGCCCATTCTTGGTTGAGCCACAGGCTCTTCCTGATAGTGGAACTTCCTGCTTTTCACAGTCCTGGGTTACTCCCTAGCCTCTGCTCACCTTGGAGCAGAGTTACAGCGGGGAGTGACAGTGAGGGGGGGTTACAGCCCGCTGCTTATGTGGGTTCTAGAGATCTGAACTTTGGCAGTTTCAGGCCCTCACGCTTGCCCAGGAAACATACTTAACCACCAACCCAAGATACATACTTTTTAGCCACAGTATTACCACTTTTAACAAAATCATCACCATTTCCTCAATACCACAAAACACATATTCAAATCTGGGCCTCGTGGTTCACGCCTTCAACCCCAGTACTTGGGAGGCAGAGGTAGGAGAATTACCATGAGTTTGAGCCAGCTTGAGACTACATAGTGAATTCCAGGTCAGCTGGGGCTGGAGCAAGACCTTACCTTGAAAAATCAACAAAAACAAAAACGAAACCTCCACAGGCTGGAGAGATGGCTTAGCGGTTAAGGCGCATGCCTGCAAAGCCAGGTTCAAGTCTCCAGGTCCCACGTAGGCCAGATGCACAAGGTGGCGCATGCATTTGGAGTTCGTTTGCAGTGGCTAGAGGCCCTGGCATGTCCATTCCTTCTTTCTCTTTCTCTCTTCCTCTCTCTGTCTGTAATAAATAAATAAAAACAAAATCTTTAGATAAAAAAACAAACCACATATTCAGACCTCCCCTATAGTCTCAAAACATCTGCATCTTTATCAGGTAAATAGGTTTGAATTCAGATCTCAAACGGGCCCACTCTGCAGCATCTGATGGAGAGATTTAGGTCTCAGTCTGTTACACTTTCCCTCCTCAGCTTTGTGAGTGTGTGTGTGCAGGCATGTGTATACCACACACACATTCTTCACCTATAAAGAAAATGACTTGTTCACCTCTTTTAATTTTTTTTTTTTTTTTTTTTTTGGTTTTTCGAAGTAGGGTTTCATTCTAGGCCAGGCTGACCTGGAATTCACTACGTAGTCTCAGGGTGGCCTCGAACTCACAGTGATCCTCCTACCTCTGCCTCCCAAGTGTGGGATTAAAGACATGTGGCACCACACCCGGCTTAATTTTTTTTTTTAATTGGAATGCTAGGGCCTCAGCCATTGCAATCAAACTCCAGACGCTTGTGCCACCTGGTGGGCATGTATGACCTTGCACTTGCCTCACCATTGTGCGTCTAGCTCATGTGGGATCTGAAGAGTCAAACCTGGGTCCTTAGGCTTCACAGGCAAGTGCCTTAACTGCTAAGTCATCTCTCTAGCCCATGTTTTAATTTTTTTTTTTTTTTTTTTTTTTTTATTTTTTGGTTTTTCGAGGTAGGGTCTCACTCTACTCACTGTAGTCCAGGCTGACCTGGAAACTCACTATGTAGTCTCAGGGTGGCCTCAAACTCACGGCAATCCTCCTACCTCTGTGTGCCTCCACACACACACACACTGAGAGTCACATTCAGAGATAGGGAGGGGCTAGAAGGCTGCAGCCCTTATAGCATCTGATTCAGGTATGCGAGAGGAAGACCCGACTGGCTAGTAAATTTGGAGGATGGACCCTAGGGTCAGCCCACCCTGGTAGCACACTAGACTGTGAGCAGCAGGGGGCAATGTAGGTTGGTCTCCATCAGACACAAGTTCCATTTCTGCCAAGCGTTCCATTCTTGTGCCAGGGTGAGGTGGCATGTGGGGTGTACCTCCTGGTTCTCTTTGAGCCTCAAGGCCTAACTGAAACTGTCTAAAGAAAGCTAGCTTTCTCCTAGGCTCCTTCAGTTGTGCAAACCTGTCTGTCTAGGGTAGCTTGTACTGTGTTTGCGACTCTGCATATGGGAAAGCTATTCCCACCTTTCTGTTCTTACCTGACTTTCAGCATAGCTTTTCCATCTCTGGTTACTCCTGGCTGTCTGGCAAAATAAAATACATGCCCAAGCCGGGCGTGGTGGCGCATGCCTTTAATCCCAGCACTCGGGAGGCAGAGGTAGGAGGATCGCCGTGAGTTCAAGGCCACCCTGAGACTACATAGTTAATTCCAGGTCAGCCTAGACCAGAGTGAGACCCTACCTCGAAAAACCAAAAAAAAAAAAAAAAATACATGCCCAGTAAATGTGTATTGAGGGCTGGAGAGACGGCTTAGCAGTTAAGGCACCTGCCTGCAAAGCCCATATTTTCCCTCCCTCCCCCCGCCTCTCTTTGTCTCTCTCTGCCTCTGTCTCAATCTCTCTCTCTCACTCAAATAAATAAATATAAATATGTTTAAATGTGTGTTGTTTTCTTTTTTAAAATATTTTCTTTTTTCTTTATTTGAGAGACAGAGGCAGAGAGACAGAGAGAAGGAGAGAATGGGCACACCAAACAAACTCCAGATGCATGTGCCTCCTTGTGCATCTGGCTTACATGGGTCCTGGAGAATCGAACCTAGGTCTTTAGGCTTTGCAGGCAAACGCCTTAACTGCTAAGCCATCCCTCCAGTCCCGTGTTGAGTTTTCTCCTGGTAAATGCCCCTCCCCGTGTGTCCTTTGTTCCAGGACCAACATGTGCAGCACCAGCGTGGGTGACCTGGAAGACGTTCCGCTGGAGGATGACGACCCAGGCAGCATCGAGTTCAGAATCCTGGCCTTCTACGCCACACACCATGTCTTCAAGAGCGCCCCTGCCCCCTTCTCACCCAAGCTGCAGAGAGCCAGAAGCTTGTCCCAGAAGGCCCTGGGAATTTGGTCCCCTGATTCTTGGAAGCAGATATCTCGGCCCTGTAGAAACTCCCCCTTCAGCCTGGGCAAGAAGAAGACTTCTTCTTGGAGAGCCTTCTTTGGAGTAGCAGAGGAGGCAGAAGCCGCCCCGAGCTCATCCCCCAAGTTTCAATCTCAGGGCCAGTTTGAATCTCAGGGCCCAGTAGCGGTGGAACAGAAGAGCGGCGCCCACAGCCAGCAGCCGGCCAGATCTCTTTCCAACGTGGACCAGCGACTCGAGAGTGAAGGTAGGCTGCTCGCTTTGAGGGCTCATTGTTTTGTTTTTAAGATTTTATTTTTATTTATCCATTACAGTTAGGGAGAGAGAATGGGTGCGGCCACAGCAAATGCACTCCAGATGCATGCGCCACTATGTGCAGCTGGCTTATGTGGGACCTGGAGAATCGAACCTGGGTCCTTAGGCTTCGCAGGAATGTGCCTTAGCCGCTAAACCATCTCTCCAGCCGGTGAAAGAAGAAGGTGGAAGAAAGGGAGACAGGAGTGGTACACTGGCTCCATGTCTGTAAACTGGCTGCCCAAATGTGTGGACTTCTGCACCAGAGAGCCGTGACAGGAACACATCCCACCCAGGGTTGAGACTCCATCGCTTCCTGGGCCAGCGGACCTCTCGGGCCCCAGTGTATCATGTACGTGGGAAGATCCCACCCGCCCAGCCTTCTACAATGTAGAGAAGATCAAATAGAAGAGCCCTGTGTGAGGGTGCACACCCTATAATCCCACCACTCAGGAGGTGGAGGCAGGAGAATCACAGGTCCAAGACCAACCTTGGCTACATAGAAAGTTCAGGGCCCGCCTGGGCTACATGAGACCTGTCTCAAAAAACTAAAACAAGGGCTGGAGGGGTGGCTTCGCAGTTAAGGAGCTTGTCTGTGAACCTAAGGACCCAGGTTTGTTTCTCCAATATCCACGTAAAGCCAGATGCACGAGGGGGCACATGTGTCTGGAATTTGTGTGCAGTGGCTAGAGGCCTTGACGCACTCATTCTCTCCCTTGCTTTCTGGCTCTCTTTCTCAATCTCTCCTTCTCTCAAATAAATAAAATCTTTTTTTTAAAAAAAAAAAAACAAAAAACTAAAGCAAAAAGGGAGGGAGAGTTAGAGAGAAGGAACGAAGGAAGGAAGAGAGGGAGGAAAAGAAGAAAGAAAGGAAGGAAGGAGGAACAGAAAGGAAGGAAAAAAGGGAAGGAAGGAGGGAGAGAAAAAAGGAAGAACCCTAACCCTAAAAAGAAGGAAAAAAGGAAAGGAGGGAGGGGAATGGAGGGAGGGAAGAAGGGAAGGAAGAAAGGGAGGGAAGAAGGGTCAAATAGATATATATTTAAAAAAACAAGGGCTGGAGAGATGGCTTAGCGGCTAAGGCGCCTGCCTGCTAAGCCTAAGAACGCTGGTTCCAATCTCCAGCGGTTCCAATCTCCAGGTCCCACGTTTAGCCAGATGCAAAGTGACGCAAGGGCGCAATGCCGCACTTGCCCACAAGGGGGTGCACGCATCTGGAGTTCGTTCACAGCAGCTGAGAGACTGCTGGCGCGCCCATCTCTGTCTTCCTCTCCCTCTCCGTTTTATCTCTCTCTGTCTCTCCAAAAATAAAATAAAAAATAATAATAAATTAAAAACACACACACACACACACAAAAGAAAACATTTCAGGCCTGGAACGGTGGATTCCCATCTGTCCCTGCCAGCACTCGGGATGATTGCCAGGTCCGGGAGAGCCTGGGCCACACAGCACATTAGAGGCCAACTTGAACTACATAGTAAGACCCTGTCTTAAGAAAGAAAACCAACCAACCAACCAAACAAACACTGAGAAACATTTTGATAGACTTTCCCCTTAATTAGAACAAAAGCAGTAAGACACTGTCGTAAGTGGACTTTGTCACAGAGCTCTCTTCCATCCACAGACATCACCAGGGGCTCTCCCCACTCACCCCCAACCTCAGCCATACCCAATGCCAGGCGCCCACGTTTTTCAAAGAAAGCCCCTCCTGCTGAGGAACTTGTCTAAACTGAGTCAACAGGTGGCAGTAATGTCCTAGTTTTCAAGTATTGTCACCAGCTGGAATTTTCTGAGAATCAGCCCCCAAGTGGATAGCTTGGGCATGTGCGTTCACTGCCATCAAGGAAACAAACTCCCGGTTCCCGTGAGAGCCCGAGGCCTTTGGGGCAGGAGGAACCGCGGTCTGGATGCTGCTCGGAAAATGTCCCTCAAATCACACGAGACAGGGAGGGTCCCGGAAGTGCACTACTTGAGACACAACCTAGCTGGCACAGAAGTCCTGTGGCCTTTGTCTAATCTTCTCAGCAAAGAGAGGTGTCTGCCCTCCGAACCCAGTGTGGCTGAGGCAGCAGCAGTGACTCTAGAGTGAAGGACTCCATTCCCAGTGCCTCCCTTCTGTCCCAACCCTACCCACCAGAGGCAGCAGGTGCCTCCTGTGAGCGTACCCCTACCTTTGCCACCTGCCCCCACCCCGCACCCCGGGTCTGACTCCAGTTGTATACAACACTGGGAGACAGGCGGCCCCTACAGATGTCGTCCACCTTTCCTGGGATCAGTGACATTGTACTGAAGTATCTATCCCTTGACCTTATTTTTTTGTTTGTTTGTTTGATTGTTTTCTTGAAATTTCTAGAGATACTCCCTCCTCCGCTTTTTTTTTTTTTTTTTTTTTTTTTTTTTGCAAGGTAGGGTCTCACGCTGGTCCAGGCTGACCTGGAATTCACTATGGAGTCTCAGGGTGGCCTCGAACTCTCAGTGATCCTCCTACCTCTGCCTCCTGAGTGCTGGGATTAAAGGCGTGTGCCACCACGCCCGGCCCACTTTTTTTTTTTAGGGGAGATAAGTGAAGAAAGATAGCTTTTAGATTAAGAATAAAACATTATGACTGGGGCTGGAGGGATGGCTTAGCGGTTAAGACATTTGCCTGCAAAGCCAAAGGACCCCAGTTTGATTCTCCAGGACCCATGTAAACCAGATGCACAAGGGGGTGCATGCATCTGGAGTCAGTGGCTGGATGCCCTGGTATGCTCATTCTCCCTCTCTTTCTCCCTCCCTCTCTCTCTGCCTCTTTCTATCTTTTAAATAAATAATAAATAGATTATGACTGGCAGTTAAAGGCACTTGCTTGTAAAACCTGACAGCCCAGGGTCAATTCCCTAATACTGATGTAAAGATATAAAAAGTGGTGTGTGCATTGGAATTTGAGTGGCAAAGGCTGGAGGGATGGCTTAGCGGTTAAGACATTTTCCTGCAAAGCCAAAGGACCCCAGTTTGATTCTCCAGGACCCATGTAAACCAGATGCACAAGGGGGTGCATGCATCTGGAGTCAGTGGCTGGATGCCCTGGTATGCTCATTCTCCCTCTCTTTCTCCCTCCCTCTCTCTCTGCCTCTTTCTATCTTTTAAATAAATAAATAAATAGATTATGACTGGCAGTTAAAGGCACTTGCTTGTAAAACCTGACAGCCCAGGGTCAATTCCCTAATACTGATGTAAAGTCATATACACAAAGTGGTGTGTGCAATTGGAATTTGTTTGCAGTGGCAAAGGGCTCTGGCATGCCCATTCTCTCTCTCTCTCTCTCTCTCTGCAAATAAATAAAAATATTTTAAAAAGGATAAAAGAGGGCTGGAGAAATGGCTTAATGGTTAAGGCACTTGACTGCAAAGTGTAAGGACCCAGGTTTGATTCCCCAGGACCCATATAATCCAGATGCACAAGGTGGTGCATACGTCTGGAGTTCATTTGCAGTGGCTAGAGGCCCTGGGGCACCCATTGTCTCTATATATCTACCACTTTTTCCCGCATTCATGCTCTCTCATATATATATAATAAAGAATAAAAGATTACTGATAGAGTGGCTTTTCTTTCCTTCTTTCTTTTTCTTTCTTTCTTTCTTTTTTTTTTCGGGGGGGGGTTTCAATGTCTCGCTCTAGCCCAGGCTGACCTGGAATTCACCATGTAGTCTCAGGGTAGCCTTGAACTCACAACGAACATTCTACCTCTGCCTCCAAAGTGCTGGGATTGAAGGTGTGTGCCACCACGCCTGGCTAAGAGTGGGTCTCTTTGCTGAGTTGTATCTGAGATTGGATAGTTGTATACAGAACTAGAAACTATGTATATATACATATATGTGAATGTGAGAGAACCATCTTTCAGCCTAAAGGAGCTATGAAGAGTCCCACCAATTGCATTTACATTTTATGCAGGAAAAAAGGGAAGGAACCAAGAAGAAGGTTTCCAGATTATTCAGCTCAGTTTTTGTTTGTTTGCTTGTTTGTTTTATGGCTTATTTTATATTTATTTAATAGACAGAGAATAGGTGTGCCAGGGCCTCTGGCCCCTACAACAAACTCCAGACACATGCGCCACCATGGGCATCTAGCTTATGTGAGTCCTGAGGAATTGAACATGGATCCTTAAGCTTCACAGGCAAGTGCTTTAACCATAAGCCGTCTCTCCAGCCCTGTGTTTTGTTTTGCTTCGTTAAGGCAGGGTCTGGCTCAAGCCCAGGCTGACTTGGAATTTACTATGTAGTTTCAGGGTGGCCTTGAACTCACAGCAATCCTTCTACCTCTGCCTCCCCAAGTGCAGGGATTTAAGGTGTGTGCTACCACACTTGGATAGCCCAATTTTATTTACTTATTTGTTTTTTATGTTTTGTTTTATTTTGAAGCAAGCCCAACAGACCGACCTCTTTTTTTTTAATGCAAGAGAGCAAGAGTGAGAGAGAAAGAGACTTGGTGTGCCAGGGCCTCTAGCCACTGCAATTGAACTCCAGACGCACGCGCCCCCTTGTGTTCATGTGCAACTTTGCACGCTTGCATCGCTGTGCGTCTGACTTATGTGGGACCTGGAGAGTCAAACAGGAGTCCTTAGGCTTTGCAGACAAGCACTTTAACCGCTACGCCATCTCTCCAGCCCCCTATTTGTTTATTTTTGAAAAGCAAGATCTTGCTCTGTAGGCTAGCTGATCTCAAACCCTTATCACACTCCGTTTCTTTAAGACTTGTGATTGACCAGTGTTATTCTTCAAGCATACATATTGCTACAATATTGCTACAATAAGCTTCCAAAGTTGAGATTTCATGAAAGGCCAAGTGCACTACTCAACACTCAACCATCTACCTGCCCACCCCACCCCACCCTGTGCCCAGCCAAGCCCAAAGTTGATTTGTTTCTGACAGAACATTAAGAGGACCCATGCATATAAATCATCCTGTCCCTAAAAACTTCATTCTATGCTTCTGTGTACAAATACATGACACGTCACTCCCTAGAGTACAAATTCATGAAGGATGGATTATATTCTTTATGTTGTTGTTTTTAATTTTCAGCCAAGATTTACTTTTTTATTTATTTTATATTTTATCTTATTTTTTCCAAGATAGGGTCTCACTCTAGCTCAGGCTGACCTGGATGTCACTCTATAGTTTCAGGCTGGCCTCAAACTCACCTCATTCCTCCTACCTCCGCCTCCTGAGTGCTGGGATTAAAAGTGTGCACCACCACACCTGGCAGGAATGGGCAGACCAGAGCCTTTGGCCACTGCAAATAAACTCCTGACACAAGTGCCACTTTGTACATCTGGCTTTATGTGGGTAATGGGGAATCGAATCTAGGTTGTCAGGCTTTGCAGGCAAGCACCTTAACTGCTGAGCCATCTCTCCAGCCCCTTTTAATTTTTTTAAAACTTTACTTATTTGCAAGCAGAGAGAGAGAGAGGTAAGAAAAGCAGACAGAGAGAGAATGGTCATGCCAGGGCCTCCTGCCACTGCAAACTCCAGGTGCATGTGCCACCTTGTGCATCTGGCTTTATGTGAATACTGGGGAATTGATCAGGGTTGTCAGGCTTTGCAGGCAAGCACCTTAACTGCTGAGCCATCTCTCCAGCTCTGGTGTTTCTTGTTTTGTTTGTCTTTTTTCTGAGACAGGATTGACCTTGAACTCATGACCCTCCTGAATGCCGGGAATACAGGTGTGTACCACCATGCCCTGCTGTCTCCATGCGTCCCTGTTTATCTGTAAGCATTCATTGAATACTTTTCATTAGACATGGAGGGCAAAGAGACATGACAATAAGAACAAGGGATTGTCAAATGACTGGACATCTGCTAATGCACGCAGGGGTCCAACTCTCCGAGGTATGAAGGATGTTCTAAAAGCAACTAAAGAGAATAAAAACAAAAGCGTGAGCAATCCATCCCTGAAGCAAGGAGCTAACCCTTCCTTCTGAAGGACTTTTGTGTTTCTTGCTTCGGGAAGGAGAAAAGGGGACGTGACTTCGCAAGGCATCACGGTGAGGACATGGAAGGTCACAGTTTCTAGGTGACAGTCACTCCTCGTGTACTCTTCCCTCATTCCAGCCCCTGCCAGGCAAGTGCCAACCCTGTCTGAAGATTCCCTTCCTCACACATATTCCTCAACATATTCCCTCGTTCGGAGCCAGCCTCGTCATCCCAGGCCAGGCCATCAGTGAGCCATACCCAGTTCTGGGAAGGGTCCCCCTCAACACCGTTTTTTTTTTTCTTCTTCTTCTTCTTCTTCTTCTTGCAGCTGTGGACCCCAAAGTCGCTTCCATTGCCAATCGAGTAGCTGAAATTGTTTACTCCTGGCCACCACCAGAGGACGTCCAGCGGGGAGGCTTCAAGTTCAAAGAAAGTTCTGTGCCAGAGTGTCTGTGCCTCCAGGGTAAGGTTTTCTCACTTAAGGCTGGAGGCTCTCAGAAAGGTAAGCCCTTCTTGTGAGTGTGTTAGGCTGGGTGTGTGCTGGGCAAAAATGTGTGGGTATTTAGGTGTTTATTCAGCTCGGGGCTGTGCGGAGTGGGAGTCTGTGCCCACCTGACAGCAAGTCAATGGAAGCCTTGAACTCTAGCTTGAGACATAAGCCCCAGGCATAGTGATGGCACCAGCAGGTTCAACCAAAGTGTTTGCTCGTGGCTAAGTCAGAAGAAAAGTGTCCCAGGAGAGAAAGGAAGAAATACTAGATCTGATCATGTAGTTCTGGTCCTGGCTACCTAGGCTGAACTTGGAGTATCAGCCTAGGATGTAAAATACTGCTTTGGAATCCTGTGAGAAATCATAGGCTGGCAGACACCACTGCGCTTCTTGTTGTGGTGACAAAAATATTTAACAGAAGCAACTTAAGAAAGGAAAATTTTATGGGCTGGAGGGATGGCTCAGCACTTAAGGCTCTTGCCTACAAAGCCAAAGGATCCAGGTTTGATTCCCCAGGACCCACGTAAGCCAGATGCACAAGGTGGTGCATCTGTCTGGACTTTGTTTGCAGTGGCTGGAGGCCCCAGTGTGCCAATTCTCACTCTTTATCTGCCTCTTTCTGTCTCTCTCTCTCTCTCTCTCTCAAATACATAAATAAAATAGCCAGGCATGATGGCACACACCTTTAATTCCAGCACTCGGGAGGCAGAGGTAGGAGGATCACCATGAGTTTGAGGCCACCCTGAGATTACATAGGGAATTCCAGGTCAGCCTGGGCTAGAGTGAAACCTTACCTCAAAAAACCAAGATAATAATAATAATAATAATAATAATAATAATAATAATAATATATTTTATTTTATAATATATTTTTAAAAAGAAATTAAAGTTTTTTTAAATATTTTATTTTTATTTATATATAGAGAGAGAGAGAGAGAGAGAGAAATGGGCATATCATTGCCTCCATCCACTGCAGACAAACTCCAGATGCATACCTTGTGCATATGGCTTACATGGGTCCTGGGGAATCAAACCTGGGTCCTTTAGCTTTGCAGAAAAATGCCTTAACCACTAAGCCATCTCTCCAGCCCAAGAAAGGGAAGTTTCATTTGGGCTCATGGTTTCTGAGGGTTCGGTTCCTGATGGCTTGGGCAGAACATCACTGTGATGGTGAATCGTCATCATCAACATGACTGGATTTAGAATCACCTGGGACACACACCTCTGGGAATGCGCATGAGGACATTTCCAGAGAAGTTTAACCAACGAGGAAGACCCATCCTAAACATGGGCAGTACCACTCCATGGGCTGCTGTCCTAGACTGACGGGAAAAATAAAAATAAAAAATAAGAAAAGGAGGCAGTGGGCTGAGTGCACTAACGTCTCTGCTCCCTGAGTGTGGCCTCACTGTGGCCAGCCCCTCCTGCCCCCACTGCCATGCCCGCCCTGTGACGACGGACTGTGCCCCCAAGCTGAGAGCCAAAATAAGCCCTTCCTTTCTTTCTTTCTTTATTTTTTTAAAAATATTTATTTATTTATTTGCAAGCAGAAAGAGAAATAGAAGAGAGACAGACAGAGAATGAGCACTCCAGGGCCTCTAGCCACTGCAAACGAACTCCAGATGCATGTGCCCCTTTGTGCATCTGGCTTACGTGGGTCCTGGAGAATTGAACCGGGATCCTTTGGCTTCGCAGGCAAATGCCTTAACCGCTAAGCCATTTCTCCAGCCCTCTTTATTTTTATTTTTATTTATTTATTTATTTTTTGAAGTAGGGTTTCACTGTAGTCCAGGCTGACCTGGAATTCACTCTGTAGTCTCAGGGTGGCCTTGAACTAAAACGGTGATCCTCCTACGTCTGCCTCCCGAGTGCTGGGATTAAAGGCATGCACCACCACACCCGGCCTCCTTTCTTTATTTTTAATATTTTATTATTTGCTTATTCGAGAAAGAGAGAGAGAGAATGGCACACTAGGCCAATGAAACAAACTCCAGACGCATGTGCCACCATGTGCAGTTGGCTTACATGGGCACTGGGGAATTGAACCTGGGTCCTTGGGCTTCATAGGCAGACACCTTAACTGGTGAGCCATCTCTCCAACCCAAACTCTTCCTTCCTTATGTTGCTTTTGTCAGATATGTTGTCACAGCCAAAAGGAAAGGAATACAATCATGGTAGTGGGCGAGTGTGGCAGAGAACTTGTTCACCTGGTAACAAAAAGAGACGCAGGAAGGGAAATGGCCAGGTGTGGAGCTCTCTCAAGGACCCACCCCCAGTGACCTGCTTCCTCTTGGTGAGGCCCCACCTCCTAAAGTTTCCACAACTTTCCCAAATAAAGTCACTATTTGAGGACAAGCATTCAAAACATGAGCCTTAGCCAGGCGTGGTGGCACACGCCTTTAATCCCAGCACTCGAGGTAGGAGGATCACCATGAGTTCGAGGCCACCCTGAGACTACAGAGTGAATTCCAGGTCAGCCTGAGCTAGAGCGAGACCCTGCCTTGAAAACAAACAAACAAACAAACAAACAAACAAACAAACAAAAACATGGGTGCTGGAGAGATGGCTTAGCGGTTAAGGCGCCTGCCTCCTAAGCCTAAGAACGCTGGTTCCAATCTCCAGGTTCCAATCTCCAGGTCCCACGTTTAGCCAGATGCAAAGTGACACAAGGGCGCAATGCCGCACTTGACCACAAGGGGGCGCACACATCTGGATTTCATTCGCAGCAGCTGAGAGGCTGCTGGCACGCCCATCTCTATCTGTCTCCCTCTCCCTGTCTCTCTGTCTCTCTCTGTGTCTCTCTCCAAAAAAAAAAAAAACATGAGCCTTGACGGTGGCGGAGATGGGGGGCATTTCATAGTCAATCTAACAGATCAGGTGATACACAAGTGGGACACAGTGACCACCCTAGGCCAGTTGTCACCCAAACAGTTGCAATGACTGGGACTACAGATCCCAGAAGGCGTATGGGCTCACAGGGTAGCGTTGAGGACAGCAGGACCAAGGGCCATACGTTCTGTCTCCTTTCTCCAGTAACTTTTTTTTTGTTTGGTTGGTTTTTCTAGATAGGGTCTCACTCTAGCCCAGGCTGACCTGGAATTCGCTATGCAGTCTCAGGGTGGACTCGAACTCACTGCGATCCTCCCTCCTCTGCCTCCCTAGTGCCGGGATTAAAGTGGCATTCTTTTGGGTTCTCTCCACCCTCCAGTGGAAAGTGCGAAACACTGGGGGCTCCCAGGTCTGCAGCAGTCTGAAGGACAAAAGTGGCAGTGTCCCCGAATCCCTGAAGCAGGGTCACGGCTTTGTCCACTGTCTGCTGTACTGGGGGAGCGGGGACAACATGGGCAAATCGCCACGGTGGCTTTGACTAAGGAGATTTCTGAGCCTGCTTAAAAAAAGAAAGGGGGGGGGTATGGCTGTGTCAAGTGTGCCTGGGAGAAGAAGGAATGTGATATCCTAAGCAAAGCTAAAGCCAAGACGTTCCTCCCCTGTGCGCTCCGGGGATCCAGATGGCCCACACAGCCGCTCTCCCACACAGGCAGAGCAAGAGAAGGCTGCCCAGGGCTGCGGAAGCTTGCGTCTTTTTTTGCACTCAAGTAATGTGAGAGCCCTACACTCTTGCTGAGTTCTTCCCTTCATTCAACCTTCCCTGGCCTCTTGTGCTCCCGTCTCCAGGATCAACACGGGCACTCCAGCACTTTAAAATTTTGACCATAAGTCAGAAATATTGTACCCACAGTAACTGCTCTTTCTCTGAATTCTGTTCTGTAGCAATAACCTTTACCCCCCACCCTCGAGGTAGGGTCTCACTTTAGCCTAGGCTGACCTGGAATTCACTATGTAGTCTCAGGGTGGCCTTGAACTCATGGCGATCCTCCTGCCTCTGCCTCCTGAGTGCTGGGGGATTGCAATGACCATTTTTGTCATTATGTTTTCTTGTGTTAGAAAGGGACAAAAAAAAAAAATCATAGCTCACCTCTTCTGTTCCCACAAACACACCACCGGAACTGATTTTTTAAAAATATTTTTATTTTATTTATTTATTTGAGAGAAAGAGACTGGGAGAGAGAGAGAGAGAGAGAGAGAAAGAGAGAATGGGTGTGCTAGGGCATCCAGCCACTGCAAACGAATTCCAGATGCATGCACCCCTTGTACAGCTGGCTTATGTGGGTCCTGGAGAATCGAACCAGGGTCCTTTGGCTTTGCAGACACATGCCTTAATTGCTAAGCCATCTCTCCAGCCTGGAACTGATTTTTTAAAATCCATCTATCATTTAGTCTTGGGAATGGGAGAATTTGTTAATTTCATTTATTTGTACTCCACGTTGCTATATAGAGGCATGGAATAGGAAGTATAAATTTTACTCATAACATCAATCAAATTTTGAAACAATATAAAAAGGTAGAAATATAAAATGGCATTAGAAATTAGGTTAGTCCCCAAATGTAGGCCAGGATAATTATACCCCAAAACTGGACTACAAATCTTACTTTCATTTTTTAAACTTTATTTATTTGCTTGACATTGCGGGGGGGGGGCAGATAGAAAGAGAATGGGTGTGCCAGGGCTTCCAGCCACTGCAAATGAACCCCAAACACATGTGCCACCTTATGCATCTGGCTTACATGGGTCTTGGGGAATCAAACCTGGGTCCCTTAGGCTTCACACATGAGCGCCTTAACTGCTAAGCCATCTCTCCAGTCCCCTACAAGTTGTACTTTCAATCTGTACTTTCAGAGGTGACCATACGATCAAATGTGAGATTTATATCCACAAGGAAAATACCATCTACTGAGAAAATCAGAGGAAGGCAGGAGCTGCAGCTCAATAGAAAAGCGTTTGTCTAGAAACCATGAAGCCTTAGGCTCCACCTCCAGCACCAAAAGAGGGGGTGGAGGATTGTGAATGTAGGTCAGTGGCAAATAAATAAATAAATAAATAAATAAATAAATAAAAGTAGAAGTGTTTTTTCAAATGGCCCGGGAAGTCGGACATGGTGGCACACGCCTTTAATCCCAGCACTCGGGAGAAAGAGGTAGGATCGTAGGGTGTTCAAGGCCACCCTGAGACTACATAGTAAATTCCAGGTCAGCCAGAGGTACAGTGAGACCCTACCTTGAAAAAAAAAACGGGGGTGGGGGGCAGGGAGATTGCTTAGGGGTTAAAGGTACTTTGGTCTGCTGAACAAGTCCACTGAGTTTGGATCCCCAGCATCCACATAAAGGCAGACCCAAAAGTGGTGCACACATTTGTAATCCCAGATGTGCCCACAGCAGTGGGACGGAGAATCAGAATTCCAAAGCTCATACTCCAGCTAGTCTGGCCTTCCTGCTGCAAACGAACTCCAGACACATGCACCGCTTTGTGTATCTGCCTTTACATGGGTACTGGGGAATTGAACCTAGGATAGAAGAAAGCTTTGCAAGCAAGTGCTTCTTCACTGCTCAGCCATCTTCCCACTTCAAGATCCTGTCTTTAAAAAGGTGGAAGAAGGGCTGGAGAGATGGCTTAGTGGTTTAGGCGCCTGCCGCCTAAGCCTAAGAACACTGGTTCCAATCTCCAGGTCCCACGTTTAGCCAGATGCAAAGTGACACAAGGGCACAATGCCGCACTTGCCCACAAGGGGGCGCACGCCTCTGGATTTCGTTCACAGCAGCTGAGACACTGCTGGCACACCCATCTCTATCTGTCTCCCTCTCCCTCTCTCTGTCTCTCTCTCTCTGTGTCTCTCTCCAAAAATAAAAAAATAAAAAATAAATTTTTTAAAAAAGGTGGAAGAAGAGAACTAATGCCCCAAGGTTGTCTTCTGATCTCTATATGCGCCCCATGGTATACACAACACACACACACACAAAGCAAAAGAGAGAGAAATCTCTCCTAAGTATCTTCATAGACAGGATTGTGTGCAGTGGAACTGAAGTCTTCAACAACATTCTTGGTAAACCTGACATTGAATTTCACAATGACAATTGGGACAAGGAGTGGCTGAGCAAAGGAAGACAACGTGGAACTAGTTAGGGGACATCTCAATGGTTGGCTTCTGGTCAGAAGAGGCGAAGTAGTATTTACTAGTGAAGAAATAGAAAATTCAGGGACGGGAGAGATGGCTTAACAGTTAAGGCTTGCCTGAGAAGCCTCAGACCCAGGTTTGATTTCCCAGCACCCACATAAGCCAGATGCATATGTCTGGAGTTCATTTGCTGTGGCTGGAGGTCCTGGTGTACCCATTCACTCTCTCTCTCTCTCCCAAATAAATAAATAACTTTAAAAATAAGACACAGAAGGGCTGGAGACATGGCTTAGGGGTTAAGGCGCCTGTCTCCTAACCCTCAGAACACTGGTTCCAATCTCCAGCTGTTCCAATCTCCAGGTCCCACGTTTAGCCAGATGCAAAGTGACGCAAGGGCGCAATGCCGCACTTGACCACAAGGGGGCGCACGCATCTGGATTTCGTTCACAGCAGTTGAGACACTGCTCGCGCGCCCATCTCTGTCTGTCTCCCTCCCTCCCTCTCTCTGTCTCTGTCTCTCTCCAAAAAAATGAGATAAAATTTTTAAAAAGTTAAAAAAAAAATAAGACACAGAAAACTCACTTCTTCCTTAGTCCCTAACCAAGCTACAAGCATCACCACTGGGAATATTTAAGATCATTTTGAGCCTCTCTTGAAAGAAATAACTGGAATTTCCCTCTCCCCTCAGCAGATGAAGAAGACCAGATAATAGGCAAAATTGTTGAGCTGCTGAAATATTCCGGGGATCAGTTGGGAAGAGAGGTACGAAGCGCCTTGAGCCCGTGTGATTTCGGCCTGTACCCAGGCACTCGTGCACGAGAATGGAATTGTGCGCCAGAACCCGTTCTCAGGGTTCTGGTTTCCACTGAGTCCTGAATGTTATTGTCCTTGGAGTCTCCCTCTTCATGCTGGCAAATTCTCAAAAATGAATCACTTTGGAAAGCATAAAGGAAACCTTCTGGAGCCTCACTGGAATTTTTGGAAGCTAGCAAAGTAACTGTGTTATTGCAAGGAAAGGCATCAGAAAATTCAAATCCGCTGAAAAGGATTACTCATCTCTTTCCCTATGTAACTGATCCTCAGTGAAGTTTGCACGCTTCCAATTGCCCCACAGCCTGGATATCTGCATCCCCTGTTCGCTCCAAGGCCCGGGTCCTCTATGAAACCTTCTCCTGTATGGTCACTGGATGATGTCTGGTAATGGTCTCTCTGACCAGCCGGCCACAGAGCCAGCACAACTTAGAGAGCCAGTAGGCTTCCTGGCATTCAGAGTGGGACGCTCTGTTTTCATCATGAGTGTGGGTCAGCTGGCTTTGGGTGAAGTTAGCAGACCCACAGGGCGGCCAGAGGAATTATTCTGTCCTCAACATTGCCTCGTCTGAACCTGCAGTGCGCAGGCTATTGTCCATAATTGGGATCTGTCAGTCAGGGCCTAGCCTGTGAGTCTTCTTTTATGGCCAGGACGTATGTGGGAAAGAAGTTCAGACCCCAGGCCAGGAGGATGTAGAGCTAAAATGCCACCCTTAGTGCAGGGCGTGGTGGCACACACCTTTAATCTCAGCACTCGGGAGGCAGAGGTAGGAGGATCACAATGAGTTCAAGGCCACCCTGAGATTACAGAGTGAGTTCCAGGTCAGGGCTAGAATGAGACCCTACCTCAAAAAACCAAAAAAAAAAATGGGGTTTTGTTGTTATTTTGAGTGAGCATGTGCACTCGGGGAATAGCCCCTGGTACCACCGTGCTCCTAAGGTGTCTTCAAAAATGATGGTCAGGGGCTGGAGAGATGGCTTAGCGGTTAAGCACTTGCCTGTGAAGCCTAAGGACCCCGGTTCGAGGCTCGATTCTCCAGGACCCATGTAAGCCAGATGCACAAGGTGGCAAACGCATCTGGAGTTCGTTTGCAGTGGCTGGAGGCCCTGGCATGCCCATTCTCCCTCTCTCTCTCTCCCTGCCTATTTCTGTATCTATCTCAAATAAATAAATAAATAAATAATAAAATTTTTTAAAAATGATGGTCAGGGCTAGGGAGATGGCTCAGCAGTTAAAGCACTTGGTCACAAAGCTCACTGACCTGGATTCAGTTCCACTATGCACTTCACACCATGCACCTGGAGCTCATTTGCAGGGGCAAGAGACCCTGGCCTGTCCATATTCCATGCTCTCTCTCTCAAATATATATAAGATTTTTTTTTGTTCTGCTTTTTTATTTGTTTTGAAGGTAGGGTCTCACTTTAGCCCAAGCTGACCTCGAAATCACAGTGATCCCCCTCCTTCTACCTCCCAAGTGCTGGAATTAAAGGCATGTGCCACACCATGCCTGGCAGAATATATTTTTTATATTTAAGTAATTTATTTATTTGAGAGAGAGAAAAAGAGCAACAAACAGATGGAGAGAATGGGCACATCAGGGCCTTCAGCTACTGCAAATGAACTCCAGATGCATGTGCCTCCTTGTGCATCTGGCTTTACATGGGTCCTGAGGAACTGAACCTGGGTCCTTAGGCTTCACAGGCAAGTGCCTTAACTGCTAAGTCATCTCTCAGAATATTTTTTTAAATGATGGTCAAGGTGGGAGAGATGGCTCAGAGGTTAAGGCACTTGCCTGCAAACCCTAACAACCTGGATTTGATTCCCCAGTTAGCCATGTAAAGCCAGATGTACAATGTGGGGAATGCATCTGGCATTAGTTTGCAGTGGCTAGAGGCCCTGGTGTACCCATTCATATTTTCTCTGTCTTCTCTGTCTCGCAGGGTCATTCCCAGAATCCCTTGTTCATGGCCAGCACTGTACTGTTGGCATCCTAGTGTAGAGATGAGAAACTAAACATGAATGATTACTAATGTTCCCAGAGTGCACAGTGAGTCAGGGTGAAAGGGGGGGGGCAGAGGCACATACCAAAAACTTAAACTCCTGTCCATTACTCCATTGCTCAATGAGCATGTAGGTCTGGTTTCATAAGATTCTAGACCTGAGGAGAGGCATGCACCTCATTCAACTAGGGTTTCTTCCCCTCCCCATCCATTGCTTTCCCCATCATCCACGGTCTCTCTCTATCATCCACGGTCTCCCCATCATCCACAGTCTCCCCATCATCCACGGTCTCTCCATCATCCACAGTCTCTCTCCATCATCCACGGTCTCCCCATCATCCACAGTCTCTCCATCATCCATGGTCTCTCACCATCATCCATGGACTCCCCATCATCCACGGTCTCTCTCCATCATCCATCATCATTCACAGTCTCTCATCCATGGTCCATCATCCATCCACGTCTCTCTCCATCATCCATGTCTCTCTCCATCATCCATGGTCTCTCTCCATCATCCATGGACTCCCCATCATCCACGGTCTCTTTCCATCATCCACGGTCTCTCCATCATCCATGGACTCCCCATCATCCATGGTCTCTCACCATCATCCATGGTCTCCCCATCATTCATGGTCTCCCCATCATCCACGGTCTCTCCATCATCCATGGTCTCTCTCCATCATCCATGGACTCCCCATCATCCACAGTCTCTCTCCATCATCCATGGTCTCCCCATCATCCATGGTCTCTCTCCATCATCCACGGTCTCTCTCCATCATCCACGGTCTCTTTCCATCATCCACAGTCTCTCCATCATCCACGGTCTCTCTCCATCATCCACGGCCTCTCTCCATCATCCACAGTCTCTCCATCATCCGTGGTCTCTCCATCATCCGTGGTCTCTCTCCATCATCCACGGTCTCTCTCCATCATCTGTGGTCTCTCCATCATCCATGGTCTCTCTCCATCATCTGTGGTCTCTCCATCATCCACAGTCTCCCCTTCATCCACAGTCTCTCTCCATCATCCACAGTCTCCCCTTCATCCACAGTCTCTCTCCATCATCCATGGTCTCTCTCCATCATCCGTGGTCTCTCCATCACCCACGGTCTCTCTCCATCATCCACGGTCTCCCCATCATCCATGGTCTCTCCATCATCCACGGTCTCCCATCATCCACAGTCTCCCCATCATCCACGGTCTCCCCTTCATCCATGGTCTCTCCATCATCCACGGTCTCCCCTTCATCCACAGTCTCTCTCCATCATCCACGGTCTCCCCTTCATGCACAGTCTCTCTCCATCATCCGCGGTCTCTCCATCTTCCATGGTCTCCCCACCCATCCTGGGTGTTCAGGCAGTATTTAAGGTTTGAGTAAATTGTTCAGTTGTACTCTTCTTTTTTGCAATGAAATGAATTCACAGGGCAGGTTCTTGGCTTTGTCTGGTTCTGAAGGGGGCTTTGTCATGTTTGCTACTGGAACCCAGGGTCTTTTTACTAAGTGCTTCTTGGAGAAATAATGGCCCCGTCTGGGCTAAGCTGCTCTACTGAATGCCCTTCCTCTCTTACACAGCTAAAGAAAGACAAGGCTTTGATGAACAGATTCCAGGATGGGCTATCCTACTCACTTTTCAAGTCCATCACAGACCGGTTCTTAAGGGATGTGGACACCCGAGGAGAATCAGAAGTCAAAGCCCAGGGCTTCAAGGCGGCCCTCGCAATAGACGCCATAGCCAAGCTCACAGCGATAGACAACCACCCAATGAACAGGGTGCTGGGCTTTGGAACCAAGTACCTGAAGGAGCACTTCTCCCCCTGGGTGCAGCAGCATGGTGGATGGGTAAGTGCACCCCACTTACAAGTGTATCTTCTTGGGGCTGGAGAGATGGCTCAGTGGTTGCTGCACAAACATGGGGATTTAAATTAGGATCCCCAACTCCCACATAAAAATGCCAGATGTAGCCGGGCGTGGTGGCGCACGCCTTTAATCCCAACACTCGGGAGGCAGAGGTAGAAGGATCGCCGAGAGTTCAAGGCCACCCTGAGACTACATAGTTAATTCCAGGTCAGCCTGGACCAGAGTGAGACCCTACCTCGCAAAACCAAAAAAAAAAAAAAAAAAACAGATGTGTTGACAAGTTCTTTGATCCCAGCACTGCGGAGGCAGAGACAGGGCAATCCTTGGGCTTTGGTAGCTAGCCCAGTCAGTAAGATTTGGGTTCAATGCGGTACCCTGGCTCATAAAAATAAGGTGGATAAGAGGTGAAAGAACACATCCAGAATCAACCTCTAGCTTTCACATTCTTGTGCATACACCTTTACATGCACACACACACACACACACACACACACACACACACACTTTCATACCATGCATGCATACATACCAAAGAAACCACATCTTTTCAGCTGGGCACAGCTGCACGTCTGTACATCCTGACACTAGGGAGGCTAAGGCAATCGAATCATGTGTTTGAATCCAGCCTGGGCCACTCTAACTTAAGAAAAAAAAAAGTGGGCTGAAGAGATGGCTTAGTGGTTAAAGTATTTGCCTGCAAAGCCTAAGGGACCCAGGTTCGATTATCGAGGACCCACATAAACCAGATGCACAAGGTGGCACATGCCTCATTCATTTTCTCTCTCTCTTTCTCTCTCTCTCTCTGCTTCCTTCTCTGTCAAATTAATTAATTAATTAAAAGAAAAAAACTTTTTTTTTTTTTTTGGTTTTTCGAGGTAGGGTCTCACTCTGGCCCAGGCTGACCTGGAATTAACTATGTAGCCTCAGGGTGGCCTTGAACTCACGGAGATCCTCCTACCTCTGCCTCCTGAGTGCTGGGATTAAAGGCGTGCGCCACCACGCCCGACAGAAAAAAACATTTTTAAAAGAGAAAAGAACCAAAAAGACAAGAAAAGGCCTATTCTCTAACGTCAGAATGGATGCACTGGGAAGAATTTTTTAATGGCGGGAACACATCTGTGAGCCAGTTCTCATGGGCTTAGGACACTCAAGCGGCATGAGATATGTCCCATTGGTGGGAATATATTTTTGGTGCTCGTTACCCATAAATATTTACTGAGCTCCCCGAGGGTATGTGGGGTATGTGTGTGGGGACAGGGGTGGGTTAGATGAAGCAGGAAATGAAGAGATGGTGAGATGAAATGTTTAGATGGCTACAGTTTCTGTTTGTACAGATTCTGTAGGCAACAGGATTCTGGTGGTGACACTAGACATGGACAAGCTGACTTACTTTCCCCCACTTGTGGAAACCAGTAAGGCTGATCCTCACGCAGAGATTCAGGGCACACGACATTTGTCACGGCTGCTAGCCATTTTGACAGGGACATTTTGATAAAAACTAAAAAGCAAGCAGTTGAACTTTTGTCTATTTTTAATGAGCTGATATCAATCAAAACAAACATCTTCCCTCTGCCTAAGCCTCAACCCATCTTCCATCTCCTTTCCCCATTTCCTGATACCTCCCTCGTATCACCATGTCTGAAATTCACATGAGGTCAACCTTGCCAAAATGCTAGCCTAGGACTTGGCCTCCCGATTGCCCTAGGCTGTCCCTACGAGGAAAGCTACATTATCCTTGAGTCTTCGTGCCCCAAAGACGGTCCAGGGTCCAAAATGGACAGCTCTAGGACTTGGCTAGCTTCCTGGGTATCAAAAGAAAGTTCTCTCAGCCGGGCATGGTGGCGCATGCCTTTAATCCCAGCACTCGGGAGGCAGAGGTAAGTGGATTGCTGTGAGTTCAAGGCCACCCTGAGACTGCAGCCTAAGCTAGTGTAGCTGAGAGGCCCTAAAACAATTGCTTTTGACCAAGACCACAAGGAACAAAAGACAACGTAGGAACTTGGATTTGATGTTGAGCTCCAAAGAACCATCATGAACAAAGTGAAAAAAAAAATAGCACCGGGGATGTGGTGCAGACGTAGAGGATGTGCTTAGCATGCATGAGGCCCCGGGTTCAAGCTCCAGCATAGAAGGAAGGAGGAGCGGAGAGCGAATATTTAATAAATGATTCAGGGCTGGAAACAGGAGACTAACTGAGGGCTCATTGGTCAGCCAGAATGACCAAAACTGGCGGGGCTGGAGAGATGGCTTAGTGGTTAAGCACTTGCCTGTGAAGCCAAAGGACCCAGGTCCGATTCCCCAGGACCCATGTAAAACCAGATGCATAAGGTGGTACATGCATCTGGAGTTTGTTTGCAGTGGCAAGAGGTACTGGCACACACATATTCTCTCTCTCTCTCTCTCTCCTCTGTCTTTCTGCTTGCAAAAAAACGAATGAATGAAATAAGAGAAGGACAGAGTTGAGGATGTGGAGAAAATGGAGTCCTCATCACATTGCTGATCAGATTGCAAAATGGCCCAGCCCCTTTCAAAATCAATGTGAAAGCCAGCATGGCAGTGCACGCCTTTAATCCCAGCACTCAGGAGTCAGAGGTAGGAGGATTGCTGTAAATTCAAGGCCATCCTGAGGCTACCGAGTGAATTCCAGGTCAGCCTAGCCTAGAGCAAGAGCCTACCTCAGGGGGAAAATAAAATGAAAAACAATTTGGCAGTTACCCATAACAAAATGTTAAGTACAAAGTTGTCAGGGGCTGAGGATGCAGCCTTCACACACACACACACACACACACACACACACGTTACCGACTCCACTCCTGGAAAACTGAAAACATATTTCCACGTAAAACTTGCACATAATATTTATAGCAGCATCCATTATTCGTAATAACCAAGAAGTAGAAACAATTGTAATGGGATGGAATTGATAAATGATGTTTAACCAAAACGAGATACAGCCGCACAATGGAATATGACTGGTCCATGAAAAGCAACCAAGTATTGTTACATTTATAATAAACTTTACAAACATTATGCTACGAAGTTAACCCTGAATAAACCAGCCCAAACAGGCAAATCCCTAGAGACAGAAAGTAGATGAATGTGTGGGGGTGGGGTGGGGGCTGCATCTCCAGCCCTATTCCACGTGTTTCCAATCCAAAGTTGATTACTTTCCCAGGTTACCATAAACTTTAACCTTAACTCTTGGCCATAGGTAGGTTCAATTTGGAACATGTAAGTGAAAATTGGAGAGGAAAGAAAAAGAAAGTGAGAGGAAGGACTGACTTCTGAAATGCTGGTAAAGTATTAAAAAAAAAAAAACATAGCCGGGCGTGGTGGTGCACACCTTTAATCCCAGCACTTGGGAGGCAGAGGTAGGAGGATTGTTGTGAGTTCAAGACCAGCCTGAGACTACATAGTGAATACCAGGTGAGAGTCTCCCTCAGAAAAAAACAAAAACAGCCAGGTGTGGTGGCGCACGTCTTTAATCCCAGCACTCTGGAGGTAGAGATAGGAGGATCATCATGAGTTCAAGGTTACCCCAAGACTGCAGAGTGAATTCCCGGTCAGCCTGAGCTAGAGTAAGACCCTATCTCAAAAAACCAAAATAAATAACACATACCTGGAAAACAACTCAGTTGTGTACTAGTCACTCTCTTTGTTTCTGTGACCAAATACTGATAAAAGAAGCAACTTAAGCCGGGCGTGGTGGCGCACGCCTTTAATCCCAGCACTCGGGAGGCAGAGGTAGGAGGATCGCTGAGAGTTCAAGGCCACCCTGAGAATACATAGTGAGTTCCAGGTCAGCCTGGACTAGAGTGAGACCCTAGGAACAGGAAGTGGAGCCATGTTATAAAGCCCCAAAGCCTATCCTCAGTGACCCACTTCCTTCAGCAAGGGCCCATTTCCAAAAGGTTCACAACCTTCCAAAACAGCACCACCATCTGGGGACCAAGTGTTGAACTGCCTGAACCTCTCTACAGGGGACATGTCACATGAAAGCACAACACGTGCTAGCTAGTCCAGCAATGTCCTCACGGCAGAGCTTTTGTAGTCACTGGGTCCTACAGTCACAGCAGGCTGTTGCTCTTAGAAGGGAGGTTTACAGGGCTGGAGTGATGGCTTAGTGCTTAAGGCACTTGCCTGAGATGCCTAAGGACCCATAAGGACCCATGTTCAACTCTCCAGATCCCACATAAGCCAGATGCACAAAGGTGAGGCAAGCGCAAAGTCACACATGTCCACTAGGTGGCGCAAGCGTCTGGCATTGGATTGCAGTGGCTGAGGCCCTGGCTTGCCATTTCTCTCTCTCTCTCTGTGTGTCTCTCTGTTCCTGTCTCTGTCTCTCTAAAATAAACAAGAAGAAGAAGAAGGAGGAGGAGGAGGAGGAGGAGGAGGAGAAGAAGAAGAAGAAGGAGGAAGGCTTATAGCCTCCACAGTCACTGTTCAGAACAACTCTCTGGAATTTTAAATATAACCTGAAAACCTTTCCCATCCTCAAGAGAAGACCAGCCTGTTAGCGGGACATGGAACAGCAGACTTTAGCTGATGTTGTCCTTGTGGGCACACAAGCTATGTTGGACCACCTTTCCAAACCCTCCCCCAACCCCAGCCTATTCTCTGACACCCAGGTCACGCCTGGGCCAAGAGCAGAGCTCAGAGCACATGCTTTCCTTCAACGGGGAATCAGACTTGGAATTTGAAGAATTTCTCTCCTTTTCCTTTTCCCCTCTAGGAAAAACTACTTGGGATATCACACGAAGAAGTAGACTGAAGTACCCAAGGTTTTGTCAGCTGGAACGTCCAATGGTCCATGGTTCTCAGCACCGACTACAGGAGACAGTTAAGATGTACACAGCAGATAGAGCCCTGAGGTTTTCAAAACCTTTTTTCCTTAGGAGGGTCTCTCTCCGATTGTAGGATGCAGCAGTGTGGGCTTCGACGGTGGAGTCCACATCCTCTGCTGAGCGCGTGAGGACGCAGCTGTCAACTGCCCAGAATGAAAACCGTCCTTAAGCCTATGAACTACATTAGTCGGCCAGCCTCGTGGGGATGAAATGATAAATTGTGTGTGTGCTTACTTTTTAGTTTCTAGTGCTATGTATTTTTCAGACTAGATTTGGGCTACAAAGAATGACATTATTTCAAGCTGCCTTTAGGGAGATATGGCTATTCGTGTCAGTAGACAACAGGAAACTATTATGTTTACCGCAGTATCAAGTTTGGGGCTAAGGTTGTATATTCCTTTTTGGCACACTTCTTTCAAAAAAATATATATATATATCCTAGCCGGGCGTGGTGGCGCACGCCTTTAATCCCAGCACTGGGGAGGTAGAGGTAGGAGGATCACTGAGAGTTCAAGGCCACCCTGAGACTACATAGTTAATTCCAGGTCAGCCTAGACCAGAGTGAGACCCTACCTCGCAAACCAAAAAAAAAAAAAAAAAAAAAAAATCCTAGCGGGCGTGGTGGCGCACGCCTTTAGTCCCAGCACTCGGGAGGCAGAGGTTGGAGGATCACCGTGAGTTTGAGGCCACCCTGAGAATACAGAGTGAATTCCAGGTCAGCCTGAGCTAGAGTGAGACCCTACCTCGAAAAACCAAAAAAAAATATATATATATATATATATATATATGCCAAAGGAGATATATATCTCCTCTGGCAGTTTGAAAAACTTCCATTTTGTACAAAACTCTAACCCTCATCACCCTCAACTTTCATTTACATGACACACCTACCTCTACCTCACAAGGGTGCTAGGATTTTATTATTCCTATGGCAGCATTATGCCTGGTAGCTGGTGATGTAAACATATTGAAAGACTATTGGGGAAAGAGTTCTTTCTGAGTGGGGCATGGTGGCAATCCGAGCACTCGGGTGGCTGGGGCAGGAGACTGTCATGTTCGCGGCCAACCTGCTATATTTAATGAGTGTAAGGCTAACAGGGACCACATAACAAGACCTCGTCTCAAATGGTCCAATACATGGAAGCGTCTTCTGGCTCAAACGAATAGTCAGTTACAGTGCTAAGGTTTCAATCAGGATCAAAAGAGTTAACTCCATCAAGTCTCAGAGTGGTTCGTGGTACTAGGTGCTAACTAATGACTTATATTCTTACAGTGAGCTGCCCACAGCTGAAAGTTTCTCTGGAAATATTTACTAGTTACTCTCTGGACAGTAATACTTTTTTTTTTTTTTTTTTTTTGGTTTTTCGAGGTAGGGTCTCACTCTGGCCCAGGCTGACCTGGAATTCACTATGTAGTCTCAGGGTGGCCTCGAACTCACAATGCTCTTCCTACCTCTGCCTCCCGAGTGCTGGGATTAAAGGCGTGTGCCACCACACCCGGCAACTAGACTGTTTATCAAAGCCTTCACTAGCCTAGGCGTCATGTTAAAATGAATTACTCTTCTGTTTTCTTCCAAGAAAGTCACAAGTGTTAGGGATGAAGTTTAACGCTGGAGACAGTAACAACCTCTCTTTCCTCTCTCCCTTAGCCCAGCCATTTAAACATATTTGCAGTTCTCCGAATGTGTTGTGCAATCCTGTACTTTGGAACCTACTCCCCCCCCCATCCTTTATTTGGACTGTGCATGGCTGCTAGCCTCCTTTCCCCCATTCCCACTAATGTGACCGACTCCAGCCCATCTTTCCAAATTTACATCTTCATTTTCTTCATGCGTCACTTTCCGACTCTCCCTTGGCCATCATGGGGCTGTTTGGATGTCGTTCCTCAAGGGTGTTCCAAAACACCCACTATGCAGCCATTACACTTAGCACGTTGGACCATAAGAACTGACTTACGCAGCCTTGCTCTGTGGACTGGGAACTCCTTTGCACAAGTATCATATAAAGTTTAACTTTGTGCACCGATTGCCAGGCACATTTCTGGCACACAGGTGCACACCCCCACCCCAGCCTTGGTGCCGTGTTGTGTAAATCAGTGTGTGCCTGGAGTGCAGCCCAAGATCCATGTAGTCATAACAAATTCTCCGAGCATCTCCAATATCGTTTGCAGCTTCCAATCAAGCTGATGGGACAGTAACCAGATCTAATCTCCTGCTTGAAACAGCTAAATAACAGACAGAATAAATGACACAACAATTTCCAAGACATTGGGCAATGGTGATGAGGAACTGGTCGCAGACAGAGGAGACACAAGGAGAGCCCAGGATTCTAAAGGATTACATGTCAAATGTTCCCAGGCCATACTGGAGAGGGGGAGAGAGGGGGCCATGCAGGGCCCAGTGGAAAGATCAGGAAGACCAAAACAGCTCCATGTGCAGTGAGGATGAGGAAGTCGGGCGTGGTGGCGCACGCCTTTAATCCCAGCATTCAGGAGGCAGAGGTAGGAGGATCGCCATGAGTTCAAGGCCACCCTGAGACTACAGAGTGAATTCCAGGGTAGCCTGGGCTAGGGTGAGACCCTACCTCAAAAATACCTCTTCTTCCTCCCCCCAAAAATAAATATAAAGCAAGCCAGGCATGGTGGCACACACCTTTAATCCCAGCACTTGGGAGGCAGAGGTGGGAGGATCGTCGTGAGTCAAGGCCACCGTGAGAATACATAGCGACTTCCCACGTCAGCCTGGGCTAGAGTGTGACTCTGCCTTGGAAAAAATAAATAAGCTCAGGATTATCAAAATATCCAATACACAAAGTAACTCACAAGCACTGCTATATTATCAAAAATTACAAGGCAGACAGAGCAGAAAGATGTCTATAATAAAAAGAAAGATGAAAAAAATGATTCCAGACATGACAGGTACTTGAAATGACAGCTGAGAGAATTTTTGGACAAAGCCACTAACACTGTTATACCATTTCTATATATATATATATATTTGAGGTAGGGTCTCACTCTGGCCCAGGCTGACCTGGAATTAACTATGTAGTCTCAGGGTGGCCTTGAACTCATGGCGATCCTCCTACCTCTGCCTCCCAAGTGCTGGGATTAAAGGCGTGCGCCACCACACCCGGCTTACCATTCCATATTTTTTGTTGTTGTTATGGCTTTTTTTTTTTTTTTTTTTTTTAAGAGAGACAAGCCCAACAGACTTTCAGCTTTTTTCAAGAGAGACAGATTGTGTCACTGAATCTGGCGCACCAGTGGCCCTGGAGAATCGAACAGGCATTCAGCTGCTGTAAACAAACTCCAGATGTGTTTTTTTTTTTTTTTTTTTTTGGAGAGCCCCCTTATGTGGCATTGCGCCCTTGTGTCACTGCATCTGGCTAAACGTGGGGCCTGGAGAATCGAACAGGCATTCTTAGGTTTAGCAGGCAGGCGCCTTATCCACTAAGCCATCTCTCCAGCCCCCCCCATTTTTTTTATATAAGAGAGAATTGGCGTGCCAAGGTCTGCAATCAAACTCCACATACATGCACCTCCTTGTGTGCATGTGTGACATTAAGCATTTGCATCACTGTGCATCTGGATTACGCAGGACCTGCAGAGTCAACCATGAGTTCTTAGGCTTTGCAGGCAAGCATCTTAACCAGTAAGCCATTTCTAAGAACCCCATTCCATACAGTTAATAAAAACCAGAAGAATGGCTCACATTGAATTATAAGTGTGACTCTAGAAAAATTCTAGAACTGGAATCTGCAACATGGAAAATGCTTGGTGTAATTAACAACCGATTACACATCACAGAAGAATAGATAAGTAAATGTGAAGATATAGCAATATAGATCCAAAATAAAATGAAAGAAAAGATGGGGGGGGCTGGAGAGATGGCTTAGCAGTTAAGGTGTTTGCCTGCAAAGCCAAAGGATCCCAGTTTGATTCCCGAGGACCCACGCTAGCCAGCTGCACAAGGTGGTGCATGTGTCTGGAGTTTGTTTGCAGTAGCTGGAGGCCCTGGCGTGCCCATTCTCTCTCTCTCTGCCTCTTTCTCTCTCTCAAATAAATAAAATCCATTAAAAATAAAATAAAATAAAGATGGGGCAGGGCAGGAAACAGTGAATCAATCTCAGGACTTCCGGCGTCCATTGACACAATCAGTCATGAGACTGACTTCTGCTGTCCTCATGTCTGGACAGAGTGAACATTTTCCAGATTTCATGACAACTATAAAGCCACAGAACCAAAAACCTTAGAGAAGGTCAAACACACACACACACACACACACACACACACACACAAATGTAACAAACCATACCATGCCCACAATTGACTGATGAAAACCAGTAATAAACAAAAAAAATCTTGGGCTAGAGAGATGGCTTGGTGTTTAAAGGTGCTTACCTGCAAAGCCTGACAGCCTGGATTCAATCCTCCAGTATCCACATAAAGCCAGAAACGCAAAGAGGTGCATGTGTTTGGAGTTCATTTGCACCAGCAAGAGGTGCTAGTGCCCTCTCTGTCTCCCTCCGTTCTCTCTCTCTCTCTCCTACTCTGTCATAAATAAATATATGTACTTTTTAAATATTTTATTTTTATTTATTTATTTTGAGAGAGAGAGAGGGAGATACAGAAATAGGCAGGTAGAAAGAAAGAGAATGGGCACACCAGGGCCTCCAGCCACTGCAAACAAACTCCAGAAGCATGTGCTCCTTGTGCATCTGGCTTACATGGGTCCTGGAGAGTTGAACTGGGGTCCTTTGGCTTTGCAGGCAAATGCCTTAGCAGCTAAGCCATCCCTCCAGCCCCATAAATAAATATTTTTTAAAACCACCCTAGCTGGGTGTGGTGGTGCACGCCTTTAATCCCAGCACCGAAGTAGGAGGATCGCCATGAGTTCAAAGCCATCCTGAGACTACATAGTGAGTTCCAGGTCAGCCTGGGCTACAGTGAAACCCTACCTCAAAAAAAAAAGAAAAAGAAAAGAAAAGAAAAAGACAAGTGACATAGAGACACAAAAATTAAAATAACAGGGCTGGAGAGATGGCTTAGCGGTTAAGGCACCTGCCTGTTAAGCGTAAGAACACGGTTCTGATCTCCAGGTCCCACGTTTAGCCAGATGCAAAGTGACGCAAGGGCGCAATGCTGCACTTGACCACAAGGGGGCGCACACATCTGGATTTCGTTCACAGCAGCTGAGACACTGCTGGCGCGCCCATCTCTATTTGTCTCCCTCTCCCTCTCTGTCTGTCTCTCTCTGTGTCTCTCTCCAGAAATAAATAAAATAAATAAAAATGTCATTCAATGTGATCGTATTTTTAAAAAAAATTAAAATAACAGCAAACTTCAGCTGGGAAGATGGTACAATTTACCAGCAAAGTGTCTGCCACATAAGTAAGAGGGGAGGGCTTGTGTTCAGATCCCCAGCACCTATGTAAAATACCACGTGGGCATGGAAGCCCACCTGTCATTCTAGCACTGGGACAGTGGAGACAAAGGGTGCCCAGGGCAAACGGGTAGCTACACTAGTTGCATGTCTGCCTTGTCTCAATAAATAAAATGGTGTTCAAGGAAGACCCACATCTTCAACTTCTGGCCTCCACGTGCACACGCACACATACAAGCACATACACATAAAATTCTTTGGAAACGACGTGAGACAGCAGTAGTGCCCTCATGTATGTATTTGAGGAGGGCATGTTCTTGTTGTTCTACTGTATCGTGAGATTTACTGAGTGAGCAGAGGGGCTGTGAGTGCAGAGCCAGCCCGTGTCCAGAGACCATGACTGGGGATACGTTTGCCCCACAGCCATCAGCAGTGAGTTGCTTCTCAGTCATCTGCAACTTCATCTGCATTGAACGTAGTAGCGAAGCCCCATTGCTTTGAGAGGTGTGTGGATCTTTTGGTGGCCAGGAAACTTGAACTTGGCTCTGCGCAGGGCCTCAGTCACATGCTCTTTATTCTGCAGCTGGGTGCGGATGGACATGATAACCTGGTGTTACAGTCAGGTTAACATTGCTGGCAGAAATCACCCGACCAAGAGCAGCTTGTGGGGAAAAAAAAAGGGGGGGTTGTTTTGGCTTACAGACTCGAGGGGAAGCTCCATGATAGCAGGGGAAATGATGGCATGAGCAGAGGGTGGACAATAGCAACGGAAGGGTGTGCCAAATACTGGCAAGGAGAAACTGGCTATAATACCCATAAGCCGGCCCCTAACAACACACCAGAATCAAACCACCACACCTGACCAATATGAACCCTGGCCACTCTGCCCTGGGCTTCCCAGTGGCACCCTACGTACCTGTCTGGAGCGTAGATTGTGAATAGCATGAGATCAGAAATATGGACACCCACCAGAAAACTGTCTCCAAGCTCCTTAGGACCACCTGCACAAGCAGCAGGTTACTACACCACCAAGGAGGCTGCTGTCTGCAGCCTTGCACACTGGGCCATGAGGAAAGGAACCCGGTCAGCTGAATCGGCTGCAGGGCATGTTTTGAGATAGGATCTCACTGTAGCCCAAGCTGACCTTGAACTCACTTGTGAGTGCTGAGAGATAAGCATGTGCTGTTGTGCTCAGCTCAGTTATAAAATGTATTCAGTAAACAGAAGTCCCCGCCCGGAAGAAGAAGAAGAAAAGATGATTGAAAACTGATGGAATATAGCCGGGTGTGGTGGCGCACGCCTTTAATCCCAGCACTTGGGAGACAGAGGTAGGAGGATCGCCGTGAGTTCGAGGCCACCCTGAGACTACATAGTGAATCCCAGGTCAGCCTGGGCTAGAGTGAGACCCTACCTCGAAAAACAAAAACAAACAAAAAATTTGTATTTACAGAAAGAAAAGGGACAGCACTGGAAATGATAAGTGGATAAGTGAATAATAAAGACTTTTGGGGGTTTGGGAGACGGCTCAGTGGTTAAAGGAGCTTGCTTGCAAAGCCTGCTGGCCTGGATTTTTGTTGTTGTTTTTTTTCGAGGTTGAGTCTCAACATCAGATCTTCCCCTTGCATCCGATGCTATAAAGGCTGTGACCTTCTGCCCCTCCCACTCTTGGCACCATCTTCAGTGTGTGTGGGGGGTGGGGGTCTCTCTGGATTCCCTCTCATCTCTGCTTGGACAAAGGTGAGTCTGGCCTCTACCCCCACCCAACTTTGCTGGGTGGGGATGCGAGAACATAACATTGTTTCTTGATCTGAACTTTCCTGCTTGTCTCTGCTTTATAGTTTGGAATGATTCCCCGATTGATCACTTGTGTGACTTTCCTCTGGTCTCCAGGTCTCCCATGCAGGCATACTTCCCTTACACTCCAGATCTTCCACGTGGGTGCTCTCACCAACTCTAGCCTTGCTACCTGCATAATTTCTCTAAACCCGGGGCACCCAGGGCTATAACACTCTTTACGACTCATTTCTTCAGCTGAATATTTTCTCTCTACTATTCTTCCTTAAGTCACCACCATTTGCCCTTTTTTTTTTTTTTTTTTTTTTTTTTTTTTTTTGTTTGTTTTGTTTTATTTTTTCAAGGTAGGGTCTCACTCTGGCTCAGGCTGACCTGGAATTTACTATGTAGTCTCAGGGTGGCCTCGAACTCTCGGAGATCCTCCTACCTCTGCCTCCCGAGTGCTGGGATTAAAGGCGTGCGCCACCGCGCCCGGCCCATTTGCCCTTTTAACTCTCTTCCATGGGGAAACCCAGGGTGGATGCCTTGGGTGTGCCTTCTCAATCTCCTCACACAATCGCCTAAATTCTATCCTCCACGTGCTTACAGCTTGATTCTAGTCTCTCTTTAAAAGCCTCAGTTTCTCTTAAATCCATGTGCCTGCAGCTGTACTTGAAACTTTTTTTAATTTGAAAGACAGAGAGGAAGAGGCAGAGAGTGAGCGTGCCAGGACCTCTCAGCTGCTGTGAACAAACTCCAGACGTGTGCACCCCCTTGCAGACATGTGCAACATTGCATTCGTGCATCATTTTTGCGTGTGGCCATACCTGGAGATTCGAACAAGCGTTCTTAGGCTTCGTAGGCAGGTGCCTTAACCGCTAAGCCATCTCTCCAGCCCTACTTTAATCTCTCGTTAAATGCCTCACTTTCTCTTAAATCCCAATCTCCCTTAAATAAACCCCACAATTTATTATTTCCCCCTAAATAAATTTAACTCATAATTTATCCTTCTTGAGTCTGTCTTTATTAAAGGTAGGACAGAACCCAAAATTTGGAGTTCAAAAATTCTGGGGGAACCCTCTCCTGGATCCCCAAATCCTGCATCACTAGGAACTTTGTAGGGACAAATCAAGAATTGGTACCATCATTTCCCTCCTCCCTGTCCCATTGCACTGCGGCCCTCAGCGGGATTGCTGGTATTCACCATGGGGTTGTGGGTTATGAATTGTGAGAGCGGCAGTCATTAAATGGGGTGGTGGGGGGGAGCAATGCCTCTGGATATTCCCTCCAACTCTGTGGCTCTTACAATCTTTCTGCCCTCTCTTCTGCAAATTTCCCTGGGCCTTGGTGGGTTTAAGTCCATTTTAGTGTTGAGCTCTCTGCATCTTCTGGATTGATGCTTTGGTGCTTTTTTTTTTTTTTTTTTTTTTTTTTGAGGTAGGGTCTCACTCTAGCTCAGTCTTATCTGGAATTCACTATATAGTCTCAGGCTGGCCTTGAACTCACGACTATCCTCCTACCTCCACCTCCTCAATTCTGGGATTAAAGATGTGTATATCACCATGCCCAGCTCCAGATTCTTTTTTTTTTTTTTTTTCCACTTTAACACCATCTCTTTATGTATCCAGTGAAATGGTGAAAACACTCAATATTCATTCCTTTTTTTTTTTTTTTTCAAGGTAGGGTTTCACTAGCTCAGGCTGAACTGAAACTCACTCTGTAGGCCCAGGCTGGCCTAAAACTCACAGTGATCCTCCTACCTCTGACTCCTGAGTGCTGGGATTAAAAGTGTGTGCCACCCTCAGTACACAAAGCCAAATGCACAAAGTAGCACGTGCATCTGGAGTTTGTAGCAAGAGGCCCTCTCTCTCTTTTGCACTCTCTCTCACCCTCACTCTCCTAGCAAATAAAAAAATATTTTAAAAGACTTTTTATTCTTGGGGTGGAGAGATGGCTTAGCGGTTAAGGCGCCTGCCTCCTAAGCCTAAGAACACTGGTTCCAATCTCCAGCAGTTCCAATCTCCAGGTCCCATGTTTAGCCAGATGCAAAGTGACTCAAGGGCGCAATGCCACACTTGACCACAAGGGGGCACACGCATCTGGATTTCGTTCGCAGCGGCTGAGCTGCTGCTGGTGCACCCATCTCTGTCTTCCTCTCCCTCTCTCTCTGTCTCTCTCCAAAAAAAAAAAAAAAAAAGACTTTTTATTCTTATTTACAATATAATGTGCTGTTTAAAGGGAAAATAATAGCAAAAGAAAATGAACAGTGGAGTGGAATACTAAGCCCAGCCACAACCACAATCACAATAGGGGAATAAATACTCAACACATTCCAAGTGAAAGGCTGAGATCTGAGCAGGGCATGGCGACACACGCCCTTAATCCCAGTGCTCAGGAAGCAGAGGTAGGAGGACAGCTGTGAGTTGGAGGCCAGACTGGGACTACAGAGCCTGGGATAGAGCAAGACTGTACCTCGAACCCCCTACTCCAAAATAAAAATTTCAGACCTATATGCATCCTATGAAAACAAAATAACAACTACTTTAAATATAAAGACGTGAGGAGGATGAAAGATAGGGGAAAGGGGGGCAGCCTGATAAAACTGATCGGAGGAAAGGAATATGTTCATATCAAAGTCAAGGCAAGGAATGCTACCAGGGAGAAAGAATGCCATTTCCTAACAATGAAGAGATTGATTCAGCAAGAGGACCTGATCTTAATGTTTCCATATACATGAAGTAGAGACTGGAGAGATGGCTTAGCAGTTAAGGCGCTTGCCTGAGGCCTAAGGACCCATGTTCAACTCTCCAGATCCCACTTAAGCCAGGTGCATAAGGTGAGGCAAGTGCAAGGTAGCACATGCCCACTAGGTGGCGCCAGCGTCTGGAGTGTGATTACAGTGGCTGAGGCCCTGGTGCGCCAATTCTCTCTCTCTCTTGCTCTTTTGAGTTAAAATAAAAGGGCCAGTCGCTTGGGCTTGTTTCTAAAAAAAAAAAAAATACATGAAACAAATTGGGATAATTGCAAAGAGCAATAGACAAAAATCCACAACTTTAGCTGCAGATTTCCAGCTTTCTCTTCCAGTGATTGGTAAACCAGGTAGGTGGGAAATCAACATGGATATTATATTTAGACTTGAACACCATCAATCCACCTGATATCAAAAAATCATTGACATTATAGCCCATTGCAACTGACAACAGTAGGAAAGAGCATTCAGATGAACAGTTATAAACATAAAGTTCTGGGCCATTAACACATATCTGAAAGAATTCAAGTTCCACAAAGAATGTTTGGCTGGTCATAGTGGAATTAGATTAGAAATCAGTAACAGAAGGATTTCTGGAAGAATCTTTCAAGTGTTTGGAAATGAAACAGCATGTCTACATCACTCATGAGCCAAAGAAGAAATCAAAAGATAGATGATAAATTTAAAAATAAAAATACCAGACTCTGCAAAAGACACAAAGCAAATAATTTGGTTGGGGGAAATTTATAGCACTGAACAGCTATGGAAGAATAGTCATTAACTAATGACTTCAGAGGTAACAAAGTAGAAACAGCATGAGAAAAGAAGGTTCAGGGCTGGAGAGATGGCTTAGCGGTTAAGGCGCCTGCCTGCTAAGCCTAAGAACACTGGTTCCAATCTCCAGGTCCCAAGTTTAGCCAGATGCAAAGTGATGCAAGGGCGCAATGCCGCACTTGACCACAAGGGGGCGCACGCATCTGGATTTCGTTCACAGCAGCTGAGACACTGCTGGCGCGCCCATATCTATCTACCTTCCTCTCCCTCTCTGTCTGTCTCTGTGTCTCTCTCCAAAAAAATAAATAAAAAATAAATTAAAAAAAATTAAAAAAAAAAGAAGGTTCAAAGGTAAACAAAGAGCCAGGCGTGGTGGCGCACACCTTTAATCCCAGCACTTGGGAGGCAGAGGTAGGAGGAGCACCGTGAGTTCAAGGTCACCCTGAGACTACATAGTGAATTCCAAGTCAGCCTGAGCTAGAGCGAGACTCTCCTTGAAAAACTAAAACAAAAGGTAAACAAAGAGCTGGAGAGATGGCTTAGTCGGTTAAGGAGCTTGCTTGTGAAGCCTAAGGACCCATGTTTGACTTCCCACATTCCACATAAGCCAGACGCACAAGGTGACATATACTAAGGTCACACGTGCACACAAGGTGGTGCACACATCTGGAGTTCATTGCAGTGGCTGGAGGTCCCCGTGTGTCAATTCTCTCTGCTTCTCTCTCATAAAAAAAGAAAAGAAATAGAAATAGAAACTATGCTGGTAATGGTTCCATCTGGGAACTGGCTTCCTTCCAGATTCCGGCCGAATCTCTCAGTGTTCTGAGTCAGCAGCATGTGGTAGCTCCAGCATGTGTTTTGTGGAGGTAGGGTCTCACTCTCGCCCAGGCTGACCTGGAACTCACTATGTAGTCTCTCCGGCTGGCCTGGAACTCCCAGCAATCCTCCTACCTCTGCCTGCCGAGGGCTGGAGTAACTTGCACCCTGCTTACCGATGTCCCTAGGTGGAGCCCCTGGCCTCCCAGTGTCAGGAATGTGTTCTCGTTGCTGACTGCTGCGACAGCCACACAGATGCATCCTTGGCTGCAAGTCTCCCCCTGCCTTGCTTATGCTGGAGGGACTTTCAGAAAACTTACGAAGCCACAAAACACGAGCAGGACATTCAACAGTAAAGGTGCAGGGCTGAGGAGATGGCCCAGTGGTTAAAGGCACTTGCTTACAAAGCCTGCCAGCCTAGGTTAGATTCCCCAGTACCCACTTAAAAGTCAGATGCACAAAGTGACACAGGCATCTGGCATTCATTCCCAGTGGCAAGAGGCTCTGGCATGCCACCTATAGTTACTCTGTCTTCCAAATAAGTAAATAAATACATTATTTAAAAAATAGTATTGTTTTTGCCGGGCGGGGTGGTGCATGCCTTTAATCCCAGCACGCGGGAGGTAGAGGTAGGAGAATTGCTGTGAATTCAAGGCCACTCTGAGACTACATAGTGAATTCCAGGTCAGCCTGGGCCAGAGTGAGACCCTACCTCGACAAACCAAAAAATAAATAATAAATAAATAAAGGCAGGGCTGGGTGTCGTGGAGCATGCCTTTAATCTCAGTACTAGGAGGCAGAGGCAGAGGCAGGAGGATAGTTGTGAGTTTGAGGCCAGCCTGAGTCTACATAGTGAATTCTAGGTCTGTCTGGGCTAGAGTAAAACCCTACATCAAAAAAATAAATAAATAAATAAACAAACTACTAATAATAAAGTCAATATTTGTTCTAAAGAAAGATACAAAGAAAATACAGGAAGATGAAGGTGGTTGCCAAGGCAATGATAAAAGTGGTCTTGGGGTTGGGGGAGATGGCGTAGTGGTTAAAGGCACTGGCTGTAAAGCCTGCTATCCTGAGTTCAATTCCCCAGTACCCATGTAAAGCCTGATGCAAAAAGTGAAGCATATGTCTGGAGTTTGCAGTGGCAAGAGGTCCTGGCACATGCCCATGTGTGCTCTCCCTTTCTGCTTGCAAATAACAAAATACTTTTTTTTTGTTTGTTTTTTTTTGTTTTTTCGAGGTAGGGTCTCACTCTGGCCCAGGCTGACCTGGAATTAACTATGTAGTCTCAGGGTGGCCTTGAACTCACGGCGATCCTCCTACCTCTGCCTCCCGAGTGCTGGGATTAAAGGCGTGCGCCACCACGCCCGGCCAAAATACTTTTTTAAAGGACAATAATAAAAGTGATGTTCAAATGAGGGGAAACACTCAGAAAAGACTTGAGAAAGACCTTAAGCTTAAACCTTATGCTGATCCAAAACAACAAAATTATTAGATATACAAAGTATCAGAAAAAGAATGGCCCATTCAAAGGAGAAAAGGAAATAAAAAAAAAAAAAGCAGGGCTGGGAATGTTGCTCAGTGGTAATGTATGTGCTTAGCATGCAAAAAGCCCTAGGACCCTAAATAAACAAGAGTTCAGTAGAAACTGTCCCTGGAAGACTTGATAGCAGATTTACTAAATAAACACTTTCAAACACCAATTTTTTAAAAATATTTTATTTTTATTTATTTATTTTAGTGAGAGATACAGAAATAGGCAGAGAAAGCGAGCAAGAGATAGAGAGAATGGGCATGCCAAGGCCTCCAGCCACTGCAAACAAACTCCAGACGCACGCACCACTGTGTGCATCTGGCTTACGTGGGTCCTGGGTAATCGAACCTGGGTCCTTTGGCTTTGCAGGCAAGCGCCTAACTGTTAAGCCATCTCTCCAGCCTTCTTCTTGATACTTCTATCTTCATATATGGTTTCTTGGCATTCTCCATGTCTTCCTTTAGTTCTCTGAGCATCTTTAAGATGGTTGTTTGGGCTGATGAGATGGCTTAGAGATTAAGGCGCTTACCTGCAAAGCCAAAGAACTCAGGTTTGAATCCCCAGGTCCCACGTAAGCCAGACACACAGTGATGCAAGCGTGCAGTGTCGCACATGCACACAAGGGGGTGCACACACCTGGAGTTTGTTTGCAGTGGCTGAAGGCCCTGGTATCTCCTTGAAAAACTAAAACACAAGGTAAACAAAGAGCTGGAGAGATGGCTTAGCCGGTTAAGGAGCTTGCTTGTGAAGCCTAAGGACCCATGTTTGACTTCCCACATTCCACATAAGCCAGACGCACAAGGTGACATATACTAAGGTCACACATGCACACAAGGTGGTGCACACATCTGGAGTTCATTGCAGTGGCTGGAGGTCCTGGTGTGTCAATTCTCTCTGCTTCTCTCTCATAAAAAAAAAAAAGAAAAGAAATAGAAATAGAAACTATGCTGGTAATGGTTCCATCTGGGAACTGGCTTCCTTCCAGATCCCGGCCGAATCTCTCAGTGTTCTGAGTCAGCAGCATGTGGTAGCTCCAGCATGTGTTTTGTGGAGGTAGGGTCTCACTCTCGCCCAGGCTGACCTGGAACTCACTATGTAGTCTCTCCGGCTGGCCTGGAACTCCCAGCAATCCTCCTACCTCTGCCTGCCGAGGGCTGGAGTAACTTGCACCCTGCTTACCGGTGTCCCTAGGTGGAGCCCCTGGCCTCCCAGTGTCAGGAATGTGTTCTCGTTGCTGACTGCTGCGACAGCCACACAGATGCATCCTTGGCTGCAAGTCTCCCCCTGCTTGCTTCTGCTGGAGGGACTTTCAGAAAACTTACGAAGCCACAAAACACGAGCAGGACATTCAACAGTAAAGGTGCAGGGCTGAGGAGATGGCCCAGTGGTTAAAGACACTTGCTTACAAAGCCTGCCAGCCCAGGTTAGATTCCCCAGTACCCACTTAAAAGTCAGATGCACAAAGTGACACAGGCATCTGGCGTTCATTCCCAGTGGCAAGAGGCTCTGGCATGCCACCTATAGTTACTCTGTCTTCCAAATAAGTAAATAAATACATTATTTAAAAAATAGTATTGTTTTTGCCGGGCGTGGTGGTGCATGCCTTTAATCCCAGCACGCGGGAGGTAGAGGTAGGAGAATTGCTGTGAATTCAAGGCCACTCTGAGACTACATAGTGAATTCCAGGTCAGCCTGGGCCAGAGTGAGACCCTACCTCGACAAACCAAAAAATAAATAATAAATAAATAAAGGCAGGGCTGGGTGTCGTGGAGCATGCCTTTAATCTCAGTACTAGGAGGCAGAGGCAGAGGCAGGAGGATAGTTGTGAGTTTGAGGCCAGCCTGAGTCTACATAGTGAATTCTAGGTGTGTCTGGGCTAGAGTAAAACCCTACATCAAAAATAAATAAATAAATAAACAAACTACTAATAATACAGTCAATATTTGTTCTAAAGAAAGATACAAAGAAAATACAGGAAGATGAAGGTGGTTGCCAAGGCAATGATAAAAGTGGTCTTGGGGTTGGGGGAGATGGCGTAGTGGTTAAAGGCACTGGCTGTAAAGCCTGATATCCTGAGTTCAATTCCCCAGTACCCATGTAAAGCCTGATGCAAAAAGTGAAGCATATGTCTGGAGTTTGCAGTGGCAAGAGGTCCTGGCACATGCCCATGTGTGCTCTCCCTTTCTGCTTGCAAATAACAAAATACTTTTTTTTGTTTGTTTGTTTTTGTTTTTTCGAGGTAGGGTCTCACTCTGGCCCAGGCTGACCTGGAATTAACTATGTAGTCTCAGGGTGGCCTTGAACTCACGGTGATCCTCCTACCTCTGCCTCCCGAGTGCTGGGATTAAAGGCGTGCGCCACCACGCCCGGCCAAAATACTTTTTTAAAGGACAATAATAAAAGTGATGTTCAAATGAGGGGAAACACTCAGAAAAGACTTGAGAAAGACCTTAAGCTTAAACCTTATGCTGATCCAAAACAACAAAATTATTAGATCTACAAAGTATCAGAAAAAGAATGGCCCATTCAAAGGAGAAAGGGAAATAAAAAAAAAAAAAAAGCAGGGCTGGGAATGTTGCTCAGTGGTAATGTATGTGCTTAGCATGCAAAAAGCCCTAGGACCCTAAATAAACAAGAGTTCAGTAGAAACTGTCCCTGGAAGACTTGATAGCAGATTTACTAAATAAACACTTTCAAACACCAATTTTTAAAAAATATTTTATTTTTATTTATTTATTTTAGTGAGAGATACAGAAATAGGCAGAGAAAGTGAGCAAGAGATAGAGAGAATGGGCATGCCAAGGCCTCCAGCCACTGCAAACAAACTCCAGACACACGCACCACCGTGTGCATCTGGCTTACATGGGTCCTGGGTAATCGAACCTGGGTCCTTTGGCTTTGCAGGCAAGCGCCTAACTGTTAAGCCATCTCTCCAGCCTTCTTCTTGATACTTCTATCTTCATATATGGTTTCTTGGCATTCTCCATGTCTTCCTTTAGTTCTCTGAGCATCTTTAAGATGGTTGTTTGGGCTGATGAGATGGCTTAGAGATTAAGGCGCTTACCTGCAAAGCCAAAGAACTCAGGTTTGAATCCCCAGGTCCCACGTAAGCCAGACACACAGTGATGCAAGCGTGCAGTGTCGCACATGCACACAAGGGGGTGCACGCACCTGGAGTTTGTTTGCAGTGGCTGAAGGCCCTGGTATGCCCATTCTCTCTCTCTGCCTCTCTCTCTCAAATAAATAAAATAAAAAATATTTCAAAGAACTATCAAGAGAAACCAACCTAAAAAGAAACAAACAAAAAAAGAAATTCAAGCACCAAAAAGTATAAATACTGAGATGAAAAATTTAGTAGAAGAACTTAAACACAAATTAGAACAGGAAAAAGAATTAAGCCAAGTATGGTGGTTCATGCCAGCACTCCAGAGGCTGGGGCAGAGGATTATAAATTCAAGGCCAAGGGCTGGGGAGATGGCTTAGGGGTTAAGGCACCTGCCTGCTAAGCCTAAGAACGCTGGTTCCAATCTCCAGCGGTTCCAATCTCCAGGTCCCACGTTTAGCCAGATGCAGTGACGCAAGGGCGCAATGCTGCACTTGACCACAAGGGGGCGTACACATCTGGATTTCATTCACAGCAGCTGAGAGACTGCTGGCGTGCCCATCTGTCTCCCTCTCCCTATCTCTCTCTGTCTCTCTCTCCAAAAATAAATAAAAAAATAATTAATTCAAGGCCAACCTGGGCTATGTAAGACCCTGTCATAAATAAATATGCGACTGACGTGATACCTACCGTGCTAATGAGGCACCTAAAATAAATAAACAAATATATAAGTATAAAAAGTAAAGGAAAAAAGTCAGCAAGCTTGAAGAAAGAAGAAGGGAAATTATTGAATAGTCTAAGGAACAGAAAGGAAGTGACAAAGTCTAATCTGGGATGTCATCAGAAAGACCTACCTTCTGTTGGCACATCAGAAGAGACACAGAGAATATTTGAAGAAATACTAGCTCAAAGCATCCTCTGGTTTTGATTTTTTTTTTTTGTTTCTTACTATATTTTGTTTTATTTTTATTTATTTGTCAGAGAGAAAGAGGCAGAGAGAGAATGGGCACATCAGGGCCTCCAGCCACTGCAAACCAACTCCAGACACATGTGCCACCATAGGTATCTAACTTACATGGGTCCTGGGGAATCAAAACCTGGGTCATTTGGCTTTGCAGGCAAGTGCCTTAACCGCTAAGCCATCCCTTCAGCCCAAGATTTTTTATTTTATTTTATTTATTTATTTGCAAGCAGAGAGGAAGAAAGAGAGAGAGAATGGGCATGCCAGGGCCTCTAGCCACTGCAAATGAACTCCAGATGCATGTGCCCCCTTGTGCATATGGCTAACATAGGTCCTGGGGAATCAAACCTGGGTCCTTTGGCTTCACAGGCAAATGCCTTAACCATTAAGCCATTTCTCCAGCCCGATTTTTGTTTCTTAAAATAGGGTCTCCAAAAAAAAAAAAAAAAAAAGCCGGGCGTGGTGGTGCATGCCTTTAATCCTAGCACTCGGGAGGCAGGTAGGAGGATCACCGAGAGTTCGAGGCCACCCTGAGACTACATAGTTAATTCCAGGTCAGCCTGGACCAGAGTGAGACCCTACCTTGCAAAACCAAAAAAAATTAAATTAAATTAAATTAAAAATAATAATAATAAATAAATAAAAATAGTGTCTCTCCCTAGTTCATGTTGGCCTCACACTCTAAATATTTCTTCCTGCCTCAACTTCCTGAGTATACCATCACACCCATATTAAAAGTTGCCAAGCCGGGTGTGGTGGCGCATGTCTTTAATCCCAGCACTTGGGACGCAGAGGTAGGAGGATCGCTGTGAGTTCGAGGCCACCCTGAGACTACATAGTGAATTCCAGGTCAGCCTGAGCTAGCATGAGACCCTACCTCAAACAAACAAACAAACAAAAACAAACAAACAAACAAAAGTCGCCAAGTTGTATGAAATCCATGAATATAAACATCCAAGCAGTTCAATGAGTTCCCAGTAAGAAGAGCTGAGAGAGACCCACCTTGAATCATTAACTAATAAAACTCTTGAAAGACAGAGAATTTTGAAAGCGGCAAGAGAGAAAAACAGCTCCTCATACTGCAGACGTCAGAAGTGGAGGCCAGGAAGGTAATGGGCCGATATACTCACAGTTCTCAAATTTAAAAACAACAGCCAGTCAGCAAAACTGTCTTTCAAAACCGGTTGGAGGGTTGGGGAGATGGCTCAGTGAATAAAGTGTTTGCCGTGCAGGAATGAGGACACATGTTCAGACCCCCTCCCCCAGCACCCACATAAATGCCTTGTGGGTGTGCTGAGCCACCCATCATCCCAGAGACGCAGGAGCCCTGGGGAACACTGGTCAGCTAGACTAGTGGAACCAGAGAATGCTGGATTCAAGAGAGAAAACCTGTACCAATAGATTAGGCAGCGAGCGACCGAGAAAGACACCTGGCTTCAACCTTTGGCCTCCACATGCGCATGCACACACGGACAAAAAATAATGATGGAGGAATTAATTCCAAGATAAAGGTCAAAGGAGTTCCTTTTTTTGTTTGTTTTGTTTTGTTGAGGTAGGGTCTCACTCTAGCCCAAGCTGACCTGGAATTCACTACGGAGTCTCGGGGTTGCCTTCGACTCACATTGATCCTCCTGGGTGCTGGGATTAAGGGAATGAGACACCATGCCTGGTGGAGGGTTGTTAGATTTGTGATTGCAAATTGCAACCTGGCTTTAAGTAGGTAGTGGGGATTTGAACCTATGCTGAACACAGGCTGGCAGGTTTTGCAAGTGAGTGTCTTTAACTCCTCAAAGGAGTTTCTTACTGGACTTCCTCTGAGACTATATAGTGAATTCCAGTTCAGCCTGGGCTAGAGCAAGACTCTACCTTGAAAAACCAAAAAAAATTTTTTTTAATTAAAAAAAAAAAAAAAACCACCACCACCACCACCCCCAGGGCAGGGGAAATGGCTTAGCGGTTAAGGCGTTTGCCTGCAAAGCCTAAGGACCCCGGTTCAATTCTCCAAGACTGACGTAAGCCAGATGCACAAGGGGACGCATGCATCTGGAGTTCACCTGCAGTGGCTGGAGGCCCTGGCGTGCCCATTCTCTCTCTATCTGTCTATCTGCCTCTTCCTCTCTCTTTCTCTCTCAAAAAAAAAAGAAGAAAGAAAAGAAACAACTCAAAAACAAAACAAAACAAAAAAACATGCTACGCCGGGCGTGGTGGCGCACGCCTTTAATCCCAGCACTTGGGAGGCAGAGGTAGGAGGATCGCTGAGAGTTCAAGGCCACCCTGAGACTACATAGTTAATTCCAGGTCAGCCTGGACCAGAGTGAGACCCTACCTTGCAAAAAAAAAAAAAAAAAAAAAAAAAAAAAACCATGCTACAAGGGGCGCTGTAGGATGAGATGAAGATGTCATATAACAATTCATAACTTCCTATGCTTTTTTAGTAGAATGTGAAGGACTTAAATACTTGAATACTTAAACTATTTCCTAGTTAACGCATTGGGGTATACATATCTAAAGACATACGTGTGGGTAAGAGTTAAGACCAGAGGTGTAAAACAAGCAGACTTTGAATGTGTTAAGTTAAGCTGGTATCAATTTAATGTTGTAACTTTAGGACAGTCAATAAAAAGCTTACAGTTGCCATGGAAATTACAAAGAAAAATTGCCCAAGAATATGCACAAAGGGACAAAGAAATGAACTTAAATGTTTATCAACACAAAACAAGTCAGTAGCCCAGGAAAGCAAAGAAATGAATCCCTTCCTGCAAATGACTTGCAATGTAAATATGTTCAGCTCTACAGATGGGTGGTAAAAACAGACAAAAGCACTCCACAACCAAAGTCCAAGTGTAGGCTGTGTCTAAGAGACAGCACTCAGAAGGCGAGGGAGAAGGATGGTGCTGAATGCCAGCCTGGGCTACTTAGTGAGTTTCATGCCAGCCTGGGCTAGAGCATAGGGGGGAGACTTTGTCTCAAAGGGTTTCAGTTTAGATCTGAAGACACAAATACACTGAATTTGAAAGGTTACGGAAAGGCATTCCATGCAGATAGTAACTGAGAGCCTAAGGGTCAATACCAACATCAAGTAAACTAGACTAAGTCAAAAAAGTTCCAAGAATGAGGGCTGGAGAGATGGCTTAAGGTGTTTGTCTGCAAAGCCAAAGGACCTCAGTTCAATTCCCCAGGACCCACGTAAGCCGGAGGTGCAGGCATCTGGAGTTTGTTTGCAGTGGCTAGAGGCCCTGGCACACCCATTCTCTCGCTCTTGAAATAAACAATTTTTTTTTAAAGCCTCCAAGAATGAAGAAGACATATCCATTGCTCTCAGCTTAAACTGAAGGGTCTGGTCATGTGCGGGAGCAGAGGAGGGAGCAGCCAGATCTCTTTGCTCCTCTTCTCAAAGTGGCCATGTGGAACGATTTTCTTTGTCTGGTTTACTTGGCTGAGCTCGCTGTCTGGAAAACCAAGGCCCAGGTGAAGGCCCCTAACGCCTCTGGTAGCACCTCCTTTTCCTTATTTTTATTTTGCTGTTGATGATTTTTTTTTCTGAGGGGGAGGATTAAATTGGACAGTGAAGCCCAGGCTAGTCTCAAACATGTGATCCTCCTGTCTCAGCTTCCCAAATGCTGGGATTACAGATTTGTACCACCATGCTCTGCTCACGTTTGGTAAGTCAAACTCCTGACTTTAGGGTCTCGCATGCACCACCACCCAGCCTTAGACTTTTTCTTTTTTAAAATTTCTTCTTTCTTGCTTTCCTCCTTTCTTTCTTTTCTTCCTTTTTCTTTCTTTCTTTTCTTTCTTTCTTTTTCTTTTTTTTTTTTTTTAGAGAGAGACAGAGAGGGAGAGAGATAGAGATGGGCGCGCCAGCAGTGTCTCAGCTGCTGTGAACAAAATCAGATGTGTGCGCCCCTTGTGGGCAAGTGCGGCATTGCACCCTTTGCATCTTGCATCTGGGGACCTGGAACGTGGAACCACTGGAGATTGGAACCAGGTTCTTAGGCTTAGGAGGCAGGCGCCTTAACCGCTAAGCCATCTCTCCAGCCCAGACTTTTTCTTTTTAAAGCTGAGGTAAATATTTAAATTTCCTTCTTAGTTTTGTTTTTACAGGCTTTGAGGCAGGCTTTGCTATATGGCTCAGGCTGGCTTCAATCTTGTGATTTTTTTTTGCTTGTTTTTTTTTTTTTTTTTTTTTTTTGAGGTAGGGTCTTGCTCTAGCCCAGGCTGACCTGATATTCACTATATCATCTCAGGGGGGAGGGTCTTGAACTGATGGCAATCCTTCTGCCTCAGCCTCCTGAGTGCTAGCCCTGTAGGCATGCCCCACCATGCCTGATTCCTAAGCACGTTTTAGCTGTATACCACAAATATTGTTTTCATTATCATTCAGTTCAAAACTTTCTCATTTTGTTTTTTTCTTCGAATCATGGATTTCACAAAAGTATGCTTAATTTCTAAATATTTGGGAACTTCCCAGTATCATTTTGCTATTTTTATTTTTAAAAATATTAACACTTTTTCCATGGGCAGACTGTTGTTATGTTGGGGGATGTTTTACGTGCTCTTGAAAGGAGCATTTAGTCTACTGGGGTTGGGACAGTTTCTCTGTAAATCAGGGGGGTCAGTCTGGTTGTTTATATCTTCTAAATCGTGCCTGATTTTCTATCTGCCTTTCCCGTTCAAGAAGCGTGGCAAGTGGCTGGGAGCAAGGAGGAACGCAGCAAGCATCTGCTCTGAACTGGGTCCCACACCAATCTTCAAGTCAAAACATTAAGATGGGAAGGACTGTATAAATGCTATTAAAACCCAAAATGGGACACGGAGGGCCCAACGCATGCCAGACTTTCCCCCATGTTTGAGACTACCTTGCATTCAGGCTAAACCAGTTCCACCTTTCCTTTGACCTGACTGGGAATGGCAGGACGTGTAGGACGAAGAATGGGAGAAATCAAACAAGCCTTCTCTCAAGACAAGACTGGAGCACTTGCTAAGAAGACCCTGCATCAAGCGAGCCGACATCTGAGCTCCACTACTGTCAATGAAAGAGCAGGTCTCTGCCCTGGGCTTAGCACAAGCCCCTCTCATGGCCCTGGACTCCACCCCAGGAAACAAGGCCCATTTTCCTTAGCAAATGTGGGGAAGAGGGAGGGTGCTGCTCAGTGCAGTCAGGGTCCCACCCGGGCCAGTGGGAATAGGGCAGTTAGTTCACGCTCAGCCTGAGCTTGCAGAGCCCACAGCACCAAGCTGAGCAACTGTCCTTCCCCAGGCCTCTCCTTTCTGGACATGAAAACAACACAGCCGCCTTCTCCTGTATTAGAAATACAGTAAATATCTGAAACCCAGCTGTCTTATTTATACCATGCAAAGTACAACCATCCACTGTTTTCATTTCTTGTTGAAAAAAAAAAGATTCATTTGTCCACAGATTTTTCCACTGTTTTATTATAAAAATCAACATTTCATTTGTTACAATTCAGCTTATTGTAATAATCAAAAAAGGGGTTTATACAAGGTATTTGTACACTTATAATTAAAGCACTTATTTTACAAAAGAGGGACGTGAGTAGGTGGGCAGGGGCTGACCAAATGTTGGCCATTATAATATAAATACATCCTTGCAAAGCACCATCGTACCAAAGTCGATGTACAAGAAACACCAGCTGACTTTCAGACAGTGACAAAGATTAAAGCTTGAGACACAACTTAAATTGTCAAGGATGAACATGTGAGAGCAGCACCAGGTCCTTCACTCGCAAGGAAGGCCAGTCCAGTTTAAGCTCCGTGGTATCCTCTTTCCTCTTCACCTTCCCCCAGGACCCAACACTATTGACTGCATGTTGTGCTGGATCTAAGCATACTTGCCTTGCTTTGTCTCTTAATAGCCTCACTTAAGTATTGACAGAAGTAGATATATACCCACATAGATTATATATCTACACCCACCCCATCCCTGATTATATTTTTATTTCAAAACAAAACAAAGGCCAAAATGGACAGTTAAGCCAAAGCATGCTGTCTGCAACTCTGGTGTTAGCTCTGTGCAAACCCTGAGTGATGACGGGAAATGGCTTGTTCACGGGTTCCTGTGTTAGACTAGTCTTCTGTTTCCAGGTACAGATTGTCAGCTGTAATTCTGTCTACAAACTCATGAAGATTTCTCTGCAGGAATACAACTGAGACTGGTTTACAAATGCCTTAGGATCAGACAACAATGTTTACCTCAGTCGAAAGAGGCAGTAATTTGATTCTACGTTATTTCAATAAGCTGAAGTCTCTACCTCCCCTCTGAATTCAGAAAGAGCTTAGTTTACAGTAAGGTACAGAATCAAGCCAGAGAATGAGCTGAGGATATGGATATTCACAGCTGTCGTAACGTGAAAGTCATCAAGGTACAATTTTACGTTTGAAGTCCAAAGCCCTTTTCTTTAACACAGAATTTCAAAAGTCAAGCTTTGACACTGTCACGAAGTAATACCATCCCATATTTGCTAATAGTAATTCCAAAAATCATGTTGTTTTTCTTAATCTATTTGAGGCTTGGGATAAGAAAAACAAGTCAAATTTCTTGAGCTTAAGAATTCCGATTGTCTTAACCAACAATCAACTATTGACTTCTTGAGGATTCAGTCCCAATTTACACTTGTGTATACTCACTGGTGGATCCCCAAATATTTGCCAACCAACTGAAACCCACACTCACACCTACACTCTAGACCAGCCATGGGTGCCCAGGCCACCTGATTATTTAGAGTAGGACACACTTGGAATGTGAAAGACCCAAGATTTTTATTTCTGAATCTTACAAGGATTCCTCTGCAGCAAATGAAACAATTTTATAATTTATTTGTTTTTTCAAGGCAGGGTCTCACTCTAGCCCAGGGTGACCTGGAACTCACTCTGTATCTCCAGAGTGGGCTCTAACTCACAGCGATCCTCCTACCTCAGCCTCCAGAGCACTGGGATTAAAGGTGTGCACCACTACGCCCAGCTAAAAACTATTTTAAATAATCTAATTTAGGGCTGGAGAGATGACCTGTAAAGCCACAGGACCCAGGTTAGATTCCCCAGGACCCACATAAGCCAGATGCACAAGGTGGCACAGGTGTCTGGAGTTCGTCTGGAGGCCCTGGTGTGCCCATTCTCTCTCTCTGGCTTTTCCTCTCTCAAATAAATAAATAAAATAAAATAGTTTTTAAAATAATCTAATCTAAGCAACCCATCTATTGCCAAGAAGCCTGCATGCTTCCAGAACATGCACCTGGTCTCGTGATGACCACTGGTACCAGGTTGCACAAACATGTATTTCAGTAACAGGTAAGGTAAGCCACAGCTATCAACTCTCCTTGAAGTAATCTTCATTAATGAGCCTTCACAGTAAAACAAAGACATGCCCCAAAACTGCTACCTAAAATTGATGGTGGCTAATTTTAAAAATTAAAACTTTGACTATTTCCCAAAGCATAGTAAAATTTTACACAAGGAACATCAATACTGAGGTTATTTTACTCTGGTTTGTTTCCTAGAGCTGTGTCACAGGCATACTTTAAGACAGACATATGTTCAAATTAAATACTAGTGTATTCATTTTGGAATTTATGGAATTTAGTGAATTTAGAAATAACCTAATTTAAAACTTTTTGCACTTTCCCCCAATTTGTGGGTTTTTTAAAGCTCATTTTCATTTTTCCAACAAAAGCTATGTTCAGCAATCAAGACACGGTTTACTTAAGCTTAACTGTCCATGTAATCCGAGGACCCCATTTGATAACCCTCTCCCCAAAATGTTCTCTGAGAAGCATTAAGAAACCAACTCAACTAAAAACCCAGAAAGAGGATACTGAGCTTAATCTGAACTGCCTTCAAATAATTTCAAAACAAATTGGCACACAAATGAGTATTTCACAAGAAGAGGCCGCTGGCAGGGGCCGTGCAAGCCCTTGGACTGAGACACAACAAGGGGCGCTCTTCTTGCTGATACAGTGCAAGTTTCCATATGGGAAGCCCATCAGAGAAGATGCACATTGGAAATGTAAACATACAGAATTCTCAAATTGCTACCCAGTTATTGCTAACCTTTCCATCTTCATCAAGCGTCAAGGGTCTGTGTGACACAGAGGAAGTTCCGTGTCCATCTGTCTTAGACTGAGAGCACTTTGTGCCACCAACAGCTTACCTGACTGAAACGTGGCACACTGTGGGTGGCCATGTACTTATGTCAAGATCATGTGCACCTGATTCTTCTCAGCCCCCAACAATTGGAACGTTCTTCTGAAACTATCCTTCTCCTTAAATATCTTATTTGTTTTATAGTTGCTTAAAAGGTACGTCACCTCTGCCAACCTTCTGAACCCTTTCTTCCTTTGTTTGCTCGTTTTTTAAAACCCAGAGAGGCCTTACCAAGATACAATAAAAATATTTTACTCGATAACTAACTGACAACTGTTAAGGCAAAAGCACACCAGTTTTAAGAACAAATGAAACTTTAGCAGAAGTGGTGGACACATGTAAAAAGCAGGAAAACTTCTGGCAGTCTCGTCACCCACAGGTCTGCCCTGACCGCTGCGGAGCAGGGCAGCAGCCCCAGCACGCACACGGCAGACAGTGTCAGGGATGGCGCTCAAGAAGGGACTTGCGTTATTCCCCTCCGACTGAGGTCTGACAGCTGAGACGCTCAGAGGTTGCCTCCTCATTTAATCCCCATTGTTAAATTTTTGACAACATCTTACTCCATAATGGGATCAGAAAGAAAACACACAAAATCACACGAAGTGACGGTAAGAGTGCACTGAAAACAACTAACATTCACAGTGGTTAACAGGACAACAACTCATGTCTCACACTAGGAGGTATATATGGAGATGTTGTGATAAAAACTGCTCTAAAGAATGCCAAACCGGCAAGAGTAGTTAATACAGAGGAAACCTAATAACAACAAATTGTCGTTTTAAATAGATTGTCTCTCACAGGAACACATTTATATGTTTTACTAAAAAATATACATAAAATTATTTCATACTGGGATACTATATGCTGAAAGAACTGCAGGGATATATGATCAATTTACAACAAAGACACAATGGGTAGATTGGTAATTCTTAAGCACTGTGTGTACGTGTTGTAACAAGAAGTTGAAACACGCACTAAAGCAATCTTGGAAGAGCAATAGTATGGCAAAACCAGCAGTCAAATTGAAGAGCTGAGCCTGCTGGTAAACAGATGTACAGTAAAATCAATCAATCCCTAGTCTCATCAATTCCATTTAATCAATTCTTCAGGTAAGAAAAGCTGGAATAAACCATGGCTCTTGGTAAAATGGCCTGCAAGTTGCTGGGGGAGGCAACAGGGGGACCTACCTAGAGAGAATGTGACTTGTCACAGAGGTGTGGGCTCTCCGCTAGGGACAGAAGACTTGTACACAGCCCACTGTCCCTTACAACAGACACGAGATCTCGCCTCCAACGCCCAGGACACCACTGGATTCCTAGAGAAGCAAAGCCCTTGCCTGAGGTTAGCATGCTGTTGTTTTTCTTTCATGATCTGACCTGTTGGCCCTCAAATACTAGTGAACCTGAAGGCTACTGGCTACTTCCAAGTATCTATGGTTGCCACTCTGAGATGGACTTGATTGCGTCTGTTGCTTAGTTTTTTGGTATCAATAAAGCCCAGACATTCCTGGTCATGACCTTTATTATTCCTATTTCCTTTGTCCTCAGCCACTTCACTGGGTTTAAGGCATGCTCTGTGTATTTAGTTTGCAAAAATAAAACTTTTAGTACAAATTTATTTTTTATACAAACTTTTATGGCACAAGCAGCAAATGTGCTGTTTTAAGAAAATATATAAATATCCTTTTCTTCTGTACAAGTATCTCCAGCACCCCCCAAACTCCATAATGTTAACTGTACATGGTCTGTAACATCCTTCTCTAGTAGCTCCCTCCCCCCCTCCAGATCTCAACCAGATAGTATTTACATTTTCCCGGTGGAGGCAGTCAGAGGAGGAGGGCCCCTCCTCAGGAGGAGTCTGTGCAGGGAGAGGGTGGCGGTGGGTAGAGGTGGTGGGAGTAACTCCGCTCTGTGTATGGAGAAGGGGGACAGCTCTCATAGTTCTCCTCAGCCGACAAGTACTGGCTTCGGGGCGTGGGCGGTGGGGGCACAGGTTCTGAGTCATAGTTCAGGTCACTGGTGTAGCCCTTGGCTGTTGCCACTGAGGTCATTCTCCGGCTGGGAGCATAGTCACTGTCACAGACGTCTGTGCTGCACGGTGTGGTGGGGGGCGCAAAGTGGCGGTAGCTGTATGGTCTGTAGCTAGTAGCAGGGGAAAATAAAGAGAAGCACAGTCATTTCTATAGAGAAATAACCTTCCTTGTCAAAATTTGAGAAACTAGCCTGGTGTGGCAGCCCATTCCTCTAATCCCAGCACTTGGAGGCAGAGGTACGAGGACTGCTGTGAGATGAGGCTAGCCTGGGACTACAAACACTACTTTGAGACCCTACCTTGAAGCTCCCCCCCCCAAAAAAAAAAACAAAAAACTGGGCTGGAGAGATGACTTAGTGGGTAAGGCACTTGCCTGCAAAACCAAAAGACCCAGGTTCAATTCCCTAGGACCCACGTAAACCAGGGGCAGAAGGTGGCACATGGTCTGGAGTTTGTTTGCAGCGGCCAAAGGCCCTGGTGTGCCCATCTCTCTCTCTCTCTCTCTCTCAAATAAATGAATAAATACCCCCCAAACAAAACAACAACACAAAAAGAATCTGAGAAGCTAGGTGTGAGCTATAAGCTATTGCCACTGAAATCTGTATAGACAGAGCTGGGGACACAGCTCCGTGGTAGACAGAGTACCTGCCTAGCACGGCAAGGTCCTGGGCTTAATCCCCAGCACTGCAACAACATGGGAACTGCCTTCAATCTGTTTTCTTTTTCTTTTATTATTACTCTATTCTTCTTTTCTTCGTCTTTTTTTCTTTTGCAGAGCTTGGGATAGAAGCCTCATACCAACCAAGTGCTGCACTACTGAACTATACCCGAAGCCTGCCTCGTCTATGCATTTTACTACCACTGAGCTACAGCCCGAAACCTATCTTTACTGTAAGCTTTCTGTGTTTGTTTGTTTGTTTGTTTGTTTGTTTGCTTGTTTGTTTGTTTGAGGTAGGGTATAGGTCAGCCTAGGCTGATCTATAACTTACTATGTAGTCTCAGGCCAGCCTCAAACTCAGTGTTCCTCTTACTTGTGTATCCTGAGTGCTGGGATTAAAGGCATGCACCACCATGCCCGGCCTTTAAGTGTTTTTTTTAAAAAAAAATCTTTTATTTATTTACTTATTAGAAAGAGGGAAAAAGAAGTAGAGAGAGAGAGAGAGAGAGAGAGAGAGGGAGAATGGGCATACCAGGGCCTCTACCCACTGCAAACGAACTCCCGATACACGCGCCTCCTTGTGCATGTGGCTTAGGTGGGTCTTGGGGAACTGAACAGGGTCCTTTGGCTTTGCAGGCAAGGACCTTAACCACTAAGCCATCTTCTCCAGCCCCTAGTCTTTAAGTTTTGAGAAGACTTTTCACCAGTTATTGCAGTTTCAGTGAAAGAATGGGTCTCAAAAATTAGCATTCTCAACATTTTTAAGTGCTTCATCATCTGACAAATATGTTAGTGATGTCTGAAGATTTCATTTCTTTTATAGATAAAATATTATATAACCTAGACTATCAGCCTAAGGGGACTATTTTAGCCCACTGTTGTTACTATTAACAAAAAAACCTTTCATTTGGGAGGAATAGTTTTGGTTCTCTGTATATAAGGAAGCATTTTATGGCCACACCACACTGAGCATGTCAATCTCGTCTGACTGAGTAGACAGGCAGAGACCGGAGAGCGGAATAACTGAACTGACCTGAGAGTGACAGATTTTCAACGCTCATTCAGGGACAGTGATTTTTCTAATATATTCGTCAAAGGCCTCATGTACTTATCTGTCTTTTCAAGTCACCTACAGTTGGCAAACTATAGCCTGGCCATCTTCTTAAGAAATAGGGACCAAAAGAGAAATATACCCATGCAGATAAGATCTAAGCCGGTGGAGCACGCCTTTAATCCAGCCTTGCGGAGGCCTATGTAGGAGGATCACCAATCCAAGACTACACAGTGATTTCCCGGTCAGCCTGGGCTACCGTGAGACCCTGCCTCAAACAAACAAAACTACCTGACCTAAAATGCTGGCTTGTCTGTTTTCCTATATGTACTCTCTCATTCTAAACACACTCAAGGTTGTTCCAGTTCATGTATCTCACAGAGCAGACATACAGATAAGCTTTCTCACTGCGAGAGGAGGACAAGCGGGTTGTAATTCGCACAACCAGTGGCACAGACAGTAACCCAGGCACAAGCCAGCTGCTGCTGCAGAGCCTGCCTGGCCTGGAGAGAAAGGGCTGCCAGGAGACTAGACATTCCAGGACCTGCTGAGCAGGTTTCTCAGGAACTTTTCCTTAATGCTGACATCAGTGCTTTTGTTGTGTTTGTCTTATCTTTTTGTCCAAACAGATGTAAAAGCCTTGGTGAAATTTTGTGGCATAGCATTTAAAATGTTTCTACTCTCAGGTAGGGAGAGAAGGGGATGTCCATTATACAAAATTCTGTTAAGTCCCAATACAGGCCAAAATCTCAATGTAAGTTTCACACTCTAGAAGAAACAAACTGTGACGAATAAGAACTATCTTGGGCTGGAGAGATGGCTTAGTGGTTAAGGCACCTGCCTCCTAACCCTCAGAACACTGGTTCCAATCTCCAGCTATTCCAATCTCCAGGTCCCACGTTTAGCCAGATGCAAAGTGACGCAAGGGCGCAATGCTGCACTTGGCCACAAGGGGGCGCGCACATCTGGATTTTGTTCTCAGCAGCTGAGACACTGCTCGTGCGCCCATCTCTGTCTTCCTCCTCCCTCCCTCCCTCCCTCCCTCTCTCTCTCTGTCTGTCTGTCTGTCTCTGTCTGTCTCTCTCTGTGTCTCTCTCCAAAAAAAAAAAAAAAAAAAAAAAGAACTATCTTACATTTATTCTGTTTGATTCAATTTGAATTAAATGATCTTTTTTAAAGTAGGGTGTCACTCTAGCCCAGGCTGACCTGGAATTCACTCTGTAGCTCAGGGTAGCCCTGAACTCAAGGTAATCCTCCTACCTCTGACTCCTGAGTGCTGGGATTAAAGGCGTGCGCCACCACACCTGGTTTAAATTACCATTTTTAAGTGAAACTTTAGATGCTTCTTTTGTTTTTCAATTTTCAGGCCTCAACTTTTCTTTTTTATTTCTTTCAGAACAAATCTGCTGCAAGCAAATAAATCTTACAAAACTCATAAAACCATCAGTTTGAAGCCAAGCCTGTCCCAGCCCAGGCTACAGTGAGAACCTGGGCATTCCTATCTGTCAGCATGTGGAGGTCATGCCAGGTCAGTCTGACTGCAAGGAGACACAGGATGTGCACGATGACAAGTGGGCAGGGGGACCACAGACGGAGCAGCTCGCTCAGAGCTGTGGGCACTCTGCTGCTCTCTGAGGAAGAGGAAAGAACAAGCTGCACAGTAGCTGACCTGCTCAGCGTGCTCCCGTGACTCACAAATAGACTGTTTATTCCATGCACCTACTCGAGAAATCAGCCACTCCGGGTCACAGTAATAGAAGAGGTGACTCTACTCTTCGGCTTCTCTCCAAGTCTGGGCTCTAGAGAACCTTGCTTTCTCCATCAGTTTTGCCCTCATTCCTATTTTCACAGCAGCAGTAGCAGTAAGCCTGCGCAGTAGCCTATTTTGGCATCAGTTACTTGGGTGGGTGGCCTTTTCTCAGCACTGCCAATGCCTGGGACTGGATTTCATTATTCTAAAAGCCAGTATTTGTGACTCTCTTTTAAAAATATGAAATGGAGACTGGAAAAGATGCAGCTCTGGGCTGAGTGAGAGACTCCATTTCAAGGATACAGCTGGATGAGCTAAGACAACACTCAATGTTTTCTTCTGGCCTCTGCATGTATTTGCATGGGCTACATCTGAACACACATATGCTTATACTATATACATATAAAAAGTTCTGAAAGGAAAAGATCTGTGGGAAGGACTATATGATGGAAGGGGCTACGTGAGCCTAATAGCTTTAATGTTTCTTATCTCCTCCTCCCTTCCCTCCTCTCCTCTCTTCTTTATTTCATTTAATATTTATTTATTTATTTATTTATTTATTTATTTATTTATTTATTTATTTATTTATGAGAGAGGGAGGGGGGATAGGAAGAGGCAGAAATAAAGAGAGAATGGGCACGCCAGGACCTCTAGCCATTGCAAACAAACTCCAGATGCATGTGCCCCCTTTTGCATCTGACTTACGTGGGTCCTGGAGAATCGAACTTGGGTCCTAAGGCTTCACAGGCAAAGGCCTTAACTGCTAAGCCATTTCTCCAGCCCTCTTCTCCTATTTTATTTTATTTTCCAAGGTAGCCTCTCACACTAGCCCAGGCTGACCTGGAACTCACTCACTCTATAGTCCCAGGCTGGCCACAAACTCATGATGATCTTCCCACCCATCACCTGTCTCCCATCTCCTCAGTGCTGAGCGCTGGGATTAAAGGTGTGCGCCACCAGCCTAGTTGCTTTTTAAAGTATTTATTTGAGCCGGGCGAGGTGGCGCACACCTTTAATCCCAGCACTCGGGAGGCAGAGGTAGGAGGATCACTGTGAGTTCGAGGCCACCCTGAGACTACATAGTAAATTCCAGGTCAGCCTGGACTACAGTGAAACCCTACCTCGAAAAAAAAAAAAAAAAAATTTATTTGAGAGACAGAGCGACAGAGCGTGAGACAGCGTTGGCACTCCAGACCTCCAGCCCCTTTACTCTAACTCCAGATGTGTACACCACCTTGTGCACATGCACAGCCATGTGCATCCGGCTGACATGGGTTCTGGGGAGTTGAACCTGGGCCCTTAGGCTTTGCAGGCAAGCTCCTTAACCTCTAAGCCATCTCTCCAGCCCCTATTCACTCCTCCTGTTCACTTGAGGCTTTGTGAGGCTTATAAGTGGACTAGTCCTTTCTAGTCACTTTATATGAAAGGAGGAGGCGCATTACCTGTAGGACCTGTGCGTGGAAGGACTGTTTGAAGAATAACCAAATTCCATAGTGTAATGAGATCGCTCTGTAGCAGGGGACGGTGGTGGGTTCAAAATCTAAAAGGAAAATTAAAATATTAAGCTAATAAAAATCTATTCCAGATACAGACCATTTTCTATCCCTTCAACTCTGTCATCATTCCTTTAGAGTACATTACTAGAATAATCCTCCTTCCCAAAGAACTTCCTCCAACAGCATTTCCAGACTGTGGTGTCCCCTTCCCTAAACCACAGTTTCATCTTAGCTAGAGTTCAAACTGATGCAAGAAAGAAAGGAAGAAAAAGCCTGAAATCTACATATTACTGGTTAGAGTTTAGATAGCTAGGTTCTGATTCTTTTTCAACGATTTTTCGATGTTTATAGAAAAATGGCTGATATAGAAGGATTTCTAGGTGTACTTCTTTTAGGGGTTGTGAAATAAAGGTTCTAAGTGTCTCAACCATTCACTGGTTCTTTTTTTACTGGAATGATAAGATCAATACCCACTGCATCCAGATATGATGATTTTTACATAGTAAACAGAAAAGATGGATTAATAAGGAGCAGTGATGGTAAATCTTTACTTGACCTGTATATACGTAAGTTCTACATCTAAAGACTTTTGACACCGCCACCACTAAGCACCCGCATGTAAAGAAGTTAACCTAAGATGCCATGCACTTCATCACCAAAAGAAAGTCAAAGCGAAGGAGACGGCTTACTGCAGGGAAGTAAGTGCCTTTGGTGCTTGAGGAACTGCTCGACGATGCTCCTGTGACGTGTGCACGATCGTAAGGGGGTCCACTGCTTCCCCCCATGATGCTGAGGGAGCTTATCATTGATTTACCTCGAGACATTCCTAACATGAAAGGGAACAAAACCCAAAGACAGTAAGATATGAAAACACATGAAATAACTACTCAACATTGGGATTCTGAGCACCAATGATCAAGCAGTCTGACTTTAAAACAACTTATGCCCTCTTGTCCCAATAATAATTGGAAACAATTAACGGATAAAGGAAATGAATGCTGCCACGAAGTGAATGGTTCCATTGGGAGCTGGTCTAGAACGAGGCCATGAGCAGCTGCTGCCTGCTCCCAGCTGGGGAGGGACAGCCCTTCACAGAGAGAGGATTGAGGAGGAAAGGACTGTGAGAGTGGAGCCTATAAAGCAGGGCAGAGTAAATCATAGATCTGATTAAACAGAAATAAAAGCCCTTTTTAGGGCTTCAACACAACCCATGGACGGTATTTTTTCATCCACTTGATGCAAATACCACAGAAATCAAAACTAACTATGTTGAAGAAGGAATTCTCTAAGTAGCTTCCCAAATTCCTACTCAAAGTGGGTACAGTAACAAGGAAAACGTTATTAGTTACAGCTTAACTATGACATCCATTCACTTGAAGAGTCACACTGAGGACAGGTTCCTGGTTTGTTTCAAAGTTTCAAAGGCTTCAGGCTCTCCATGTCCACAGACAGGCATGCAAAGCAAGCTCAGCCTTACCTGAGGACACGTTTGTAACTGAGCATGGTGTTTCATTTGTACGGATCATTAGAATATTCTATTAAACTTGTGAAACACTGAAAAATAACTATTCTTCCCTAGAGTAACACAGCCCACCTACGGCCAGAATTTCTGTCTGCTTGGCTGTGCCTAAACCAGCCCACTGTTATCACAGCTCCCAATTTATTTATTTATTTTTTATTTGAAAGAGAGACTGAGTGAGTGAGAATGGGTCCTCTAAGGCCTCCACACACTGCAAACGAACTCTAGACATATGTGCTACTATGTGCATCTTGGCTGACGTGGACTCTAGGTCCTCAGGCTTTGCAGGCAAGCACCTTAACCACTAAAGCCATCTCTCCAGCCCCACGGTTACTACTTTAAATCAGAGGAAGCAGAGGGCAGGATAACCCTTTGTCATTTACTCTATTTTTTAAAATATTTGAGCTGGGCATGGTGGCACACGCCTTTAATCCCAGCACTCGGGAGGCAGAGGTAGGAGGATCGCCGTGAGTTTGAGTCCAGCCTGAGGAAACAGTGAATTCCAGGTCAGCCTGGACTAGGGTGAGATCCTACCTTGAAAAAAAAAATAATAAATTTTAACAATTTAAAAGAATTTTTTGAGAGAAAGAGGCAGAGAGAGAATGTGTGCTCCAGGGCTTCTAGCCACTGCAAATAAACTCAAGATGCATGTGCCTCTTTGTGTACCTGGCTTTACCTGGGTGCTGGGGAATTGAACCTGGGCCCTTTTGGCTTTGATGGCAAGTGCCTTAACTGATAAGCGATCTCTCCAGCCCGTCATCTACTACTTCTAAGTCTCTGTCTGCAGAAGGAAAGCTTATCTACTTTGTGACCTCCTTTTTATTCCTGGACTCAATAGCTCTAGGGTTCCATGTGGTGAAACTAAGAAACTGGGCTTTGAAGTGCTCACAAAGTACTGGCTGCTCCATATTTAGCAGCACACCTCCAGAGTGCAGATAAAGGATTAGGAGCTAGCACATGTGTTTGCTTTAAATCTTTTAGCAATTTCTATCAAACTATACCTAAGGCCTTCTGCATAAAGAGACGGTGTTAAAGTAAATTTTAAAAAGTGTTTTTTGGATCCAGGCATGGTGGCACACGCCTTTAATCCCAGCACCAGGGAGGCAATGGTAGGAAAATCACTGTGAGTCCACGGCCAACCTGAGACTATATAGTAAATTCAACGTCAGCCTGGGCTAGAGTGAGACCCTACCTCAAAAAAAAAAAAAAAAAGTGTTCTAACAATTTCTTTGAATCTAAAATAATCAGTTTGAAAGAGACCTTAGGTACTATCACGTTTCCATCATGAACATTTAATGATCTTGCCAGAAAACTCACCTGGAAGAGATCCCGACAGGGAGCTTGGGTGTGGCACATAACCAAGGGGCACAGAAGCTGGTCCGTGAACCACGTAGTCATTAGTCATGGTTTCCCCGTCTCCCTTCACGCGTGGACAGAGCATCCTCTGGCAGATAAAGTATATGGTTCCAGACACAAAAATGGTCACGATTACTCCAATCACTGAACCCACTGTGTTGGTGGCCTGTGGTGCTGGCTCTTCAGTTGGGTCTGCAATGGAGAACACTGTCCAGTTATGTAATGGAACACAACTGCATGTTGCAAGTAGACCAAGAGGGAGAATAGTCATACGTGAAGCATGACCTTGTATGCTGATAACATAATGGTCATACATGAAGCATGAACTTGTATGCTGATAACCCAAATGCATTTTTTCTTTTATGGCCAGACCTGGAAGAGTCGGCAGTGTTTCAGATGGGATCTGGAGTGATGAAGAAGTTAAGCCAGCAAGGGGCACAGGTTAGCGCTTAGATGTCCAGCGATGTTCAGCCCTGGCACAGAAACCCAGCAAACACAGAGGAACCCAGGCCTTCAGATCCAACCATGCTGCCTGGAGCAAGGACATGGGGGTCTCTAATGCTTGATTCCCTGAGGACTCACAGACATAGGAGAAAGATCAAAACCCTAAGGGGAGCTTGCCCAGGACACCCACCTTTCTGGACCCTGGGCTTTCAAGAAGCAGAAGACATCAAGGCTGGTGGTAAAGCAAAGGAACAAGTGGGTTCTCATGTTCAGAGCTTTTCCCTTCTCTTCAGAAGGAAAATTCATCCTTTCTGACTAGCTTATATATATAATCTCAAAATTAAAGATCCTTTCAAACCGTTCCTATTTTCTCTTATCTCAGATTCTCTCTACCCACATGGCTAAATTCATCTCTGATAAAGAAATGAGCTAAACTTAAAGAGACAGTTCACATTCCTGCTCCATTCTGCTGGTTTCTGGTCACATCATAACTCACTGACTCCAGGCTACATGATACCCTTCCAAATAAAAACAACACATGTGCGCTGAGTGGTACCAGAATCCTTGGAGGACCCACCCTGGCACACAGCTGAACACCTAGCATAAGGGAGTAAGTGCTTGCTGAAAGAGCTGAGGGGAGTCCTGAAAATCCGACTGAGCACCTCACCTGACCTTTCTAAGTCGCATCCCCATTTTGCAAGGGCAAACCTAACTTGTGCTGACTTCTACTCACAATGATAACGGTTATGGACTCTGAAAAAGTACAGACTGTTCAGCGACAGTCACTATGTCTCCACGGATATACTGGTCCAAACATCTTCGGGTTACATCTTAAAGCCAGGAGCGGTGGCACAAACAGGAAACAGAAAGATTGTTAAGTTTGAGGCCAGTTATATTAAATAGTGGGTTCCAGGACCACCTCAAAGAAAGAATGAAAGAAGTCTGTAAGGAAAGGCTAGCTAGCTCCTAGGTTCTTCTATCCATTGTGAAAGTTAAAAAATAGTTCAAGGGGTAGGGAGATGGCTCAGTGGTTAAAGGTACATGCTTACAAAGCCTGAAGGGCCTGGTTCAAATCCCCACAACCTACATAAAGTCAGATGCACAGAGTAGCACATATGTCTGAAGTTCATTTGCAGTGGCAGGAATCCCTGGAGTGTCCATTCATTCATTCCCTCCCTCTTCTCTCCCTTTCTGTCTCTTTCTCTCAAACAAACACACTATATATAAAATAGATGTTTTGAGAGAACAATAGGAAAGAATTAAACATAAACTAATTTCAGAAATGAAGTTCAGAGCACCAATGAATTTGCATGTTGTCAATACTATTTGAAAATCTTGTGACTTTAGCTATGGCAGAACAATATGCATTCTTTTCTGATGTTGTACTCAATATTTCTGGCATAAGAAAGCTACCTTTAAGGAATTTGCAAACACACACACAAAAATCTCCAGTATCAGTAACTAGCCTAATACTAACCCTTATACTAAAGAAAATTTGATTACACACATCAACACAGAAAGAAACTGAAAAAGTATTTTTCAAATGCTCCCCTAAGAATTAAAAAAAAAAAAAAAGGTTGGGTGTGGTGGCACACGCGTTTAATCCCAGCACTCAGGAGGCTGAGGTAGGAGGATCATCCTGAGTTCAAGGCCAGCCTGGGCTACAGTGAGTTCCAGGTCAGCATGGGCTAGAGTGAGACCCTGCCCTTAAAAAAAAATATAATTAAATATATTTAAAATAAAATTTAAAAGGTTTTATTGCTACTTACAGCAATCCAGTTCATCAGATTTGTCACTGCAATCCACATTATGATCACATTTCTTGTGCTTTCCAACACACTGACCATTGGCACAGCGGAACTGATCAATTAAACAAAGCACTAGAAAACAATACAAATGGTTTCATTTTTATCATACAATGCCATATTCCACCAAGAGTCAAAAGCTGCTTTCTGGGCTGGAGGGATGGCTTAGCAGTTAAGGCATTTGCCTGCAAAGCCAAAGGATCCCGGTTCAATTCCCCAGGACCCATGTAAGCCAGATGCACAAAGGGGCGCGTGCATCTAGAGTTTTTTGCAGTGGCTGGAGGCCCTGGCACATCCATTCTCTCTCTCCATCTCTCTCTCTCAAATAAAAAAAAAAAAAGCTGCTTTCTAAGTACAAATAAAAAGTTGCTAGACGTCAGGTATCTCATTTATAGTAACAAAATTCTGACTAAATCTGGAAGGCAACTAAGCTCACCACTCATTACACCATCACACATCAGTTACTAATCTGTGTGTGTGAAATACAATCACTATAACGTGGCACTTGACTCATGATACAGTCAAATGTAAAGCACAAAATCTACTATTAAGCCAATGACCTGATGAAAAAGAGGTCTGTGTAGCTGAGGAATTCTGGCTACCTTCACAGTTCTTCTCATCTGACTTGTCTTGGCAGTTGGCGTCTCCATTGCACCGAAGGGCACCATCAATGCACTGCCCGCTGGCACACTGGAACTGGGACTCTGAGCACACTGGACAGTTGAGTTCATCACTGTGGTCTTCACATTCAGTAAACCCGTCGCACCGCCACGCTACCGGGATGCAGTCAATTTCCCCAGTGAAACAAGTAAACTGCTGAGGAGAACATGTTGGGGGTTCTTCAGGTGAACATGGGGAGAGAGCAAGAAAAAATAATCAGGGTCACACAGTGCCACAAACATCCCGCCAAGTGAAGCTCATTAGATAATCACACACAGCACTTCACAGATATGACTCGTAACTACGGCAGACATCTCAGACTGCGATTGCAGTGGATTACAGTGTTTGCAGCACTTCACAGCTATGACTCGTGACTACGGCAGACATCTCAGACTGCGACTGCAGCAGATTACAGTGTTTGCAGCACTTCACAGATATGATTCGTGACTACGGCAGACATCTCAGACTGCGATTGCAGCAGATTACAGTGTTTGCAGCACTTCACAGATATGATTCGTGACTACGGCAGACATCTCAGACTGCGATTGCAGTAGATTACAGTGTTTGCAGCACTTCACAGATATGACTCGTGACTACGGCAGACATCTCAGACTGCGACTGCAGTAGATTACAGTGTTTGCAGCACTTCACAGATATGACTTGTGACTACGGCAGACATCTCAGACTGCGACTGCAGTAGATTACAGTGTTTGCAGCACTTCACAGCTATGACTTGTGACTACGGCAGACATCTCAGACTGCGATTGCAGTAGATTACAGTGTTTGCAGCACTTCACAGATATGACTCGTGACTACGGCAGACATCTCAGACTGCGACTGCAGTAGATTACAGTGTTTGCAGCACTTCACAGCTATGACTTGTGACTACGGCAGATATCTCAGACTGCGATTGCAGTAGATTACAGTGTTTGCAGCACTTCACAGCTATGACTTGTGACTACGGCAGACATCTCAGACTGCGATTGCAGTAGATTACAGTGTTTGCAGCACTTCACAGCTATGACTGTGACTACGGCAGACATCTCAGACTGCGACTGCAGTAGATTACAGTGTTTGCAGCACTTCACAGCTATGACTTGTGACTACGGCAGACATCTCAGACTGCGATTGCAGTAGATTACAGTGTTTGCAGCACTTCACAGCTATGACTTGTGACTACGGCAGACATCTCAGACTGCGATTGCAGTAGATTACAGTGTTTGCAGCACTTCACAGATATGACTTTGACTATGGCAGACATCTCAGACTGCGATTGCAGTAGATTACAGTGTTTGCAGTCCATTCTGATCTCACACACAACCTAGGAATAGTCACTGTGTCAGTCAAACTCCAAATATTGTAACATCAGCCTAGAATGTGTATGCTTGCTATTTCGTAATTTCTCAAAAGTTGATTCACAATCCCCTGGGGATTCCTAGTACAGCTTGTAATTGGATCTACTGTCAAAACTTTAAAAAAAACAAACATTTAGTTTATTTATTTATTTGCAAGGAAGGACAGAAATAAAAGAGAATGGGTACACCAGGGCCTCTTGCAAATGAACTTCAGACACATGAACCACTTTGTACATTTGGCTTTACGTGGGTACTGAGGAATAGAACTCAGGCCATCAGGCTTTGCAAGGAAATGCCGTGAACGGCTGAGCCATCTCTCCAGTCCACAATTATTTTTTTCAAAATTTTAAAATTTTTGTATGTGCGTGCACACACACGGATGCTCCAGGTCTATAGATAATCATAGTTATTTACACTCAAGTATTTGGCAGGAATTTTTAAAAGTAAGCCTACTACCTTTAAAAATGTCTTGGTGTCTACAATCCTGGAGATTTCAATTAGAAATGTGAATTTTGGAAAACCTGTATCTAGCCAACTGGAAGCATGACAGAATCTCAGCACCCGAAGCTTTTCTGATGTGACACGTGTTGACATTAACAAGGGTGACTTTTTTTCTTTGATACTGTATAATGAAACAGATCAAAACCTGAAAACTTGGGAATTTCTGGATAAAATTCTGGAACTGTCAAGAAGTAAGGCATAAGACTGTAAAATCATCTTGGTTATTAACTCTACTGAGGATAAGACGGGTTAGTCCTATATGGTGGCTTTTGCCTATAAGCCCAGCAATTAGTAAGCTGCGCAGAGGCCAGAGAGAACTTGTCTCAAACAATAAAAATCAACCCTCTGGTGTGGCAGGGGAGCAAGATAGAGTCTCTGTAGCCTAAGCTGGCACATCCAAGTGCTGGGATTACAGGAGCTACTATACCAAGCTTCTTATTTTTATTTTTAATGGTTATTTTTTAAAGTTTATTTATTTATTTGTAAGCAGAGTGAGAGAGATAGAAGAGAGACAGAAACAGAAAGAGAAAGAATGGGCATGCCAGGGACTCTAGCCACTGCAAAGGAACTCCAGACACATGTGCTCCTTGTGTGTCTGGCTTATGTGGGTCCTGGGGAATCAAACCTGGGTCCTTTGGCTTTGCAGGCAATTGCCTTAACCGCTAGGCCATCTCTCCAGCCCTGTTTTTATTTTTTAAAAGACTTAGGGGTCTCTCCTTATGTTTCCCCATTGCCCTTCTGATCACGAATTCCTGGGCTCAAATCAAACCTTCCATGTAGTTTTAAGCTGCTACTCCAGGTATATGCCATCACACAGAGCCACATCAGAGTGCATACATGCACGCACACATTTTTGTGTGTGGTAAAGGGAATTGATTTTACACATACTATGCAAACACTCTACTCTGCTACTGAGCTATATCCCCAGCCAACATGCCTCAGAATATTTTAATTTAATAAAGAAAAGTGAATATTGGGCTGGAGAGATGGCTTAGTGGTTAAGCACTTGCCTATGAAGCCTAAGGACCCCGGTTCAAGGCTTGATTCCCCAGTACCCACATAAGCCAGATACAAAAGGTGGCGCAAGCATGTGGGGTTCGTTTGCAGTGGCTGGAGGCCCTGGTGCACCCATTCTCTCTCTCGCCACCTCTTTCTCTCTTGGTCTGTTGCTCTCAAATAAATAAATAAATATTAAAGAAAAGTGAATATGGCTTCAAATTCATGTTGTAACCAAACTTATAAGACACCACAACTTGTCAAGATTTGTGAAGAACCCTAAAGGAATATTGGTAATTATCTGGAAAGACTATTATAGTCTACTTCCAATTATATATCTATATGAGGCCAAACTTTCATGTTTCAACAAAAACTATGTATTACAACAGAATGGATACACAAGCAGATATGAGAATGTTAAATATTCAATATTAAAAAAATATTTTAAGCCAGGCATGGTGGCACATGCCTTTAATCCCAGCACTTGGGAGGCAGAGGTAGGAGGATCACCATGAGTTCGAGGCCACCCTGAGATAACATAGTGAATTCCAGGTCAGCCTGGGCTAGAGTGAGACTCTACCTCAAAAAACCAAAAAGTGAAAATTAAAAGACAAAAACATAAAACTTTACAAAGATGTCAAAGTATAAAAACTCTTCACTAAAATTATTATCCTTCAAAAATAGGTAAAAGCAGGACATGAGGGTACACACCTTTAATCCCAGCACCAGGAAGGCTAAGGTAGGAGGATCACCATGAGCTCGAGGCCAACCTGGGATACAGAGTGAATTCCTAGTTAGCCTGGGTTGGAGTGTGAACCTAACTCAATAAAACAGTATCAAACAATAAAAAAGTTAATTTTGGGCTGGAGAGATGGCTTAGCAGTTAAGGCGCCTGCCTGCAAAGCCTAAGAATGCCCGTTTGAATCTCCAGGCCCACGTTTAGCCAGATGCAAAAGTGGTACAAATGTGCAACGTCGCTCATGCATCTGGAGTTCATTCACAGCAGCTGAGAGGCCCTGGTGCGCCCATTCTCTCTCTCTCTCAAAAAGTTAAGGGCTAGAGAAATGGCTTAGTGGTTAAGGCACCTGCCTGCTAAGCCTAAGAACCCAGTTCCAATCTCCAGGTCCCACGTTTAGCCAGATGTAAAGTGACACAAGGGCGCAATGCCGCACTTGCCCACAATGGGGCGCACACATCTGGATTTTGTTCACAGCAGCTGAGAGACTGCTGGCGCGCCCATCTCTATCTGTCTCCTTCTCCCTCTCTGTCTCTCTCTATGTATCTCTCCAAAAATAAATAAAAATAAAAAATAAATAAATAAAATTTTTTTAAAGTTAATTTTCCTAATACATTTTATTTATTTATTTATTTATTTATTTATTTATTTATTTATTTATTTATTTTGGTTTTTTGAGGTAGGGTTTCACTCTAGTCCAGGCTGACCTGGAATTCACTATATAGCCTCAGGGTGGTCTCAAACTCAGAGTGATCCTGCTACCTCTGCCTCCCAAGTGCTGGGATTAAAGGCGTGCGCCACCACGCCTTTATGAAAGTGTATATGGGAAACTGAAGGTTGGGGAGGCTAAGTGACTACCCAAGGCCACAGAGCTTCCTAAAAATAAGACGATGACTTAAAAAGAAAAAGAAGGGGCTGGAGAGATGGCTCTGCAGTTAAGGCCCACAAAGCCTAATGAGCAGGGTTCAAGTTCCCACTTGAGTTCCCACGGAAAGCCAGATGCACCAAGTGGCGCATGCATCTAGAGTTCGTTTGCAGTGGCCAGAGGTCCTGGCACACCAATTCTGTCTGTCTCTCTGGTCACAAATAAGTAATTTTTTTAAAGGACAGAACTAAAAGGATAGTGCACTTAAAGTTTGCTGCCTTTATTACTATATTAGGATTACTTTTTTCTTTCGGTCTGAGGTAAGGTCTTACTCTAGCCCAGGCTGACCTGGAACTCACTATGTAGTCTCCGGTGGCCTCAAACGATCCTCCTACCTCTGCCTCCCAAGTGCTGGGGTTAAAGGCATGTGTCACCATGCCCAGCTCTTTTTTTTCTTGAGAATGCGTTTTGCTGGCTTTGAACTCTTAGCCCTCTGAATACTGGCATTATAGGTATGTGGATCACACCACACACCTTAAAACAGAATACTATAGACTGGGGCTGGAGGGATGGCTTAGTGGTTGAGGCTCTTGCCTGCAAAAACCAAAGAACCCAGGTTCGATTCCCCAGGGCCCACGTAAGCCAGATGTACAAGGTGGTGCATGCATCTGAGTTCATCTGCAGTGGCTGGAGGCCCTGGCACCTCACCCCCACACACTCTCTCTCAAATAAATAGATAAAAATAAAATATTTTTTAAAAAAGAATACTACAGGGCTGGAGAGATAGCTTAGGGTTTAAGGCGCCTGCCTCCTAACCCTAAGAACACTGGTTCCAATCTCCAGGTCCCACGTTTAGCCAGATGCAAAGTGACACAGGGGCGCAATGCCGCACTTGGCCACAAGGGGGCGTGCACATCTGGATTTCGTTCGCAGCACCTGAGACACTGCTCGCACGCCCATCTCTGTCTTCCTCTCTCTCTCTCTCTCTGTGTCTCTCTCCAAAAAATAAGATAAAATAAAAAGTTTTAAAATAAAAGAATACTACAGACTGGAAGTGAACAATTTTACCTAGAGAATATAAATTATTATTTTCTTAGAGTCCATTATGAATTCAACAAGCAGAGTAGATGATGCGGAACATTTAAAAAAATAAAATGCAATCTTTGTGGCTTTCACTGAAGAAGAGGACAGGTAAGTGTTAACCAGCAACATTACTCTGAACCACACACGCAAATTGTGGTAACAAGTGCTGCAACAATAAAGAAAGTGAAGGTATCTCCAAGCCCTGGACACACAGTCTGAAAAACGACAGACACGCATGCAGAGAAATATACCAGTGCAATTTCACAAGCACACAGAATATAACAAACAAAGCAGAACAGGCCACAGAGGCCATCTAACTACACCCCAAACAGAAATAGTGAGTGAACAAGTTGGGAAGAAACACAAAATAAGATGGATAGGTAGGAAAGATTTAAATCTTATATTTCATTTATCTCCATTATAAGATCAACATTAGCTGGGCATAGTGGCGCACACCTTTAATCCCAGCACTTAGGAGGCTGAGGTAGGATTGCTTTGAGTTTGAGGCCAGCCTAAGACTAATTCCAAATCAGCCTGGGCTAAAGCAAGATCCTACCTCAAAAAACAAAAAGGAAAACCACCACCAAAAATAAAAATTAAATTAAATTACAAAGACTGTAGTTAAATGTTTACTAAAGTTTTATTAAAATTTAAAAAAAAAAAGGGATGGAGAGATAGCTTAGCAGTTAAGTTCTTGCCTGCAAAGCCAAAGGATCTTGGTTCGATTCCCCAGGACCCATGTAAGCCAGATGTGCAAGGTGGCACATGCATCTGGAGTTCATTTGCAGTGGCTGGAAGCCCTGGCATGCCCATTCTCTCTCAGTCTCTTTCCCTCTCTCAAATAAATAAACAAAAATAAGCTTTTTGGAAAAAAAAAAGTGCTTCAAAGGACAGTAATAAGTTTTGTTACATAATAAAATATGACTCAGCAATGAAAAAGTGCTGACATACTTGACTGTATAGCAGATCTCAAAAGCATATTATGCAAGAGAATCTAAAATCAGTAAAATTACATGCCGTCATTGTGCGGAACTAAGTAAGATCAAAACACAACTGTAACAGGGATAAATAAAAATGAGAACACTGTTTTACTTTTGGAGAGAACTGACCACTAGGGGACACGCGGTCCTTCCTCCCCCGTTACTTTGTGTCTTCCTCTCTTACGGGAGATGGTGAAGACAGAGACCCGGCCTATAGCCTGGACTCCCTCAAACCTGCTATGGAGCCAAGGGCTAGGGTTACATGTGATACCACGCCTGGCTGAAGGCTATTTTTTTCCCTTTTTTTCCCCTTTTGATTTTTTTGAATATTTACTTATTTATTTGTTTGTTTATTTATTTATTGGGAGGAGAAAGAGGCAGATAGAAAGAGAATGGGCAAATCAAGGCCTCTATCTAGTCTTTGCAAATAAAAACTCCAGACACATGCGCCACCTTGTGCATCCGGCTTACATAGGTACTGGGGAATCCAACCTGGGTCCTTAGGCTCACAGGCAAGTGCCTTAACTGCTAAACCATCTCTCCAGCCCCCTTTTAATTTTTAAAAATATTGTTATTGATTTATTTGCAAGCTGAGAAAGATAAAAGAGAAACAGGGAGAATGGGTGTGCCAGAGCCTTTAGGCACTGCAAACAAACTCCAGATGCATGTGCCACTTTGTGCATCTGGGTTTGTATGGGAACTGAACCTGGGTGGTCAGGCTTTGAAAGTAAATGCCATTAACCATTCAGCCATTTCCCTAGCTCAATATTTGTTTTTTGTTTTTTTTTTAAAGCACTCTTATATGGAAATGCACGTCTTTTTACTGTGCTAAAAATATGTAACATAAGATTTACTGATGCAACCTTTTTAAAGTACAGCTTTGCGGAACTGAATATGCTCACATTCTTAGAAATCCTTTTAAAGTTTTAGTCGTTTGTACATGAGAGTATGAATGGGCACATGTGCCATGGTGTACATTTGGAGGTCAGAAGACAACCTGTGGGGTGCTGACCTTCTCTTTTCACCTTAAGTCAAGGTCTCTCTTTCTTATGTATGTATGTATGTATGTATGTATGTATGTATGTATGTATGTATGTATGTATGTATTTGTTTTTGGCTTTTTGAAGTAGGGTCTCACTCTAGCTCAGATTGACCTGTAATTCACTATGTAATCTCAGCATGGCCTCGAATTCAAGTGATCCTCCTATCTCTGCCTCCTGAGTGCTGGGATTAAAGGCGTGCGCCACCACAACCGGCCAGTCCTCTTATTTTTGCCACTGGAAAGGCCCATCTAGCTTCTCCCACTGCAGCAGGCACACTGGGATTTCAGAGGAGTGGGCACTTTGTGTATGGCTTTCATGGGAGCTGGGGGTTTGAACTTGTGCAGGCAGGCTTACGGATTAAGTGTCTTTAACCATGAAGCCATCTCCCCAGCCCTGCAATGTTAGGATTAAAAAAATTTTTTAATATTTTATTTTCATTTATTTATTTGACAGAGAAAGAGGGAGAGGGAGAGAGAGGGAATGGGTGTGCCAGGGCCTCCAGCCACTGCAAACAAACTCCAGATGTGTGTGCCCCCTTGTGCATCTGGTTAAGGTGGGTCTTAGGGAATTAAACCAGGGTCCTTTGGCTTTGCAGGCAAATGCCTTAACTGCTAAGCCACCCCTCCAGCCCCTGGATTTTAAAATTTTGCTTAATTTCTTATTTTCTGAGACAGGATCTCACTAAATTGTGCAGCCTAGCCTTGAACATGATCCTCTTGCCTTAGCCTCTCTGGAGTGCTAGGATTATAGGTGTACAACTCTGCTCCCAACAATGTTACAATGGTTTTTGTTTTTGAGCTAGAGAGAGAAACAGAGAGAGAGAGGAAGAGGCAGAGAGAGAGAGAGAGAGAGAGAATGGGCGCACCAGGGCCATTTCAGCTGGTGAATGAACTCCAGATGTGTGTGCCCTTGTGAGCAAGCATAGCACTGCAAGCTTGCCTCACGTCTGGCTAAACGTGGGACCTGGAGAATCGAACAGGCGTTCTTAGGCTTAGCAGGCAGGTGCCTTAACTGCTAAGCCATCTCTCCAGCCCTACCCAGCAATGTTTTAAGCCTACTTTAATTAAGGTAGTAGAGTTTAACTTTTACTATGCACATCTATAGCCTCTGAAGGAAAAGGACCCCAGTGTCAACTCTCTTCTAAACGTAACTACCACTCTGACTGGCTGCGTCAGAGCAGTTTTGTCTCGTCTGGAAGTTTATTCCATTGTAGGGAATATTTTTGTGGCTAGCATCTCTTGTGAAGTGAATTTTTGCGATTCAGTCCTACAGTAAAATTTGTCAACAGCTTTCTATTTACCTCACAATGTGAACCTCTTCAAATTCATATACTCTCAATAGACTGTGCTGTGAATGCTATTCCATATATGCATTATCTTTAAAAGTGAAATTCAGGGCTGGAGAGATGGCTTAGAGATTAAGGCACCTGCCTGCCAAGCCTAAGAATGATGGTTCCAATCTCCAGGTCCCACGTTTAGCCAGACGCAAGGGTGCAATGCCACACTTGCCCACAAGGGGGCGCACGCGTCTGAAGTTCGTTCTCAGCGACTGAGAGGCGGCTGGCACACCCAATCTCTCTGTCTCTCTCCAAAAAAAAAAAGTTAAGTTCAGCCAGGTGTGGTAGCACATGCCTTTAATTCCATCATTCGGGAGGCTGAAGTAGGAGGACCACTGTGAGTTCAAGGCCAGCCTAGAGCAAGACCCTATCTCAAAGAAAAGAAGAAGTTAAATTCAGAAGAATAAAGTTTACTTGTAATCTCACTTTATCACCATTTTATTTATTCTTTATTTTTAGCATGTTATCTTTAAATCTTGGCTCACGGAAATACACAGATTACATAACTATTATAGACAAAAGCGTATTTTAAAGTTACACTGTTCAGGCTGGAGCCAGGAGCTCACTCACGCTAGGTAAGTGCTCTACTAATGAGCTACCTTTCTGGCAAGAACACATCACTGCACCAACACTTCTGTGTTCAGTGTCACACACTGCTGTAGTACAGCAGCTCCACAGGCTTGCTCTACTCTCTGGAGCTCAGAAGTGTAAGCCCCACTTGGGCAATAGTGTGATTAAAAAATCTCAAAGGATGGACTGGAAAAATGACTCAGTGGCCTACAAAGCCAAAGGACCCAGGTTCAATTCCCCAGGATCCACATAAGCCAGATGCACAAGGGGCGCATGCATCTGGAGTTCATTTGCAGTAGCTGCAAATGGCCTGGTACAGCCATTATCTCTTTGTCAACACCTTCTCACAGCTAGACAATCTAGTGACCAAGACGTCAGTGTATGGCTTTGGGGGAGCATTTAAGATCCAAAGCAAGGTCTGAGGGTGATTCTCAGAACAGCAAGAGGAAAAAAAAATATGCATTTTTATATTGAGTTCAAGGCCATGCTATTTAATAAGTACATAAACTCGGGCAGGGGTATATCTTGGCACAGGTCATTTGCCTACTACCCACAAGGCCTTACATTCTAACTCCAGTACTAAAGAAAAAAAAGTCCTAAATATATAAACTCTATTGTTATATTTAGTAATTTTCCAGACAATATAAATTGAATTGTTTTAAAACCTCTACCACTGTAGATACTAACAGCATGCTACCAGGTTTTCCTTCCAGCAGAATTAACTTCGAATTATCTCCAACAGGACTCCTAAAGGGTACAAATATTAATATACTGTACTAATATTTTATTTATTTATTAGAGACAGGAAGAGGGAGGGAAGGAGGTGGGGGGAGAGAGTGAGAGAATGGGTGCACCAGGGCCTCTAGCCACTGCAAACGAACTCCAGATGCACGCGCCACTATGTGCATCTGGCTTACGTGGGACCTGGAGAGTCGAACCGGGGTCCTTAGGCTTCGCAGGCAAATGCCTTAAATAAGTAAAAAAGGACACATACGCTGAGCAGAACTCAGTGGGGGATTAGACTGGTGCAGCACACTCATCTTCCTCCCTCTGGTGCAGTGGGGAAGCCGATGGACTATTAGGAACTATACATTCATTCACAAGCTGAAAATATCACAGTACATATATAATAAATAGCATTCAGCTTTTAAAAAGCAGGAAAACAATTTGCAACAACACAAATGAGCCTAGAGATTATATGGTAAATCAAACAAGTAAGGTACTAAATGGCAATCATCACATAATCTCAATGACAAAGTCAGATTCACAAAATGTACAAGTTAAAATGGGGAAGTGGCAAAGGGTGTGCAGAATGGAGGGAAATCAGAAGCCCAGAGCCTAGAACACATGCGAGGAATGGGATCCAAGCAAACACTGCCAGGAGGCCTGCAGCTTCGCTGCCTAGCCACTGAAGAGCAGGCAAACAAACAGAACACACTTACCTCCACAGGACAGCTCATCCTGAAGCAGAACCAGGTGCATGGGACAAGAGCATCTTGTAGTACCGTCTCCTTTGACAAGGCAAATGTGCGAACAGCCACCATTATCCTGAGCACAAGGGTGCTGTCCTGGAAAAGAGGCAACTCCATCAAAACCAATTATTTATGAAGTACAGCTCAGAATTTATTTACGAATAATATGATTCCTCACTTAGTTCCCACAAAACCTGCAAGAAACCAGTTATACCTAACCACTATGTGGAAATTTTTGTTTATATTTTTATTCTAGGCTGGTCTTTAAACTCCTAGACTCAAGTGATCTCCTATCTCAGCCTTCCAACTGCTAGGACTATAGGTATGTATAGTACACATACGCACTCTCTCTCTCACACACACAAATTAATATATATATATATACACACACACACACGTGTGTGTGTGCGCGCGCGCGTGTGGTTGGTTAATTAGTTTGGTTTTTTCGAGGTAGGGGTCTCACTCTAGCCCAGGCTGACCTGGAACTCATTCTGTAATTCCAGGCTGGTGATGGGCTGGGACTGTGAGGAAGCTGGTCTGGGCTGTTGGACATGGCCGGGGACCTTGGGCTATGGGGGTTACAGCCAGCCTTATCGTCAGGAACCCACTCTGGCGACGGAGCTGGCCTCCCTTCTCAAGGTCGTAGTGTGCCCCATCTTCGCCCAGAGTGGGCAGAACTGGCAGGCCCTCTCCCCTTATCCCCAAAGCACCTGAGCATTCTATAGCAGATTTTGCACACACACCCCCCCCCGTTCCTGACCTTGTGGCCAGCTGCCCAAGAGACCCTTATATGGTAGTAAACAGTCTCCCTACAGCTGCAGCCACCCAAGATGTGGCTGAAGTCATGTAGCTTTTCCCGCCACTTCTCTCCCTTGCAGCTTCTCCCTCGCAACTTCTGCCTGCCAACACCAGCCTATAAGAGAGCAACCCATAAACCTATGTATCCAATCACCTTATGATCTATGTGTGCCTTCTCAACCTTTCTCAAGTGTTTATAAACCCACTCCCCTTTTGAACAAATGAATGCTGTCCATCAGACGGTCTCCCGAGTGGTTCACTGCCCATCGCACTCACCTATTCCAAGACCCTGCTTCCCCAAACTCCTCCTGCACCTGGGACATCGGTGGCCAGTGACCTCTGGGAGTAACAAGGCCCCTCAGGCTGGCCTCGAACTCACCATGATCCTTCTATCGCTGCCTCCTGAGTGCTGGGATTAAAGGCATGTGCCACCATGCCTTATTTATTTGCAAGCAGTAGGGTTAGAGAGAGAGGGAGAGGGAGAGAGAGAGAATGAATAAGAATGGGTGGGGGAGGTCATGAGCATGAGGAGTGTAATGCCTGTTTTTGTTCGGCTAAATGCATATATTATGCTCACCAAACTGCCGTGTAAGCACTTTAGTTAATGTTCATACTCATATATTAATGCTACTCTCACTTCTGGTTAGAGAAGCTTCTCTTTGCAGATGGTCGTGACCACTGAGTGACCCAAAAGGGAACATAGTGCTGAGAAGATGTGATGGAAGAATGTTCAGCACTGAGACATCTTTATCACACCCTTCAAGGCTCAGGGTCCATTGCGGAAGAGGCGGTGGAAAGAATGTAAGAGCTGAAGGAAGGGTAGAACTGCTTACAATGCAATCGACCAGACAGAAATTGGCCTCGATTTCTAAGACCCCAGTGCCTAGCACTACCTTCACAAGACCCTCATAACAGGAGGAAAAGATGATGACATCAAAATGGAAGGAAGACTAACCAGTGAGGGTGAATGGAACTACAGAAAGTGTCAGGGAAGACTGCTGATACCTGGATAATTCTGTTTTAAAATAGAAGAATTCTTCTCTGAAGATTCTAACTCAGAAATTTTACATTTCTAAAAGAAAATATTGAGCCATCCTAGAGACAGACTTGCTCGCTCAATTGCTAAGAGTAGTCTATAATATGGAAAGGGTCTAATTTCCTCAGGCAGCTTTGCAAAGTCTGTGTTGCTGCTTCCAATTTTCTCTTTAGCTTACGCAAGTCACAAGCAACTTGACCTCT